>VDFB02056351.1:15695740-16011422 GCA_007258455.2 Sequoia sempervirens
ATTTCTATTAAAGGACAATAACCATGACCACGAGTCATTTCTTATGTGTTAGGATCTACAAGGACATGAATACCTTTTTCTCTAGCACCACATCCTTTTCCACTATACCCAACTTGTTTCATAAGTTTGTAATTTTTTCATTAAATATTTTTCATTTGTTTTGAGTTTGGAGGTTTCCCATAATCACCTTTATCAAAGTTTTTCATCTAGTCTTTTCTTCTAGAATGATTGAAGTGGATGCTTTTGAATTTTGTATTGACATTATCAATTTTTCATATCCCTTTGTAGACACTTTTGTTATGATCTTCTACTCTCCCATGGATGTAGGTATAAAATCAAAGGAACTCAATGCATCTTCCAATAATTTTGTGACCTCTTCAATAAGCTTTTCTTTTTCTTTCTTTCCATGCAAAAAAATTTTGGGTTTAGGATCGGTCTTGATTGTATACACCTTGTTATATATGTGAGAAATTTCATTGTAACTTAGTTGTGAAAAATCATCATCATCAATTTTCTTTTGAGGTGGTTTTAAGATGAGCATGGGTTTATTGTGAACTTTTGGTTGTTGTGAGGGTGGATGAATGATAAGTTGACACTTAGATGGTTTGATAATTAGTGGACTTGAAGGATCTCTAATGTTCATAACCTCAACACACTTGTCCTTATTTTCATGATCTCTTAGCAAAGGGAAATGTAATGTTACTTCAATATCTTCATATAAGGAAGTTATGTCACTATTACTTGAAAGAAATGTGTCAAGGTTCTCATTTTCTTGCATCATGATATCTTCCCTAGTAGGAGCATTTTTAGGAGAGCAACAAACTAGATGTTCATGAAATTCATTGTTTGGTTCTTCTAAAATGTCTTCATCACAAGTAAGGAAGTGACCAATGGTTGGATTTTTTTGCTTATCAATTATGAAATTCTCTTGTTCAATAATGTCCTTCCTAGGGGAAGAGAGAAAAATAGGACTTTCACAACTCTCATCAGTTGGATCTTATAAGATAAAAACATCTTCGTCATAAATAGGAAAGATATAAGGAGAAGGCCAAATTTGACTGTTATTATTTCCCATGATTTCATCCTTTTTTCTAACGTCTCATTCTCTTGTACCATGGTATATACCCTAGTAGGATACCTATCACATTGCATGGTTATATTTTTTAAAGTAACTCCATCACAGATAGGGGAGGCATCAAGGGAAGGACAACTATGATTTTCATGTTTAATAATGGTTGAATCCTTTTGTTCAAATAGACCTTTCCAAATGTTAGGGATATTAGGAAGGAGATAAATGATGCTATAAATTTCAATCATTGGATATTTTAAGACCAACATGTCCTCAAAAATGTGATTTTTATGATCGTTCTTGATTGTATCCTCTTTTACTAAACAATTATGACAATTAGGGGAGGTTTTGGGAGATGAATGGAGACTAGGTAAAGTATTATTAATGATTTAATCTTCTTTTGTCATACTATATTAATAAGAGAGACAAAAAATAATTTCATGATTGTCAATTATTTATCTTCTTTTCATTAAGATACCTTTGTCACTAATAAGAGATGTGTCGGGAAAAGAAAAATTGTGATTGTCATGGTTGTATATGCTTGAAACCTCTTACATCAAAGATTTAGTTGATGATCTATGTGAGATGAAGTATTCTAGGGATTCAAATAACTTTTCAAAGTCATTACAACTAAAGGGTTTCAAGGATATGCTTTCTCTAAGGCTTATCATTTTTTTTTGTTTATTTCCCTTGATTTTTTTGGTTTTTTTTTTTCATTTTTTGATTATTGAAAAATGTAAACTAATCTATCTAATGTTGCGATGATGCTGAAAATGAAAGAAAAATAAAGACATCTAACACTACTTTTAAGTGAAATATGAAAAAAAATGTTTTTTAGAATATTGGAAAATCTGTCGAAATGAGCAATAAATTGAAAAAAAAAAGAATTTTTAATAATGGACTGAAATGAAGAAAATTAAGCTAAATGTAATGAAATTGATGAAACAACAAATTAAGAAATTAAAATAGGAAAGTAACAACACCAAAAAATAGCTTAACACTGAGATTTTAAAGTATAGAAAATGTAGATTAGGACCTATTAGGGACTCCTTCACCAGTAAAGGAGAATGGGTCATCGTTAAGTATTTTTGAAATGTTTTAGGTGATTTCTAAGTGACTTTTGATGCTTTTTAGATGCCAAAAGGTACAAGCTCAACCTAATCAAGGAATAATTCTCTAGTAAAGGTGAATGGGTCCCAAGTTAGGGTTTTAAAGTGGTGAAAAATATAAATTTTAAGTTATTTTGTCTTCCTCAGGCCTAGTTTCAAATTGTAACTCTTATGGGAGAACTTTCTACAATTTGATGACCTAATACAAGTGAAATGAAGGGTCAATTATGACCTATATAACACCTTTTGAAATGCATTTTTTTTTTAATTTTCAAATGCAAATTTATATGATCTAAATGACATGCAAAGTGAATAACTTGTTTTTGTATTTTTCATATTTAAGAAATGCAAAAAAAAACAATTTTAAACCCTAAATGAGATTGGTGGAGCACCCATGAAGTTATGCCTCCAATAGGAAATCATGTAAAATTTCAATTTCCATTATGTAATGCATGTAAAAAGGTCATGTTTGGACCATTTCAAATATAATTGAGTCACTACTAGGTTTCTAGGAGGTTGAAGGAGTCAAATTGCAAAAAAAAAAGTCTTTTTGTTGCAAAAGATGCAAAATTGCAAAATTGTAAGAAGATGAAGAGTCATCTTTGTAAAAAAGAGTTAGTGGGTCGGTTGAAACTGATGTGGAAGTCAATAAAACTAATTAAAAATCTATTAAAGGCCTTGTGAAGGTGAGCCAAGGATTGATAATTGTATCTAGTAACAATTTTATGAATTTAAAAGTACTCTCTTATGCTAAAACAACATTGTCTTCTTGTTTTTTAGGCCTTGTACAGACTATACAATATTTATTAGGCTTCAATATCAATTTTTTTTCATAATATATGGTGCTATATTCTATTTGAAAGAGATTTGAGGATTTTTTATCAAGTTTAGAGGTTTTAAGAGCAATTCTACAAAAAACTATCTGAAACCTTAAAATCAAGGGTTTTGAGAGTCTAAATTGAATTTAAAAACCATTCCACCAATTTAGGATTTCTAAATTGGTTGAATGGGTTAACATAGAGTTTTTTTAGTGTTGTGTATGTTGGCAGATGTAGGGGAAGTAATGATACAAAGTTCTTGTTACTATCGTCACAAAAAATTTTGAGTTTTGCCATGAAATTGATGGCTCCATGTTGGAATCCATTGTAAATGTATTCATTAAGGTTAGAAGATAGTTAAATATAGCTTGTACAGACCTAATTCAAGATTAATGAAAAAAAACTAGGTGATTAGAGGTCTAGAATGTATACTTTTAGTAAACCCTCATTGTTTGAGCTTAGTTTTACCATTAGGTAGGGGTTTTAAGATCTGCTACATTGGTGAGTGTTTCCTTTGATGAATATTGTTTATTTTTAAGTTTTATACCCTATTGAAGGTTTTTCTATAGTTATTTGAGGTGGAGGAGTCAATTGGTTGTTGCTTTCTTTGTAAATTAGTGCTATTTGGGGCTTAAAAGTTACGGGATAGTTAATTTTAAGGTTAAAATTTCCAAAACAATATACCTTGAGTTTAAATTATGTTTTAGAAGGCCCAAATGGGTCCTAGAATCTTTGTCTAGTTTTTGGAATCTCCACATCCTTTAAAAGTTATGCCCAATTTTTGATCTGTGGACTATTATAAGAAATAATGTCTTATGGTGTAAGTAATAGAGAAGCTAAACAGTCTATTCTATGGAATATTGTTAATGATTTGAACCTATCAAAATAATTATGTTTAAGGTGTGTTAGGGTCTTATGTGAGTTTGGAATCATGATTGGGTGTTTTGGTGTATTGATAACCTTGTCAAATCAAGTGTTAATGAAGCAGATTTTGGTGAAATTTTTTAGTGATCTTCTCAAGTTGTGTTTTGGGATCTTAAGAACCCTTAAAATTAGTAGATTCTTTGCATCAATTGGTATCAGAGCTGTTTGATCTAGTGGTTTGTTAAGTTGTTGGTTATAGGTGCTTGATCCATCTTAAAGTTGCAAGAGAGAAAGAGTTGTGAGGTGTGTTGGCTATAGACAAGGAAGAGGTCCTGCGGTTCATTGTCCTTCAATAAGGATTAAGCTTTGATAATTTGTAGAGAGATTTGCAATAACCGAGAGAAAGAGTGGGTAGGTTCATCTTTAGGATCTACTACTAGAGTTCAAGGAGTCAAATTGCAAAAAATAAATTGTCTTTTTGTTGCAAAAGATGCAAAATTGCAAAATTACAAAATTGTAAGATCAAGAGTCAGGAAGATGAAGAGTCATCTTTGTAAAAAGAGTTAGTGGGTTGGTTGTAACTGATGGGGAAGTCAAGAAAATTGATGTAAACATCTATTAAGGGCCTTGTGAAGGAGATCCAAGGATTGATCATTGTATCTAGTAACAATTTTGTGAATAAAAGTACTTTGTTATGCTAAAATAACATTTTCTTCTCATTTTTTAGGCCTTGTATGGACTGTACAGTATTTCTTAGAATTCAATATTAATCATTTTTCATAGTAGTTGGTGTTAGCTTTTATTTCAAAGAGATTTGAATATTTTTAATTAAGTTTAGAGTTTATAAGAGAAATTCTATAGAAAACTACCTGAAACCCTAAAATCAAGGGTTTTGATAGTCTAAATTGAATTTAAGAACCATTCCACCAATTTAGGATTTGTAAATGGGCGGAATGGGTTAATGTAGAGTATTTTTAGTGTTGTGTATGTTGTTAGATGTAGGGAAAGTAAAGATACAAAGTTCTTATTGCTGCCCTCACAGAAAATTCTAAGTTTTTCAATGAAATTGATGGCTCCATGTTGGAATCCATTGTAAATTCCTTCAAGAAGGTTAGAAGATATTTCCTATAGCTTGTACAGACCTAATTAAAGATGAATGAAACAAAAACTAGGTAATTAGAGGTATGGAATGTATACTCTCAGTAAATCCTCATTGCTTGATCTTAATTTTAGCATTAGGAAAGGGTTTTAAGATCTACTACATTGGTGAGTGTTTCCTTTGATAAAGATTGTTGATTTTTAAGTTTTATACCCTATTGAAGGTCTTTCTATAGTTATTTGAGGTTGAGGAGTTGATTGGTTGGTGCTTGCTTTGTAAATTAGTCCTATTTGGGGCTTAAAAGCTGTGGGAAAGTCAATTTTAAGCTTCAACTTTCCAAAACAATTGTACCATAGAAAAAAGGCAACTTGCTGGATTTGGGAAATAATTGATAATAAATTGGACTTAATGAGGCCTTGATTTATTGTTGTAATGTTTTTTCACATCCATACTAAGTCTTGAATGCTTTCAAATGTAATTAATAATGTCTTGTGAAGGTGTTGTAAAGTGTTGTAAAGGACTTTCACACTTTTCTAGACTTAATAAATCCATTCTCCCTTAATTCAACAATATCAATTTTATTTAATTACATCTTCACATCAATCTAGAAGGCTTGTAAACTAAATTTGACTTTAATCTAGTGTTGTAATGTGTCTTACACATTCAAAATAGATGATGTATCTTTCTAGGTTGTGTGGACCTCATTCTAATGTTGTAAAGTGTATTTAATCACACTTTCACATTAAATTTTGTGTCTCGGTCCCTAATTGACCTTCACATCATCACTAACATACCCCTATTACCCTATATTGTGCATCTTGAGGCATAATTTGATCAAATACCTAACAAAATCATCATATAAACCTTATTTCCCTACTTCCTAGCAACCCAACTAGCAAATGGGCCCCTTTGGGAGTAATTCACCATTTGTAGTGAATGAGTCTATACTAGGTGGGATTGATTCTCCCTAGGTGGAAAATGAGTCCCATTTGGGGCATTTTTTACTTTTGAGTAGGAAAAATTAGGTTTTAAGTTTAATTTATCTTCATGTTTTCCTTGGGGATCAATTTAATGGAAAAATAGGTGAATTTTCTATAAAATCAAATCTCTAAACCCTAATTCATAATTTCTTAACTCATTCATCATTGGTATTTCATTTCAAGTCAAGCAAGTTAGGGTTTTATCACTCTAAGTCATCAAGAAAGATTTAAAATAAATTCAAGGGTAGAATCTTCATTATGGAAAAGTAATAAATCCATTATTTCATTCTTCATTACATTCTTTTCTCATTTTTGATTAATTACCTAAAAAGGGGTTTGACCAAGGCAAACCCCATGCCCTAACATCCAACATTTCTCTCCCCCTTCTAGTGTGTTTGTAGATTTAGACATCTTGAAGGCTTGTAAATCATTGAAGATCAATTTGAAATTTTTTTGAAGACATATCCTTCTTGACCAAGTCAAAATATCAATAAAAATGACTTTTAGACCTGAATATCAGACTTTTGAAGGTGTACACCTGTTAGGAGCCGAAGTGCATACTAGAGACTTTAGTTTCCACCATTGTATTTTCATAAATTAAAAAGTGGACTCATTCACCATGGGTGGAAAATGAGACCCACTACTAGGCCTAATTTTAGTTTCCTACAATTTTGGATACCCATTTTTCTGAAGTAGGCTCCAGAATAGTTTCCCAGATTTGGGAGTAATTCACCGAGAATGATGAATGAGTCCCACCAGGCCTAAAAATTAGCATCAATAGCATTATAAAAGCCATTTCCAATATCCATGAAAATCTTAGGTGCACAGTTTCAATTTCATCTATTTCTGTTGCAATTTGTATTCATTTCTAGTTCATTTATGCATATCACATTGTGTTTTCAAATATTTCATATTTCTTAGGTTTTTGCATAAATAATTAATTCATTTTATTAATTTTTTACATATATATCATTTCATTTAGTCATAATTACATAATACATACATTAATTTTAGTGAACCACCTAGATTTTTTGTGTGGGATCTATCTCTTTCCATTAGGTGAAAAACCCTAATTGAGTAAAAGAGACAATATCCCTAAACCATCAAAGTATATGGTTCAAAAACATACCCCAAGTTTGAATTATTTTTTAGAAGGTGCAAATGGGTCCTAGAATCTGTGTTTGGTTTTAGGAATCTCCACCTCCTTTAAAACTTATGCTTGATTTTTGATCTGTGGACTACTACAATAAATAATGTCTAATGGTGTAAGTAATAGAGAAGTTCGTGAGTCTATGATTGATTTTTGATCTATGGACTACTACAATAAATAATGTCTAATGGTGTAAGTAATAGAGAAGTTGGTGAGTCTATGCTTGATTTTTGATCTATGGACTACTACAATAAATAATGTCTAATGGTGTAAGTAATAGAGAAGTTGTCCCCGTGGGGGTTCTCAAAACTAACTTTTGGGTTTGATTCCTCTCACCTTGCACTCTCAGATCCTATATTTTCACTGCTTCAAGCCCTACTTAGGACTGATTCACTTTTAATGGTTAATGGGACCATTTAGGGTTTTAAAAAATTTACATCTCACTTTTGTTCCTTGATTCCTACAATCTTAAATCTTCAATTATTAGCTCTTGAAAGTGAAATAAATTTTGTAGCCTCCTTTCTTTGTTCTTGCACTTTGACTGATAACTTTTGTAAATTGATAACTTTGAAAAAATTTCTCCAAATCTTTCCTCCACTTGATCTTCAACCTATAAATCTGTAAACACATATTAAAGGGAAGAAAAACTTGTTTATTGTTAGTGGATAAGGGTTTTCCCTAGTCAAACCTCTTCTAGGTAATTAAACTAGATGATGAAATAAGGAATTGTTGATACATTGAAAGATCTCTTGTAATGAAAATTTGCAATCTAACATTTAGTGGCTATGAATAATGAAGATCTAGGATGTGAAATGATTCTTGTAAATAGATCCTCAATGCAACATTAACTATCTTAGCTCAACCACATGCATGAATGCATTAAACCCTTGAAATGATGAATTTCTCCAATAGACTCTAGAAATATTCCTTATAATGCCTTGTGAATTCTCTTGTAATTATCTTATGAACTCCAACTTTCTATAAGGATGCTCTCTCAAAATTTCTAGGTGAAATAATATGAATCAACCCTTTACTTATACTAAATTAAGAGATTAACCCTAAAATTCAAACAATTAAAGCTGACACTAGATCTGGAAGAAAACATTATTAAATTCCTTCCATAATGAAATTCAAAAAGAGGTGTCTCATTAAGTGGGGACCCATTTGTCACCTAGGGAGAATGGTTCTTGGCCTAGTTTAACAAGACTTAACCCCGAGAGATTCAAAGCAGGCTAAAAAATAATTCTAGATCAATTGAAAAGGGGGGGTCATATTAAGGGAGGACCCATTCACCACCTAGGGAAAATGAGTCTTGGCACCATTTTCTAGGACCAAAATTTTCCTAATGAAATGTTTTATTAATTAAATTATGGGTTTGGGGAGAGATCTTCAGGTGGTGTCAAAATTAAGGCTTAAATTTTTATTAAAAGGGGTTAATTACTCCAATTACCCACAATTGATTAATGACCACCTAAATAAGTGTGAAAGTGCATTATAACACTTTACAACACTTAAACAAGGTACACATCATGTATATTTTTTTAGAAAGGGGCCCATTAGGCTTAATTAACAAAATACATCCTAAAAAAGTGTGAAAGTGTGTTAGAACACTTAACAATACCCTTGTAAAGGATCAATTAATGCATGTTTTAGTCAAATAAAAGTCCTAGAATAGTGTTAATGTGTAGAACACATTACAACACTAGTCCAAGACATCATTAGTTTAGTTTTAATGTCAATTATTGAACCAAGTAAGGGGGAAAGGCTACTTTTCCTATTACTATAAAAATGTGGCTTATTTTATGTGTGGGGTTTTGGTAGAAACCCTTTCTATTGAAACTATCTATGTGGCATCCTAGTTGGCATCCAACTAAGGTTTTTTTAGAATTTTCTAAAACTTTCAACTTCAACTAATTATTTCTTGAGTTAGAATGATGTTTCTTAAAAAATAAAATACCCTTTTGTAGATCTCATAGTGGTGCATATGAATATGTAATTTTTTTAATAGTTAGATTAGTTTTAATATATTTTATTTTTAAAATAATGCAATATGATTGTTAAAGTTAGAAAAGAGGCTGATTAGAAATTAAAAAAAGAATAGTAAAACATATAATTTTTTTTTGGGAAACATATGGTGCACTAGTGGAGAGAGTCCTCTTCAAAAGGGTATATTACTTTTTTTTAAATGATTAAAAAATAGACAATAGTTTATTTCCAATGAAAATTTTCAAATCTTGGCAAGTTTTACTTTAAAATGCTATTATGAGAAAACTTTACATCAATCTTTCTATGTTTCTTTCGCATACACTAGATATTGAAGTTACCTATTTGGAGAAACAAAATTAGGGGAAAATGAAGTTTTTCTATTTATTTCTTCACATCAAGTGAACATCACTTTTTCCTAAAAATGTTAGCATTCCAAAATCTACTCTTAAATTGATAAAAAATAATCAAAACAATTTTTTAAAAAATTGAAAAAATTACAGGATTAAAATTAACCAATATTTCTACTTTTCATTATTCTACATCATTTTGAAATTCAAAACATAAAGACCACTTTTATGTGGTCGAAGTTAAGATTTTTTTTTCTCTTCGTCAATTCCTTTATGAAGTGTGACATAGGTTTGTAATTTCACCTTCATTGTCTTCTAAGGGGAAATGATCTAAGAAGGAGAAGCCTCCTTGTGCCTATTGCAAGAAGGAACGTAGACATGCAAAACACAATTGTTATATGAAGGATATCTAGATGAGTTGAAATATCTTCTAAAAAGGAATCAAATTGATTTTGCTTCTAGAATGTATGCATCACCTTCTCCTTCTTCTTCTTCACAACATTCTAATAGGAGCACAATTGGTTTCCATACTTCATAAAAAATGAAAGGAAATGCTCTTTGTTCTTTTACAAGACATGGATCAAGGAGATGACTTCTAAATTCAGGAGCATCTGATCATAAGGCATCTTCACAATATATATTCTCTTCTTTTGAGCCTTGCACTATGTCTCTTATTTTTATGAGAAACAATGCATACATTAGTGTTAATGGCAAGGGGTCTATTAGTTTTTGGGAAAACACTTTTCAAGATGTTTTGTGTGTTCCTCATTTAATGAACAACCTTATTTCCATATATTAAATTACACATGGTGTAGTTGGTAGGACTATGAAGTTCACTCCTAATTTAGTTATCATCCAAGACTTGGAGATTTGAGAGATTATTTCTATTGGGATGGTTGATCATTCATCTTGATTTTATTCTTTTGCATATTTTTCTTCTTCTGGTGAATTTGTTCTTTCGGTTGTTCATTACACTTCTAATGTGCATCATGCTTCATAGGCAACATTTTTCTTCTTGAACTTTGGTGTTCTCACATATAATCTAGTTATCGAGCCATGTATTACATCTCCTCCATATACTATTGAAAATATTGATGCTTGTATTGCTACAGATATGGCTTCTTGTGATTTAGTGAAATAAGCTATTTTTTCTTTTCCAAATTTTCCTTTCCAGGATGGTTTCATGTTAGGTTATCTAATTTGGTTTGTCATTCCTCTTCTATAGACTCTTTTATCATTCATCTTTGGAGGTTTCTCTCGAGTCTTCACATTCTTTGTCTTGTTCCCTAATTGAGGCTTATTCCCTCTTCCTTATTCTAGGATATGAGGTTTATTCATTTGGTTTTGGAGCTACTTCATTATGTGGGACTATGTGGTCTCTTATTTGATAGATGGTGTACTTGGTGGTTTTCATGGAGTCCTCCATCTTTCATCACTTGATTGCATCCTATTTTTGGGAGGAGATTTCTCCACATTGTTTTATCCTTTTCCCCATTTATTTGTGTAGTCTAGAAAAATGAATCCCTTGGTTAATTCATGAATAATTAATGATAAATTAGACTTGATATTGCCATGATCTAGTGTTGTGAGATGTTTTAAACATCCAAATTAGGTCTTGGGCCCTTTTAAAGCTAAATTAACTTAACTATGCCTTAATTTAGTGTTGTAAAATGTATTTATGTATGTCTTCACATTATATTTTGTAGGATCATAAACTAAGGTGGACCTAATATAGTGTTGTAATGTGTTTTTCACATTAACATGAGATTTAGGGCCCTTCTAAGCTAAATAGACCCAATTTTTCTTTAATTTAGTGTTATAAAGTTTATTTATTTACACTTTCACATTGAATATTTGGCCCTCTTGAATTTATAACCTTAATATCATCATTAATAGGCCCCTATGACCCCATATTGTGCATCCCAAAGGAATATTTTGATCAAAAAATTGACAAGATCAACATATAAGTTTAATTTCTTGGCTCCCCAACATTCTATCAGGAAAAATATGCCATGTGGGACCCAGTCACCACCTTGGGTGAATGAGTACCATCCAGGTGGGACTCATTCACCCAAGATGGTGAATGAGTCCTATTTGAGCTATTTTCAAGGTTTGTGTGGGAAAAATTGGGTTTTAAGTTTAAATTTTTTCCATGTCAGCCTTTGGGATCAAATTGATAGTCATTTGAGTGAATTTCCTATATAAACAAGCTTTTACATCATTATTTCACATAAGCATTCATGTTATCAATGCAAGCAAGCAAGAGTTAAGTATTTGAAATCTTTACAAGGTCATCAAGATAGTTTTCAAGATTAATTTTAAGGCATTCAAGGGTAGAATTCTTCAGCAGTTGTTCCAAAAATTCAATATCCATCACCATGTGAGGAATTTCAAGCATCAATCATGTTAGTGAGGTAGTGTTGTGATGTAGTATTGAAGATCCAAGGTCCAACATTGTTCTACATCCTTCATGGCCATTTCATATTGAGTTGTAGATTTAAAAGAAATCAATCAAGGCATCATTATTCATGATTCATGTCCTATGTTCTATGTTTCATGTTCATATTCCATTGTTTCATCATTTGGTTTAATTACCTAAAAGAGGTTTGACCAAGCCAAAACCCCTATTCCCTAACAATAAACAAGTATATATATATATATATATATATATATATATATATATATATATATATATATATATATATATATATATCTCTCTTTTTGTGATATTATAGATCTAGGTGCTTTTAAGATCATTGAAGATTACGTTACAATCTTGTTGGAGTTGTCTCCCCATTTGTAAGGTCATAATCTTCACAAAAATGTCATATACAACCCCGAAATTAGAGTTGCATATTCAAAAACCTAGAGAAGCAAATTGAGAAAACCAAGAAGAGCAGATTTAGACATTGAATTTCTAAACATTACAAACTAGAATTATTCTCCACAAGTGGTGAAGGAGTCCCACTATAGTTTATTTTTAGATATTTTTTTGGATTTTGATACCCATTTTCCTAAAACCCGCTCCTATGTAGAAATCCAGGTCTGGGATTGATTCGCCCAAAATGGAAAATGAGTCTGAGTAGGAATTTTTTTTAGGATTTATAGAATTTCCATTCTTCATTGATGTCTCTACAAGTTATTAGGTGCACACATTCGATTATGTATCTTTCTATTTTGTTATTATTTCATTTCTACATCATTTAGTTCATGTTTGCATCATATTAAGGTTTTGCATTTTATCTTTCATTTCATTTTATTTTCCAAACTTGGTGGTGAACCCCTCATTACATCGCATTCAATCTGTAGGACAACCCTATTGCAAGATCTCTTTCTCTTTTTTCATTGATATCTCTAGGGTTATCCTTAAGTGGAATCATCTTTGAAAGTGGTTGTGATTACATCATCTTTCATTCACCCATTTTCCTTGGTTCTAATTTATTATGCTTTACATTACATATGTAGATTGGTACCTAACATTTCCTTGTAGCCATGACCTATTCATGCTTTCATAGACCCATCCTTTAATTATTTTCATGTTTCTTATTCTCGTTAAGTTACACATAAGGGGGGGGTTGGTGTAATTAAATATTTAACTAGACTTTATTAAGTTTACATAAGTCCTAGAGGTAATTAGGTTTTATCTTTAGGGTTTTGTGTATTTATTTATAAAATAAAGTCATCTCATTTGTTTCATTATTCTCAATAATAGTATTTGCATGTATCTTTTGTGATTTTCTCTTACATATTTGTTTTTCTCCTTGTAGAAGGCTAATCTAGGTTTTGTAGGTGATCTTGTTTTTGTGGAGTTTATTGGAAACTATAATAGATACCTATAATGATATATTTTCTTTATATTTTAGGGTTTTCCCTTATAATAAATCTCCTTCATTATATTATCTCTTGATGACTCTTGAGGTTCAAGCTAGCTTTTCATTCTATAAGGTTTTCTATTTGAGCATATATTAGATTATTGTTAGTAGATATCTTTCTTGGAAGGGGTTTCTTTTGTTTTGTTATCTTGTATGTCATGTTATTTATAAATGTAATATGTTATCAAAGCATGGATTTAATGAACTCCTCCATTTTTGAGTTTTTTTTCTCAACTATGATTATAAGAGAAAATATAAAACCTTCAATATTTTTTGTTTTTTTATTTGGGTGAATTTTTGGTGTACTTTGGTGTTAAAAGGACCTTACCATTATGCTTAAGATGTTGAAAAAAATAATTTTGATATAAAATTCTCCTACATTTCATGGTGGGAGTCTAGGAGGCAATCTTTTAACATTTTTATTGTAGTTTTTGACTCTCCTCAAAAAAATTACCAACCTATTTAAAATTTTGTTAAGTCTATAAAACTATTGGTATTTTTGTTGGTTCTTGTAACTCCAATGGTCCCTACTATAGTTACTATAACTTTTTCGTTTTTTGAAAAATCACTTAAGATTATATTGTACAGTAGTGCATCGACATTCATCATCGAAGTCATAACTTCAAAAGTCTTTTTTTGTGTCTTAAGTCCAGGCCATTTTATATTTTTTCTCAAGTTTTGAAAGTTTTTTCAAACTATGACGAACTTTTGTAAAATTATTCATTTTCCTCTTCAAGGTGGTGAAGTTTTTAATGAAGTACAAGAAATGCATTTAAATCCTTTTTGTGTTCCACTATGGTTTTACAACCTCTTTCAATCTTTGACAAGGCTATGTGAACCTCTTTTTTTACAATTAAGTAGTTGTTTCCTTTCAAATATTAAAAGTGGTTATTTCGAAGTGATGATCTGTGAAAGGCTATGCATACCAATTATATGAGGGGACAATTAATTTCCCATCTACTCCCACATTAATTAAAAAAGTTTTAAAAAGGAAATGAGCTAGTGAGTATAGTATTTTCTAGTTGATATTATAGGAAGAAAGAAGAGAAGGAGTGAGTTGGTGTGGTTATCAATTTATAGAGCCCAAAACCAATGAGGTACTACTTTTCTATGGATTTCATAAGCTATTGATTGAGTGAATTTAAAATTTAAGCGATTTTTCCTATCACTGCAAACCTTCTACATAAGTCACATATAAATCCTAGATTTTTAGTCATGATGACATAAAAATATTAGGGTTTTGACTACATTTTGGGCTTAACTAGTACAATGCTAGAAATTGGGAATACTAAACAAGGGTAGAAAAAACTAAATAATTTTTTGGAGAAAATCAAGAAACCAAATCACATGCCTATCACACTGAAAGTAATTGCAAGTGAGCTAATATAAGAAACCTCTTTCCTTATTGAAATTCAATGCCTAGACTTGGTTACAGAATGTATTAGACATTATGATTCTAACAAACATTAAGTTAGAACCAATGATAATAGGATAGTCATAAAAAATCAAAGAACCACGTTTTCTTCATACCTATGAATTCAAGAAAAGAAGGAATTTTTTGGTTTGGACTTTACTAATTCACAAATTAAGTTTTCCATGAAAAAGTGTTCTTACTAGAATATCATTGTAAAAAAATTAGTTAGCTGCAACTAGAAGAGGTAAATCCCAATTAACTTGAGGGTTACACAAGAATCATTTTGTCAAGGAGATATAAGAATTCATCATGCTATTGCATAGGTTGAGAGGAAATGAAAAATAACATGATTATGAAGACTATATTTATTTCTTTATCTAAATTTTGCTTATAGGAAAATGGTTTTTGGATTTTGCACAACTCATTAGTGATCAAATATATGAATTATTTTCATTCTCTACATTAAATCAATTTTTTTATATGTCATCATATTTGATCCATTCCATTTGTAGTACTAGGCCTTGCCCAAGTTTATCACTGAGTCTTCTTCCACTTGTTGAAGTCCCAATTATCATGTATCTAGATAAGTTATAATTGATTAAAAGCTACCTTCATCATAGAGGAATCACTGATACTTTTACTATGAGGGTGACTCGAGAGATATAGCCCAGAATTAATTTAAGGACCACTCATAAGTTAATGTAGTTTATTAGCATGTATGGAAGTCATTTAATTAGTTTAAGAGATTTTCCATACTCTCAAGTTGGAGGTTTTAGTGGCTTTCCTCTAAAACTTCCAAGGTATACAAAAGATAAATTTGTGGCTATAAAAATCTACAAATAACTGGCTAATGTAAATAAAAGATGTCAAGAATGAAAGGAAATAGGTGTCCAAATTCTTGTAGGTTTTGACTACTACACCTAAAATTCATTGTTAGATGCTCCCAACATTGAAAGGGACCTAGCTAAATATATCTTGAAATTTTACAATAATATTTTCCCTTTTGATAGTAAGGATTATGTGAGAAATATCTTGCAACTTGCTCCATGTTTCTATCACATACAACACCTAGAAGACTACTTGGTAGATTATCTTGATGAGTTTGAGGTGAGAAGAAGAAGTTGGGTGGGTTTATCCTAAACTCAAATAAGAATATTTGATTTGGAGATTGATGTTAAGGGAAATGAAGATCATGAGTTGGATCTGGTTGATCTTATTTTTATTGATCATATAGCCACTCAACCTATTCCAATTATGGATTGAAGTTTTATGTAAATTGAAACCATTGAATCAAAAGTTGATTTTTTTTTTTAAAGAATAGAAGAGTGGATTTCCAAGAAGAAAAAAAAATATCAACATCCTCAAACTAGATCACAGAACATTCAACCTATAGTTGGGAGTAATCAACCTCTTCTAGTCTGAGGAACTTTAGTTTCAAATTCATATTAGGTATCTTTAGGAGCTCTAGGTCATGGTGATGACAAGAATCCTAAAAGGAGTTTATTAGAAAAAATCATGTGGAGAAAATATTCTTGGTCTACCCCAATAAGTTAAGGTTAAGGGTCAAATAGTTAATATTTCCATTGGTACTTCTTCTTCATGACATAGATCATCCCCTATTAAGGAATTCAAAGATCCCCTATGGATTTATCACAACATTTTTCTCTATAGAAGATAGAAAAACTACTGCTAATCCTTTAAGGAGGACATTATATGATTTTTCTAGTCCTAAATGTGTTCTTTATCCTACTACCTCCACCTATTTGGAGAATACACTATAAAAAAAAAAAAAACATAGTTCAGTTAGATATCATACAACAGGACATAGTGAGAACACTACTTTAGAGGACTCCTAAGCCTAAGAGGGTAAATACTACATCCAAATTGGTAAATGATGATAGATCACATGTAATATTTTTGTAGACATTTCTTGTCCCACTACACACAAAAAAAGCTAATAAGAACCAAAAATGCAATCTAACTATTATTGGAATGAACCATCAATTTTATGGTATATTTTATGTGCTTCTATTGCACTCTTAGGTTTTTTCACCTAAAAGGAGAGAGATAGAACCCTAAAATTGAGGTGGTTAACTCAAATTAAGGTATGTAATATGGAATTGAGACTAAATGCAATGATATAAATGCAACTAGATGATGAAATGGATTGATTATTAATGCAAAACTAATGAAATATGCAATGTTTGAAAACATGGTGAGGTTTGGAAAAGACTTGAAAAGATGAATAAAAATGCAAATAAAACTAAGTAGAAAGTTGTAAGACTGAATGTGTGCACCTATAAGATTGATGATGATTGTAAACCACTCTAAAAATCTAGAAAATTTTAAATAGAATGTTGTAAGACTGAATGTGTGCACCTATAAGATTGATGATGACTATAAACCACTCTAAAAATATAGAAAAGATAACTTTTTGGCTAACTACGACTCATTCACCACCATGGGAGAATCAACCCCAGGTTAGGGTTTTCTACCCAAAAATTGATTTTTGCTCACTGGCTACTAGAATCTACATTTAACTCTAAAAACCACCTCAATTGGGACTCATTCACCATCCATGGTGAATCTGTCATTTTTCAACTTTTTGCAAATTTTGATCTTAGACCTGCACTTTATCACTTGTGCACCACTTCTTGATGGGAATCCATATAAATATCTCAACAAATACCTACAAAATAGTTTAAAATTTGTTGTATAATGGGGGTTTTTCCTTGGTCAAACCCCTAATTGGGTAATCAAACCTTGAATGGATAAAATCTCCATAAAATGCTATCCTTAAGTGTGTCAAAAACATAGAAAACCTAAAGTATGACAAAACCCTATTCTAATGTGCTAAATTAAGATGAAAAAATGTGATTTGAATTATGCAATACTTCAACCCTAGAAACCCTACAACATATCAAATGAATGTAAATGTCATGAAAAAGTAATGCAAACCTTAATTCTAAAGATAGAGAGAAAATGGAAGATGGAATCACTTTGAAAACAAGTATTTAGTTGTGATTTGATGGCTAGTTATATCTCATCAACCTAGATTTCTCCATGATTCACCATAGGCATCCATCATCAACTTTTTTCAATGTTGGATTTTGAATGAGAAGTGAGCTTGAAGACCTACAAAAAAACCATAGTTTAGTGCCCTAAAGCTTCAACTTTGTTGTAGAAAATGCAAATGAAACTTTTTTGTGGAAGACTCGTAATACTTGACTTTTGATTTTTCTTTATAAAAATGACTAAGAGATGTGAAAAATGACCTAAAATGTGTATTTATAGGCATCAACACCTAATTTTCCCATTATTTAGACCGAAGAGGCTGACATGTACTGAAAAACTAAGTTGAATTGATTGAATTCCTGCTCAAAATTGAATTTTCCCCTAAAAGGGACTCATTCACTATCCTTGGAAAATGGGTCCCACTAGAGGGGGATCATTCACCCAAGGTGGAAAATGGGTCCCACCAGAGGTAACTCATTTTCTCAAGGTGGAAAATGGGTCCCACTAGTGGTTTTTGGAGGTGAGTTTTTCAAGATATGAATGAATTAAGTGTGTTTTGTCGGGATTTAGATGATTTTTAAGTGAAACAGGCCTCTAGATCAAACATAATGGGTCTTAGGGGCAAATAAATCTTGTTTTAAATAATGAATAATGCAGGGGTACTCAAAAGTAGGTCAAAATTAAGTGTGAAATTATGTATTTTCTTAAGAGTGTCTAATTTTCTATGCCACATTTAGCCCCCACTTTAGTGCCCATATGACTCTTTGTGCATATGTGGGCTAAAGGAATCTAAATATTACACTTTTTTCTATAAAAGGATACTAATTCAAAAGTCAGGAGAATGAATCCCCTAGTGTAGTTATATGCAAAACCATAAGATTAGGAACCACATCCTGCAACACAAGTTCTTTAATTGTCCAAAAATCCTTTTATCTAACTCCTAAGAATCCAATTCAAGGGTAGATGTATCCCCCCCTTGATTCCACTTGGTTTATGGAGGTGGAATCAAGGTAGAAATCTAGCCATGTTGAATAGAGAACATCATACAGTAGGGAATTTCCAACTACCATGCCACATAATGATAGATGATTGATGATGTTGGGTGCAGAATCACAATTCCAACACATCAAATGGCATTGCAAATGGTATTTTGTAGCTCCTACTATGTTTTTTTGAAGAAAATAACCCTAATTTAATGCATAAGAGTAAAAGTGATAAAAATAAGTTAAAAGAGGTAAAGGAGAGTAGTTTGTCACTTAGTATTGCATTTTACCTTCTTGTACCTTGAGAGTGATGAGTGAGATGAGAAGATACCGAGTAGACGAGATTACACACCTTCACAATTGGATGAGCCTAGAGAGCAGGTGGCATGCCTAGAGAGCAGGTGGCATGCAGTGAGCTATACTATGAGGTGAGTCAATTCTACAACTTTTTCTTAGTGATTTTGTAATGATTTAATGATTTTTAATGAATTTATAGGTTAATTTAAGGTCTTGGAAAACAAGTTCCAAAGTATCCCCTTTTTTTGCAAAGTATCCCATTTGTTTGCAAAGTGTCCCTTTTGTTCACAAAGTGTCCCTTTCTTCACAAAGTGTCCTAAAAGGGTTCTAAATTGTCTAGGTCCTTTACAAAAGAAAACTAGATGAAACTTAGCACACTTGCATGATGAATAAAGTAAAAATTGAAGATATTAGATAAATTTTTAGAGCATATTGTTTTGATTGTGATAGGTACCTGCCTAGTCACGACAATGGCTAGGGTGAGATAGATTAGTTTTCTTAGAAACTTAGCTCCAAAACTATCTGTATTGGAGATAGAGCATCTACATGTAGTGGGCATCTATGGGGTATATCTAATGCCACCTATGAGATACAATGATGCCATGTTGATGGCTCTATGTGAGTGCTAGGATGCCAACACATGTATGTTTCACCTTCTGACTAAGGAGATGACCATCACTCTAGAGGATGTACACCAGATTCTCTAAGTTCCTATTCAGGGAGAGTAGCTATATTTCAAAGGAGATTAGTCATTCCTTGAGAAGAAGGCATACATGCAGTACTGCTTGGATAGACCTATTCATGATGAGAAAATCAGAGTGTGAATCAAGATTCATATGCTTGTATATTCGTGAGCCCCCATTGTTAGATGGATTATGATGCATAGAACAAGTATATTTCAAAGGAGATTAGTCATTCCTTGAGAAGAAGGCATACATGCAGTACTGCTTGGATGGACCTATTCATGATGAGCAAATCAGAGTGTGAATCAAGATTCCTATGCTTGTATATTCGTGAGTCCCCATTGTTAGATGGATTATGATGCATACATTGGCTCTTGTTCTCAATATTGATGGAAAAGTTACACACTTGGATGGAGGATTGGTTCATCTGATTCATGGGATGGTGAGCATAGGATGGTCTATGCTTGGGGACATTGCATCCTAGCACATCTTTATTATGATCTTGGTCAATTTTTGTTTTGAGAGATCAACAGTATGGTGCAATACATGCTTCTATAGGTGTGGTGCCTCGAGCATATTACATGCACCAGGAAGTTCAATTTCCCATGTGCTATAGCCATAGGATATCCATAATCCTTCAGCTATCCTCTATGATGCTTGTGTCTATATAGAGATCTACATTTTTGGAGGGTGAGATTTGACTGGCTAAAGGAGGATGCAGATGGATACATTTTTACCGGGTTGGAATGACCATGTTGTACAACCTTTCTATTACATGGGCAAGTCATGTGATAGTTTGGGAAGATGAAGACACCATCGAGGGCATGGCCTTTCATTAGGAGATCAGTGCGGTGTGCTCAGAGGCTAGGGGATACCATTTGGATCACACTAGATCATGTTGACTAGAGTGACTCCAATGATTCAGATCATGATCGACCACCAGTCTCTTATTTTGATGACATCGGTCACATAGATGAGCATGAGGAGTGGTGGTTAGTGACATGACCAACTCCTATATTTCCCATGGATGTCCCTATAGGTGATGTAGGAATAGCACTAGATGATGGAGATGAGCCAGAGGACAGGGCCAAGGATGTACGATACAAGCTAAAAAATATATTTACTAATGTTATTGATGATGAGTATGATTTAGGTGTCGATCCTAATTATGAGGGATAGGGTGGAGGGGAGGAGGAGGAGGATTAGGAGGAGGATTATGAGTAGGATTATGAGGAGGAGCCATCCCCGAGTGAGGGTGATGAGGTAGCAACTGAGGATTGGAACAAGTGAGGAGAATCTTCACACACACGTGTGACCATATCACATGCAGTAGCTACAACAAACATCAGTGTCCATAGTTAGAGAGAGGCTAGCACATCATCCATTCCCCCAAGAGAGGATGAGGTTGATATCCCTTAGCCTACGAGGGATATAAGTGATTATTTTTTATTTTGTGCATGTACTTTAGTGTTTATGATTTTTATATATATATATATTTATTTATATATATATATTGTGATGATGTTTACTGATTATGTGTAGTTTCAATCTTGTAGGAGCAGAAAGAAACTACTGAGAGTTCTTTCATCAGGCTATCGTAAATATAGTACCTACATCCATTGACGAGGAGGAGATGGACCCTGATTATGTGTCCCCACCAATCATGGAGGAGGATCCATAGTCACTCAGACCTTTCACAAAGCTACGAGCAGCATATGATAGCCTGAGGAGATGACTTCATCGAGTGGAGAGCATAAGATATTCATCCCAGACTCTAGCAGAGGTGGAGAGACTGTATGTAGAGCTATCATAGCTATAGGAAGAGAGGGATCAGAAGGTAGAGGAGTGTCTTGTAGCTCTTGGGTCAGTACAAGGCTTGGTGTATGCACTCAGAGTCAGCAGGTCATGATCACAATCACACATGACCATCTCACGATATTGAGGGACCGGATCATGGGTGCTAGAGCTTGAGCGGTCTAGTTCTCACAAAGCTTGGTGATTCTATATATGATATTGATATGTACATAAAACTTTATATATATATATACTTGAGAATTTGATGTTGTTATAATTTTTCTTAATATGTTTGAATGTTAAATGACAACATGATTAATTAAATAACTTGTAAAATTATTTAATTAATGTCTACATGATTTAAGATGATTGATGTGATGTAATGTAAAACATATTTAGGTTTCACTTTAGACACAACATATTTATTTGAAAGAAGGTATGTTCAACTAGATACACCTATAATTCATATAAGGATTGAACTTAACATAACACAAGGGTGAATAGTATGAAATCTAAAGTAATTATAAAATTGACTTAAATAATTACCATAGTGTTAAAGACAAACACATGATCAATTTTCAAGAACAAAGCAATGTGAAAGTTATTTATAATGTAACCAAATAACTTAAGCAACACTAATTTATCAATAATACTATTCAAAGAGATTAGAGGTAATACCAATGCAGATGCATGACATTAATAGGTTCCGTAAGGGGTGTTTTGTCAAGCTCTGTTAATACGTAAACACCTGACCCATAACTAGTGTTGACTATGTAAGGTCTTAACCAATTAGGGCTGAATTTATCTTTTTCTTCATGGTCAACATTAGTATTACATTGATTCTCATAGAGAACAAAATCACCCTTATGAATCATTCGAGGAATGACATGAGTATTGTGTTTTCATTGTAATTGTTTAATGTAAGCCTAAAGATGCTCAAGAGCATTGTTACACTTTTTATCAAGCATTACAAGATGGTGCAATCATTGATCTTTATAAGTTTATTTATCAATAAGGTCTTGAAGAGAAATTCATAGTGTAGGAATTTCTAACTCCAAGGGAATGATCGTGACAGTACCATAAACAAGGTTATAGGGTGTAGTTCTTATGGATAGTCTAACACTTGTTCAATAAGCCCAAAGTGCATAATGTAATTGTCTATTCCATTCCTTATGATTTTTTTTAACATTTCTCTTTAGGATTCATTCAATAATATTATTAGTTCTTTCATCTTGTCCATTGGATTGCAGATACTAAGATGTAGAAAATCAATGTTGAATGTTGAATGTTTCAAGAAATTTCTTTACATCATTATTCTTAAATGGGTTCCATTGTCTAAAACATTGTAGGAGGAAGTCCAAAGTGAAAAATTATGTGTTCCAATATTATTAAATGGAAAATTACTTCAATAGTTGTATATCGAAGAGGAATAGCTTTTACCCATTTTGTGAAATAGTCTGTTGCGGTTATGATAAATGTATGTCTAACAAAAGAGGGTGGTGAAATTTTTCCAATAAGATCCAATTCCCATATTGAAAATGGACAAATGATAATTTGGGAATAGAGCTCAGAGGTAGGGGCATGCATTAGATTGCTATGTTCTTGACATTTGTGACATCGTTTAACATAAGTAAAGAAAACTTTCTCCATATGCCTCCATTAGTATACTATAAAAATGAGTTTTTTCACTAATCATCATCCTCCATTGATCCACAGGCACCAACATGAGCCGATTCAAGGGCTATGGTAATTTGAAAGTCCCTAAGACACATTAGTAAGATACCGTTGAAGGATCTTCTATACAACACATCGGTGAGTATTACGTATTTGGTTGCTAGTTTACGTAAATGATTTTGAGTGTTTGTCATTGTGGGCTTGAGAATGGTACCATCTTTTAAATAATTAAATATTGTGTCATACCATTCTCATGAGTCATCTTGAGTTGTTAAAATGTCTTCAAACTGGGTATCAATCGAAGGTTTCATGATTGGGTGAATAACAAAGGTGAAGTCAATTGAAAAATCGTTAGGGGATATAAGAGAGGTTGTACTCGCCATCGCATCTACATGCCAATTTTCTTTTCATGGGATGTTATCAATGGTGAATGATTTAAAATTATCTAACAATTTCATTGTAATATCCTTGTATTTTGATAAGTTTTTATGTTTAGTTTGATATTTCCCATTGATTTGTTTGATTACTAATTGCGAATCACTAAAGATCTTGATATCTTTAGCACCGATGGTTAAAGCAGCTCACAATCTTGCGATTAATGTGTCATACTTAGTTGTGTTATTTGTACATAGGAAATTTAATCAATAAGATAAGGGAATAGGATTTCCATCAGGAGAAATTAAGACCACTCCAACACTAGAACTTGTTCTACACTTAGATACATCAAAATACAATTAACATGTTTTAATATCTATGGTCAAGACACTATCATCAGGAAAGGAGTCATGATTAGGTAAAGCAAGAGGAGAAGGGGCATTAGCTAAGTGATAGGTTAATGCTTTTCCTTTGATTTATTTTTGTGAAACAAAATTAAATTCAAACTTAGTTAACAACATCACCACTTAGCTAAGTGTCTAGATAGGTCTATTTTATTAAAAAGATGCTTAAGGGGATCAAATTTTGTCATGAATTGTATTTCAACATTTAGTAAATAATGTCACAATTTAATAGTAGCAAATACAAGAGCTAAACATTGTTTTTCAATTGGTGAGTATCAAATTTCATAATCAATTAAAGTTTGACTAATGTAATAAATAGGATGTTCTTTTCCATGATCATCTTGTTGATCCAACAATGTTGCAAGAGCATGGGCCGATGCAGCTATGTAAAGGAGAAATGGTTTATCTTGCACAATAGGTTGTAAAATGGGTGGAGTTGCAAGGTATTCCTTTAAACTCTCAAAATCCTATTTACAATCCTCATTCCAAAAAAAGGGCACATCCTTTTTGAGAATATGTGTGAAGGGTAACGTGTGATTGGTTAAAGATGAAACAAAATGACGGATAGCTTGAATTCAACCTTGTAATGTGCATAATTGAGAAATATTCTTAGGAGGTGGCATGCTAATAATGGCATAAATTTTATTGTTTGTCCACCTCAATGCCTTTGTGAGATATGAAAAACCCCAAAATTTTCCCACAATCTATGCCAAAGATGCACTTTTTTGGATTTAAGTGCATGTTATATTTACGTATTCATTTAAATATTTTTCAAAGAACATTTACATTGTCTTGTCTTGTTGAGGATTTAACCAGGATTTCATCAACATAATCTTCTAAGATTTAATGTATGTAATCGTGAAATATCAATATCATTGCTCATTGATAAGTTGTGACAACATTCTTTAATCCAAAAGGAATCACAACCGAAAAAAACATTCCCCAAAAAAATGTAAATGTGGTTTTGTATTGATCTTGAGGGTTCATAAGGATTTGATTATAACCAGGAAATTCATCCATGAATGACAACAAAGCATGTCCAGTAGTTGAATCCACGATCATGTCAATATTAGGAAGTGGAAAATCATCTTTTAAAGAGACTTTATTCAAGTCATGAAAGTCCGTACATATCCTAATATGATTATTAGGTTTAGCAACTCTGATAATGTTTGAGATCCAAGGAGAATAATCAATAAGGCGAATGAAACTTGCATCAAGGAGTTTTTCAAGCTTTTCTTTAACATGCAAGGCTATGTTAGGATGCATTTTTCATATCTTTTGGCAAATAGGTTTAGCATTTTCAATGAGAACAATATTGTGTGTCACTATTTTTGAGTCAATTCATAGCATATCACAATATTTGCAACCAAAAAGTTTAGGAAAATCATGAAATAAAGTTATAGTGTCCTCTTGTTCTTTATCATCAAGGTACTTCCCAATCTTAATAAATTTGTATTTATCATTTATTTCCATTGGCACATCAATTTTATCTCCTAAGGGGAGTGCAATAGATTTAGGAACTTTAGGATCTTAAGGTTCTTTAGTGATATCACTATATTTTTTCTTGTTAATTATCACAACACAAGTAACCTATTTCATGGGAGTAGTAGAGGATGTGTTATCATAGAATCCTAACTTTGGTTTGAGAATTTCATCACTATCAACATAATTCCATGATGGTGATAAGTCCATATCAATAAATTTAAGATGTTTGATTGTGATATTTTGTTTTGGTTGACATGTAATAGTGTTGATATTCAAAGATGGTCATTGAGTGGATTTTTTCGTCTTAGAAAATGAATAGCCCAATCTAGTTTTTGTCTCTTGTGTATTAGGTTCTATAGGAACATGAATACTTTGTTCATGCTTTACATAGCCTATTATAGTATATCCCAATTGGTTCACAAGTTCATAGCCTTTTCCATAAATTCTTTCCATTTCTTTCAGATTAGGCAGATGTTGATAATCTATCTCATCAAAATTTGTTATGTATGTTATAGTTTCTTCCAAAGTAGAGGAGATAGATGTTTGAAAAGATTTTTGTGAATTCTAAGTTGACATGACAGTTGATTGTTCATGTTTCTCATCCTTTTTTTGTGTGATTATGTATTCACCCATAAATGAAGGTGTGAATTCTAAGGAACCCCAATCATCACCAAATAATTTAGATATTGATTCTTCATCTAGCTTTTCAATTTTGAGAAGTTCTATATTAAATGTTGGAATTAATGTATTCAAAGGACTTGTGGTTCCCTTTTCAAGGTTCAAGAAAACTTTAGGCTCAAGGTCTATTTTAACTTGATAAATGATGTTGTTATAGACATATTTCATGATGCGATGAAGGGTTGAAGTCACCGCATTCATCTCATGAATCCATGGTATACCTAAAACAATATTATACGAAAGATCATATGGCATGACATAAATACGAGTTTTCATAATAGCCAGCCAAAATGTAGTAGGAAAAGTGATTACACTGAGTGGTTGCTTTGTTGTATTGTGAAATCCTCAAATGGATAAGGAATCAGGTTTTATTTGTGACTTGTCAAAATGAAATCTATCAAGGAGATTCACACTACACAAATTAAGGGTAGAACCATTATCAATAATGGTTTTTTTTATACCTATTTGATTGATTTGGGAAATTATCATAAAGCCTTCATTTTTTATTCACAACTCTAAACAAGGGAGCTCATGTTGATGGAAAGTAATGTCTAGATTAACTTTGTTCATTCCATGTATTAAAGCTACCACATCATTTGGAGTTGTACCAGGAGGAACCACAATGTGTTGTAATGTTGTCTGAAGAATAGTGTGGTAATTTGGTGAGTTCTAAAGTGAATCCCAAAGGGAAATATTTGTAGGAGTATTCTTTAGTTGTTCAACAAGATCCTACTCCTTTGTGTGTGAGGGAAAGCAAAGAGCACTAGGAAAATTAGGTAAAGGTAAAAAGGGTGGGATTGGTTCTAGTGGTTGTGGATTTTTTCAGGTATTATATGTATGAGCAATAATAATATTACTAGGTTTCTATAACACATCATGTTTAGGTGATTAAAGATTAAAATCGAGTTTATTGGAAGGATGAATTTTATGCGAGGGTGGGTAAAGAATGAGTTGAGATTGAATCACATTAGCATCTTTAGGTTTAAATTGATAACAACAAACCTTAGTGGATGACTTAAGTGAGATGAAGTTATGAAGGGATTCATCTAATAGTTCAAGTTCATGAAAACTAAAAGGTTTTACAAGTAAGTTGTCATCAATTGATTTAGGCTTCTCATGAAAAACTTAATAGGCATTAAAGTTCTTTGGTGTAGGTTTGTCACAAGAAACCTTAGTGGGTGACTTAGGTGAGATGAAGTCCTGAACGACTTCATCTAGCAAGTCAAGGTGATCACTACTAAAAGGTTTGGGAGTTAAGTTATTATGAATTGGTTTAGGATTCTCATGGAAAGCTTTATAGGATGAAGTGAGTGAGAGGAAGTCTTGAAGGGCTTCATCTAACTTGTATACATCATCACTATTAAGAGGCTTGGATGAGAGAGTGTTTCTAAAGTGAATCATTTATTTAAAAGATTGGTTTGATTTTTGTGATTTGTTGTTTTTTATGAATTGATGAATCTGATTTAAAGGAACTAGGAACTAATGCTAAAAAGGAAACTTACAAAAATCCAATACTATCCATAAATTCCATGAAAGGAAATGATGCTTATGCAAATGAATTAGATATAACAGAAAGTAATTAAACTAAAATAGAAAAGGAACTATAGCAAGCAGAAAAGTGCAAAGCAGGAAACTGAATTCTAGAAATAATGATGAAAAAAATGTACTAGGATTGATTCGCCCAAGGTGGCGAATGAGTCCCAAGAGAGGTTTTTTAAGTTTTTTCTGAATTTTTTTACTTTTCTTTGTATGTTTAGATCTGTACAATGCAGATAAATACTAGAAATGCATAATTTTGAAATGATTTGATAAAATCAAATTCAATAATGACCTCTAAATGATAGTTTCACTAATGTAAATTTTAGGAAGCCCAAGGATGCTAAAACAATGAAAAATCTAATGCAATTGAGTCCTAGTATACAAATGAAAATCAAAATTAGAGAGAGATAATGTTCAATATGTAGGTTCACCAAAATGAACCATCAATTTTATGGTGTGTTCTATGTGCACTTCTCTTGCACTCTTAGGGTTTTTCACCTAAAAGGAGAGAGATAGAACCCTAAAATTGAGGTGGTTCACTCAAATTAAGGTATGTAAGATGGAATTGAGACTAAATTCAATGATCTCAATGCAACTAGATGATGAAATTGATTGATTATTAAAGCAAAACTAACGAAATATGCAATTTTTGAAAAAACAGTGCAAAAGACTTAAAAAGATGAACAAAAATGCAAATAGAATAAAATAGAAAGTTGTAAGACTAAATGTGTGCACCTGTAAGACTGATGAGGATTGTAAACCACTCTGAAAATCTAGAAAAGTTAACTTTTTGGCTGATTGAGACTCATTCGCCACCGTGGGTGAATCAATCCCAAGTAAAGGTTTTATGCCTAGAAATTGATTTCTACTCATTGGGTACTGGAATTTGCATTTAACTTTGACATCCATATCAAGTGGGACTCATTCATCATCAATGGTCAATCCTTTTTCATTTTTTTGAAAATTCAAATCTCAGACCTACACCTTCTCACCTATGTAATACCTTTTCTACGGGAATCTAGATTGCAATATCAGAAAATACCTCTAAAATAGCTTAAAATTAGTTGTCTAATGGGAGGTTTATGTTGGTCAAATACATAATCAAGTTATCAAACCTTGAATGGATAAAATCTACATAAAACCCTAGCCTTAAGTGTGTCAAAGACTAGGAAAATATAAAGTATGACAAAACCCTATTCTAATGTGCTAGAATAAGATGAACAAATGTGATTTGAATGATGCAAGAATTCAACCCTAGAAACCCTAAAACATATCAAATGAATGTAAATTTCATGCAATATTAATGCAAACCTTAATTCTTAAGATGCAGATAAAATAGAAGACAAAATTACTTTGAAAACAAGTCTTTAGGTTTGATTTGATGGCTAGTAGCATCTCCTTAACCTAGATTTCTCCATGATTCACCATAGGCATCCTTCATCAACTCTTTGCAATGTTGGATTTTGAATGAGAAGTGAGCTTGAAGACCTACAAAAAACCCTAGTTTGCTACCCTAAAGCTTCAACTTTGTTGTAGAACATGCAAATGAAACTTATTGTGGAAGACTCCTAATACTTGAATTTTGATTTTTCTTTGTAAAAATAACTAAGGGATGTGAGAAATGGTCTAAAATGTGTATTTATAGGCATCATCATAGAATTTTCCCATTATTATACCTTAGAGGCTGACATCCACTGAAAAATTAAGTTGAATTGATTGCATTTCCACTCAAGATTGAATTTTCCTCCAAAAGGAACTCATTCACCAACCTTGATGAATGGGTCCCACCAGAGGGGAATCATTCACCCAAGGTGGAAAATGGGTCCCACTAGTGGTTTTTGTAGGCGGGTTTTCAGAATATGAATTAATTAAGTGTTGTTTGTCAAGATTTATATGATTTTTAAGTCAAACGAACCTCTAGATAAAAAATAACGGGTCTTAGGGGCCTATAAATGATGTTTTGAATAATGAATAATGCAGGGGTGTTCAAAAGTATGGAAAAATTAAGCATGAAATTGTCTCTTTTCTCAAGAGTGCCCAATTTTCAATGCCACAAAAAACTATGGGGGATGTTTTGAGAGCAGAAAAAGCTATGTATTTGGCCAGAGAGTTGTTATTTTTGAGCTATGCAAGAATGATTTTCCTTCACTGGAAAATGGGTCCTTTTAGGGTTTCAAAAAACTAATTTTAGGATGTCTACACTCTTGAAATCCATATTACCAAGTTCTGGAAGCTTATATGCAATTTTGTAGAGCTCTTTGTGTGATCTTGCACTTTGAATGACAACTTTTGAAACTTTGACAATCTTGCTCCAAATCTTGCTCAACTTGATCTTCAACCTGTAAATCTATAATAAATACTCAAGGATAGAAAAATTCATTAGTTTTTTAGTGAATGGGGGTTTTCCTTAGTCAAACCCCTTGTACCTAAATAAACCAAATGATGAAATAAGGAAATAAAGAATGAAACATGAAATATGTAAATGATATCGCCTTGGATGTTGTCTTGTGAAGAAAATTTTCAAACTATCATTGAGTGCCCATTAAGAGTGTAGATCTTGGATCCTTGAGACTAATGTGATCAATAGTTGCAAGTAGATCTTTAATTCTACATCCACTTCTTAGCTCAATAAACTAAATGCATGCAAACCTCGATATGATATTTGAATTACTGTAATAAACTCTTGAAATATGCCTTGAAATGCCTTATGAATTCCTTTGAAATGCTTGATAATGCTTGATCACTTGAATGCTTGAATTCTTGAAAGTATTAGGATTGCTTCATAAACTTGCTAGGAGAAACAGTGTGAATTAACCCCTTATTTATACTAAATTAGGAGATTATCATCAAAATTCGAAGAACTAAGGCTAACACCAAATCTAGAAAGAAAGATAATTAAATTCTTTCTAGAATGAAATTAAAAACTATGGGTCTCATTAGGGGAGGATGCATTCACCATTTTGTGGGAATGGGTCCTGGATAAGTTTCTAGGGCCAAGCTTCAGGGGACTGAAGGAAGGCCAAAAATGCATTCCAAATCAACCAAGAAAGGGGGGTCCTATTAAGGGAGGACCCATTCACCATCAAGGGTGAATGGGTCTTGTCTCAACTTACTATGACCATTTTTTTCACAATGAAATAATATTTTATTTAAATTGTGATTATCGGGATAGATCTTTGAGAGGTGCCAAAATTAAGCCCTAAAGAGGGGGATAACAACTCCAATTAACCACAATAAACTAATACCACCTAGATAAATGTGGAAGTTCTTTATAACACTTTACAACACTTAAACAAGGTACACATTTAAGTACATTTTATTTAGAAAGGTGACCATAAGGCTTAATTAAGAAACTAAGTCTTAGAAAAGTGTGAATGTGTACAAAACATTACAACACCACTCTAAGACACCATTAATTTAGTTTTAATGTCAATTATCAAACAAGCAAGGGACAATTCTACTTTTTCCATTACTACATTTTTCCCACACTTTAGTGAGAGGATGACCCCATGCCAAACTTACACTAAAGCATACATCCAAGACACTTAAGTATTAAAAAATAACAAAGATACATGATCATACCCTATCAAAGGCCAAGAAAAAAAAATAAAAAAATGATGAAGCACAACCAATAAAACACAATGTGAGGTGATGTATGTTTTTTCCATAACATACGTTGCTCACTCTGGGGTACTAGAACCTTAGTCTATCCACCAGGTGAGTTGTCCCAAAATTTGTATGCTCACTCTAGGGTAGAGGAACCTCAGTATGTCCAGTGGGTGAGTTATCCCAACATGGTGGACTCATACCATACTGAACTTATCCTCCTAACAACTTTGATAAGGCAACATAATGAAAATTAGTTTCTAAATTCTTTTGAATGTCATGTAAAAAAAATTATTAAAGGGTATTTTTCTTTGTTCATGTAATGGTCTTCTTATTATGGAGCATTTTTCCTAGTGTCTCCAATATAGGACAAGTCAAAAGTGTAAGATAGTTGCTCATGGGATGCCTTGTTTGCATCATGCCATGAAAGTAGATTGGAAACTCTTGGATGACATCAAACCCAATGAAACCACCAAGAAGAGGATACATCACAAGAAAAAAATAAAATAATGCATGAAATTTTTCCAAAATATTTCATCAATTTATGCCCCCACTTTAAAGTGGTTGCTACACCATTACTCTGAGAAATTACTTTAAAGGAGGAAAAATTTTTTGATCCTAATACATGAGAGATTTCCTTGGAAAACCCTATGCCAAGTCATATGTTTCTAAAGTAAGATACATCATGAAATAGGAAGGAATGGTTACCCCCACAAAAAATAAGGGATCTATGGATTTGGGGTTAGTATTTAGGTGCTACAATGTTGTAATAGAGCATGGAACTATCATCATTCCTGAAATACTCACAAAACTAGAAGAATGAAACAAAGATAGAGAAAACAAAGAAGAACCTTGTGGGTGAACATGGAAGAAATGTGAATGTCACAATGCCTTGTGTCATCCCCAAAAGGAAAACACAAGAAAAATGAAAAAGATAAAGAAAAATAATTTGGGTCAATATGGAAGAGACATAAATTTCTCGATGCCTCGTGTCATCCCCAAAAGGAAAGCACAAGAAAAAATAAAAAATAATTATGACATAGAGAAGAATGAAGGTACATATTGAAGAATGCACAAAAGAGAGAGGAACATAAAAGGGAACATCACAGGGGATCACATTACACACATGCAATCACATAAAGAAAAATGAAAAAGAAAAATACTTAGTAAGCCACAGGTGAGTCGACCTAAAGCAAGTCGTTCACCTCCTAATATCGGTCAGTATTAATGGAAGGCAAGAAACTAGCCAAAGGGACATAGACAAATGCATTACTAGGACAAGGCTATCAAATTCTTTCCCCCACTTTGTGCAAGAAAATAATGAGCTGAGCTAGGTAAGGAAAAATGAGCTCCTTGCATTAGAGAAAATGATTTGCAATAAGTATAAAACATGTAATAGTGATAATTTTTTAAGATTATAAAACTATTACTTGGGAATGAGTGGGGAGGTTATGCTATGAAATCACTCGATGGAAATCATTGCCATCAAAGTGAAATTTTCTCAATACTAATTTGAATGGACAATACTCATCAGTACTATGTGGAAGAGTTTTGTGTGTTCACAATGTGGAATAGTTGCATCATTAGGATATAGTATTAGCTTATCTTTCATTGGTGGTAATTTTATAAATTCTTTGTTTAGAAGCAGTTGTAGTTTCCTTTCACTTTCAGGTGGTAGAAAAGGGAACTTTATTTTCTATAGTGTGTAGGACCTCTTGCGCTTAATAGATTCAACAACTTCTCTAGATGGGATTATGGAAGGAGGTCTCAAGATGATATTGTCTTTGTCATCCTTATCCCTAGGAGGTATGGGTTGCTTTTTAGGAAGGAGGACACTTTTATTAGGAGGATCTAATACAATCATACCATCACTATGAAGCCTTAGGTATTCTTTAGGAGAACTTATGTTGTGAGGGGGATCTTTACATCCCACCCCTTTGGTTTCTTTAGTTGGTATTTTCTCTAGGTTTTGATGAATTGTATGTTGGTTTCTTTAGTTGGTATTTTCTCTAGGTTTTGATGAATTGTATGTTCACTTGTATCACATCCTTGTTTATGTAAGATCATGAATCCTTTTCCATATGTCTCTTCAAGGTTGATTGATGTGTTGGTTACTCTTTTGACATAGGATGGTTGAATGTTTTCTTGTTTAGAGGTGCTAGGTTTACCTTTCATAGAGAAATTAGGTTCAACTTCTGATTTAGTTTTAGGATGTAAAAGATCAAACATTTCAAGTTGTGTTGGTTATTTCATTGAAGGATAGAAGGATGCATTGGACTCAAGGTTGTTCAAGAAATAATTTATGAATCCATTCATGCTATCATAAACTTCTCCAATTATTTCAACATCACAAGGAGGAGATGAATTAGGAGTTGTGTGAGAATGAGTGAGTTCAATGTCATTAGGTTCATTTCCAAAAACACAATATGAAACATCAACCAAAGAGAAGAAAGACTTCCACAAATTGCCTAAAAGATTCTCCATTTATATAATTTCAGACCTAAACATGGTAATTTACTAATTAAACAATGCAATAAGCTAAAAATGAAATGTTTTGATGCAATTTTGAAATTTTAACAATGCACTAAAATAAAGAAATTTAAGCTAAAATACAATGAAATTGATGAAGTAGAAAATTAGGAAACTAAAATAGCAAGATAGAAACACCAAATAGAAGCTAAAAAATGAGATTCTAATTTCTTGAAAATGAAGATCTCTAGATAACATGGACTCATTCACTAGTAAGGGTGAATGGGTCCTGGTTAGGTGTTACTAGGATTTTCTATGGCATTCAGAGTCAATTTTAATGTCTCTTCATATGCTAGAAGGTAAAGACTAGACCTGATTAAGGAATTATTCACCAGTAAAGGTGAATGGCTCTTGGTTAGGTCTTTTTAAATTATTTTTTAATGATTTTCAAGGCCTCGGTTATTTATTTCAATTCCAAGATTGACAGTGAAATTTACATTAATATTTTTGATAAATTCGATATAAAAATGCAATGAAAAGATGAAATAAAAGACCTAGATTGAAATGAAATGTTGTTTTGATTTTTAAATGAAATTGAATGATATCTAAATGAGATGCAAAATCGCTAATTTATTTTTCTAATTTTTAGATTTAAGAAATGCAAAATAATGAAAATCTAAACTAATAGAGCCCCTAAAATGCTTGACATTTTAAGGTCCTTTTATGCTTGCTACTAGCATGTCACATGTTGCCCACAGGAAGGGTTGAAGTTTTTACTTAGGTAACCTTGTTTTCAAATGCTCCATGTACAATCCTTGGGCATTTTAATTTTGTGTTGTCTTGTTTTTCCCAGTTGCTCATGATATAAGTTGTATTCTGAGCCATTATTTTGCATTCCTTACTGGCCCCTTTTCTTAGGTTATTCAGTCATTTCCAATCGCAAAGTGTTTCAATCTTCCCAAAGTCAAGTTCTAATATTTCGCTCATACGTGACTTAAATTTAAGTCATCAATCTTCAAGGGTAAACTGTCATTGGCCTAGTCAAGGCCCACTTTTATGACTAACTTTGTCACATGTGTAGGTTTGAAGATCACCAGATTGTGGGATTTAATCTAATCCATTCCTTGCTCGCTCACACATCCAAAGACTTGACATTTTAATTGTTGCGATGTTTGTGAGATGTTGACACATGTGTTGATCAAGTGTGTGGGCCCAACCATTACTTTCTATTCCAATGCTCAAGGTTTTTTAAGATTAATAGTGATGAGTGAAAGATAAAAGATGATTGCTACCATTCCCCATCAACTCATGAAGATAAGATGAGGTTCGAATGTTAAAAGTAGTGTGCTCCACAAGAATCTGCCACATATGTTGTATGGCTACTGGCAGGTGGAACCAACAGGTACATGAAGAAGGCCCAATCGGCATATTTCTATTCCAAGGCCATTTGTACAAGTTGGAACAACGATGAAAATTCAAATTTCATTGACTCAATTTGAGTCTTTCAAGATGGCCATCTCAGCTAAAGACCGATGATGCACATTCAAACCTGTGAAGTACACCCGTTACAATTGTTTCACTTCACACGAGTGGGAAGTAATGGTGGAGGTGACTTGTAAATCTATTCAATTTCCTTCAAAATATGTGTATAAGGTTAGTTCTTTATTATTTGAGATTTGAAGATGTGTCTGGAGTGATACAAAGAATTGAAAGAAGCGATTTCCAGAGTTTGTCCCAACTAGAATTAGGGTTTATTGCAATTAAAATCCATAAGTATGAAAAACGTGTAGTTTTATGTGTTTATTAATTTTTGAATTAGGGCTCACTTTCAATTAACTTTCAGATGAGTGTGTTTTATTTCTTTACTTTAATTACTTTGAATTAGGGTTAGTTATATCTCTAAAAGGTCATAGCCTTGTAAAATCATTTGGAATTAGCACTTGTTTTGAGTCATAGGTTTCAATTAGGAGGTTGGTAGTTAAAATTCTTCTCATTAGAACCGTAGTATACATAAAATTCATGACTCCCAAATTAAAAATTGCCACCTCATCAACCTAGTCCAGAAAAATCTCTCAGGATGTAACTAACTTTTTACCCTCCTCTACAAATAAGAAACCTGAAAGAAAGGTCTTATTCTATGGCCCTACTATGAGAGAGGGAGTGATGGATAAACAATGCTTCATAAAGGATGTTGGGTTTCCCTGTACTAGATGGAAAGTTTTTCAACATTGGTTTGGGAACATGAATCTTGGACCTCCTCTCTATAATCCTTGGAGGTTAGATACGAGAAATTTAATTGTTCCCAATGTGTATATGGATAATGATCTTTTAAAAGATATCACCTCCAGGTATAACCCAATTTCTAGGGTGGTCAGGACATTTGATGGGAGGGATATGGTAAAGATAACGAGGAAGGAAATTGAAGATTTTTTTGACTTGCATGAATGGAGTCAGGATATGGTTCCTCTAGATATGGATGAAATTAGGAAGGAACACAATAACACCAAGGTGTTCATCAAGAAAAATATGTTCCCTTTACACACTGCTATAACTGGCACGATGAAGCATAGAAACCAGATCAAGATTGGTGAGAGGGAGCTTGAACCCATCCCAATGAGTAATTTTACGAGTTATTTCTGGAATAATTTCTACTCCTTGTGTCAAATCATTGGTTTTTCTCCACTTGAGACATTACAGAAAGAATACAGCTATCTGGCAACATATTTGCAACAACCAACTTATAGCATAGTCTATAATTATGCTACTTATCTAGTAGAACATATCCACAAAGGTTTGGTTGAGTTGAAGGAAGGAAAAAAATGGGCTAAGTTTTGGTGATATTATTTATTAATGCACATGTTCTTGCATAAAGGGGAGAAGGTTTTGTGAAGAATATAACTTTGAGAAGGAAGGAGGAAGGTGTTGATTTGCTTGTTTAGTGTTGGACCCGCATTCTAGAAAAGGATGACAAGAAATACATTTTTTTGATGTTTCAAAATGATTTTACACCAAGAATAAGGAGGTCCTTGATATATGAACCATCAAGAATTCCCAAGGAAATTCATGAATTATGAGATCCATGGAGATGGGGTCAAAGTCAAACATGAGTCATAATTGTGGAGACTTGATTTTATATCCTGATAAAACAATTTGCAGAGTATATGGTAATGGTTTAGATCCATATGTCTTGCAAAGATATGTGTTGTTAAGGATAGGATTCCTTGAAATCATGAGGCAATTAGGAGTTTCACATACAGTGCACTTACTTGAAATAATAAGGAAAGGTTCATTCTTTCTAGAATGGAAAACATTCGTTGTTTATGTTCTGGTGAAAGGGAAATGGAAGCAATTAGTAAATGTGTTGGTGCCTTACAAGTTGGAGACTATGCACCCAAGGAATTATGATCTTGAGGGATTTAATTCCAAATTGAAAGAAGATAATAAATTGAGTTATTTTGTGAATATCTTTGATTATCCCACGGATGTGATCAGGAATGTTTTTAGCTTCAAAGAACAAGATGAAAGGAAAACTAAGTATCTTGCTTATAGGAAGATGGTAGAAGAAAAATGGAAGAACGAGCCCAAATATGACCCTTTTCCAAACATACCTGATGAACATAATAAATTCATATATGTTATGGATAATTTTGAAGATGTGGTTGGTGTATTGAGGGAGCAACAGGAGGTCACAGACAAATGTAAAGCAAGAGTGGTCTAAATATCATCAAGTTTAGCATAAAATAGCCTCAAGTTGGGAAAACTTGACATCAATGGTCTAAATAGTGCAGATGACCTAAGAATAGAATCTTGTAAGGAGTTTATGGAAGATGACTCCTTTGTTATGATTCCTACATTCAAACATTTCTAGTGGAGATCCAAAGCTATAGAATATGCAAAGAAAGTGCCCACTGAAAGGAGTTTTCATCCATAGTTTCCTAAGAATGTCACCTAGGCCAATGTGAGGAGTATTATGAAGAATTAATTTCAAAATATTTAATGCCTAGGATGGAAGAGAACTTGTAAAGAAGTGTGGTGTGTTATTGCTACTAGAATGGGACATTTTGATGCTATAGTCCTAAATGCCATAATAAGGGCTGAAAGGTCTCTACTGCAAAATGAAGAAGAGTTGGAAATGGAACTTCAGGGTTCTACATTTAGTGAAGATTGGGATGCATTAGTAATCTGGTCATTATCCTTAGGATCTAGGAAAACCATACTTGTTGACTCATCAGATGTTTGTGGGCCATTACTTGTGAGGAGAGCTTCTAATACCCTAGCTTCAGAGGTAGCTGACATGGTTGTTAGTGTTTCCAAATTTACTAAAGCAACTATTGAAAATATTACCCTTGAAAGGGATGAATTTAAGAACAAGTATCGTGAGCCACTTAGTGAGTATGATAATAGTCAGTAGAGGGTAATTGTACTAGAAACTGAGTAAGAATTCTATTAGCAGATGGGAAAAATCCAAAGAGAACAGGGCCAAGCCAGCTCAAGTCACCCACCTCCATTTTCTCTAATTGCATCTTCCCAAACTTCACCTCAATGCCAGGCCTTAGCAATGGTGCCATATAGTTTGGGACAAGAGCCACTTTTAGTAGAGGAATCAAGCAAACCAAGTCCTAGCTCATTTGATGAACCTACAAGGGAGAAGCTTCTTTTTCAAGTTGAAACATATAAGAAGTTGTTGGAAAAGGCTCAGGATAAAATGTATGAAAATATATCAAATATTTTTCATACTATCTTGAGGGATCTGGATGAGAATATTTAGGCCAAACTAAATATTGTGCATGATAATTATGCCTTGATGATGCAAGCAATAGGGTTGTCCCAAAGAGATAAGGAGTTGGCCATGCCAATCTTGAATAAGTTGATCCCAAGGCTTGAGAGATTGAAGTTGATAGTAGTTGGAGCTGGCCTGCATGAGGATAAGTACCCTAATGTGCTTCCAACCTATACATTTGTATGTGAACTAAGTGAGAATTTTTTTATGGATATGTAGTCCCACTGGAATAAAAGATAAGAGAATTAAAGGATCATTATGATTTGGAAAATTTGTCACTGTTTCTAGATATTCAAATCACTAATGATGTATTGAAACCATTGCAAGTATGGGAAAGGGAGGTGGATGGAGTTATTGACTCCCAGGTGAATGAAATTTGTCAGGAAGTTGACATCAATACCTTTAATGACACTTTGGGAAAGTTGAAATTTATTATCAGTTTTTAGAGGATTTTTACAAGGAATCTAACTTTGTAATAACCAAGTATTCCCCATACAGGAAGAAGTTAGATAAAATCATCAATTTCAACTAGCCATCTGATGAATAATATGAGGAATGGGAAAGGGTATTGGTTGGTCGATTGGGTTGCTAAACATGAATGCAAAATATATAATTGGCCAAGTATTGTATAGGTCTGGCCTCATAATTTACAATGTATAAAATATGTGTTTCATAGGAAAGTATCAGTTGTTGATAATGTGGAATGTTGACTAGGATTTCGATTCACTTTTTTCTTTGCATCATTTTGTCATCTTTCTTAATGAAATGGATTTCCTACAATGAAGACGATTATTCTTTTTGACATGTGGATATTTGAAGGAAAAGTTCTCCTTATAATGAATATAAATAATCTTTGTCTCATGTGTATTCCCTCCATTTTGAAGAATGCAAATATAACTGAATTGGGGAATATGTCTTCTAGTGGTCCAATTACAATGTGACATGTGTACATTTGTCTTGAAGCTTTTTTTTTCTCCCTTGTTCTATAAAAGTGAATTCAAGGCCATTTGCATGGGTATTTGGTTGAATTCTAGAATTGAATTGTGAAAATGAAGAACACAGAGCAAATATGCTAAGTCTTTGTCTAATGCTTTGAGTCTAGATAGTAAATTTTGTCAAATGTATGGTTCCTGAGCACATCTAAATGATAATGGAGATATTCCAAACCTATATTTTCTCCATTTCAGCTTTGTACTCAAATTCTTAATGAAAATTCTGATCAAAGATCATTTCATTAATTATCATCATTTTCATACTTTGTTATGTGCTTTGGTTTTAGCTCTAGTTCATAGAATGAGTTAAAATGCTTGAATAAAACTATAAATTCATATGAAGGGTCATTGGATGTGATGAGTATTCTTTCGAATTTGGATATAGATTCATGAATTGTAAAGTAATATCACTTAGGTCATCAGTGTTCATAATTAAATATACCTTATATTTCAATTTGCTCAGACTCCTATCCCATAGATAATGGCACTTATCCTAACCCCTTAATATCTTTCTCATGGTTACAAATACCTAACTTGAGAAAAATATTTTAAATCATCATTGACCTATCTTTAATTTGTGGTAATTTGTGTTATTTTATATTATTAGCTTAGGATGTATAATTCATTCAGCAAAATTCCACTTTCTTGAATAATTTTGTCTTATTAGTGATTGGAGAGAATATATCTACTTGAATTTGCAATGTATACATGGATTATCTAAGAGAATTTTATAATGCACATTGTGGGACCACCCTCCTAGGTTTTAAAAATCCAGAAGTGTAGGAGATAAAGCAATTGGTGCTATATCTCGTTCGTTGGCCACTTATCTCATAGGTATTTGAAAATTGAGTTTGGAAAACTCATAGGTAGCTGGTGAGACCTGATTGGTTCATTGAAAACAACGAATAGAATGGTGACTCTGTTTGGGATATAAGTTTTACGATTATTAGTTCTCCAGAATGCCTTATCATAGATCACTGTGTTATATGGTGATATTTACTTATAGAGTCATTCAAATAGAAGTGTCTTCTAAGTTTAGCTCAAATCTTTATCAAATCTTTCATGTAAGTTCCTGATAGGCTTCTTTCCCATTTGTCTTCAAAGTTTGCATTGAAAATTCATGCAAATGTACATCGTATGTGTAAAATTTTATTTTAGGTTCTAAATATATATTGAAATTTGCATAAAGAATAACAAAATTGCTACTAATTTGTCCCAAGGAATTTGGGTGGTGACTTTGATGTCTATGCACTAGTTTGAGCCAATATTTAAGGCTATTAAAAAAGTAAAGGATAAAATTATAAAGAAACTAAAGGAGGAGACGAACACAAATAATACTCAACTACAAATGAGAGGAACACAAGGCCACATGAAGAATCATCCAAAACAAAATCTAGAAGGTGAATTACCTAAGAACACAAACTTATGCAGGAAATGGATAAAGGAAAAAGATGTAGGAAAAGGTAAGCCTACCACTCATCCCACCCCTAAACATGAAATGCATTACAATTCTAGTTTTGAATGTGAAAGGAATCTATTGGAATTCAGTGATAATACTTCTAATGAGAGGGGAGATGTTTTTATGAAGTCTTTTGTAAATGAGTACTCCTCAGACCCTGTCATGCAAGCCATGAAGCAGAGAGAAAAGGATAGAATAGAAAGGGATACAATACAAAAGAATAATGCTAGTGCTAGGTGTGCTAGAGACAAAGGATATATCACCCCAAATTACCATACATATACCCTTGTCCCTCCTGATTTGTTAACTAGAGGGGAATATTCTCATAATGTTGATCCTCACCAAGTTGAGATGACAATAGTATCTAATAGAGAGTGGACTTTTCTAGATGAAGAAGAAATGCTGAATGATATGTAGTTGCTCAATTAGAGAGCTTCTAAGTGCAATGAAAATAGAAAGAAGAGGGATGCAAAGAAGGAGAATAGAATTAAGGATGCTCTGGTGAAAAGTGATATGTTAAGAAGGAAGGTTGAGGAGATGGAGGCATTAGAAAAATTGGCAGCTCAATTTGATCAAGAGGATGACCCAATTGTGCAAGAAACTATGAGAAAGATCCATGTAAACTCCTTAGCTAATAATATTGTTGCAGGTCCACAAACTAACACTACTGAAAAGACTTCTATCCCATCTACTCTCCCTCACAAAAATACTAAGCGTGAATACCATGATGTTGATAAATGGAAATGACCTATGGGAGAGAGAAAAGATAATGAAGGGGTAAAAATTAATGAGGGGGGTGCTTCCAAGAAAGATACATCACAAGATTATTCTATTCCATTCCTAGATAAATTAATGAAAGAAAGTGAAGAACTGGATAGGAAGATGAAGGAGATGGAATTACTTGTTGTAAACAAAGAAATGAAAAAAAATCTTAGCTTCCTAGAATCCATATTGAAGGATCCTATCCTCGAGACCTAGAGCCCTCAAGGTGACATATCCTCCCCAATCCCTCATACCCATGATAAAAATTCACTGACTGGTAATCCCTCTAGTTCTTTCTCACAACCTAAAGACAAATATAGAACAGTTCATTCCAATTATTAGCTTGATTTCCAACATAGAAGGTCTAGACACAATAGTGATAGAAGGAGAGATAATGATAACCAAGATGAGGAGGAAGGACCTACTAGTAAGAGATTGTTGCACACTGATAGGTATAGGAATCTATGTTTTGAAAATATCCCAGGATATCCAAATCTAGTGCCAGATAATGCTAGGGAACATAAGCCCAAGTTTACTGGCAAAAATTCTCTCAATGGTGAGGACTATCTCAAGGATTTTCAGAGCTTTGTAGAATAATTTCAATTATGGGATGAGGATGTAGCTACGAAGTACTTTATGCAATCCCTAACAAAGGATGATAGGTATTGGTATAGGAGCTTGAAAAATGCAAGCATTGACTCCAAGTATTCATTCTTTTGAATCTTTAGAGACCAATACAGAGACCAAACCGACCCACAGTTTAGGTTGAATGACTTTAATAATATCACAAAGGGGCATAATCAAATGGCTATTCATTTTAATGTGAAATTCTAGAAGGTGATGTATAAAGTTCTTGGATGCCTAAGGCCCAATGAAAGAGCATGTTTAGTTTTGTATTATAATGCATATGACTCTAAGATGTGTTATTTTCCTAGAGACAAGAATTCATAGTCCCTGAGGGAATCCAACAAGATGTTGGTAAACATTCAAAAAAATAGAAGGGAATCTGGTAAATTTTGTAGAAGGGATGACCCTAGGCCCTCTAGGAACCCAAAAGCTCAAAGTGAGAAAACAGTTAAAGCTATACACCCAGATGAAAAGATGGATCAAGTCCTAAATTTCTTGTAGAAATAGGAAGAGAATGATAAACCTCAATTCCAGATGAATGAGAAGCCTCCAATACTTCAATATTACCCTTACCATACTAGTTTTCATAATGGAAAGCTAGTTCAAAATAATCAAAAGAATTTTTTGGCAACTCCAGACCCTCTACATAAAATACTAAAAAATTTGTTAAAGAATTACCATGGTGTGGAGTGTGTGAAATGCCTCATTCATCGTAGTAGTTTGTAGTTGCAAGGTCCTTGGAAGAAACTAAAGATGATAAAAAATATTTGGATTTTCCCCATAATTCAGATGATACTAGAAATGTGTTCATGACTAGGTCAGATTTGGAATGTAGTGATTACTCTTCTAGTGATGATGATGACACAAATGATGTGGATGTGCAAATACATGATGTGGAGGTGCTTTATGATGGGGAAAGAAAAGATGAACACACCAATTGTAATATTGAGTCTTTCAATGTCTCTCTGAGAAGACCTTCGAATGAGGAATTATATAAATATACAATTGCATTGGCTGCTAGAGCTCAAGCAAGAAGTGACCTCCACTTGAGGAATATGATAGTGAGTGGCAACCGAGGCCACCCTAGAGGCATATTCATTAAGGAAAACAATGCAGACAGTAAAGGTGCTAAGACAAAAAATAAGAAGGAAGAGACCAAGCCTAAAGAAGCTAAAGAAGTGATAATTTGGTTGAAGAAAGGTGGTAAAGCAAAGGTTACTACTGAGTCTACCCACCAGGATCTAAAAGTAAAATATTTAGAGCGTACCATTTAAAAGGTTGATAAGCAAGTTGAAAAGGTAGTCCCTCAGGAAATAATACTTCCTGAAATACCAAGTTACTCTCCCATTGATATATTTTAGGTTTTTTCTCAAGTCTAAGTCATGGTCCCTTTTCTAGAAATGATGAGGATTAATGAGCATAAAGAAAAAATGGTAGCTCTCATTAATATCATTTCCAGTAGCAGCAAGCATAAAATAAAGGCTTATGTACCCAAAACTAGTAATATTAAAGCTAAGGAAACTAAGGTAGGAGTAGTAATTAATGATAACCTTGAGATATATTTAGGAACCACCATCACTACGAATCCTAGTCTAGTCAATCCTTTCTTTTTGAGCCTGATCATTGATGGGAAATTACTCAAAAATTGTGTGATAGTTTCTAGTGCTTTAAATAATGTCATTCTAGTTAGGATAATGGAAAAGATGGACTTGAAGGTTGATATCACATATGGAAAGTTCTATGCTATGGATCCTAGAGAGGTCCCTATTATCAAGGTAATTCATAGGGTCCCATATAAACTGGCTACATTTCTTGAAAAAGAGTTGGTCATGATTGTCATAGTGGTGGATATTCTACCAACCTATGGAATTCTATTCTCAATACAATGGTGTGCTTCTATGGGGGGAAGTATGTAATGTGATATGTCATTTGCTACATTCTCGATTGATCAAAAGGATGTCAAAATTTCCAGAGAATCAAGATTTTAGCATATGATTCAACATATTGAAGAACCATAGGAACCCCCAATAATTAGTTTTGTGGATACTGGTATACATACCTTTCATGTGGAAGAGTTGAAGCAAGAGAAAGAGGAAGCTAAGCCTCCACCAATTGTTACAGAGGTCTTGCAGACACCATAGGAGGATACTCTATGGACTCTATATTTTTATGGAGCTTTCTCAAAGGAAGGCTCAGGCACTAGGGTAATTCTTAAATTTTTCCTCTAGATGAGACTTTCAAGTACTCCTTTTCTCTATAGTTTTCATGTACCAATAATGTTGTTCAACACAAAGCCTTATTACTTGGTTTGAAGTTAGCCTCCAAACATTGGATAAAATCATTAAAAGTATTTTGGGATTTTAAGCTAGTAGTTTTCCAAGTCATATCTAGGCTTATCACTAAGGACAAAAGGTTGAGATTGTATAGGAATGAATTTTGGGACACCATTGAGGTATTTGATTCCTTTGGGATAGAATGGATAGAGAGAGGATATAATGTCAGGGAATATTTATTGGCTAACATTGCAATTAAGCTGGATGATGTGACTCTCGATGGTGTCTTGAGAATTGAGGTACAAACATGACCTACAGTGCCTGACAACATTTGCAATTGGTAGGTGTTTGAGGATGATAATGAAATTTTGAAGTTCTTGCAATGCATTGACCAGTATGAAAGTCAAGAGATTGAATTTAGTTATTTTGTGGTGGAAGTTGATGGAAAGGATACATTGTTTGGGAATGAGGTAATTCAGTTGAAAACAAATAAAATTCCTAATGGATTAGTTGCACTTGAAAGGGTCTTTTATGGCCTAGATAGATCAAATACTAAACAAGAAACTATACATAAAGAAGATGTAGAGGAAATAAATTTGGGAATAGAAAATTCCCCCAAGAAGGTGTACATTGGTGAAAAAATGAGGCCACATGTGAGGACTATGCTAATTGATTTGTTAAGAAAATATAGAAATTTATTCACATGCTCCTATGATGATTTAAAAGTGTATAGAGAAGGTTTTTTCCAGCATGATATCCCATTGAGGCTTGATATAAATCCCTTTAGGAAAAAGTAGAGACCTATTAATCCTACTTTGAGACCTAAAATGCAAGAGGAGTTTGCCAAGTTGAGTGATGTAGGAATCATCAAACCTATAAGGAATTACTCATGGGTGTCCAATTTGGTTCCATTCAGAAAAAAAGAATGGTGACTTTATATTATGTGTTGATTTTACGAACCTCAATGTTTGCTCATTGAAAGACAATTACCCTTTACCTAACATGGAATCAATGTTACAAAATGTAACAGGTTATGAATTTATTTCTATTATGGATGGGTTTTTAGGTTATAACCAGGTTATGGTGAGGTAATCAGAGCAATACAACATTTACCACACCGTGGGGGACTTATGTTTATGTAAGAATGATTTTTGGCCTAATAAATTCCTATGCCACTTTTCAGAGGTTATGGATGTGGCTTTTTTTGATTTCTTAGATTTGTTTCTTGCTATTTACTAGGATGACCTTATTGCTATTAGTAAGAAGGAAGAAGATCATTTCTCACATCTTGAGAAGATTTTCATTAGAGCCCTGGAGTATGGAATCTCGTTGAACCCTAAGAAATGTTCCTTTGGAGTCAAAAAAGGTAAATTTATAGGGCATATTGTCTCGAAAGATGGAATCAAGATTGAGTCTAAAAGAGTAGTAGCTATAGATAAAGTTACACCACCAAGGAATTTTAAAGGGGTTCAATCCTTCTTTGGGTAGATAAAATTTCTAAGAAGGTTTGTGACTAATTTTGCAAAGATAGTTAGGCCTATCTCAAGAATTCTCAAGAAAGGAGAAAAGGCGATATGGTCATAATATCATCTCAAGGCTTTTCAAAGCCATTAATGATGCTATTAAAGCTGCGCATATCTTGAAAACTCTAGATTATTCTAAGCCATTCCATTTTTTTACATTTGCCTCTTTTCATAGAGTAGTGGGAGTGTTGTTGCAGAAAAATGATGAGGGTTTTGAACAACTATTTTCCTTTTTTAGGAAATCCTTGCAAGTAATTGAGATCAAGTATGAAACCACTGAGAAGAAAGCTTATGCCTTAGTTAAGGTTGTTAAAAATTTTAGAACATATTTTACTGATGCAACAATAGTGGCTTATGTTCTAAGTGTGGTAGTTAAGGAAATTTTTTCTCAACAAGAAACGACATGTAGGAAATGTAGATGGATTAATAGAATCCAAGACTTCAACATAGATATTTAAATTATCAAGCTAGTGAGAGGCCAAGGTTTTCCCAAACTCATGGCTGAAACCAATTTGGAGGCTAACCAAATCAATGAAGTTGAACAAGAAATCAATGCTCCCATCTATGATATGCAAACATGTGGTTGGTACATAAGGATAGGTGAATATTTGTAGACTATTAAATGCTCTGATGATATTCCAATCAATGAGAGGTGAGTTTTAAAACTACAAGCAATTATATATTTCATCATTCATGGTTAACTCTAGTGGACAGGCCTAGAAGGTGTGCTCCTCATATGTGTGGATGGTGACCAAGCAGAAGATTTGCTAATTGAAATGCAAAACGGAGTGTGTGGAGGTCACTACATGGATAAGACTACTGCAAATAAGGTATTGAGAGCTAGTTTCTGATGACCCATAGTGTTCAAAGATGCACACAGGTTTGTAAAGAAATGTGATGCATGTCAAAGGTTTACTGGTAAGCTAAAGCTTTCAAGTAACGTACCACTTAGACCAGTTTCAACACCAACCCCCTTACAACAATGGGGTATTGATTTTATTGGAGAAATGGTGGTGAAGTCTAGTGGAGGACATGCTTGGATCCTGGTTGCAACTGAATACTTCACCAAGTGGGTTGAAGCTATCCCTACCAGGAAGGAAACTAGTAAAGTTGTCATTTATTTCCTAATGAATAATATCTTGAGGAGGTTTGGTATTCTTGAGAGAATCATCTTTGATAATATTATGTGCTTTAGGTCTAAGAAATTTATAGATTTTTGTAATTAGCATGGCATAAATGTATCTTATTCATCCCCATACCATCCCCAAGGGAGTAGACAAACTGAGTCCAGTAATAAGAGCCTTATGAAAATCATTAAATAGATCCTTGAGAAAAATAAGAAGGCCTAGGATTCAAAACTATAGTTGGCATTGTGGGAAGATAGAACCAAAGTTAAGAAAGTCATTGGAAAATCTCCTTTTAACTTGGTGTATGGGGTTGAAGCCAGAATACCACATAATAATCTGATGAAAATGTATAAATTCATTTAGGAGTATGATATTAACATCTTTAATGAGAAGCAAACTCAGATGGATGAGCTGACTGAGCTTAATGAGATGAGGAGAGAAGCTCACAAGAGAAATGAGAGGCTACAACTCCAAGTCAAATATTTGTATGAAAAAAGAGCTATTCAGAGGAAATTTGAAGTAGGGTGTATGGTTTTGATGTGGAATGCAAGATTTGAAGACAAAGGAAAGCATGGGAATTTTGACTGCCTATGGCTTGGGCCTTATTTGATTGCAGACACTCATGGGGAAGATTCCTACTTCCTACAATCACTCACATGTGAATTTTTAGAGCTTCTAGTACATGGATAGTTCCTAAAACCCTATTTCTCCTAAAATAAGTTACATTTCCATGTACATTGTATAGTCCTATAAATTTTGTGCATATGGTTTGGTGTGTTTTCTTTTTGTTGTGTTTGCTTTCCTTTTCTGCGTGAGCTCCTAGTTTTCTGAGTTCCTCTATGTTTGGTCTACTTCACCAAAGATCTATTTCTTACCATACCCACTAGGGGTATGTGTCCTCAAGCATGACCCACTAATAGAGTCGCTAAAATGCTTGAAATTTTAAGGTCCTTTTTGTTGGAGTTAAAAAGACACTGAGAGGGGGGGTGAATCAGTGTTTTAACTATTTGACTATTTTTTAAAATATTTAAACACACAGCTCAGATTTGATCTCAATATCATTCTAATTAAAGCATTCATGAGTTGAATGTAATCATTCATAAACATAATTGAGAAAAATAATGACTTAACAGTGAACTGATAACAACAACAGCAAAGTAAACAAGAGAGAACACAGAAGAACAAAGAGGCACAATATTTTTTCGAGTGGAAAACCCTCCTGGGGTATAGAAACCACTCCCTAAATGCCTTCCAGGCTTAATCTTTTAAACAACTGTTCACAATGCCTTATAGGTTGTTTTGAGCACCCACTCAAGGAGCACCAACCCCTCATTTAGAGATATCTATCTCAAGGAGTACCAACCCCTCAGTTTACTTTTTGAATAATAGTGATGATTTAGAGGATTTCTCTATTGTCAGTTAAGCACATATCTCTCTATTTTTCTCATCTATAGAATACCTTAAAGATTCAATAATTGAATCCCTAAAATACTACATAGAAAAGAAATTTACAATCTCTGCATTTTTATTCAGATTTTTATTGTAGAGTTTTATCATACATTTTCATACAGCCCAAGAATGATAATCTCATAATTACAATAATAGCTGAACAAAAAACTAAGTTTTCTACTTCTATAAATAAATGCCAGAAAAGTAACAGTCATTAGAAGTAACAACAGAGCAACCAACCAAAACAAGAGCCGTTTCACCCAACTTCTGAAACTTATGAGATCATTTCTCAGACGAAACTGTAACTCTCATGGCTCCATCAACCACTGTCGAGCATCCAATAAGAGAGGCACACCAAACAGACCTTCCATAAACCTCTGTAGAGACCATTGTAGGGTATGTGCAGGATCATGATGGGCCAAAAAGTTGCAATATAATGGGTATTTGTAGGGTATGTGGCTGGCGACTTTCTTTTTACCCAAAATTGATGAAACAAAAAGGGTTTTTAAAGGAGATTCTCAGCTTTCCACCAATATAAATTATTCTTTACTTTGAATTTAATAAATAATTATTATTCATTTTCTATTTGAATTACGACTAAAGTCTGATTGATAGGTGATTGTAAAACATCTATAGCTTTCAAAAGTATCACATTTTTTGAATCTAAAACATGTGTCACATTCTATGCTTTAGATACTATAGGATTAAAAAAAGTATTGAATTTCATAAATTTTTTACCAAGTTAAGGTGGTTAGGCATACACGTTTTTATAGTTTTAAAAGTTGTAATAAAAAAATCATAATTAATTATTTGGAAAAAATTACAAAAAAATATGCATCACATTGGACATGAGTCCTCTACTTATATAAAAAATCTTATAAAAATATTATCATTTTGTTGTGGTTAGGGTGGTCCAGACACTACTTATTTTTCCACGAAATTTAAGTACTCTTGCATTGGAATTTCAAATATTCACCAAATAGATTTAAAAAAAAACTTAGTAGTTTAGAAACTACATTCAATTTTTTACAGATTCTATTCTTACATATTTTTGAAATAATATAGATAACTTATTCAAATTTTTAGGTCAAGTTGCCTAACTCTAATTTTGCTGAATTTTGATGCCATTTAAGGGCCTGTTTTATCCATGATGATCCTACACATACCCTGTAGTTAGCATAAACATTCATGATGGCGGCCAGGCTAGGGTTCGATGCCAAGCCAAAAATAATATGCTCAAAATGTTTTCCCTAAACCTTTTTATTCAATCGATGACACGTTATACCGTAGGCAACTCTAACATTGCCAGCAACCTTATGGTTGTCACTTTTTCCAAGAACCACTAGATTCGGAGAGGAAGACATATCAAATACAACTTGCTATGTTGATGGTCTTCCTTAGTATATCATTCTTTCACTGAGACATGAGGAAACTTCTTACCAAGATGCCCTTTTTGTTTCATTCACAATCACTGTAACAAACAACTTTCGGAGAGACCTCTTGGAGAACAAACTTTGTCATTCCAAAAGACATTCGATACACATTGTCACCGTGACAATTCAACACCTATGTCGAAGGCCTTTATCATTTCCAAGTCGGTGAGACTATACTTAGTCGGGGAGAGACTATATAGACTGCTCTATGTTTCACCGATACTCCACATGATACACATTGGTCACTGTGACAAATGGTTTTTCTTACCGACGAGCCTTCTATCTTGTTTTAACATGGTCGCTGTAACCTAATGTTGTCAGGAAGACATTTCATAGAGTACAATAAGTTTCACCGAAAGACTTTATTCACTTTGAGTCGCTAAGACTTTACAAACATTTCACCGAAAGCCTTTCCTTCGACTTCGCCATGACTTTCCACTATCGGAGAGATATTATATCAAACCTAATATGTTTCACCAAGAGCCCTTAATATTTTCTATCAGCGAGACACATAGAGTTCGTTATGACATTATACTGAAGAAAAACTTTTGCCAAAAAGACCTTTTTGAACACGGTCAGTAAGACAATATGTCTTTAGAGAGACCATATGTCGATTAGAACACTCCAGTCAAAAGACATCCACTTGCATTAGTCGGAGAGACATAACCTTTTCGCTATGACCTCAGCCCAACGGCCAAGCTCATGTCGATAGAGAACACTTTTTCTGTCGCGAAAAGCCAAAGAGAAGTCCTACCAAAATTCCAACGGCAGTCGGTGTGACTTTTCTCACTCGTTATGACATCACTCTGAGGATGATTTCCTTTGCCGATAAGCTCATTCTGAAGTGAGTCAGGGAGACACAAGGGAATCACTAAGACCTTATCCTGACAGAATTAGTCATGCTGATATGATTCTTTCTTGTGTCGGTTGATGTGACAAGCCAATTTCACTGAGACCACATACCAACAAATTTAACTTATGCCGATATAACTACTGTCGCTGAGACAATGAACAATGTCACACCGAAAGCTACCAAAATGTTAAATTCAATTTACATAACATCAAAAATTTCTTGCCAATAGGCAACTCAGACATTTCAAAGTGGATCGGGGAGACCCTCCCATACTCATGCCAAAATGTGAGAGTCTGTGAAATGCAAAAAGAACCATCTTGACGAAGAAACCAACTTACAAGCTTTGTTAGTCATAGAAATAGCATTCATAGCTTGAACTAGAATTCTTATCATCATCATGAAATTGAAACATAACTAATAACTTTCTATAATAGCCAAGAGACATCAAAGAAGTGCCATTGTAAATCATAAGGATCAGAGATTTTGTCATCAAGGACAAACCATAAACACAACTGAAAATCCAACAAACTCCCCCTTTGTCCTTGATGGAAAAACACAAATGACTCTCCCCCTTTTTTCCTCAATGACAAAGATTAGAAGAGAAGATCATGCATTTCCATGAAACACAACTAAGAAGCCAACCAAAACATGATGAGAAATAGCTGCAAAAAAAAAAGAAGGTAGTAGTACAGCAACCAAGAGTGTAGGAGAGCTGTAAGTGAGATAAAAAAATATGTAACTTGCTCCCCCTAAGCAGTAGCTTGGAGATTCAGTGAAGTAATGATTGAGAGATAACTCCCAATGGAAGTCTCAGCCTTTCAAATATCTCTTTTGCTAAGGGCTTAGTAAAAATGTCAACCACCTGATCTTGAGATCCAACAAACTGTAAGCAGACTTCATTAGCCAAAACCTTTTCTCACATAAAATGAAACTTAATAGCAATATGTTTAGTTCGAGAGTGCATAACATGATTTTTTGATATATTTATCGCACTAGTGTTATCACAAAGAATGGAAATAGGTTTTGAAACATCAATACCCATATCTAAAAGAGTCTGACTCATCCACAGTACTTGAGTACAACATGTAGTGGCAGCAATGTATTCTACTTCAGCAGTAGAGAGAGAGATAGATACTTGTTTCTTGCTATGCCATGCCACTAAACGATCACCAAGAAAGAATGCAACACCACTGGTGCTTTTCCTATCATCCAAACAACTAGCCCAGTCAGCATCGGTATAAGCAATCAAAGAAAAATCATTGCTCCTAGGATACCAAAGACCATAATCGAGTGCCCTGAATGTATCTAAAAATCCATTTGAGAGCAGTAACATGAGATTCTTTAGGTGATTCTTGAAAATGTGCAACAGTGCAAACTGCCTACATAATGTCAGGTCTAGAGGCAGTAAAATATAAAAGACTGCCGATCATTGATCTATATTCTGTTTGATTTGAATCAGGAGAATCATCAATTTTAGTAAGTTTGCATCCAGTAGCCATTGGAGTGATAACAAGATGGCATTCATCCATTTTAAATTTCGTAAGCATCTCTCTAGCATATTTGGATTGAGAAAGAAATATTCCAGTCTCACATTGAGAGATTTGAAGACCGAAAAATAAATTTAATTCTCCTAACATTGACATTTCAAACTCAGATTCCATTAACTGAGAGAACTTTTTACTCAAAGTGACATTATTGCAGCCAAAGACAGTATCATCAACATAAATTTCAACAACTAAAATATCTGAACCTTCAGTTTTAACATAAAGATTATTGTCTACACCTCCTCTAACAAAGCCATTAGAGATTAAGTGACTGTCCAACCTAGAGTACCAAGCTCTAGGTTCTTGTTTTAAGCCATAGAGAGCCTTTTTCAACCTGTAAACATGGTTAGGATTATCTTTGCATATAAAACCTTCAGGCTGTTCAACATAGACCTATTCTTCTAAATATCCATTCAAAAAAGTAGTTTTGACATCCATTTGATAAATAGTAAAGTTTTTGTAAACAAAATAAGCCAAGAATATTCTAATAGATTCTAGTCTAGCAATAGGTGCAAAGGTTTCACCAAAATCAATACCTTCTTGTTGAGCATAGCCTTCGCAGACAAATCTTGCTTTGTTGCGAATAACATTACCATTTTCATTCACCTTGTTTCTATATATCCATTTTCCTCCAATGGCATTCTTGTCATCTGGTGTTGGGACTAACTCCCAAGTCTAATTTTTCTCAATCTGATCAATTTCTTCCTGCATAGCATTAAGCCAGCATGAGTCTGTGAGAGCTTCATTAAAAATTTTAGGCTCAATCTGAGTAACTAGACAAAAAGCAATTTGTGCCTTTTCATCAGATTCTGCAGCCCTTCTTCTAGTTTGAACTCCTACATTTTTATCCCCAATAATCTGATCTTTGGGGTGGTATATAGCTAGAGTTTTCGAAGGAGCATTTGATGCAATCTTTTCAGGACTTGCATTTTCATTTTTAGGGCTTGTTGATTCAGCAATAGACTTTGCTATTCCAGCTCCTTCATAAATTATTTCAAATTCAAGTTCTTCTTCCTCATTCTTTTGCAAAGATTTTGCATTCAAATGTGGTCTTTCATCAAATTTTACATTAACAACTTCAACAATCTTATTAAGCCTTCTGTTAAGACATTTGTAATATTTTTTGTGAGTTGAGTATCCCAAAAAGATACCCTCATCACTCTTTGATTGAAAGCTCCCAAGGTTATCATCATTTTTCTTGATAAAACACTTCCAAAAAAATTTAAAGTATTTGACAAAAGCATTTTTTCCATACCAAAGTTCATAAGGAGTGTGTTTAGATTTCACCCTAAGCTGCACTCTATTTAAAATGTATACAACTGTATGAACAACTTCTTTCCAATACATGTTAGACAATTTAGCTTCATCTTGCACGGTTCTAGCCATTTCTTTTACAGTTCTATTCTTACGTTCAACTACCCCATTTTGTTGAGGTGTTTTTGATGCAGCATATTGCCTTTTAATACCATGTTGTTCACAGTAATCAATAAATTCTTGATAAGTGACCTTACCTCCTTTGTCTGATCGAAGGCATTTGAGTTTTAGATCAAATTCCTTTTCAACCATTTTTTGAAATATTTTGAACCTTTCAAAGGCTTCTGATTTGTGCTTAAGAAATGTGACCCATATCATTCTAGTATAATCATCTATAAAAAGCATAAAGTAATTTTCACCATTAATAGACCTAGTTCTAGTTGGTCCACATAAATCATTATGCACTAGCTATAGAGGTTTTGATGAAGAGTGTTCTTTTGTTTTGAAGTTGATTTTAGTTTGTTTACCACTTAGACATTCTTTGCACACATAATTTGCTGGCTTGTTAAGAATTGGTAAACCTCTAACATTTTGATTCTTACTGATTCTAACCAGATTTTCAAAATTTATGTGTCCTAATCTTTTATGCCATAACTAGCTCTCTTCAATTTGGCCCATTAGACACATACCTTGAATATTGTCATTGCAAGATGAGTCAAGGAGATTGTACACATTTCCTTTTGTCCTCCTTCTAGCAACAACAACCTTTCCAAGCTTGTTCTTAATCTCACATCCCTGCGAATTAAAAAGAACATGATAACCACTATCACAAATTTGACTAAAACTTAGAAGATTGTGCTTGAGACCTTCCACATAGTACACATTATAGATAGGAGTGTCTTCATTCAGAAGAAGTGAACCTCTACCTTTAATTTGAATGCCAGAATTATCACCAAACTTGACATATCCACCTACATAATCTTCAAGTTTTATAAACTTGTCCTTATCGCCAGTCATATGGTTAGAACATCCACTGTCCAGGACCCATAAGTCCTTTTTCTTGGAATGAAAGGCAGTTTGAACCAACATAGTTTGTTCAATGTTGTTGACAGTCTTAGGTTTCCAAACCTTTTTAATTTTCTGTTGTTTAGATTGCAGATCAATTCTGCACTATTTGATAGAATGTCCTAAAGTATTGCATTTAAAAAATCTGATCTGTCTAAAAAACCATAGTGTTGCCTAAGACCAAACTTGGGTATTCTAGAATTCATAAGCCTACAGGTGCTCACCTTATGATCAAATTTGTTGCAGAAAAAACAACCATAGAAAAAAGTATTATCCTTGTATGAAGGTCTATTACTTCTAAAAAACTTAACATGATCCTTATCAGATTCTGAGTGATTTGAACCAGAGCTTTTGACTTCAGAAGAGGGGTTTTCTTTTGCTTTGTCAGATGAGAATTCACCCTTTTCAAAACCTACACCAGTTTTATCTTTATACATTTTATGCTTGCTGAGCATCTCATTCAGTTTTAGAGTGCTTTCATATTTTTCAATTTCCTTCCTAAGAAAGACTACTTCTTGTTCCAGTTTTTGAATTTCATGATCTTTACAACTTACAACCTCTCTAAGGAAAACTTCAACTCTTTTAGCTTCTTCAACCTGAGTTTTCAGAGAGATCAATTCTTGATCAGGTTTATGTTCTTGAGTAATAACTTGTTTTTGAAGTTTTCTGACCTCTTGAAGAGCACATTTCAGCTCACTTTCAAGATCTACTTCACCTTCTTCAGTGTCAATGGTGTTAGAATCCTTCTGCTGAGTAAATTCAGCCATGAACAAAGTTTCAACTTCATTAGCTGATGAGTCTTCAGACTCAATATCAGATTCATCCTTACTAAACAGACTTTTCTTCTTTTTAAAATTGAAATTTCATTTAGGTTTGAAATCCTTCTTCTTAGGCTATATTTCAATTGTCTCATTCTCATATATTTGATCATCATAGGGACACTTTGCAGCAAAGTGACCTATTTTTCCATAGTTAAAACATTTAAAGGGAAGTTTTCCCTTATATTTTCCTGATCCCTTTTTAAATCTTCTAACAAAATGGGATTCTTTAGAATCAGACAAGTCTGATTCGCTGACTTCAACTTTTTCTTTCTTTTCAAAGTTAAAGGCAGTTTCTTTCCCTATTGAATTGTTTTTGCTAGTTCTCATTTCATAGGCAGTAAGTATTCCTTGTAGGCTATCTAAGGTATATTTATCAAAGTTTTTCTTTTCTTCTAGGGCTAAAACCTTAGATTCAAATTTAGATGGTAAGGACATAACAACTTTTGTGACCACATCAAATTCATTAACCTCTTGACCTAGACCTTTCATTCCATTGACAACTTCATCAACTATTAGGAAATATTCAGCCACTTTCTCATCATCCTTCATTTTCAACTCCTCAAACTGATGTTTGAGAGTAATGATTTTTGATAGTTTGACTTTCTCATTCCCTTGATATATAGTTTCAAGTTTTTCCCAGATTCCATGAGCAGATTTGCAATGCATGACTTTAATGAACACATCTTTAGTTAATCCATACAAGATGGAATGCTTAGCTCTGGCATTAGTTTCATACTTCTTTTTCTCAGCAACATCAGTGGGAATAGTGGTAGGTACATTGTAATCTTCTAAAACAATGCTCCAAACATCAACATCAAAAGAAACAAGAAAAGCTTCCATTCTTATTCTCCAAAACACATAATCTGTTCCATCAAATAACAAAGCTCTGGTTACAGAGGCACCTTCTTGAGAATGTGCCATTAAAAAAAAAAAAAAACTCCAAGACCAAGATCAATCCAAGGTAATTTAAAACCTATCAGAGGACCCTATGCTCTGATACCAATTGTTGGAGTTAAAAAGACACTGAGAGGGGGGGTGAATCAATGTTTTAAATATTTGACTATTTTAAAAAAAATATATTTAAACACATAGCTTAGATTTGATATCAATATCATTTGGATTAAAGCATTCATGAGTTGAATGTAATCATTCATAAATAGAATTGAGAAAAATAATGACTTAACAGTGAATTGAAAACAACAACAACAAAGTAAACTAGAGAGAACACATAAGAACAAAGAGGCACAATATTTTGCTGAGTGGAAAACCCTCCTGAGGTATAAAAACCACTCCCTAAATTCCTTCCAGGCTTAATCTTTTAAACAATTGTTCACAATGCCTTATAGGTTTTTTTGAGCACCCACTCAAGGAGAACCAACCCCTCATTTAGAGATATCTATCTCAAGGAGTACCAACCCCTTAGTTTACTTTTTGAACAATAGTGATGATTCAAAGGATTTCACTATTTTCAGTTACGCACATATCTCTCTATTTTTCTCATCTACAGAATACCTTAAAGATTCAATAATTGAATCCCTAAAATACTACGTAGAAAAGAAATTTACAATCTCTACATTTTTATTCAGATTTTTATTGCAGAGTTTTATCATACATTTTCATACAGCCCAAGAATGATAATCTCAGAATTACAATAATAGCCAAACAGAAAACTAAGTTTTCTACTTCTATAAATAAATGCCAAAAAAGTAAAAATCATCAGAAGTAATGGCAGAGCAACCAACCAAAACAAGAGCTATTTCACCCAACTTCTAAAACTTGTGAGATCATTTGTCAGATGAAACTGTAACTCCCATGGCTCCATCAACCACTGTCGAGCATCCGATCAGAGAGGCTCACCAAATAGACCTTCCATAAACCTCTGTAGAGACCGTTATAGTCAGTGTAAACATTCATGATGATGGCCAGGCTAGGGTTCGATGCCCAGCCAAAAAGAATACACTCAAAATGTTGGCCTTAAACCTTTTTATTCAATCGAAGACACATTATGTTGTAGACAACTCTAACATTGCTAGACAACCTTATGGTTGTCGCTTTCGCCAAGAACCACTAGAGTCAGAGAGGAGGACATATTGAATACAACTTGCTATGCCGATGGTCTTCCTTATTATATCATTCTTTCACTGAGACATGAGGAAACTTCTTACTGAGATGCCCTTTTAGTTTCATTCATAATTGCTGTAACAAACAACTTTCGAGGAGACCTCTTGGAGAACAAACTTTGTCTTTCTAAAATACATTCGATACACATTGTCACCGTGACAATTCAACAACTATGTTGAAGGCCTTTATCATTTCCAAGTCACTGAGACTATACTTAGTCAAGGAGACACTATATAGACTGCTCTATGTTTCACTGATACTACACATGATACACATTGGTCGTTGTGACAAATGGTTTTTCTTACCAATGAGCCTTCTATCTTGTTTTTAGACTGTCACTATAACCTAATGCTATCGGGAAGATGTTTCATATAATACAATAAGTTTCTCTGAAAGAATTTATTCACTCTAAGTCACTAAGACTTCACAAACCTTTCGCCAAAAGCCTTTCATTCGCCTTCACCATGACTTTCCACTGTCGGAGAGATATTATATCGAACACAATATGTTTCACCAAGAGCCCTTAATATTTTCTATCAGCGAGACCCACAGAGTTTGTTATGACATTATACAGAAGAAAAACTTTTGCCGATAAGACCTTTTTGAACACAGTCGGTAAGACAATATGTCTTCGGAGAGACCATATGCCTATTACAACACTCCTATCGAAAGGCATCCACATGCATTAGTTAGAGAGACATAACCTTTTCGCTATGACCTCAGCCTGATGGCCAAGCTCATGCTGATAGAGAACACTTTTTCTGTTGGTAAGAGCCAAAGAGAAGTCCTACCAAAATTCCAACGGTGGTCGGTGTGACTTTGCTCACTCGTCATGACATCACTCCGAGGATGATTTCCTTTGCCGATAAGCTCATTCTGAAGCAGGTCCGGGAGACACAAGGGAATCGCTAAGACCTTATCCCGACGGAATTACTCATGCCAATATGATTCTTTCTTATGCTAGTTGGTGTGACAAGTAAATATCACTGAGACCACATACCGACAGATTTAACTTATGCTGATATAACTATTGTCGTTGAAACAACGAACAATGTCACACTGAAAGCTGCTAGAATGTTAAATTCAATCGACATAACATCAAAAATGTCTTGCCGATTGGAAACTCATACATTTCAAAGTGGTTCAGGGAGACCCTTCCATACTCATGCCAAAATGTGAGAGCCTGTGAAATGCAAAAAGAACCATCATGACAAAGAAACCAACTTACAAGCTTTGTCCGTCACATAAATAGTATTCATAGCTTGAACCAGAATTCTTATCATCATCATGAAATTGAAACATAACAAATAACTTTCTGTAATAGCCAAGAGACATCAAAGAAGTGCCATTGTAAATCATAAGGATCAGAGATTTTGTCATCAAGGACAAACCATAAACACAACTGAGATCCAACACTTTTGTGCATGGTACTAGCATGCCACATGTTTCCCATAGGAAGGGTGTAAGGTTTTACTTAGGTAACCTTGTTTTCAATTTCTCCATGTACAATCCTTGGGCATTTTAAGACATTTTTTCCCTAGTTGTCAGTGATATAAGTTGTATTCCAAGCCATTGTTTTTCATTCCTTACCAGCCCCTTTGCTTAGGTTATTTGGTCACTTCCAACCACAAAGCATTTCAATCTTCCCAAATTCAAGTTCTAATATTTTTCTCATAAGTGACTTAAATTTAAGTCATCAGTCTTCAAGGGTAAACTATTGTCATCCAAGTCAAGGACCACTTTTATGACTAACTTCCTCACATGTGTAGGTTTGAAGATCACCAAATTGTGGTATTTAATCTGAGTCATTCCCCACTGGCTTTCACATCCCAAGTGTGGAAATTTTAATTGTTGTGAGGTCCATGAGATGTTGACACATGTTTGATTGGGTGTGTGGGACCTACCATTACTTTCCATTCCAACGCTCAAGGTTTTAAGATCAACAGTGATGAGTGAAAGGAAAAATATGATCACTACCATTCCCTTCTAGCTCATGGAGATAAGATGCAAGCTTGTTAAAAGAAGCATGGTCCATGAGAAGCTGCCACATATGTTCTATGACTACTGGAAGGTGGATCCTATGGGTAGATGAAGAAGGCCCAATCTACATATTTCTATTGGCCATTTGTCCAAGTTGGAACAACAATGAAAATTCAAATGTCATTGACTCAATCTAATTCATTCGAGATGTCCATCTTAGATGAAGATCGATGATGCACATTCAAAGCTATGAAGTACACCCATTTTAATTGATTCACTTCATGTGAGTGGGTAGTAATGGTAGAGGTGACCCATAAATATATTCAATTTCCTTCAAAATATGTGTATACAGTATGTTCTTGCTTATTTTGAATTTGAAGATGTGTCTAGAGTGATACAAGAATTGAAAGAAGTGGTTTGCAGATTTTGTCCCAATTGGTATTAGGGTTTATTGCAATTGAAATCCATAAGTACAACAAACATAGTTTTATGCTTTTTTTCAGTTTTTTGAATTAGGGCTCGCTCTCAATTTGTTTTCAAACAAGTGTGCTTTATTGCTTTAATTTAATTACTTTGAATTAGGGTTAGTTATGCCTTTAAAAGGTCATAGCCCTGTAAAACCATTTTGAATTAGCACTTGTTCTAAGTCATAGGTTTCAATGAGGAAGTTGGTAGTTAAAATTCTTCTTGTTAGAATCTTGGTATACATAAAATTCATGGCTCCCAAAGTACAAATTGACACCTCATCAATGCAGTCCAAAACACTCTCCTAGGATGTAATTTACTTGTTACCTTCCTCTAAAAATAAGAAACCCAAAGGAAAGGTCTTGTTCTATGGCCCTACTATGAGAGAGGGAGTGATGGATAAACAATGCTTCATAGAGGATGTTGAGTTTCCGTATACTGGATGGTAGCTTTTTCAACATTGATTCATGAATAGGAATCATGGAGTTACTCTCTATAATCCTTATAGGTTAGATATGGGAAACTTAATTCTTCCCAATGTGCATATGGATATTGATCTTTTGAAAGATATTGCCTCAATGTATGACCCAATTTCTAGGGTGGTCAGGACATTTGATGGGAGGCATATGGTAAAGATAACCAAGAAGGAAATTGAAGATATTTTTGACTTGCATGAATGGAGTCAGGATTTGGTTCCTCTAGATATGGATGAAATTACGAAGGAACACAATAACACCAAGGTGTTCATCAGGAAAAATATGTTTCCTGTACACACTGTTGAGAGGGAAGCATAGAAAGCATGCCAAGATTGGTGAGAGGGAGCTTGAGCCCTTCCCAATGAGTTATTTTGTGAGTTATTTTAGGAAGACTGACTACTCCTTGTTCCAAATCATTTGTTTTTCTCCACTCGACACATTGTAGAAAGAATACATCTATCTGTAAACACATTTGCAACACCTAGCTTATAGCATAGTCTATGATTATGCTACTTATCTAGTAGAACATATCCATAAAGGTTTTGTTTAGCTAAAGGAAGGAAAAAAATGGGTGAAGTTCTAGTGGTGTTCAATATTAATGCACATGTTCTTGCATAAATAGAAGAAGGTTTTTGAGAAGGATATAACTTTAAGAAGGAAGGAGGAAGGGGTTGATTTTCCTATTCAATCTTGGACCCGCATTTTGGACAAGGATGACAAGAAATACAATATTGTGATGTTTCAAAATTCTTTTGCATAAAGAATAAATAGGTCCTTGATATATTAACCACCAAGAATTCCCAAGTAAATTCATGAATTCTTGAGACCCATGGAGATGAGGCCAGACCTAAACTTGAGTCATAATTGGGGAGAATTGATTTTATATCATGATAAAACAATTTTTAGATTATATGGCAATGGTCTAGATCCATATGTCTTGTCAAGAGATGTGATGTCAAGGATAGGATTCCTTGAAATCATGAGGCAATTAGGAGCTTCACAGATAGTGCACTTACCTGACATAGCAAGGAAAGATTCATTCTTTCCATAATGGAAAACATTCGCTAATTATGTTCTAGTGAAAGGGACATGGACGCAATTAGTACATCTACTAGTGCCTTACAAGTTGGACACTATGCACCCAAGGAATCATGATCTTGAGGGCTTTACTTCCAAATTGAAAGAAAATAAGAAATTGAGTAAAAGATGAAAGGAAAACTAAGTATCTTGCTTATAGGAAGATGGTAGAAGCAAAATGGAAGAAGGATCCCCAATATGACCCTTTTCCAAACATACCTAATGAAATAGTAAATTCATGTATGTTATGGATAATTTTGAAGATGTGGTTGGTATATTGAGGGAGTAACATGAGGTGATAGACAAAGGAAAATCAAGAGCATTTGGCTAAAGAAGATACTATAGTGACATTAGAAGAAAGGCCTACTTACCAACCACCCAAGTAACTAAGAATCTACTATAGGAGGAGGAAAAAAATAGATGAAGAACAAATCTTTCCAATCCCTATCACTTCTGAAGGGCCAAATGCGAATTATCCTTAGAGTGCACTACCACCACCTCCAAGACAGGCTCCTCTATCTATAGTATATCTTGATTCACCCTCATGAATTTCTACTCCATTCGAGCAGCCACCTCTTAAGAAGCAAAGAACTAAGGCAAGAGGAGAGGTTGAATATTCTGATATAGATGAAGATGACATCTTTATCACTTCTGAGGATATGTAGCAAGGAATTCCTCCCACTGTAGGGACAATTCCCTCGAGTTCAGGAAAAAATAGCCTTACGTTGGGAAAACTTGACATAAATGGTCTAAATAGTGTAGATGACCTGAGAATAGAAGCTTGTAAGGAGTTTATGGAAGATGACTCCTTTGTTGTGATGCCTCCATTCAAACTTTTTGGGTGGAGATCCAAGGCTATAGAATATGTAGAGAAAGTGGCCAGTGAAAGGAGTCTGCATCTAGAGTTTCCTGAGAATGTCATCTAGGCCAATGTGAGGAGTATTATGAAGAATGAATTTCAAAAGATTACCACACATGATGACAGAGAACTTGTAAAAAAGTGTGGTGCATTATTGCTACTTGAATGGGACATTGTTTATTCTATAGTCCTAGATGCCATAAGGAGGGTTGAAAGTCTTCGAGTGAAAACTAATGAAGAATTGGAAATGGCACTTCAAGGTTCTACATTTAGTGAATATTGGGATGCATTACCAATGCGATCATTATCCATGGGATCTAGGAAACTAATACTTGTTGATTCATCAAATGTCAATGGGAAATTACTTTTGAGGAGATTTACTAATACCCCCACTTTGGAGGTAGCTGACATGGTTGTTAATGTTGCTAGATTTACTTAAGCAACTATTGAAAATCTTACCCTCAAAAGGGATTACTTTAAAAAAAAGTATCATGAGCTACTCAGTGAGTATGATAATAGTTAATAGAGGGTAGTTGTATTAGAAACTAAGTTACCATTCTATAAGCAGAGGGGAGAAATGCAAAGAGAATAGGGCAAGGCCAACTCAAGTCACCCACCTCCATCTTCTCCAATTGCGTCTTACCAACCTTCACCTTAAGTTTAGACTTAAAAATGGTATGATATAGTTTGGGACAAGAGCCACTTTCAGTAGAGGAATTGAGCAAACCAAGTCCTAGCTCATCTGATGAACCTAGAAGTGAGCAACTTCTTCTGCAAGTTGCAACATATAAGAATTTGCTAGAAAAGGATCAGGATAAAATGTATGAAAATATATCAAAGATTTTTCTTACTTTCTTGAGGCATCTAAATGAGAAGATTTAGGCCAAATTGAATAGTGTGCATGACAATTACACCCTGATGATGTGAGCAATAGGGTTGTCCCAAAGAGATAAGGAGTTGGCCATGCCAATCTTGAATAAGTGGATCCTAAGGGTTGAGAGGTTGAAGTTGATAGCAGTTGGAGCTATCCAGCATGAGGATAAGTACCCTAATGTGCTTCCAACCTATACATTTGTATCTAAACTAAGTGAGAATTTTTCTTAGGGATACATAGCCCCACTCAAGCAAAAGATAAGATAATTAAAGGCTCATTATGATTTGGCAGATTTGTCACTATTGCTAGATATTCAGCTCACTAATGATGTATTGAAACCATTGCAATTATGGAAAAGGGAGATGGATGGAGTTATTGACTCCCAGGTGAATGAAATTTGTAAGGAAGTTGACATCAATACCTTTCATAACACGTAGGGAAAGTTGAAATTTATTATCATCTTTCTAAAGGATTTGGACAAGGAATCAAACTCTATAATAACCAAGTATTCCCCATACAAGAAGAAGTTAGATAAAATCATCAATTTCAATTGGCCATCTGATGAAGAATATGAGGAATGGGGAAGGTTATTGGTTGGTCGATTGGGTTGGTAATCTTGAATGTGAAACATATAATTGGTCAAGTATTGTACAGGTCTAGCCTCAGAAGTTATAGTGTATAAAATATATGTTTCACAGGAAAGTATCAGTTGTTGATGATGTGGAATGCTAAACGGGATGTTAACTCACTTTTTTCTTTGCAACATTTTTTCATCTTTCATAATGAAATGGATGTGCTACAACAAATAATATTATTATTTATGACATGTGCTTTTTGGAAGGAAAAAATTATGCTTACAACAAATGTAAATAATCTTTGTCTCATGTGTATTCCCTCCATTTTGAAGATTGCAAATATAACTGAAATAGGGAATATTTCTTTTAACTATCCAATTAGAATGTGACATGTTTACATCCATCTTGAAGTTTGTTTTTTCTCCCTTGTTTTATAAAATGGAATTCAGGGCCATTTGTGTGGGTCTTTGGTTGAATTCTAGAACTCAATTGTGAAAATTAAGAACAAAGAGTGAATATGCTAATTTTGCGTCTAATTCTTTGAGTCTAGATAGTAATTTTTTTCAAATGTATGGCTCATGAGAACATCTAAATGATAATGGATATTTTTGAAACCTATAGTCTCTCCATTTTGGCTTTTTACTTGAATTATTAATGAAAATTTTGATAAGAGATTATTTCATTAATTGTCATCATTTTCATACTTTGATATGTGTTTTGGTTTTAGCTCTGGTTCATAGAATGAGTTAAAATGCTTGAATCAAACCATAAATTTGTGTGTAGGGTAATTGGATATGATGAGTAGTATTTATAATTTGGATATAGATTCATGAATTACAAAGTAATATCACTTAGGTCATGGGTGTTGATAATTAAATATACCTTATATTTTAGTCTACTCAGACTCCTAGCCCATAGATAATGGCACTAATCCTAACCCCTTAAAGTATTTCTCATGGTTCTAGTTACTTGACTTGAGAACAATATTTTAAATCATCATTGACCTATCTTTGATTTGTGGTAATTTTTGTTGTTTTATATTCTTGACTTAGGATATATAATTCATTCAGAGAAATTCCACTTTCTTGAATAATTTCATCTTATTAGTCATTTGAGAGAATATATCTACTTGAATTTTCAATGTATACGTGAATTATCTGAGATAATTGTATAATGTACATTGTGGGACCAACCTCCCAGGTTTTGTAGAGCCTAAAGTGGAGGATATTTAGCAATTGGTGCTATATCTTGTTCGTTGGCCACTTGTCTCACAAGTGTTCGAGAATTGAGTTTGGAAAACTTATAGGTAGCTAGTGAGACCTGATTAGTTCATTGAAAACAACCAACATAAACCCTGTATGATATGCAAGATTTCAATGCAAAAGAAGAAACCCCAATTGAATTTAAATATAAATGCATTTAATGGAATATTTTAACTTAAGATGTAATGAAAGACTCAAAAAATTAGAAAATTGAATATGTCAGGTTCACCAAAAAAGATTAAGTTGAAAATTAGGGTCAACCACAATGAATAAACAAAGTGAGACCTATTATTTTTCAAGGCCATAAGCACCTCAAATTGTGTAAAATAAGATGCTAATAACAACCAGAAATTCAACCTAACTGTTATAGCAACTATGGGGGATGTTTCTAGAGCATAAAAATCTATGTACCTAGCCAAAAAGTTGTTTTTGAGCTATGGAGGACTCATTCGCCTTCAGTGGTGAATGGGTCCTTTTAGGTTTTTGGAAAATTTATTTTAGGATCTTGTTCCTTGATTTTTGAACTCTTGAAATCCCAATTATAGAGTTTTGTAAACTTTTATGCAATTTTGTAGAGCTCTTTCCATGATCTTGTACTTTGAATGACAACTTTTAAAACTTTTCAACTTTGACAATCTTGCTCTAAATCTTGTTCAACTTGAGCTTTAACCTATAAATATGCAATCACACACTCAAAGGTAGAAAAGCTTGTTAATTTTTTAGTGAATGGGGGTTTTGCTAAGTCGAACCCTGTGTAGGTAATTAAACCAAATGATGAAGTAAGGAAATGAAGCATGAAACATGAAATATGTAAATGATATCTCCTTGGATGTTGTCTTGTGAAGAAAATATGCAAACTATCATGAAGTGACCATGAAGAATATAGATATACAATCCTTGATAATTATGTGAATAATAGTTACAAGTAGACCTTCAATGCTACATCCACTTCTTAGCTCAACAACATGAATGCATGCAACACTTGATATTACCTTTGAATTTCTGTAATATACTCTTGATATTTATCTTGAAATGCCTTATGAATTCCTTTGAAATGAACTATAATACTTTATGACTTGAATGTTTGAATGCTTGAAAGTCATAGGATTTCTTAATAAACTTTCTAGTAGAAACAATGTGAATTAACACCTTATTTATACTAAGTTAGGAGATTAATTCTGAAATTTAAAGAACTATGGCCAACACCAGATCTGGAAAGAAAGATAATTAAATTTCCATCAAAATAAAATTAAAAAGTAGCGTTCTCATTAAGGGAGGACCCATTCTCCATTTTAGGCGAATGGGTCCTTGCTAAGTTTCCAAAACCAAGCTTGGGGGACTGAAAGAAGGCCAAAAACCCATTGAAGATAAACTAAGAAAGGGAGGTCTTGTTAAGGGAGGACCCATTCACCATCAAGGGTGAATGGGTCCTAAATTGACTTACTAGGACCAAGTATTTCCTAATGAAATAATTTTCTATTTAAATTGTGATTATCGGGATAGATCTTCGGGAGGTGTCAAAATTAAGGCCTAAAGAGGGGGTTAATAACTCCAATTAACCACAACCAATTAATTTCACCTAGATAAATGTGAAAGTGTTTTATAACACTTTACAACACTTAAAAAAGGTACACATTTAAATACATTTTTTTTAGAAAGGGGCCCGTAAGGCTTAATTAATCAAATAAGTCCTAGAGAAGTGTGAAAGTGTGTCACAACACTTTACAACACCTTTGCAAAGAAGCAATTAAGGCATGTTTTAGTTAAATAAATATCTTAGAATAGTGTGAATGTGTACAACACATTACAACACCACTCTAAGACACCATTAATTTATCTTTAATGACAATTATCAAACAAACAAGGGAAAAGGATACTCTTTTCGTTACTATGCATCCTATGGTAGGACTATAGTTTTCAGACTAAGGTCTTTTACCCAAAGACTTTTCCTAATCAAAGATATTTATTTTATATTTACATTATAACCTTACACAAAGCATGAATTTAATTAGTTCTAAGAAAATATGCACTTTTAGGAAATACTTTATTAATCCACACACAAGAAGGGAATTGCATTTTTAAATAACTTCCAGAAACATAGAGAAAGATCTCATATCTAAAACCTAGTTTAAACACTACATTTTCTATTTTCTTTTATGGTTCAATAAAATATATTATTCCCTTAAGAGATTGGTATTTCACAACTATTTTCCCACACAAATAATATGAACATAGTATCATTTTTTCACAATTGATTACATCACTCACATCAAGGTACATAGTACATGATCAAATTTGATAGTTCCATTATCAAATAATAAGGAAAGAAAAGACAACATAAATTTATTCCATCCATCAATTACAACAAGGAGATAATCATGCACAAAATTCATAAAAGAAAAACACACGAGAAACAACACTAACCAAAAATCCTAGGGTTATAACCATGCTTTGATACCAAATGTTATGCCCAAAATTTTCAACCAAATTATAACTAAGGACAACACACAAATTCCAAATTTTAATCCCAAACACTTGCATAATTCACAAAATTATGCTTCCTATGCATGTAATTCATGGAAGCATAGCAACATTTTACCAATAAATTATAAGAACTTGATCATGTAAACTACTTTTGTAACCAATTATGTTTTAGTTCAAATGGTGACATGGAATCCACATCACCAAAATAGACTTAATGAGTTTAGCTAACTCCATAATAAAAACATCATAATTCTAGGGAAATGTTAAGAAATTAAATTTATATCAATAGTAATCTCAAGGTAATAATAAGAGAACATGACCAAGAACAAGACCTAGTCATCAAGGGATAATCTTTGATGACCTTGCCTACATATTAAGCAGAGACTTTGTATTTTGACAACTTGAATTCACCCAAATCATATTTCATTTCTTGGTAATCACAAATTTGACTAAGGTTTAAATCATAACAACACACAATGGTGTAGAAAGTATATAAAATGATCCACAATAGTAAAACTATAAGGGCTCTGTTTACTATGAGGAGTAGTGGTTAACAATCCTAATCACAATGCCCTATAAGAGCCACTTGACAAACTAGATAACCATGAATGGTCAAGAAAGAATATAACCATATCTTATCTTCAATATATGCTTATATTAGAATTTATGGTTCAATTTAAACTATACAAGATCACCATATAACATGAATAAGATTATGTGGAGAAAGGTTATAAGGAAAATTCACATATTAATTCCTCAAGAAAATTCAACCATCACACACTTGGTTGACTAACACTAGGGGTATAACCCTTAGGTTCAAAGGTGACTCTACCTCAATCACACTCATAACCCAATGACACTGAAATACACTAAACCCAATTGTCTACTCTAATTCATCTTATGCCTTTATTCCATTAATTATAAACTATAAGAGTGGGTATGAAATCCTTTCTAAGGTCCCTTTACCCCAAATTTTTTTATAATTTACTACCACCCACTTAGGTGAAGTCAAGGATCAAATAACTCATTAAGGACATGCACAATTTAATAAGGATAGTTTATTCATGAATAGTACACATGACACTTACATGAAAATTTAATTTCTAGATATAATATTTTTTTCTCTTCAAGGAAACAATCCTAGTTAAGTGAGATGTTCAATTAAAATTTATAACCATGAGATAAATAACAACAATGTTATAATGCAAAATAATTAGACTTTCTCTCCACTTGACCATATTGGCATCATGAAGATTCATGTACTCTAGCCAAAGCATCAAGAAATAAATAATTTAGCCCCATGATAATGAAATGGGGTCTTTGATGTAGACCAGGGTGGGAAAATATCAACACACACCCAATCGAATAGACTTTGCACTTAAAGAACCTCAACACACCAAACAAAGTGATTTTTATATATAATTTTCCACTATGCCTTATAAAGCAGCAAATGGGGTATTTTTGACATACTTTGAAGGGAACAACTCAAACCCATGAGGTAAAAAAAAAAATTAGATACCCATTATCCTCTTTAACAATATATATCAATTTTTGGTGAGGGTGTTTTGGAACAGAACCTTCAAATTTTTGTTGCTATGCTTTCAAAGAGGCCTAATTAGACTTGTTTGAATGGTTCACAACTAGGTTTTCACAAATACAACCCCAAACCTCCATTAAAATAGCTTAGAAATTTCAAAAATATCCTTTCTAAAAATTTAGAACCATTACAAACTATTTCCCAAGAGATTTTCTACAAACCCTAACTCATTTGCATATTTTATGCCCCAAAAACATGAAATTTCAGCCTAGCACATCAAAAAATATTCACTAATATTCCTCCCTTTCTCCTACAACATTCAAAAAAAAAAAAACAATATGTATACCCTCATTCCACCATGTTTAATATTTATTGAATGGTGCAATGAGGGGAAATTCATGATTTTCTATCAAAACTCACAAAAATGAGTGTTTCAACTAGTTTTCAGCAAATCTACTCTAACTTCCTCAAATCTTAATGAAATCAAATGTAACAAAAAATAGTAGTTATAAGAGTAAATTACACATAAAATTAAATGAAACTCATACCATTTACATGCCATACTAGGCCTTACAAGTTATTGTAGCAGAAAATTATGCTTTAAAAATGCAGAAAACAATGTTTTATTGATGTTCAATCTTCAAAATGATCTCTAGTACCTTGTCTTTGAATTCAAAAGTATTATTTAAGATTTTAAAAACCAAAATCAACTGAATACAATTGAATTTCAACTTCCCAACCTTTCAACTTCCCAAAATTGAAAAAAATGCAAAGTTGCTTGACAACTTTTTGCAGCTTTACAAATTTTACCAAATTAACTTCAAAATGACTCCAAACCACCCAATAACCTAAATCGACTCTAGAAACATAAAAAATGGTCTTAAAAGACCTTAGTACACCAAAATTGACTTCACATCACAAAAAAAATAACATTTTGCAACATTTTTGCATAAAGACCTATGGTGTCGTGCACCATACTCCTCGGAAAAATAGACTCAAGTCCCCTTGAGGACAGTGCTATGAAAATAAATTTATGTTTTTCCATGTCATTATCTAACCTCCAAGTGACATATCCATATGGTAAACCTTTCCAATGGACCTTTAACCTTTCACTCCTTCCTCATCTGAGAATTTTGTTGAACCTACATCATTACTTGCAATCAGACCTCCTCCATCCTTGTAATGAATATCCTTCTTCTTTAATTTTGGTGTACGCTTGGAATTTCCAATATTTCTTTGCAATTCACCTTTTATCTGTTCACATTTTCTTCCCATCTCATCCATTGGTTGTTGTATCCCCATAACTACTGCTTGATCATGCATACTAACCTCTATCATAGAATGACTAACATCCCCTTGTGTAAGCAATGAATGGAACACTTCTCCTACCATAATAGAAAGAATATTTTTAACCTAGCCTTGAATCTCCAAAATAAATTCATCCTTGACCTTCAACTCAACATCATTTCCCTCCAAAATCAAATCATTCTTCAACTCTACTATCTTAGTACCTAGAAGTTTAGAAATAGCTGCAAACTCCATGTACTTTTCTTCCTCTACCTTTATAAACTCCTTTCTTCCTACCATCATCACATTAGCTCCCTTATTTTTTCCCTTTATCATCCTCTTTCAATGGTGTCAAGGTATATGAGATTCCATATTTTTCTATCTCATAGGTATTTCTACTTCCATCATACATAGCATGCCTATCAAATTGCCAAGGTCTACCTAGCAGCAAATGGCACACATCCATGGGTAGTAAATCACATAAAATTTTGTCCTTATACCCTCCTATATTGAACTCCAACCAACATTTTTCACTTACCAAAACATATTAACCCTCATTCAACCAAGATAATTTATAAGGGGTATTGTGTGGTATTCTAGAAAACTTTAGTTTATAAACCATCTCAACTGAAACCATATTATATGTGCTTCCCAAATCAATTACAACTTTACATACCTTACCCAAGCACTTACAAGTTGTCTTGAACATAGTATTCCTTTATGGTGGTTCCTTCTCTAATAATTCCTTAATGAGAGTTATCCTTACCATTAGTGATTCACCAACATCTTGAGCAACATGTTGTGATGGAAAGTTTAAACTCTCCTTGTGAACCTCTTCATTGACCTCCAAATTTTCCTCTAAACCCTGATCTACCTCCTCTAAATGCACCTCTCTTATCAACAACATGGTCTTGGAATTTTCTTTTATGCTCTTGGATCTCATATGATTGTCCTGGAATAAAAATGAACCTCTTCCTCTAGAAGTGTTGTCTCTTCCCCTGGTTTTCTTTTCTTTCCTTATCTTTACCTTTTCTTTAGCCCTAACTGCCATTTTACAACACTCCTCAATCATTATTGGATTTTCCAAAGTTAAGTCATCTTGAATGTTGAATCTTAACCCACTAATATATCTAGTTTCCTTCTCCACATCATCCTCCATGTGGCTTTGTCTTATGCTCAACTTATAGAACTCATCAATGTAAGCTTTAGCATCTATTTCTCTTTGTTTCAAACCTTGAATTTTCTTGTACATTTCAATTGCATAATCAACTGGTAAGAAATTACCCTTAAGCTTAGCCACCATTCTATTCCAAGGAACAATTTTGGACTTTCATTTCTTCCTCCTTTCAATCTACTCATAATCCCACCATAATAGTGCATGACCCTTCAATTTTGTATTTTCAATCTTTACCTTTTGTTCCTCAGGTACATCTTGTTAGAAACCCATGATCTGATTGCAAACTAGAATAACCTTCCACAGAAGAGGAAAACGAAAAAGCAAGAGCTTTGCATAAAAACATGCAAATTGATATATTCAAAAAGTATAATTAATTATAAGAGATTATTTGCTTTATAAAAGAAAAGATACCTAAACCTAATCTTATCTTGAGCAACAAGATAGCTCGATAAGATAAAGAATAAGATCCTAAAACTTAGGAATTAAATAAATCCTAAGTACAAACTTATGCTAAGTGTAATTAATAATTAATTACACCAACACCCCCCCATAATTGCAACTTAGGGAGTAGAAAATTATTATGTAAATATGAGTCCCGGCAACAAGGCCTGATCAGGTACTCATGTACAAATGCAAAGAGAGATAAACCCCCCTCAGTGAGATGAACTGCTGTGAAGAATCACTGGAAGAACTCTGATGAAGCAACACTGGAACCCCAAATCCGGCAAGCAAGGAAACATACTTCTGTTTGCAAAATACCAATCGGAATCACAAATGCAACAGCAGACCCGATGCCAAGGAACACTGGAAACTCATATATTGGATCAACTTTGGAATCTGTAAGCAATAGTAGATGAAAGATGAATGGACCCATAATGATGACAAATCTGGAAGTTGTGTCTCACGAAGCCAATGCCAAACTGAAACTAAAACTGCCCATAGGATGAGTACCATCAAGATTCTAGAACATTAACCATAAAACATGGCCTTCAAATGGGAAATATCTGAACCAATGAGGATCAAGAACCATAAAATCCTAATGTGAAGTGTGAACCGAAGAAAACCAACAATGTGTCCAGTTAAGCAAGAAAGAAGCTAGAAGGAGACAACAGGAAACCAGATAAACTCATGCGAGTTGTCACCAAAATGAAAGATGGATGCAAGAACCCCCCTTAATGGAACTTTATATCAGTTCTTTATTACAATACACAATGATTGCATAAGGAGATAATGCGAAACTACAAAAACATGAGAGAAAATGCACACCTAGCACACGAAACAAGAAATGAATGCATGCCTAAAATAAAGTAAACATATTTTGTAAATGACCTCAGATCTACATAGAGGCTGAAACCAGCTTTTCGATGCCGCAAAAATTGTGAAAAACGGATAAGCGAGTGAAAAAATATGCATCCCGGAGTGAAAATGGCAACATCTAGCTTCCGAGGTAGAAAAAAGCATCAAAAATGAAAAACCAGAAAATATCACTAGCACCAATGTGTAGAGCTCGGAAACAGCTTTCCGGTAATATCTCGTTTGAAAAAAAATGATGCCATATGAGAAAGTTATGATCGTTTCCGTGAAACTGCTTAGAAAATGTCTGATTCGGCCATGTGAAGCCCTCAAGGGCTAAAAAAATAAGCCCCTGGTCGCCTGGGCGGACCAGGGGGCTAACGGCAGGGTTTAGGGCACCTCCCTTGGTCACCCATGTGACCAGGGCTAGTGCTAAAGGCCCGGTGGGGGCTGGCGCGTGGGCGCTGGTCTCCCATAGAATCAGCCGCAACAAATTAAAGCCCTCGGGGGCTGATTTCTCAGACCGGCGGCGGATGGGTGCAGGAGGCGGGCAGCGGTGGTCTGGCGGTGGCCGCTTGGTGGCCGCCGAGCGGTTCTACACATTTCAACTGGCGTCACAAAACCAAATGCCAGATTTCTAATTTTTTAATGATTTTTTTGATTTTTTCGATTCTGGTGCCTCGAAAACTGTACCTGGGGGCCGTACGGCCCTTGGGCAAAAAATTTTTGCTTCCCCAGTCGACAGTGTCCAAATCAGATAAATTTTATATCAAAATGGGGGTTTTTGGGCGCTGTGAATCCAACGGTGAGGTCCGTTTGGGCCCAAAGTGCTCTGAAAATCAGGCGACCCCCAGATCTATCAGAAAAATCACCGATCTTACAACCCTCGCAAATCTGGCAAACAGTGATGAAAATAAATAAAATGAAAGCCATTTCTGACTTTTTTCAGTGCTCTGAGTCCAACGGAAAACCCCGATCTGATCCAAGACGCTGTATAAATGTACTCAAGGATTGAAACCCTCGAGGGACTCCGAACGAGCTCTGCACTGTGTTCCTCTGAAAATGCTGAGAAGGGGCTGCGAATCGAGGCTCTGATACCATGTTAGAAACCTGTGATCTGATTGCAAACTAGAATAACCTTCCACAAGAGGAAAACGAAAAAGCAAGAGCTTTGCATAAAACCATGCAAATTGATATATTTGAAAAGTACAATTAATTACAAGAGATAATTTGCTTTATAAAAGCAAAGATACCTAAACCTAATCTTATCTTGAGCAACAAGATAGCTCGATAAGATAAAGATAAGATCCTAAAACTTAGGAATTAAATAAATCCTAAGTAAACTTATGCTAAGTGTAATTAATAATTAATTACACCAACACATCTTCACATTCAAAATAACTATCAAGTGTTGCAATCCAATATAAAATTTCTTCCTAATTCAAATTACCTCAATACATAGGGAAATCCATCTTTACCTTATGTTAATCTGCCTTGACTGCCCTTAATAGCTTAGCCATCCTTTGCTCATCAGGATCTAATCTCTTTTCCTCTTCTTCTGCATTCTCCTTTTCCCCTTCTTCTTTAGAGTTACTCTCATCACCCATGACCATACCTCTCTTGTGACTTGTTTCCAAGGAAACACACCTCTCCTTCAACTCTCTCATCTCCCTAGCATGCTTTTCCTTCAACTCATTCACTTCTTTTACAATGGTTTTCCCTTTCGAAGGAATTTTATTCATTCTTCAACTAAACCTTTTCCCTTCTTCATATTAGACCTATGCTTTAATACCAATTTTATGCAAAGGAGGTTGAGAAAATATCAACACACACTCTTTTCACTTCAAGAACCTCAACACACCAAACAAAGTGATTTTTCTACACAATCTTCCACTATGTCTTGTAGAGCAACAAATGGGGTATTTTTGACATAATTTCAAGGGAAAAACTCAAAAAAAAGAACTATTTTTTTTTGGATACCCATTATCCTCTTTAAAAACATATATCAATTTCAGGTGGGGGTGTTTTGGAACATAACCTTCAAATTTTTGCTTTTATGCTTCAAAAGAGCCCTAATTAGGCTTGTTTGAATGACTCACAACTAGGTTTTCACAACTCCAACCACAAAAAACCATGAAAATAGCTCATACATCTCACAAATAGCTTTCCTAAAAATTTCCAACCATTACAAACTATTTCCCAAGAGCTTTTCTACAAACCCTATCTCATTTGCACATTATATACCCCCAAAACATGAATTTTCAGCCTAGGGCATCAACAAATATTCACTAATCTTCCTCCACTACTCCTGAGACCTTCAAGAATAAAAAATAAAACATTTCTACCCTCATTCAACTAGGTTTATGATTTATTCAATAGTGGAATGAGGGGAAATCCATGATTTTCTATCAAAACTCACAAAAAATGAGGGTTTTAACCAATTTTCAATAAATCTACTCTAACTTCCTCAAATATTAATGAAATAAAATGAAACCAAAAAAATTAGTTAGAGGATTCAATTCCAAATCAAATTCAATGAAACTAAAACCATTTTCATGCCATACCAATCCATACAAGTCACTGTAGCAGAAAATTATGCATTACAAATGCAGAAAACAGTGTTTCATTGATGTTCAATCTTCAAAATGATCTCCAGAACCTTGTCTTCAAATTCACAAGGCTTATTTAAGCTTTTAAAAACCCAAACCAACTAAATACAACTAAATTTCAACTTTCCAACCTTTCAACTTCCCAAAAATGCAAAAATACAAAGTTGCAAGACAACTTTTTGCAACTTTTTTGCAACTAAATTTTTTACCAATTAAATTCAAAATGACTCCAAAAAAAGGAATAACCCAAATTGACTCCAAAAACATAAAAAATGGTTTTAAAAGACCTTATTAACCCAAAATTGACTTCGCATCACAAAAAATATAACATTTTGCAACATTTTTGCATAAGGACCTATCGTGCCCTACACTAGTCTTCCATCTAGGTAATATAAAATGGTATTTCAAGACAATATTTATCTAAGAAACTATGAAATAGTGCCATGAGTGTGACGATAAAATTTTGTTGAACAAAATGTTTGAACACCCATTATTCTTACGAGTTATCATGTATCAAAAACTTATATATAGATTATTTTTACCAATGTATGAAGACCAATAAGGACATAGAAGTCTGAGTTCTATTCATTTAGGGATAACATTAAAATATCCATGCAATGGCTTATGAATAAGGTTTAAATAGAACTTCCAGATACTAACCCCACTAGAATAGTACATTAAATATATAGCTACATCCCTAAAACACATGATAGGGTACAACATGGAAATGCATAAACATGTATGAAAGATAAGGTGGGTATGTTGAAAATCATCTATAGTATAAATATTTTCCTTGGCTTGAGATGGGTATTAAGGATTTTCATTTTCTCCACAATTCATTTTCCTCCATGAAAACCCAAATAAAGAAATTCAGTCATATGGTAAGTTTGAAACATCCACATGACTCTAACCTTCCATCCCATGTATCTTGGAGAGAGAGTGACCAATCTCACCACTCCTTTTTTTCTTCATCAATAAGCTTCTCCCCTTGATTCATGCACCTTTTGTGAAATTCATTGCACCTAAAATATCTAGAATTCCACAATCAATGGTTTGCTTACCATTTGAATTTCATCCCCACTATTTGCTTGATCACTTTCAGATTACTTAGCCATCCTTCTCCAATTAATTTTGGTGTCCATTTCCTTCATTCCTTTGCAATAATGTTGCTTGGACTTGATATATCATTTTATATGCCCAATCTCCATTCACCTAGCCCCTGATAGAATCTAGCCTTTCAATAAAGGCCATCAATTTTCAAATTTGTGCCATGATCAAGTACATCTCAATTACCTTACTTGCTTTAAAACACCACTATATGATTTGAACTCCATTAATTTTAGTCATAGATATCTATTGATTCACAAGAGACAAGACTGAAGTCCTAAAGATTGATGTGCTTTCAAGGCCTCAAGTTATAAGTCGAATTGTGATGTATGACTATCTTTATACCTATTGTAGTTTGTCCAACAATATTACACTTTACCATTTTCCTTCTTGTGAACCATCACAAGCCAACACACTAACCTTCAAAATTCCAAAGATTGAAACTCCAAATAGTGAATTCAATTGTTGGAGGTCGGTGATTACTAATCCCTCTCACCTCATTCTTGAAGTGCAAAGTAGAGCTTACAAAGCCAACCCAAACACACATATCCAAATCTCTTCTTGACTATCAGGGTTTGACTATTAGCTTTACCCCTTATCTTTTTCTTTCCTTTAATCCATCAAAAACCATCCCACCAACCTCCAAACCACTAAAGTATGAACTCAAAGACATCCATGAGATTTTTTTATGTTGGGGTCCTTCCTTCCCCTTTATCGCTTTCATGCCTTTGTGCTAAGGTACAATCCAGCCTACCAATCCTTGAATTCAAAGCAATCCTTTGCAAGCATTATCAAACTTAATTCTCTTGGGTTTTAGCCTTTGAACATCCTTCTTAGTGCATATGAACAAAGTAGTAACACATAGGCCTTATAGTAGAATCCATCAACACTAAAGCCATTTTCGTTGTTGAGGTTTCAGGATACTGTAGTAATGGAAAAATCATCCCTTTTACTTAGTTTGGGAAATGAATAATTAACATTAAAATGAGCTTAATTATGCCTTTATTTAGTGTTGTAATATGTTTTACACATTCACATTATCTTTAGGACCTCTCTTTACTAAATGCACTTAATTGTATCTTATTTAGGGTGTTGTAAAGTGTATCTTTACACTTTCACATTAACCTAGGGATTTATTAATTAATTGAGGTTAATTGGCCCCTTAAATTCAAATCCATTCCTAATTACTTATAAATTTTGAGGTATAAAACTTGACAAACTTAAATGATATTACACAACACTTAATTTTATGAGGTTTGTCTCCTAGGTTAGTGACACAAGACCCATTACCCACCTAGAAAATGGGTCCTCACTAGATCCTAGGACCCCCTTTTTACATAACATTTCATATTTCTTTAAGTGATTCTGAGTTAAGTGTGCTAGTAACCATTCACCCTATTGTGAATGGGTCCCAACTTAACCCTAGGACCCCCTTTAGAATATGTTTTTGTTAGTATTTTAATGATTTCAAATCCTAGATTTAAAGTTAGCTTGTGTTATTTGAATTTCAAGATTTAATCTAAACTTTTGTATAAATATATGGCTATTTCACTTAGTTTCATCTAGCAATTTTCACCTAAGACTTTTATGTGATCAAGAAATTTTTCTTTGTTTTATTTTGGTGAACCCAAATTTTTGAGCATTGTAGTTTCTAAATTTTGAGTCTCTTTTCATCTTATATTAGGTCTTACATTCATTTTCATTCATTTGCATTGAATTATATCTCAATTAAGGTTTTTAATTTGCATTTAAATTTGCATCTCATCTAGGGTTTGAGGATTGCATTATTTGCATTCTTTAAATCTAAAAAAAACACAAAATTAGTCATCTAGCATATCACATACATCATATTAACTTGCATTTCAACATTGAAGCAAAAAATTTCATATGAAACAAGGTCTTTTAGTTCATCTTTTTGTCACATTTTCAACTTGCATTTCACATTAAACTTATAAAAAATTGAACCTAAAACTTACTGTAGAAGACATGAATCTAAAAATCATTAGAGAAGACTTGAAAATATATAAAAATCAACTTCAAAACCCTACTCTAGGAACCATTTTCCCTAGGGTGAATGAATCCTTGATCAGGTCTTGATCTACATTTCTAGAAATTAAAATCTTTAGTTTCATGCTTCTATTTGATGCTATCAAATTTTTGTTTCAGTTCCCTCAGTTTCTATTTAACCAATTTAATTAGATCTAGCTTAATTTGGTTCATTTAGTTCATTTCCTAAATTAAAAATTCTATTTACAACATTTCATTTTCAGCTTCTTACATAGTGTAATCAGAAAATTACCTTGTTTAGAATTTGGGAATTCCATTTACACATTTGTTTCTAGGTCATTGCATTTCATTCTAATCCTCTTTCCATTTTGGGTTTGTACACTAATTTTATGACATTTGTATGAGCTTTACAACTTTTTATCCTATTACCAATACTCTTGTGAGACATAGTTCAAGACTCATTTCATCTTGTGATATGCCATTCACTATGGATCCTAGGTTCTTTAGCTCTCTTACTAATAGTGTTAATAATCAACTCCCTATGGATCAAAGCATGCATTTCTCACCTACAACAAATGTGAATTATGTTGTTCATTTCTCACTAGAAGAAATAAAAAGACTAGATGAATTCCTACATAAGTTACAAGACTTTATGGATGTTAGTACAATTTCCACTTTATAAAACCTAAGGAAAGTGGTTAAAACTTAAAATGGAACACAAATTCTCAATATCCTTAGTTGATTATTTCATGAGAACATAAAAAACCAAGAGAATAACAACATACATGCCTCTATCAACTTTATTAACACTCAACGTCATAAGGGCTCAACTAATATACCTCTCGATATTGCTTTCTCACAAAAAGATATACTTAAAAATGCACATGATGGTCCTCTTTACATAGATAGAAGAATCAATGACAAGCCTACTAATTTGGGATATTAATTGATCCCATTTGTGTGGAGAATGTGATTATTGAAGAATTTCTATTTGTGTATGAAATCTTTCAAGATACATATTACAAAATGGAAGCATGGATCAAAATGCATAATAGTTTTTCTTGTCCTATTATGGGCTTGATAAATCTTCCTCTAAAAGTTGGACGGAATATATTAAATGTCTCATTCACCATCATCCCATCGTTAGACCAATTTTTTGTGAAGTTAAGCTACCCATGGCTTCACTCCATGAATGTTCTCCCATCGGTCATGCATAAATGTTTAAAGCTTCCCTTTGGAAATGAAATCTTTACTATGCATCATAGTGGCTTTAATCTTGTTTATTCATGAGGAAAATTTTAATTAGATTTCTTTTGGCCAGAGCCTATTAAACTTATTAGACCTCATGATGACTACTTTTTCAATTCATATCAAAATTTTAAGGAAAAACGCATAGCAAAATTTTCCCTTATAAATATGCCTCAACCCATGATTGAGCCACCTATCCTTGATAAACAGATGATTGAACAAAAATCCCTTCCAAATATGCAAGAGAAACCTATGACAAATCATCCTACAATTTCTTATAAGAGACCATGAGAAAATAAAAAAACAATCCCCCTCTACCTCCTAAAATAGAAAAAGTTTATAATCTAAAGAGAGAGTGGTTGAACAACCTCCTATGGTTCCTTCCATTTCTCCCCTAAGGAATAAAATAAACCTATGGTTAATAAACCTACTTCTACACAAACCCAAATTAAAAATAGATTGAAATAAAATCAAAATGTTAGAGATGATAGGTATAGATTTCGTGATATTTCTCATTTGTTACAAAATCAAGAAAAAAAGAGAAACATTGAGAATAAAAATTCAACTCATGTAAATAAATCCATGATGATTCTATACCCTCACTTCAATGTAAACAAGAAAATTCTAGAGACATTATAATTCAACCTCCTATTGTGATTAATCTAGATAATTACATTAAAATTGCTAAGATTGCTAAACAAGCACATAATGAGTTGAGTTCATTGTTTTCCTCTTCTATGAGCTTAAATGAAAAATCTACTAATAAGAAAGTTGAATATGGTATGTGTCCTAGTTCAGCACTTGATGTTGCCCTTTTGCTAGCTTTCCACCTTTCATAAATACTGATTGAGATTGGGATGTGGATGATCTATTATAGGTTGACTCACATGTGCCTTACTAGTCTTTTGCTTTGTTTTATTTTTCATTTTATTTTATATGATTTCACGTGCATAATGTGATCCCTTGTGTTATTTTTTGATGTATCTATATCTCTTTTTGTGCATTGCTCTATATGTACCTACATTCTTGTATATGTTGTAAACATTTTATCCTTTTTCTTCTCTTGTGTTTACCTCTTAGGGATGACACAAGGCATCAAAACATCTAGTTCTCTTCCATGTTAACCCCAAAAAAAAAATTATGTATTTTCACTCTTTATGTGTCATTCTTCCAGTTCTATAAGTATTTGGGGAATGATGAAATTTTTTAGCTCAATAACAATATTGTAGAAAAGGAATAATGATCTCAAATCCATAGACCCCTTATGTTTTTTTGGGGCAACCCCTCACTACTTTTTTGTGTTGTAGCTTTATTTCAGAAACACATGACTTGGTATAGGGTTTTTTGAGGAAAGATCTCATGTCTTAGGAGTAAAATTGGATACTTTAAAATGATTTATCACACCAATGGTGTTAGCAACCTCTTTAATGTGTAGACATACATCCATGATATCTTTCAAAATTTTGCATGTTTGAGATTGTGATTTTATTTTTCTTTTGATGTGTCCTTTTAATGGTGGTTTCATAGATTTTGGTGTCTCCTAAGAATGATGTATTTCTTAGTGTACGAATTTCACTTAGTGGCTCGATGCAACATGAGGCATCCCCTAAGTTACAGTCCATTACTCATGATTTTTCCTCTCTTGGAGACATTAGGTATGATGATCCCTAAGAAAAAGACATTAGATGAATGAATCAAGATCCCTTTGAACAACCTATATACATTGTTTTGCATGGGTGCTTAACATAACATAGCTTGTAAAGCATGAGATAGCAATGTGAGTGGAACCCTATCAAATTTATTAGAGGGATATGTTTTGTATGGTAAGTACAGTGAGAGCCAACACATAGGCATGGAGATCAAGTTCTACTTGGGAATGTTCTTTAGACAAACTGTTGAGACATATTCCACATCATGTTGGATAGTGGAGGCTTGATCCTTCTCCCTCTTCTTCTTCTTCATTGATAGTGTATGATTGTGTATCTTTTTCATTTCTACATACATAAGTGTCTTAAATGTCTACTTTAGTGTGAGTTTGACATGGGATCATACTCTCACAAAAGTTAGGGAAAAATATAGTAATGGAAAAAGTATGACTTTTTCCTTAGTTTGGGAATGTTCATATTTAACATTAAAATGAGATTAATTATGCCTTGGTTTAGTGTTGTAATTTGTTTTACACATTCAAATTAAGTTTAGGACCTTTCTTAACTAAATGGACTTAATTGAGCCTTATTTATAGTGTTGTAAAGTTTATCTTTACACTTTCACAATAATTTATTTCTTTATTAATTAATTGAGGTTAATTGGCCCCTCAAATTCAAATCCAAGTCTAATTAATTGCAGATTCTAAGTGATAAAACCTAATATTCTTGAATGATATTTCACAACACTTAATTTTATAAGGTATGCGTCCTAGGTTAGTGACCTAGGACCCATTCACCACTTGGTGAATGGGCCCTTACTAGGTCCTAGGACACCCTTTTTACATAACATTTCATATCTCCTAAAGTGTGTCCTAGTTGAGTGTGCTAGGATCCATTTGCTCCATGGCAAATGGGTATTCACTTTACCCTAGGAACCCTCCTTGGAATGTGTTTTTGGTGGCATTTTAATGATTTCAAATCCTAGATTTGATGTTGGCTTATTTTATTTGAATTTTTGTATTTAATCTTAAGTTATGTATAAACATAAGGCTATTTCACTCATTTTCACCTTGAAATTTTTTAGCTAATACTTTCCTGAGATCAAGAAATTTCCATAAGAGCATTATAGAGTAATCAAGAGAATTGAAGAAGGAATTCAAAGGTATATTTATTAAGCCTATTGTAACAATCAAGGATCTATTTCATCATGTGAAAGTCATAGATGGTGTTGAGCTAATGTGATGATGTAGCATTTGTGATCAAATTCAAGAATTCAAAGCCATTATCTAATGTCAAGTTCATGATCAAGATTTACTCTCATTGAGTCCATTTCATGCTAAGTTTTAGATTTGCATTCCAAGGTTAAATTGAGGATTGGTGGGTTGTGACACTACATTGTTCATTCATCTTTACTTTTGTGTATTGTTTCATTCCAAGGTTTAATTACCAAAATGGGGTTTGACCACAGAAAACCCCTATTCCATAACAATCAACATCTTTCTTCTCCTTTAATGTGTGATTGCATGTTTTAGGTTGAAGATCAATTGGAGAGAAAAAGTTTTCAATGTTTCAAAGTTTTCAAATTTGTCATCTTTCTTACAAAATCATGCAAAGTCTTCTACAAAATTCATTTCCAACTTTCAAGAGATAAACACTTGGATATGGGAGTGCAGTCATTGAAGAATAGAACCCTGAAACTGATTTTCTAGAACCCTAGTAGGAACTCAGTTGCCACTAGGTGAATGAATCCTTAGTGAGGCCCAAAAAAGGTACTTTTTGCAATAAGTACACAACATTTGACCCTCCTAAAACCTTCCTTTTGATTGCTATATTGGTTAGGTTTGATTTAAGATATTCATTTATGCATTATTATCCTCATAATTAAATGAAAATAGAGAAATATAGGGTGAATCCATTTGGTTAATCCATCTTAGATTACCCCCACCTATTTTTCTTCATTTTAGATACCTCTTACTCCTTTATTTTTTTCATGTTAAGGAATAATACTTAACACTAGCATGCGAGCAATGAAACTATTTCATGTTTCAGGTTTTTCCCTTACCTCTTACCACTTACCTTCCTTTTGGTAAGGCATTAGCCTTCCTACCAAGCACTCATCCCTAATAGACTTACCATTATGGACATACATTATGGAGAATGAAGATAAGGAAAATTTAATCCATTTTACATCCTTATTACCAAATTATTACTCAAGTAATTGAACTTGTTGAATCAAACTTGTTTGCATCCAACACCATAATGAGCGATTCAAAAAAACTCAAATACATATTTACTTATGCACACACATTGCGTCTAGATTGACTAATAAGATACATCTCTCTACACTAAAATCACTCAATATCAAGCCCTTGATAACAATGATTAAATAAAGGTTGGTTTTGTATGTGTACCATTTACATTTTTTTCCATCCAATTATGTATACACCTATCCATATGCATCCATGCCCACATACCAAACATAGATAACTAAAAATATATTTAACTAGTATTGGGTTTAAGAATGATTATTTCACTTTCTTGAATCCAATGTGATTATGGATTAAATATTGATCTTATAAATAATGGAATCATAAATTTTTTTGGTAAAATGGTATAAAAAATTCTATTGAGGACTGTTCCAAAAATGTCATGTGCCTTATCCACGCTTGACAAGCTTTAACCTCCCCTTTTTGGGTGTCAGCCTTCGAGCTTTCTCCTTAATGAATAAATGACAAGCTGATAAGGAGTAAGCCTCTAAGTCAACCTGTGAACATCAAAATAATCTTGTATGTTGAGGTTTTTGGCTTCTTCTTGCTACATATTTAACAAATGGTTAAGTCATAAACCTTAAGGCTGAATTTGTGAACATCAAAGTCATTTTAGGTGTCACGGTTTAGGTTTTTATCTAACCCCTTTCCAATGCTTAATAGAACCTTTTTTATTAAAGCCTCCATGAACAAAAAATGTCAAAATTTATGGAATATTATGATTTGTAAAAGTTTAGTGAGGGGAGGGGAAAGTTGATCTTTGATTGATGTGTCATTCCTAAAGTTTCCCAAGGTAATGGAAACAACATACAAGTGCCATGTATCCTTTAATTAAGGTAAGGATGGATAAGGTACACAAGTCACATGTGTTAGAAAATGGAACAAAATTTAGTGTTGTGTACCTCCTTTCTCTAGTCATCCTACCCCCTTTTCCTTAACATTCATAGTAAGGAATAAGCCTTAATATTGACCCACAAACTCAAAAACCATTTCAGGTGTTAGAGTTTGGGTCTCCCTCATCCATCCCTCATAACTTTATGTTAAGGTGTAATTTTGAAGGGTGATCTCTAATGATCAAATGGTTTAAGCCTTAACATTGATCTTTGACCTTTGAAACCTTTTTGGGAGTGAATATTCAAACTTTCTTCTTATTGTTTACCTCCTTTTTCTTTTTTTTCCTTCCTTACTAATACAATAAGGTGCAAGCCCTATCTTGAACCCACGATTCTCAAAACATTTTTGGGCATTGGGATTCATCCATACCTCTTTCATTAATTTAGCATTTTGATAAGTCATAAGACTTATTAGGGCATGTGCAGGATCATCATGGAAAAAATAGGCCCTTATGTGGCAAAAAATTTAGAAAAATCAAAGTTAGGCAATTTGACGTAAAAATTTGAATAAGTTATATATATTATTTCAAAAATGTGTAAGAATAGAATATTTAGAAAATTGAATGCAGTTTCTAAACTACTAGGTTTATTTTAAAAAAAAAATCTATTTGGTGAAAATTTGAAATTTCAATGCAGTAGTACTTAAATTTTAGGGAAAAAATAAAAAGTAGGTATCTGTCTAACCACCCTAACCACAAAAAAATGATAATTTTTTTTTATAATATTTTAGATATAGGTAGCGGACGCATGTCCTGATGTGATGCATATTTTTTGGTAATTTTTTTCCAAGTAAATAATTAATTATGATTTTTTTATTACAACTTTTAAAAATATAAAAACTCATATGTCGACCACCTTAACTTGGTCAAAACTTCATGAAATTCATTTTTTCTTTTTTTAATCTTAAAGTATGTAAAGTATATAATGTGATACATGTTTCAGATTCAAAAAATATGATACCGTTTGAAAGCTATAGATGTTTTTCAATCAACCTATCAATAAGGACTTTAGTCGTAATTCAAATAGAAAATAAATAATAATTATTTATTAAATTCAAAATAAAGCATATTTTTGTTTCATCAATTTTGGGTAAAAAAACATTTGTTAGCCACATACCGTATATATACCCATCATATTGCCACTTTTTGGCCCATCATGATCCTGCACATACCCATTACAAACCTCTGATCCTCAAAAACTTTTTGGGTGTCAACCTTTATTGATAAATTTTACCACTTACTTAACCTTAAGTCAAGGTGTAAGCCTTAATGTCAAAGTTTGATGTCCAATTCCCTTTCAGATATTACTCTAACTTAATTCATACTTAATATTATGTTAGGGTATAATCCTTACAATCAATCTCCAACACGCAATAGGTAAGGCTTAAGCCTTAACACTATTGTCTCAAGCCATTTTGGGCTTAACTACATCCTTCTTCATTAATTTGAGGCATTCATTATAAGATATGACTGAAGCCCAAAGTCCAAAACCTTTTGAACTTAACTCATACATCTTTATTTCTTTAAGGAATTCTATATAAGGTATGGCTAAAACCTAAATTTTGATACCTTTTGAACTTAACTCAGACTTCTTTAATTATTTAAGACATTCAGTATAAGGTATGATTGAAGCCCGAAGCATGATATATTTTGAGCTTAACTCATAATTATGTATTTCTTTAATGTAATTCATATAATATATGACTAAAGCCCGAAGTGTGATACCTTTTGAAATTAACTCAAAATTCTTTATTTATTTAAGGATTTCATATAAGACATGACTGAAGACCAAAGTCTAATCTCTTGTAGCAAAGAGTAGGCCTTAAGCTTGAAGTTCAAAGCCTAATCCAACTTATTTGAAAGAAAATTAATAGCTCTTTTATCCTTTAGCAAGAAATACAAGGTACACATGAGGCCTGAGGCCCAAACATTTGTACCTTTCCAAAGCTTGTTTTAATAACACCCTAAGACCAATGAATCCTTCTCCCTAACAACCTTATGAAGTCGTTTTGACCTCAAATAATAATTCTTAATCTGATATCACTCATATCTCCTTCTAACTTTAAAGAGGTTCCCCTTCTACCATCAATCAACCTCATTTCAAACAACTTTTCTTTCTAAATCCACAAGATGCCCTTGTGACATCAATGACAATAATATTGCCAATAGATTAATCTAACTATAACTAGGTTCAATTATCCTTATCATATTAACTCTCTATTAAAATTTTCCAACTATAAGAAAGGGTATGATATTATAATTTAAGTGTAGCTCATAATTCCATGATAAGACACAAATCAATTGCAGTATAGACTCTAAAATTCTTCACCTCTCCTTCTTTACTTGCTAGCTTATTTCCTCTATATTAAGTAGTACTATAGGGATCAAATCTACTCTTTCTATTTTTACTAAAACCTCTAAGTTTCCTTTAGTGACTCTAGTCATAATAATTGGTATGAGGGTGAAATGAAGAAAATAGGTGTTCCAACCTTTTAGAGGTTGAACACAAACCAAGATTTAGGGACATAAACCAATTTTCTATAAGTTTCATTCAAGAAAACCTTAGAGATTTCAATCAAGGGATGTAATGATAGAAATAAATCTACCAGAAGGGTGTCCTAGGGTGTGATTAAAGCTAAAATTGGGTTCACCACCAAGCAAGGACTTGGAAAGAAAGAAAATGAATGCAATGTACTAATCTAGCTATGAAACCTAGAAGATTAAAAACCTAAAATTAGACTGAGAAAAGAGAATGAAATAGAAAGGTACCTAGAATAAGTATGTGGTCAAAAAAAGCTCTGAAATCCTAAAATACTATTGTTTGATGCTCACTAGGACTCATACGCTAGTTTGGGAAATTTAGCCATAGACTAGGTTTTCTCGGTAGAAACTAGGATTTCATAGGGACTATTCTGAATCTCCTAAAACCTAGAAAATGATAGTACTAGGACTCATATTCCAAAAGTGGTGATTTAGTCCTAATATTAGGGTTTAGCTAACATTCTAGTATTATTTGGTGATCTCTTTTAGCTTCCTTACTGCCAAATCTCTAAGTTCTAAACATTGAATTCTGGCATGTAGATGATTTTTTGTGATCTTGCAATGTAGATGACAAGTTGAAATTTTTTATCCAATATTGCAACTTTTCCTTCAAAGTGTCCTCAAGTATTAAAACACCTAGATTTGCAATCATACATCAAAGAGATGAAAAACTTGTTGATTGTGAGTGAATAGGGGTTTGCCTAGGTCAAACCTCGTTTAGGTAATTAAACCCTATGATGAAATAATGATACATGAAACATGAAAAATGATATGTTGGATGATATATTGAAGTTTAAATATGCAATCTAATCATGAAGTGGCCATGAAGAATTTAGATCTTGATCTTGAATTAGGTTATAATGATGCTTAATTTTGGATCTTGAATTGCTACAACAAATGATGAAGAAATCTTCCCTTCAATGCCTTAGAAATGCTCTATGAAGATCTTGTGAAGTCTTAGGATACTTGAATCTTGATTTCTTGGTTTATATTATGATTACTTAGGTGAAATAATTATTTGAAACCTTGTTTATATAGGCATTCCATCTAACTTACAATTTATTAGATCCCAAATACTGACATTCATGAAATTTGAATTCAAAACCCTAAAAAGTGGCCAAATCATACTCATATGCCACTTGTGGAATATAGGTCCTAGAACAATGGAAAATATTGGATGAGTGCTATCATATGGCTTAGGACATGGAGCACACGCACTTTCCAATTATTCGAGTAGGATAACCCTAGATATTTCAATCCAAAGAAGAAAGGGGAAAGTGACCTAACAATAGGGTTGTGCTAGGGTATGTTTAGAGATTAATGAGGGTTTCACCACCAAAATAAGGCTTGGAGAAATGTATGAAATGTAATATCTAATGATTGAACTCAATGAAAAAATAAACTTCACTAAATGAACTATAAATGCAAATAAATTAGAACAAAAAACTAGAAATGTGCATAGGAGCACCTGGAAATATGAGAGGTTGAATGGTTGTGTAAAATGCTGAATAACTTGAAATTTAGGGCTCCTAGGACTCATTTTCCAATCTAGGAAAATCAATCCCAAATTAGGGTTTCTGCACAAGAATAAGTTTCTAGAAAAAGGGTATCTGAAACTACAAAAATCTCAAAATTGACCTAAACTAGGACTCATTCACTAGAAGTGGTGAATTAGTCTAGTTAGGGTTTTCTAGAACTTTAAATTTTGAATATGTTCCTCAATGTCTACTCTTTATGTTTCTCTTTGTTTGTAGATCTGAAACCCTTATTTTGGGGTTGTGCGTGACCTTTTAGTGAAGATTATGACCTTGCAAATGGGGAGACAACTCCAACAACTTTCTCCAAGGTTGTAACCTAATATTCAATGATCCTTCAAGTCTTCTAAGCACCCTAGATCTGAAATTACAAAGAGAGGGAGAGAGAGAGAGAGAGAGAGAGAGAGAGAGAGAGAGAGAGAGAGAGAGAGAGAGAGAGAGTTGATTTTTAGCGAATAGGGGATTTCCTTAGTCAAACCCCTTTTAGGTAATTTAAAAAAATGATGAGACAATGAAATGAAGGTATGAAGCATGAAGCAAAGAACATGAATCATGGAAAATAATACCTTGAATGATGCCTTGTAAATTATGTCTTTTAAATTTGCAACTCAACATGAAATTGCCATGAAGGATGTAGATTGTGATCCTGATAATAAGTGTAGAACAATGCTTGATATTAGATATTCAATGTTACATCACAAAAATAGATCAATAACATGTTTGATGCTTGATATCCTTGACATGATGATGGATCTTTAATTTATGCAACAATTGACAAAGAATTCTACTCTTGAATTCCTTAGAAATGATCTTCAATGTTCTCTTGATGATCTTGTTAAGTCTTGGAATGCTTAGCTCTTTATTCATTGACTTGATATAATGAATTCCTAATGAAATAATTATTTGAAAGCTCATTTATATAGGAAATCCATCTAATATCCTGTGTATTACATCCCCAAGGCTGACATACATTAAATTTGAACATAAAACCCAATTTTTCTTGCTCAAAACCTTGAAAAGAGGCCAAATGGGAATTATTCATGAAGCTGGGTGAATGGGTCCCACAAGGCCTATTTTGGTTGCTAAAGTGTTGGGGAGTGTGTAAATTAAGCTTTTTTGTTGATCTTGCTGGGTTTTTGATTGAAATATTCCTTGGGATGCATAATATAGGGTATTAGGGACCTATTAATGATGATATTGAGGTAATAAATGCAAGAAAGCCCCAAATTCAATGTGAAAGTGTAATAAATATACTTTAGACCATTAATTAAGGAAAAATTGGGTCAATTTAGCTTAAAAGAGTGCTAAATCCTATGTGAATGTGTAAAACACATTACAACACTAGATTAGGTCCGCTTTCTTTACAACCCTCCTAAATTTAATGTGAAAGTGTAAATAAATACACTTTACAATGCTAAATTAAGGAAAGGTTATGTTATTTAGCTTTAATAGGCCCCAAAACTTAATGCGGATATGTAAAAATTATTGTGTCTCCAAAAAATGTATAGTTGAAATTTTTATGCTCACTTGAGTATTTCTTATGGACTTTGGCTTGATTTTTCCATGATTTAATGTTGTAATGTGGCCAACACATTAAAGTTAGGTCTTGGAATCTTGAGAATCACTAAGACTTCTAGGATGTATTGTAAAAGTGTTGTGAGGTGTTGTAACCCACTTTCACACTTTTCTAGCACCCTTTCATTATAATTCACCTAAATAACCCATTTTTATCACTTACCAAGTCTTATTTCTAAGTGTTGTAAAGAGTTGTAACAAAATCTCACACTTTTCTAGACTTTTCATCACTAATTTAACCCTTTCTTATATTTAATTGACCCCTTAATTCACTTTTCGACCATACTTAAGTATATTTTTTATGATATTCCTATTAAACCTTATTTAATGCACTTTAATTTTTGAAACCCAGTGAAATTTCCTTGGTGGGACCAAGTCGCCACCTAGGGTGACTTAGTCCCACTAGGCACAAAAATAAAAATAACTTGAATTTATTGGTGAGATTTTATTCACTTATCCTTAAGGTCGGCTTGTGATGTAATATTTTTGGGAAATAATAAAAAATAAATTATAAATAAAGGGTTTTCCCCTCATTTTGCATCTTCTAATTTCATATGTCATTTAAACACTCAATCTCTTAATCATTCACAAGAATTCAAGCACTCTAAGCACTATCAAGTTAGTCATTGGAGCACTTCATTGCATATCTTTAGATTTCTACATCAAGGGTTTCGTAAGTTTATGAGATTGCATGTTTTTTATTTATCATTCTCATCTTAGGTCACTTCATTATCTAGGGTTTGATTACCAAATCAGGGTTTGACCAAGGAAAACCCCTATACTCTAACCCCTAACCATTTTTCCCCTATTTTCATGTGTGATTGTATGTCTTGTATGTAGATTTGTTAAAGAGGAAAGTGTCAAAAAGTTGTTGAAAAGTCATCAAAGTCAAAAAATTCCTAATTGAAACTTGGATACCACTTTCAGCCCATTTTCTACAGAATTAGATTCAAACACCTGTCAATAAGAGAAGTATAGATGGAGAGCTACAAAATTTTGTTTTGAAATTCTACAAATTCCTAGGTGGAATAAATCGCCATCTGTGGAAAATTAGTCCCATTTATAGGCCTAATTATTGATTTTCACATTTCTGGATACCCATTTGGTAGATTCCAGTTTGGACAGATTTTCCTTGAAACTGGACTAAGTCACCTTACTTGTTGTAAGTGTCCTAGACAACATTTATAGTCAATTCTATATGATTCCATGGCCTCTCTACATCAAAATTCTTATTCTAGGTACACCTCTCCAGTTTTGTTTAATTCTTTCATCATTTACTTGCATTCTTAGGTGTTTTTGGATACATCACTATGTTTTCCAGCACTTTGCATTTCTTAGGTTTAACATCAATAAATAGTTTCTTTTTTATTTTATCACATTTAGAAATCATATTTAGGCATATTGCATCCATCATTACATTAATTTGGAGTGTAGACACTAGCATTTTGGGTCCATTTCTCTCCTTTTAGGTGAAAAACCTAGAAGAGTTAAAGAACTTTGGACACCCAAAATCATTGTCCACACTCATCACAACACTAGATCAAGGAAACATCAAGTTCAATTTATCATTAATTATTCCAAAATAAAGAAAGGAAAAGGAATACTTTTTTTATTTCCACAGGTCCCATCTAGGTAGGACTCATACGCCCAAGGTGGCGTATGGGTCCCAACAGGTCTTTTTGGATAGAGGAAATTTCAAGGAGTTTGAAAATTAAGTGTATTTATTGATTATGTTAGGACCTCTATTTAAATAAGCCTAAGGATGCATAATAAAGAGTCTTAGGGGCCAATTAATGATGATATGAAGTTCATAAATGCAAGAGGTCACACAACTTAATGTGAAGGTGTAAATAAATACACTTTACAACACTAAATTATGGAAAAATTAGGTCAATTTATCTTAAAAAGGCCCTAAACCTAATGTGAATGTGTAAAAACATTACAAAAATACATCAAGGAAGCATTACATACATTTTAATGTTAATCATCCTAAAATCAAGTGTGAAAAAGTAAAGAACATTTTTTTTCTACAATACATTTAGCCCCCACTTTAGTGAGAGAAGGAACTTGCTTCAAACTCACACTAAAGTAGAAATTCAAGAGGGGTCCAAGTGTAATGATGTATATGGTCTAGGATGACAAATATCAAGGGGGTGGTCAAGCCCAAAGATCCAAGATCCTATGTCAAACCAAAATATGCACAAAGAGACACACATAAGGAGTATGATATGCAACATCAAGGTACACAAACCTACAATATCAAAGATATAAAGATGAAAGAAAAAGAAATAAAAGGTGAATCAAGCCTCAATTTTTTTTACTTCATGTAATGAATCAGACCTAAGTTATATTTCAAAAAATACACGCTCTCTCTAAGGAAATGAAACTTCAAGTTGTTTGTTGGGTAAGTATAAAAAAAGTGTGGCTTACAAGTGGAACACATTGTCCACTATGCAAACCAAATGCACCCTCTCAAGGGCTAGTGGAACCTCAAGAAATCAACTAGGTGATCCCCTAGAGAGGTGAGGCACATACGCACGTGACCGGTCTATGCTCTCACACAAGAAAGTAGCTATGGGAAAGTCATGCCTAAGTTCTGCTCCATATGTATGACCAACCAAAGCTATACCTCCCTATATATTTGATAAGGTGCCACACAAAAATGAAATTTGAGCTTCATGAGGCATGCAAATCTTTGTATGCTTTAAAATCATTAAACAAAAATATGACACCACAGGCAAGGAAAGTGTGATATGCAAGGTGGCCATATAATATATGTTGTAAATGAAAAATAGTGTAAGGTACATTCAAAGGGATATATTTTAGTTTACGTAAGGTCTCTTCTTAGGGAGCATCATGCCTAATTTCCCCAAGAGAGGAAAATTCAAAGAAATATCACTCTCTCAAAGGAAACCAAACACATTGACACCACCAATAAAAGGATGCATCCCAAGAAGAAAATTGCATAGTGAAACATGAGTGTTAATGTATGCCCCCACTTTGAATCGGTTGCTAACACCATTACAGTGATAAATTTACTTAAATTAGAAGAAGACATGAGAGGTTATTAAAAAATTACTATGCCAAGTCATATGTTCTCAAATGAAACTACATCATGGATAAGGGGTGGCCTCTCAAAATGCAACAATTAAAGATATTTCAGTATCTCACATGTGAGCTAACATAAGGAATGTCGTCCACATCCCAACATTTCTCTTATATATAAATGAAAGGTAATAAAGTAGCCAAAAGAGACAATGAAAAGTGGCATATTAGGACAAGGCTACCTATCCCCTTTCCCCCACTTAGTGTAAGACAAGGGTGAGTTGAGGTGATTTATTGAAAACATGAAAATCAATATCAATTAGAGGATCTAGGTGCTTTAACATAAGGAAGGGAACCACAATCCTTAATATGTTGATTTTTTTTACTCAAATCCTTATACTTATTAGAATAATGACTATGAACCCTATGGTATGCACAAAACAAAATCTTGTAATAGAATTTATTTTGTGTTCTTGCAGGAAGAGATATCAAACAATCTTGGAGGAGTATCGACAAAATACCCTCTTGATCAAAAGTAGATGTTGCTTTATTTTGTGACAAACATATCTCTTTCTTAGTACATGATTTCATGCTTAGACTTCAATATTATGTACTCTCCTTTATAGGAGGGTGTAAAACCTATCAAATTTGAATATTAGTGTTTTGTGTGATGACATTGATATTAAGTGAAGGTTTCTCTATTTATTTTATTTCTTTCAAAGGATAATAATGAAGACCACTACTGTCTATGAGTTTAAGATGCATTAATTTTAAATTTTCCTAGGAAGAATATTTTGTAATAGTTTTTACATTGAGTGAAGTCTTGTTTGTTTCTTTTGAGGGACAATGACCAAGACCACTAGTCATTTCTTGGGTGTTAAGCTTTATAGGAACATTGATACCTTTTTCTCTAGCACCACATCCTTTTCCACCATATACAAGTTGTTTCATGAATTCATAAACTTTTTGTAAATATTTTTAATTTCTTTTAGAGTTGGTGGTTGTTCATAATCAGCTTCATGTATATTTTTTTTATTTTTCTAAAGTGGTTGAGGTGGATGCTTTTGAAGGGTCTTTTTATTTTTAGAGTCTTTTTATGATCTTGTATTCACCCATTAATTTTGTGAAATCGAAGGAACACAAATCATATTCTAATAGCTTTGTGACTTCTTCAATATATTTTTCTTTATCTTTCTATTGCACAGGTTCTACTTGTGTAGTTGGTGTCAATGTTTTCAAAGGATTTTCCTTATCTTTTTCAATGTTCAAAAAAATCTTTGGTTGAAGGTTAGAATCAATTGTATACACCTTTTTATTGTAGACATACAACATTTTATGATGAAGGGCTAAAGGCACTACTTTCAGCTCATGAATCCACGGTCTTCCTAAAAGGAGGTTGTATGCAATATGATGAGGCATAACATGAATATAAGTTTGTAATTGTGAAAACATAAAAAGTATCCCTTTTCCTTAATATGGGAATGGTTAACATTGAAATGAACATAATTTCACCTTGATCTAGTGTTGTAATGTTTTTTCCACATTCACATTGGATTTAGGTCCATTTAAATCTAAATAGACCTAATTATTCTTTAATTTAATGTTGTGAAGTGTATTTATTTACACCTTCAAATTATGTTTTAGACCCTCTTGCATTAATGACCATTGTATCATTATTAATAGGCCCCTAAGGCCCTATATTATGCATCTTGACACTTATTTCTACCAAAATATTGACAAGATCAATAAATAAACTTAATTTTCCAACTCCCTGATATTTCTTCAAGCTAAAAAGACCTAGTGGGACACATACACCACCTTGGGCATATGAATCCCATCCATATGGGACCTATATGACACTTGTGGTGTATGAGTCCTATTTGGCTCATTTTTAGGGTTTTGAGTGAGAAATAAGGATTTTAAGTTCAAATTTGATGAATCTCAGCTTCTAGGATCTAATAAATTGTAAGTTGGCTAGATTATCTATATAAAAAAGGTCTCAAATAATTATTTCACCTAATCCTTTATGATATCAACATAATCTCTCAATATTTAATCATTCCAAGACTTCACAATAGTGTCAAAAGAGTTTACAAGAGCATTTCTAAGGCATTCAAGAAGAGATTTCTTCATCATTTGATGCAAAAATTTAGGATCCGTTAAAATATCAAGATCATCAAGCATCAAGCATGTTGTTGAGGTAGTGTTGTGATGCAACATTGAAGATATATTTAAAAGCATTATTTCATATCAAAGATCAAGATCAAGATCTACATTCTACATGGCCACTTCATGTTGGATTGTGGATTTCCATTTCAAGACATCATTCAAGGTATCAATGTTCATGTTTCATAGTTCATGTTTCATGTTCATATTTCATTGTTTTATCACAAGGTTTAATTACCTAAATGAGATTTGACCTAGGAAAGGCCTTACTTCCTAATAATCAACATGTTTTTTGTCTCTCTACATATGTGATTGAAGATCTAGGTGGCTTTGAGGTTTTAATATCCGTTGAATAAAAAGTTTCAAGGTTGAGAGAAGTTGTCAAGTTGTCATAAGGTTGTCGTCTTCACCAAATGTCATCTATTGGTTTGAATTCAAAGTTTCAATATTGAAAAGAAAGTGTGGAAGGAAGATCAAAGATTGGAGACCTAACTGAAACTTTGACCCTCTAAAAAGGGAGAGTTGGATTGATACACTACTTTTGGTGTGTGAGTCATAGTACAACACATTTTCTAGATTTTAGTGACTCCATATCATACACTGATAAATTCTAGTTTTGACACGAAAACCCTAGTCTAGGACTAAATTTCCCGAACTAGTGTATGAGTCATAGTGAGCATCAAACATCAATATTTCAAGGTTTTGAACCTTTTTTGACCTCATCATTCTTCTAGGTGCACCTTTCTTCATTCTTATTTTCTTATCCTGATTTTTAGTTACATTTCCTAGGTCATTTAGTTAGGTTTTGCATGGTACTCTACATGTAACACCCCTCTGTTGTGGCTCTTTGTTCGTCAGTGTTCTCCTTGTAATGCTTTGTTATGTTATGATGTGAATTTGGAACTTGGTTACTTCTGATTGCAATAATTAAATGATGTGAAGCTATATTTTGATGTGATTTTATTTTGATGCCATCTTTACGACATGTTTTGGATTAACTTAGAAGATATCTGATTTAACGGTGTTTTATGTTGTTGATCATGTTATTGATGTTAGATGCGTTAGTTAGTGAGATTGTATTGGTGAAGGGGATGAGATTGTATCACTTGCTTGTGAGTGCCCTACGATTATGAGATTTTCTCTTCACAGTGTGTCTGATCATATTGTGTATATATGCACATTCGACATGCTCTTTGTTACAAGTTGGCAGGTATATGACATCGACTCCACCTGGTTTTTAGGTTTGAGCATGTCCATTGACCAATGGAAACTAATTGGGAGATAGTAGCTAGGTTTTTTGTGTCAAGTCGTTACCCTAGTCACTGAGTGTCATCGGGTTGTAGTCGGGTTTGGTTGTTTCATGTTGCCCAGTTCACCTTAATCTTTAATTGAATTCAAGTTATAATGGCTTGTGTTGTTAATCTGTGGCTTTAATGTAATTGGTTGTAATGCTAGGAACGTTATTTACTTTATTTAATTAATTTAATTTAATTAATAAAATAATCTAATCTTTGGTTAGATTTATTTTATTGATTAATTAAATTAATTGTGTGAATTGATTAAGTTATTTCTTTCGAATTAAAAGTGTTGAAAGTTTTAAATTCTTTTATTGAAAAGAAAAATAAAATTAAAAGCAAAATTAAAAGGTATTACATTTTATTTGGAAAATAGAATTTTGTTTTAAGTTATTTAAAGTTCAAATGTTTCAAACTACAAGGACTTTGTAAGAAGATATTTCTTTTGGAAATAGTTGATTTTTTTTTGGTAAGAAGATATTTGTTTTTGAATTTGGAAATTGAAATTGAATTGGAATTTCAATTTGTGAATAATTTGGGGGAAACTCTATTTTTAGGGGTTTTTGGTTCATTTTAAAAAAAGGAAGGGGTTTTCAACTTGGATGGAGATTTTTTTTTGGTGGCTTGACTTGGATTGTGGAGGTGGAGATTTTGGCTTGGAGGAATTGGAGAACTCCATGTTTGAAGGCTTCAAGTTTTGGAGGAAGAAAAGAGGTTCCTCTTATCTTTGCTTGTCCATTTTGAAAATAGATTAGATCCTCTTCATGCTATTAAGAAATCTTGAAATATTGGTTGAATCCAATGGCATCCATGGGTTATTTGTTTGAAAACTTGCATTTAGTGTTGAGATTTTGAAAAGAAAACGAAAACTAGAATCAACAATGGAAAAATGAAATGAAAACCACAAGAATCTTGTTGTCAAAATAGAAATCTAAACCATATGCTTGTGATGAAAATCCATTGTTTTGTTACAATATTTTGTTGGGAATTTGCTTAATAAAACCCACAAATTCTTTTTTAAAAAATAATTAGGGTTTCCATTTGTTGAAATTCTGGAAAATACCCTGGTTTAATCTCTTTTTTTTGTGAAATTTCTTAATAGTTATTTTGTGGGAAATTGTTGGTTTTTAATTTATGCAAAAAAAAAAAATTATTTTAGGGTGGTTGGGGAGGCCAACCCCCACCACTGCCGCCACCGCGACCGCCGCCTGGCAGGGGGCGAGCTGTGTGTGAACACATAGCCGTTGCTACCTGGTGGGGGGCGGGCTGTGTGTGAACACACAGCCACCGCCGCCCCACAGGAGGCAGGGGCTGCGTGCCCTGGGCTTCGGCCATTTTTCCTATGTCTTTTATAATTTTGAAATTACTTTAATTTCAATTTAAATTTTATGAATATTATTTTATCTTATATTTTATATAATATTTATAATATTTAATATTATATATTATATAAAATATAATATATTTAATATATATTAAATTAAATGCAATTTCGTCTAAATTAAAATATATTTTATTTTATATGTTAAATCATAAGGATTTTTAAAGATGATTAATTAAAATATATATAAATTATTTGATATATTTTAATTAATGGGGGTTTTAATTATTTGTTAATATAACAGTTATTTAAATCAAGTATCTCTGTATATGAAGGTATATACATACTTTGAATATTTATTTGTAAATAACCATGATAATATACTTTTATATTTAGTTGTATGTGTATCGAATTGGTATTTTATTTTAATAGATGCGCTAAGGGTTATCATAATTCAAATGTATTAAGATGACTATCGTCGTGCTATTAGAGGCAAGAGTGGAGTTTAGAAAATATGATGTTTTATTTGAAATATTGATTTGAGATGATTGAGTAACCTATGTTGCAAAATGGATTAAGTGATTTTAATTTACATATTATTTATTAAAATTTCTTGAGTTTGAATACGTTAGTGAAACTTAGAGTTACGAATGTCTTATTCAAATCAGCCGACTTTATTGTCAAATGTTGGATTTGTTTATAATTTGATTTTGATTATCTTAAGATGACTTGTGGTCACGTAATCGAAGCCAAAGTAGAGTTTATATTTGAATGAGTTATTTCAAATTTGAATCTTATAGTCAAATGTTTTAATTTAAAAAGGTAGATTTTAAATGATCAAGTATTTTCATTTTCAAAGGGTGATTTTACTAATAAATGTAATTGGGAAAACGAAATATAATTATTGGTGTAAACTCCCTAAGTGGTCAACATGCTTATCTCACTATTAGGTATATTCCTTTGGAATATAATTGAATTCAAGTAGAGATAAGATTTAGTTGATTTATTTAATGCTAAGTTGAAATCAAGACTGAATTATTTAATCTAAACGCTTATTTTTCAAGATGTTTAATTATAGAATATGATTGCAGAATTGAGAGTAAAGGATGAACTTATTAACTAACTTGATTGATTTATTAATCAAGTGATTTATCTATAGTATGTCATCATGAAACTTAGAGAGAATGGTTGATTTAAATTTTAACCAGATAGCTACATTATTAAAGTGTTTTGATTATGAATATGGTGATGAAATTTAGAGTAAATGATTTGTTCTTTAAAAATTTCAATGTCGTGAAAAGAAATGGGATCAATTGATTGGATAAATGCAAGTCATGAAAATTATGTTTGAATGGATTTAGGAAATATGAACATTAGCTTACCTACTTGTCTGAAATGTTTTCAGTGTTTAATTGTTCGCATTCGATGTTGTGGAATGAGAGTGAATGTTTTGAGAATCTTCTAGATATGGGTTCATTTATTGGTATGGGTGGTTATACGTGAGTCAACCTTTGTTCTGTACTTTGGTCTCCATGTTATGAGAAAGTTTGTTTGTCAAAATTACATTTTTTGGCATGTAAAGAGCGTGTGATTATATGATTGTCGACTTTAAGTCATTTCTTGTTGATCATGTAAGTCTTCCAATACTGTTTTCTTGAGATGATGTTATGTATCTTATGATTTTTTTGTCTATCTTGGGTTATGTGTGAGTTAAGCTTAAGTGGTTACCTGGGTCTTTGAATGGATTATGAGACCTTGTTTTAAAGGTTGAGTCATGTTTCAGTTCTTTATGTGGGTTGTTGTTATGTTAGTCAACCTTGTGTTAGCCTGAGGTAGTGCAAGCTTTGGTTTCAGTTTTGGGCATCCATAGTGATGTGTTACCTGTTGAGGTGTTTGATTATTTTTGATATGTGTTAGTGCATTGTCTACCCCTGGCATGTGGTTGAGTTATGTGTTGTCAATAGGGGAGTGGCTTTCAATGAGCGCCGGGCCCAAAGTGGTTCTAGGATAACTCGTGTGAGAGTCAGTTAACTAAGTGAAAATTAAAATAACTTATGCTATGGATAGAGTAGCTTGAACATTAATAAGATAATTTATCCTCGCTCATTGGCTCAAGGGCTTGCACTAGACTTGAGATGAGTCGGGAAGGCCTGGAATGGCAAGATCATTATCTTGTCTGTATGAGAGATAATCGAGTCCGCTCAGGTATGCATGTGGCGCCGGGAGTCAGTTGAGGTTTTTAGGATATCCCTAGAGGGGGTCGGGACCTAGGAAGACTTGCCAGGAGATACCATGCAACCTTTGCCATGACACTCCTTCTATGACAGCAGTTGGTATGGTATTGTACCATTGGTTTATTTTTTATAGTGATTATACTCAATTTTGTACTCTGGAAGCATTATAACCATGATGTTAAGTGATGTGGAATATTTTCTTGTTTGCAGTTTAGTTTTTGTGTTAGCCTATGTCTAGTGGTTGATGGTCTTGTCTAGGAAATCCTTGTTTCTATCTCCTAGCACAGAGGGAGTGGGGCCTTTGGGTTCCACGTGGTCGGGTGGCGTGCATCTTTTTCCATTGGCTCTTCTTCATGTTCGTGTGTTCGTGATTTCCAGTTGGAGAGCTCGTGGGAATTAGTTCTTCTCATGCCTTGTTCTCTCAAGTCTTATTGTATTTTATTACCCCTTAGTTGTTATCAAGGTGGAATTTGTAATATGTAATCATTTGGTTGGAATTGCCTCATTCGGGGAATGAGTGTTGTAATCTTATTGTTTAAATTTTGTTAATTGAAATCTTTTGGTATTTCTTATCCTTCATTGTAAGTTATCTTGAATGGAATGTATGTTGTCTCATTTCCTTAAGTGATTAATGTTTTAGTTTAGATTAATGTTTGTTGTTGCTGGGTTTTAAAGTAATCTTTGTCTCATGGCCTTAGAGGTTGTTGGCAATGTGTATTCATCTTACATGTTTTGTACTTAAACAAAAAAAAAAATTGGTATGTTTAAGTAATGAATTGCAACTTCCTCTAGGGTTGCGTGGCGGGGCATTACACATGGTATCAGAGCCTAGGTTTAAACACTGGGAACTCTGGGATTATGTTGGACACATTATGTTGTAAGTTGTGTAGGTTTATACTCTGGGCACTATGAGCCCATTGTATTGACCTAATTTTTTTCTCTTTCATGTTGTTTTCCTTTTAAGTTGATTTCTCTTGTTTGCCTAGAAGTTGTTGTTAAGTGGTATAGGTCCAGTGGTGCAGGAAACCAGTGGGATGGATAGGACCCGCGGTGTAGTACGCAATACACCGATATCCTTTCTAGTAGAATAATGCATCATGGACAGTTGTGTAGTGTGTAAATGAGGTGTGTGATATGTGTGTGGTGGAAAACAACCAGTTTTGTTGATCATTTCTGCCCTTTGCATGTTTTTTTGGTGAATGCTTTGTCAGGGTTGGTTAGGCGTGAACCTACCAAGAAGTGAGTTTTGGATTGGTCTCCTTCTTGATGCACGACCCTTTTGTTGTGTAAGAGGGGGTGACCCTTGAGCGGTTCTTGAGAGTGGTTGTAGTGTGAATGTTGAGTGTGTTCTAAATATCTATTGGGGCAAGATAGTGATAGGACCTCTTGCCTTGAGTGCCTTAGTATGGCGTTTCTAAGGGTGGAATATTCCAACCTCGTCTTGTGTTGTGGAGGAATGATGCTCATGTTTTTGGAAGCTCTGTTTGACCTTGAAGTTATCAAGGAGTTCCTTGGGTGTGTATTCTCTTTTGGAGTCTTGTTGTTTTCTCTCTCCATGCAAGTATTTGATGCATGTTTGCTTGTACTTTATCTCTTTATGCAAGTGATTGCGTGATTGACCCGTATGTGGTGTTGGAGTTGCTTTTGCATGATATACTGAATAAAGAATTATGAGTTATGATAAAAAGAAATGAATGAACATGTTATTAGTTCATAGGGATTTGTGCATGCTCTCATGTGGTAGATGCATTTGTGTGAAAGTGATTGTGTGATGACGAAACCATGATTACATTCATGCCTATGTTAGAACTATAAATATATTCTCTCTCTCTCTCTCTCTCTCTCTCTCTTTCCATTATATTAATGAAAATGCCTGTCCTTAAGTGTGTGGGGTATTAATACCCAGGATATGTTGTATCTTATGAGAAAATGTATATGTCTACATGAAGGTTTGTTTTATTAGAATCGAACCTTGGGTAAAGAACCTAAGTCCCCAAGTTGCATTCATAATTATGAAAAAGGTATAGTATAAATAGAAAAATCATTTTGCAGTAAATAAAAGTTTAGAGAGAAGGAATTAGTGAAACAAATGCATGTTAAAGATAAGTGCATTATAGGTGCATATGTTGTTGGTGAGACCTACAGTCCCCAACCTTATTGTTGAATCTTAAGAGATCATATAGATGTTAAACTATTGTACCTAGATTCAAAATGCAAAAGTTAGATGAACGTAGTGAAGATATTATATTAGGTGTGGCTTTGTGATGATTTCCGGTGATGTGTATTGGTGCATATGGGTATTATGTATGTTAATCAGTGGATAAGTGTTTTGAAATTTTGGTTGGGGGTTGCTTCACCATGTTGATTGTATAGATTGATAGTGTGCTAGGGTATGTTGATTTTAGAATAGGCTGCTACTGTTTAATGTGGAGGTATGGAGTGGTTCAGTATTGGAACCATTGTTAATGTGAGTATTTTAATGAGCTTGAACTAGGGGTATTTGCAGGATTTGAGGAGTAAGCCTGACCCTAGGGGGAAGGATGTAACACCCCTCTGTTTTGGCTCTTTGTTCGTCAGTGTTCTTGTAATGCTTTGTTATGTTATGATGTGAATTTGGAACTTGGTTACTTTTTATTACAATAATTAAATGATGTGAAGCTATATTTTGATGTGATTTTATTTTGATGCCATCTTTACGACATGTTTTGGATTAACTTAGAAGATATCTGATTTAACGATGTTTTATGTTGTTGATCATGTTATTGATGTTAGATGTGTCAGTTAGTGATATTGTATTGGTGAAGGGGACGAGATTGTATCACTCTCTTGCGAGTGCCCTCCCTACGATTCTGAGATTTCCTCTTCACGGTGTGTCTGATCATATTATGTATATATGCACGTTCAACATGCTCTTTGTTGTAGGTTGGCAGGTATATGACATCGACTCCACCTGGTTTTTAGGTTTGAGCGTGTCCATTGACCAACGAAAACTAATTGGGAGATAGTAGCTAGGTTTTCTGTGTCAAGTCATTACCCTAGTCACTGAGTGTCGTCGGGTTGTAGTCGGGTTTGGTTGTTTCATGTTGCCTAGTTCACCTTAATCTTTAATTGAATTCAAGTTATAATGGCTTGTGTTGTTAATCTGTGGCTTTAATGTAATTGGTTGTAATGCTAGGAACGTTATTTACTTTATTTAATTAATTTAATTTAATTAATAAAATAATCTAATCTTGGGTTAGATTTATATTATTGATTAATTAAATTAATTGTGTGAATTGATTAAGTTATTTCTTTCGAATTAAAAGTGTTGAAAGTTTTAAATTCTTTTATTGAAAAGAAAAATAAAAATAAAAGTAAAATTAAAAAGGTATTACATTTTGTTTGGAAAATAGAATTTTGTTTTAAGTTATTCAAAGTTCAAATGTTTCAAAATGCAATGACTTTGTAAAAAGATATTTTTTTTTAGAAATAGTTGACTTTTTGGTAAAAAGATATTTTGTTTTTTTGAATTTGGAAATTGAAATTGAATTGGAATTTCTATTTGGGTATAATTTGGGGGAAACTCTATTTTTAGGGGTTTTTGGTTCATTTTAAAAAAAGGAAGGGGTTTTCAACTTGGATGGAGATTTTTTTTTTGGTTGCTTGACTTGGATTGTGAAGGAGGTGGATATTTTGGCTTGGAGGAATTGGAGAACTCCATGTTTGAAGGCTTCAAGTTTTGGAGGAAGAAAAGAGGTTCCTCTTATCTTTGCTTGTCCATTTTGAAAATAGATTAGATCCTCTTCATGCTATTTAGAAATCTTGAAATATTGGTTGAATCCAGTGGCATCCATGGGTTATTTGTTTGAAAACTTGCATTTAGTGTTGAGATTTTGAAAAGAAAACCAAAACTAGAATCAACAATGGAAAAATGAAATGAAAACCACAAGAATCTTGTTGTCAAAATAGAAATCTAAACCCTATGCTTGTGATGAAAATCCATTGTTTTGTTACAAGATTTTGTTGGGAATTTGCTTAATAAAACCCACAAATTCTTTTAAAAAATATATATATTAGGGTTTCCATTTGTTGAAATTATTGAAAATACCCTGGTTTATTCTTTTTTTTGTGAAATTTCTTAATAGTTATTTTGTGGGAAATTGTTGGTTTTTTTTATATATGCAAAAAAAAAAAATTATTTATTTTAGGGTGGTTGGGGAGGCCAACCCCCACCACTGTCGCCGCCACGACCGCCGCCTAGCAGGAGGCGTCCACTGTGTGAACCCATAGCCGTCGCCACCCGGCGGGGGGCAGGCTATGTGTGAACAGACAGCCATCACCGCCCGGTGGGGGACGGGCTGTGTGTGAACACACATACACCGCCGCCCGGCGGGAGGCGGCGCTGTGTGCTTTGCACACAACCACCGCTGCCAGGCTGGAGGCAGGGGCTGCGTGCCTTGGGCTTCGACCCTTTTTCCTATGTCTTTTATAATTTCGAAATTACTTTAATTTCAATTTAAATTTTATGAATATTATTTTATATTATATTTTATATAATATTTATAATATTTAATATTATATATTATATAAAATATAATATATTTAATGTATATTAAATCAAATGGAATTTTGTATAAATTAAAATATATTTTATTTTATATGTTAAATCATAAGGATTTTTAAAGATGATTAATTAAAAAATATATAAATTATTTGATATATTTTAATTAATGGGGGTTTTAATTATTTGTTAATATAACAGTTATTTAAATCAAGTATCTCTGTATATGAAGGTATATACATACTTTGAATATTTATTTGTAAATAACCATGATAATATACTTTTATATTTAATTGTATGGGTATCACATTGGTATTTTATTTTAATAGATGCGCTAAGGGGTATCATAATTCAAATGTATTAAGATGACTATCGTCGTGCTATTAGAGGCAAGAGTGGAGTTTAGAAAATATGATGTTTTATTTCAAATATTGATTTGAGTTGATCGAGTATCCTATGTTGCAAAATGGATTAAGTGATTTTAATTTAAATATTATTTATTAAAATATCTTGAGTTTGAATATGTTAATGAAACTTAGAGTTACGAATTTCTTATTCAAATCAGTCGACTTTATTGTCAAATGTTGGATTTGTTTATAATTTGATTTTGATTATCTTAAGATGACTTGTGGTCACGTAATCGAAGCCAAAGTAGAGTTTATATTCGAATGAGTTATTTCAAATGTTGAATCTTATAGTCAAATGTTTTAATTTAAAAAGGTAGATTTTAAATGATCAAGTATTTTCATTTTCAAAGGGTGATTTTATTAATAAATGTAATTGGGAAAACAAAATATAATTATTGGTGTAAACTCCTTAAGTGGTCAACATGCTTAACTCACTATTAGGTATATTCCTTTGGAATATAATTGAATTCAAGTAGAGATAAGATTTGGTTGATTTATTTAATGCTAAGTTGAAATCAAGACTGAATTATTTAATCTAAACGCTTATTTTTCAAGATGTTTAATTATAGAATATGATTGCGGAATTGAGAGTAAAGGATGAACTTATTAACTAACCTGATTGATTTATTAATCAAGTGATTTATCTATAGTATGTCATCATGAAACTTGGAGAGAACGGTTGATTTAAATTTTAACCAGATAGCTGCATTATTAAAGTGTATTGATTATGAATATGGTGATGAAATTTATAGTAAATGATCTGTTCTTTAAACATTTCAATGTCGTGAAAAGAAATGGGATCAATTGACTAGATAAATGCAAGTCATGAAACCTATGTTTGAATGGATTTAGGAAATCCGAACATTAGCTTACCTACTTGTCTGAAATATTTTCAGTGTTTAATTGTTCACATTCGATGTTGTGGAATGAGAGTAAATGTTTTGAGAATCTTCTAGATATGGGTTCATTTATTGGTATGGGTGGTTATACGTGAGTCAGCCTTTGTTCTCTACTTTTGTCTCTATGTTATGAGAAAGTTTGTTTGTCAAAATTACATTTTTTGGCATGTAAAGAGCGTGTGATTATATGATTGTTGACTTTAAGTCATTTTTTGTTGATCATGTAAGTCTTCCAGTAGTGTTTTCTTGAGATGATGTTATGTCTCTTATGATTTTTTTGTCTATCTTGGGTTATGTGTGAGTTAAGCTTAAGTGGTTACCTGGGTCTTTGAATGGATTGTGAGACCTTGGTTTTAAGGTTGAGTCGTGTTTCAGTTCTTTATGTGGGTTGTTGTTATGTTAGTCAACCTTGTGTTAGCCTGAGGTAGTGCACGCTTTGGCTTCAGTTTTGGGCATCTGTAGTGATGTGTTACCTGTTGAGGTGTTTGATTATTTGTGATATGTGTCAGTGCATTGTCTACCCCTACCATGTGGTTGAGTTATGTGTTGTCGATAGGGGAGTGGCTTTCAATGAGCGCCGGGCCCAAAGTGGTTCCAGGATAACTCATGTGAGAGTCAGTTAACTAAGTGAGAATTAAAATAACTTATGCTAAGGATAAAGTAGCTTGAACATTAATAAGATAATTTAGCCTTGGTCATTGGCTCAAGGGCTTGTACAAGACTTGAGATGAGTCGGGAAGTCCTGGAATGGCAAGATCATTATCTTGTCTGTACGAGAGATAATTGATTCCGCTCGGGTATGCATGTGGGGCCGGGAGTTAGTTGAGGTTTCTAGGATATCCCTAGAGGGGGGCTGGGACCTAGGAAGACTTTCCAGGAGATCCCATGCAGCCTTTGCGATGACACTCCTTCTATGACAGTAGTCGGTATGGTATTGTACCATTAGTTTATTTTGTATAGTGATTATACTCGATTTTGTACTCTGGAAGCATTGTAACCATAATCTTAAGTGATGTGGAATATGTTCTTGTTTGCAATTCAATTTTTGTGTTAGCCTATGTCTAGTGGTTGATGGTCTTGTCTAGGAAATCCTTGTTACTATCTCCTAGCATGGAGGGAGTGGGGCCTTTGGGTTCCACGTGGTCGGGTGGCGTGCATATTTTTCCATTGGCTCTTCTTCATGTTCATGTGTTCGTGATTTCCAGTTGGAGAGCTCATGGGAATCAGTTCTTCTCATGCCTTGTTCTCTCAGTTCTTATTGTATTTTATTACCCCTCAGTTGTTATCGAGGTGGAATTTGTAATATGTAATCATTTGGTTGGAATTGCCTCATTTGGGGAATGAGTGTTGTAATCTTATTGTTTAAATTTTGTTAATTGAAATCTTTTGGTATTTCTTATCCTTCATTGTAAGTTATCTTGAATGGAATGTATGTTGTCTCATTTCCTTAAGTGATTAATGTTTTGGTTTATATTAATGTTTGTTGTTGCTAGGTTTTAAGGTAATCTTTGTTTCGTGGCCTTAGAGATTGTTGGAAATGTGTATTCATCTTACATGTTTTGTACTTAAACAAAAAAAAAAATTGGTATGTTTAAGTAATGAATTGCAACTTCCTCTAGGGTTGCGTGGCGGGGCATTACACTACATATTACATTCATTTCTTGTCTTTCCTATCCCTATCTTGCTAGTGAACCCTCTTATTTTATTTAAACACAAATTAGGAAAAACTTTAGCAGATCTCTTTCCACCATTCCATCCTTGGATTGAGATCTCTAGGGTTTCCTTGAATGAAATAAGATTGTGAAATAGGAGGAACTCCTCATTGTGACCTATCTCCTCAAAGATAAGGCCTTACCCTATTTTTGTTGTTTCATTTTGGTGAATCTACACTTAGAACACATTATTTCTGATTTAGAGTGCATCATAGTCCTAGATCTAGCTTGCATTGAGTTTGCATTAGGTTTTATATTAGTTAATTTGAATCTAGGGTTTCTAAATTTTGGATTCAAGAAAGTGCATATATGCTACATTTTTGCATCTTTCAACATTAATTTTCATTTGAAAACTATATTTACACTTATTCTAGACATCATCCAAAATAGAAAGCATAAATTTCACTCAAAATTTTCTAAAATCTATCAAAAAACGCTAATCTAGGACTCATACACCCCTTGTGGGCGATTTATCATAGTACAGGTTGTTTTCTTAGTTTCTAGGTACTCTATGGTGACTGTTATTCACTATTTGAACCCTTGAATTTTTTTTACTAGGTATCATATGCCCCTTTAGGTGAATTAGTCCTATATCATCCCTTAAACAACCTTTTACAACATAGAAAACCTTGTTTCTACACTTTTTTTTGCTATCATTAGTTATTCGTTTCAATTGGATGAGTTTCTATTACACGCATTTCATTAGATCTAGCTTAATTTGTTTCATTTTATGCATTAATTAATTTCAAATTTTTATTTTAAAAAAATCATTTTTAGATTGTTGCATAGTGTAATCAATAAATTACCTTGATTAAAATTTGAAAATTGCATCTACACATTTCATTCTAGGACATTGTGTTGCATTTCAAGTCTCTTTCCATTTGAATTTGGCATAGATTAGTTTTCACAAATGTTGGTATCTATATTTTCCATGTTTGCAAAGAAAAATTTAGTCAATAATCATGTTAGTCATTCATTCAATACATTCCCTAGTTCTGAGAGTCTCTTAGTGCAAGAGAGTGAAGACATTGACACTTTCCTTAAACCTAAAACTCCTCTTATCTATCCTATTTCTCGGTATTGTTGGGTCTAAAAAATGTTGGTTACAAATCTTAAGAGGATTTCAGGCTCTATGATCAGACTTGCAATGTTTTTGAACCAACAAATGGAGTTAACCTAAATGGTTGTTGACTCCCTACACTTCAAGCTCTACTAAACCTAGGCAAGTGGACCTTGATAACTGAATAGATTATGTAACTTATTTGAATTTAAGGATCTATCCATAGTGGCATAAAGTGTGGGATAGATGATGGCTTGATAACTACTCCTACTCCTAATGTGATAATTGGAAGTTTAGAATAAGAAAGTGGATAAACAAAGTATAAATGAAATGTGAGGTGAACTAATGCCTTTTTGGGTAAGCAGGGTCAATGAAGTTTTATGAGAGATGACTACTATTGGTTACAATTCTAATTGTTTAGCACTTATGTATTTTTATACTTTGTATAAATGTGCAAGAATGTGACTAACAAACTCTACTTATTGATCCAATCGATCCTACTAGGTTACTATGATTTATTAAAAGGATTTTACTCCTTCCTTGAAGGAACCAATTAAAATAATCACACAATGACAACAAATTTGTATTAAAAAATGAAGTATATCCCTAATTTGAATAACAAGATAATATCAAGTTGTAGATGGGTCTCGGATCTAAAGGATGTTGGTGCTGATGATTTTTTGTGTAATGGGCAGTCTAAACATGATTTTTCTCAGAGGGAGATCTATGGTCCTAGGAATATTGGTAAGGTTTGGGTTTCTAAGCAACAAAAGAATCCATCTTATGGAATGAGTGATCATGTGAATGTCACACTTAGGAATGTAATTTTGTAGCCGTAGATCAAGGATTTCAAGGATGTGGCCCTCATCTATAAGTTTTGGAATTTCACTCCAAATCTGGCCTTTTTACAACGTTGGGTTTTTCAAACATGGGAAGGATCTATTCAAGTTTTCTTTTTAGATAAGATGGAGGGATTTTTTGTGGTTTTATTCTCTGATAAATATTTAAGGAATGTCATATTTAGAAAAAAGTCTTGGATTTGTGAGGGCCATGGTCTTTTTTCTACCTTACAGTCTTCCAATTTTTTTCCTTCTCAAACCATGGTCAAATTTATACCATTTTGGATTCAACTTCAAGGGTTACTATTGGAGTACAGAGAGTCGAAAATTATTGAGATTCTTGGTAATTAGCTAGAAGGTGATTTTTGAGTATCCCAAGCTCATATGTTTCTATTGTCATCTCCCAACTCACCCTTTGAGGAATTTTGTGTTGGATTAAACATTGAACAAGGAAGGGACAGGGGATTCATCCAATGATCCTTCTTGTCACATGCTTGACAGATCTATTGTCCCTCTTTCTAAGCCTATTGAAGATTTTGTGGAAAATTAAATAGATTTCAATATTTTGCTGAAAGTTCTTGATACATGCTATAAATGGTATTTGAATTTCATTTCTCTAAGATATCATTTTAAGGATAAAATTTCTTTTGGTAATGTGTTTCAAAATTGGGAGGCTACAAATGTTATTGTTTTAGATTCATATGGGGGAAATTTTTGTAGACCTTTATCATTGGTGAAAGATGAATTTGAGAAAAATTACTCTTCAGTTGGAGAAATATATGATCATGAGAGTTTTTCTCTATTCCAAAAAAAGAAAGGTTACATTTTCAATTCCTGTTGGAAAAAATAATTCTATGAATGATAGTAGGTTTTTGGTTTCCCCTCTGCTACAGGGTAGCAATCCATCACTATTTGGTTTGAGTAATGAAGGAATAATTAGCAAGTTTTATGATTCTCAATTCAAGCCTACTATTGTTTCCTTTCTACCTATTTGGGAGAATCTTTTGTCTTATCCCATTAAAAATTTTCTTCATTCTCTCAAGATTTTAGTTCCTTGGATCAACTTTGTTAGTTTTCAACAATTTAATCAATGTACATCAATGTTAACACTTGGTTTGTCAAATCATTGTGAAAAAAGGTTCAAGATTTTTGAAGATCAAGATGATTATGGTAGTCTCATTTTTCAATCCCAACTGGTTCTTGATGGCTCCAATTCACATTTCTCTAAAATTCCTTTTGAGCCGAAGCTTGAGAAATCTGTTGATGAAGCCTTAGTATGTGTAGGTGAACAAATGATAGATGAAATTGCTTCTGAGGTATTTGGGGAAGAGGAGTTTTTAGATGATCTAGGTTTTTTGTCAATATCCTAGTCCCCATTGTCTCCTCCAAGAAAATATCTCCTACCAAGAGGGGTAGGAAATATTTAGCTACCAAGCTACAAGAGGAAATAGCAGTAATCATACAGTCAACATTAGATGGAAAAATTGATGTAGGTGTGAAGCAAAAAAGACCTAGGAGAGCATTTTACTCTCCCAAGCTACAATGAGGATAATATCATGGAATGTTAGAGGCATAAATGCCTCTAAAAAAAGGTCCCAAGTTAAGCATCAATTGGATGCTTGTGGGGCAGATATAGTTGTTCAAGAAACTAAAAATTTAGAAGAGACTTTTCAAGTTATTAGTAAGAAGTGGAATAAATGGAAAGTTTATCATTCTCCTTATCGAGGAGCTTCAAGAGGTTTGATTACTATTTTGAATACAAAAATAGTTAGCATTTCCAATGTTTCTTATGATCATGATTGGCAGCTAATGCAGGTTAGTCATTTTGGTTTATCATGTTGGTTGTTCAATGTTTATGGTCCTAATAATATAGTAGGTAAGAAGTTGTTGTCGGAGACTTTGAAACAAAAATTAGATGGGTTGGGACAAGACAAAGCAGTTCTTTCAAGGGATTTCAATGTAATTACAAGCTTATTAGGGAAAAAAGGAGGAATATGCCCTCCAAAAAAAGACATGGAGGACTTTGCAGCTTTTACACAAGATAATGGTTTGGTGGATGTAATTCCACAACATGGGGGGTTTACTTGGACAAATACGAGGGTAAATTTTCTCAAAATTACAAAGAGGCTAGAGAGGTTTTTAACATCTCTGAATTGGGTCTTAACTAGATTTGATCTGTCATTTGAAATACTGTCTTTTGTTGCCTTCGATCATTTTTCTATTTCACTTGATTTGATGGAAAAAAGAAGTAAATTCAATGTTTCAATCTTCCTTTAGGTTTGAGGCAATGTGGTTTAGACATCTAGACCTTATCGCCTGTTTAAAGCAATGGTGGTTGAATGCACCTTTTTGCTATGGTTCTAGAATATTCTAGTTGAGTAAGAAGCTGGATCATGTTAAGCAACAATTAAAATTTTGGAATCAACATGTTTTTAAGAATGTTTTTGTGCAGAAAGTTTTGGTTTATAAAAGGATAGAAGAGGTAAATGAAAGCATTATTACTAATGGCCTTGACATTGCATTAATTATTTGAAGAATAGAGTAAACTTCAAGAGGAATGGAAATAATTTTTATTGAGTGTTTTGTAACACAAACTGGGTACATGTTTCTAAAAAGTATTTATTTTTTAAAATAATCAAGAAAATAAATAGCGCATGTGTTTTGTAATGCATACACATTTTTTAAAAATGCATATACATTATTTAAAGATTTAATTCCCAACCCCAATGTTGCCTTGCTTTTAGGCTTGGGAAAGGCCTGGCAATCTGACCCTTAGCCTTTGACCTACAATTAAAAAACCCTTAGCCTTTGACCTGCAATTAAAAGACTAAGGTAGATTGAAGAAGAATGTCCAACTTTGGCAATATGGCTGATGGACTTTTTTTTTTGAATCAATCTATAAAATTAAAACCCATTATAGAAAATGATGTCTACTTTCAAAATATATAATTTTTATTAATATTGGATTATTTTTTCTATTTTTTAATTAATTTCTAAGAAAACTAGTCCTTAAACTTGAAATATCAAGCTATTTTTGTTTTTTAATTATTATTTTTGGTTAAGCTTCTTGTAAAAAAAATTATATGGCATCAAACTTCAGACAATTCTCTAGATGCAATGAAAAAAAAAAATTCAAAAAATGTTTAGTTTAGATCCAATTATGTTGTTCGTACATGTTGATTTTTAAAAACAACAATTAAGACTGATAAAAATTCAATTAAAAAAAAATCAAGAAAAAATTACAAAAAAAATTCCACATCAATATTCATGTTGTTAGCTCTCTTTTCCAAAAAGGAATTATCATAATACTTTCATTTGGGTCAAAAAGTGGTGTTTGTATACATGCTTGGTATGGTAAAACAATAGGGACTTTTAAAAAGTGGATTTTATAGATCTCTATCAAAATTTAATTTCTATAATCTGGGTATTTGAATAATTTACATATTTGGAAACTAGATTAAGAATGATAACTTTCATATTATTGACTTCTTTTAAGATTCATTGTGTAAGTGCCTCAAATTTTCAATCCAAGTGTGACAAAATTTGAAAAATAGCAAAAACACTTCCACTTTTTGAGCTTTTTGTGTACCCAACTTCTTGCATCAGCCCTGAGAGAGGATGTTTATTGGAGACAAAAATCAAGGGAGTTATGGCTGAAATATGGTGATAGGAATACAAAATTCTTTCACATTTCAGCTCAAATCAAAAAGGCTAAAAGTACTATATTTTCAATTCAAGATAATGTAACAGGAGTTTTGCTTACAAAAGCGAGACATTTAGAATGAAGGGGTCAAATTTTTCTCTTCCTTACTAACTGAAAATAATAATGATTGTGCATATTTAGTAAGGGAAAGAGAAGAACTTCAAAATATCCCTGAGTTGGTCTCGGGGTGTTGGCAAGAAGTTGAGTTCACTTTTTGGCCAAAAAGTGGAAGTATTTTCCCTAATTTTTAGAATTTGACACATTTGACCTTAAAATTTAAAGCATTTAGAGATGCAATCTTTGAAAAAGTCACTAATCATAAAATGTAGTACTCGGAGTCTAGTTTCCAAATATGTAATTTATTTCAATACCTAGATTGTACATGTTGAGTTCCAATAGGCATTTCTAAAAACCACTATTTAAAAGTCACTTTTTTTTACCATACCATGCACGCGTACGACATCCATATTTTGACCTAAATTATCATATTTTTCTAAATCCTTTTCGGAAAATATTTGTGACTCACTGAAACTTGTTTTCGATTTTTTTTGTAATTTTTTATTTTTTATTTTTTTTTAATTTTATTAGGCATATTTGTCATTTTGAAAAATCGTCATGTACATGCATAAGATAACCTAAACTTATCATTTTTTAATTTTTTTTAAATTGAAAAGAATTGTTTGAAGTTTTTTCTCGTGCAATTCGTTCGTCAAAATGTTATGTTAATCAAAAGTTATTAACATACTAAAAACCCTTGATAATTTAAGTTTATGGACCAGTTTCATTATAAATTAATTGAAAAATAAAAAATTAATCAAATTATATAAAAAATTACATATTTGGAATCTGCACTATCTCATCTATAATGGGTTTTAATTTGGTAAAAAAAAATCTGTAAAATAGGTCTTCAGACATATGTCCAAAGTCACTAATTTCTTGTGACATTAACATAATCTTCAAGTTGCAGGTCAAACCAGGTCCAAAGCTTAGGTTCAGGTTCCCAAGCCATTTCCCGAACCAAAAAACAAGCCAAAAACCCAACAAAAAAATTGTATTTTAAAAAATAGGATCCTGTTTCATAAACAAACCTTTTTTTCATGGTTCTACGAAACGAGATCACGTTATGAAAATTACCCAAAATGAAAAGTTTCCAGAAATGGAAAGTTTTCAAAATGAGATCCCGTTTTGAAAACTTTCTGAAAATGGAAAATTTTTAAAAATTGGAAGTTTCCAAAAATAGAAAGTTTTCAAAATGGGATCTCGTTTTGAAAATTTCTATTTTTGAGAATTTTGTTTTGGAAAATTTTCAAAATGAGATCCCATTTTGAAAATTTTCCAAAAATGGAAAATTTTCAGAACAGTGTCCCATTTTTTAAATTTAGGCTTGGGATCCCATTTTTTGCAAGCCGATTTTGTCTTCTTGCCTAAGGAAAAGACATCCACATTTCATGGACTCATCTTCTTGCATTTACCCCTCACATGAAAACAATGTTAGGTTGTTGGCTCCTTTTTCTCCTAAAGAAGTAAAAGAGATGGCGTTATCCATGCATCCTAACAAAGCCCTAGGACTTGATGGATTTGCTACCACTTTTTATCAAAATTGTTGGTAATTCATTAACGTTGATATTCTTAATGCTTTGGAGGAAACAAGAAAAACAAGAGGTTTGTTAAAAAAGTTCAATGTGACTAATATTGCTATCATTCCAAAAATAAATTCCCCAATCAATTTCTTTGATTATCAGCATGTTTCCCTTTGTAATGCAATTTATAATTTTTTTAAAAAGGCCATTTATGTTTGATTACATCCTATTGTGTTGGAAATTATTTATGAGGAATAGGGGGGTTTCATTCTTGGTAGAGAAACATCTAAGGGAGGAATTGTTGCTCATGAAACTTTGCACTCCATTGCTGTAAATAAAATGTCTTCCATGATTATTAAACTTCACATGCAACAAGTGTATGATAGAGTTGATTGGTCTTTATTGAACTAGGTGTTATTGAAGTTTGGTTTCTCCTCCAAGTGGTGCAAGTGGATAATGTCATGTTTATTAGGTGCCAAGTTTTCAGTGTTGATTAATGGATCTGCAATCGGGTTTTTGGTTCTGCCCAAGGGATTCAACAAGGTAATCCATTGTCTCAATTTTTGTTTATAATTTTAGCAGAAGCTTTGAACAGGTCTTTCATTAAAGCTCATGAATGAGGTATCATTCAGGGAGTTCCTATTCCAAATACAAATATATCAATGACCCATTCTCTTTTTGCTGATGATACTTTGTTATTTGGTAAAGTTGTCATTTTAGAAGCTTTGCATATAAAGGCATTATTGGATAAGTACACTAGAGCTTCTGGTCAAAAAGTAAATGAAGGAAAATAAAAAATATATGTGTTTAATACAATACTAGATATTGAGACACGTATTGTGAAGTTGTTAGGTTTCCAACAAGCATAGTTGCCTAGTAAATATCTTGGGATCCCATTTTTTGCAGGGAAAAACAAGATTTTTTATTGGAAAAAAATCATTCAAAGTATTCAAGCTAAAATTTTATCTTGGAAAGGGAGATGGTTATCTTTATCAAGGAGAATTTTTTTGGTCAAATCTCTGATATCTTCAATTCCAAATTATTATATGGAAATTTTAAAATCTCCAAAGTCCATCATTTTTTGAATTCAAAAGGTGATTAGAAAATTTTTATGGTCTGGTAATGTGGATAGTAAAAAGAAAATCCATTTGATATTATTGGAAACCACATGTTTAGAGAAGTTAAAAGGGGGAGTAAGTCTTCATAATTAGATTGAAAGGAATCTGGTACTTGGAGCTAAAATGGTTTGGTGAATGTATGCAAAACCTTCCGTAAAATTGTGTTTCCTTATGCAAAATAAGTATCTAGATAATATGTGTCCATCGAGAATATTTACTGTGTCAAATCCACCATCAGGGTCAGCAATGTGGAATTGTTTAGTTCCATGTAGAAAAATAATTTTACCTCATTTAACTTGGGAGCTAAATGATGGTAATGAAGCCTTATTCAGGAAAGATTCATGGAATGGTTATTAGAATCTAGATGTTTTTTATAATTTTGAGAATTCTGTAAAAATTTTGTACAATTGTTGGGGTACAAAAGTCAAATATTATGTTCTGCATGTGGATTCCTCGATAGGAAAATTCAAGTGGAAGGATCTTTCAAATTAGTTAATAGATGATGATCACAAATGTTAGCTTTCAACTATCCTCCAAGAAAGAGCAATTTACTTTTCATCTAAGCCAAATAGCTTAATCTGTTCTAAAGAAAAATCAGGTTGCTATACAGTCAAAGAGGGGTAAAAATTGATTTCTCAAGCTAATTCACAAATAACAACACAAAGAGCTTATCAGTTTTGTTGGAATTCAAAAGTTTTTCCTAAAGCAGACTACTTTTCATGGCTAGCAATCAAAAATAAAATTCTTACAAGTGATAAGTTAGCAAAACTAAGGATTGTAGAACCTTTCAAGTGTGTGCTTTGTGATCAAGAGCTAGAAGATATCAATCACCTTTTCCTTATGTTTTCTATATTATAGGATTGTTGGTTGTTTGTTGTGGCCAAAATGAATTGGTAGTCAATTTTGCCAAATACTATCTGAAAATTATTTAGTAATTGGCCTCAGCTGTATAGATACTCATTTTTTGCAAGTATTTGGTCTATTATTTCATCCTTACTTGGCTAGGCTATTTGGTGGGTAAGAAATACATGCATTTTTTGGAAAGAGAAATTGAACCTAGATCGGGTTTTTCTATTATTGGAAAGATCAATATCAAAAACTATAAATGCATAGGTGTATAATGCTAAGTATGTTAGCTCACTATTTACTGATTGGGACTCAAAGGTGATGTATTCATGGTCACTCCTATCTCTGCTTTTTAAAGGAAATCTCCACCAATCTACCCATAAAGTAAACAAATATGCCATAGTTGGGTTACCTCCTCTAGTTGGCATCTTTAAGTTGAATATAGATGGATCCTCTAAGGGGAATCTAGGTTTATCTAGAGCAGGGGTGATTATAAGAGATCATAAAGGGTTAGTTTTATGTGCTAAATCTTTTAAGTTGTTATCTGAGACTAACAATGCAGCTGAGGCTCAAGCACTTTTGCAAGGATTGAATTTAGTTCTTAGTTTTAAGCTCCCCATGATCCAATTAGAAGGGGATTCACTAATCTTAATAAATGCATGCAAGGATCATAAGATTCAAAATTGGAATTTGGGGTATATTTTTAAATAGATCTGGTCCTTGCTTGATAAGATAGGTAATTATCAAATCTTGCACACATACAGAGAAGGAAATATGGTGGTAGATTTTTTGGAAAATTATTGGTGTGATCAAGTAGATAATGAAATTACTCATGTGCTTGAGTTGGATAAAATTCATCCAATACTAGAAGTTTTATTATCAAAAGAGGAAATTTAAGTATTACTCCTATACCCATTGTTGCAATTGTCAAACTTTATTATATGGCTCAATTATGTCTAAGCTGCAATAACAAATAAAAAATAAAAAAGTAAGTGCAAGGGTTATTTGCATTATTGCAATAGTAAGAGTAGTGGTGGCCATCAAACATATGTTGAATTCAATTTCATGTTTGAGTTAGGGAACTTTCCAAGTGTAAATGCCAGGAGTAAATGCCAAGTGTAAGAGGTAGAATGGGGAAAACAAACTAAACAATGCATCTACGCTTCTAAATAGGACATTGCATCTAAAGTTTAATAAATTTAAACTAATTTAAACTAAAAAGCTTCATAAATCTATCCTATTACTCTCTAACTCTAAAGATCTCTCTAATCTACTTTGCTCTCAGATTTGGAAGCTAATTAAACTATTGAAATGACACTTAGAGAATGAGAAAATGAACTAATTCTATTCCTATATGATTAAATATGCAAATCTTATTGTAATGGCAGCCATGACTGCAAATGTTGGATGCTTGATCACTGCTTGATGGATGCTGGATGAATGGTTGAATGCTTGATTGCTTGGATGCTTGGATGCTTGAATGCTTTGGAAACCTATAGAGTAAGATTGCATAAGTTGGGATCCATTTCTTGTAGCCCAAGAGCTATATTTATAGCTTTCACGACAGCACAATTGTATAGGAATACGGGATGAGGGGCTGTGATTCCATCTGGAGAATTCAAAGGCATGGGATGAGAAGATGGAGCTGATCATGGAGAATGGTTTCTCCCCATGAAAACACCAGGCAAGATAAGAGGGAAGGTGGGTGGAAGGTTGTTGAGAGAATTTCCTGCAGGTTTGTCCCTGAAGCTTTTCCCGTGAATGGCAGTGCCATTAATTTGAATTTTGAAAAATTAATTTTATTGGTGAGTGAATAGTGGTAAAATTTATGCATAAATTTAAATATTCTTATTTATTTAAATTTAGCAAAAGAGGAATAAATAATTTAATAAATCAAACTATAGGGTTTGTTTATTAAATTAAAAGGAGAATGATAATTAAATAAAAGATTTTAGAGATCTTTATTTAATTAAGAAGAAATGTGACTTAAATAACACAATTTATTCAAATTGTGTATTTAATTTATGATAGAAATATAAAAGAAGTAATAATGATAATAATTAAATAAAACAAAGTTTTTAATTTTGTTTATTTAATTAGGAGAGAAGATAGAAGAATTAATAAATGAACTTAATATAAATAAATATTTCTATTTATTTACTAAGTAGAAGAATTTAAGATTAATTAATCAAATAAGTCATATTCAATTAATTAGATTCTCCAGACCAATTTTAGGTGTCTACACCAAGTGTTTAAAAATTCTAACAGTTGTGAGTTTTCAAGGAGGCCAACTATATTGTCTCAAATCAACATTACTTCACATGGTGTGAATGTATCAACACATTTAAATAAATGTGGGTTGGTACTAATGACATCAGTCAGGTACAATGTGTATTAAGCCTACATCATATACTAATAAACTGAAAGAATTAGTCTATACATCTTGGTACCATTGGTAGTATTGTCAAGTTCATGTGAATTCTCTAGCATGCAGTGAAGCTTTAGGAGTCATGTGTGAAATTTGTAGCAAAATCTACCTTCTAGTTCTTAAAGTGAGGCAAATAGAATATGATACTCAATATTCCTAAAGGCAGCCAAAATTTATGATGTATGCACAACAATTGTTTTCTCTAATATTATGTGTCTTGTGTAGGCTACAAGTGTCAAGAAATATGATTTTGCACATTGTTTAAAAATGTGTGAACTAGGAGTATGAATTAATCATGATTGGTACCATCTACAACAAATTGATTAGGAAAATTCAAAGGAATCCTATCTAAATTTAGATAAGTTTATGTAGTCATTCCGCTCTACTAAGTGAGGGACATAGTTTATTTTTTATCACAATCCAGTTAGCAATTATTCATTGAATGCTAATAAATACTTCCTTTGGTACGAGAGTACATTTTGATCAAGATTTGATAGGATACTCCATCAAAGGCATGAGAAGTAAATTAGAAAGAATGGTGCTCAAAATATCACAAATGAAATTGTTGTCTAGGTGAACGACTTGGAGAATAGGGTGTACTTTTTATTTGAATAGTTCCAATAGTGGTGACCTTAGAATTCCTAAGCTTTTTAGTCCAAAGAGTAGGAAGAGGAAAATGGAGTTCTACCCATGAAATTATAGAATTTTCATACTGGTCAATGATTGGGAGCTGTTGATATCAGAAGAATTTGGAGATGTTGAGTTGCAACTAGTGTTTAAAGATTATTGTTCAATCTTTGTAAAACACACAAAAATGGTTGTTGGAGTGGAAATTCTAGAGCCAAAAGCAAAAAGGTTAATATATCTTTCTCAACTGTTATCCATTTTTATATCCAATCTTATGGACCTATTGCAAGATGCCAATTTGGTGGACATTGTCACAAGAAAAGTTGTAATTGAGGTTTATTTGCATAATGGGGTTCTTCAAAAATCCTATCAAAGGCATGATTTTTGGAAAGGGCATGGTTATGTAGGAGGGATTTTCCCTAGGCACTTTCTACTGCATAGGACAAATTTCCAAAAATTATATATTGCAATTAACAAGAATCTTTCAGTTCATAATTCAAGCTTTATTTTGAATGTTAGAAATTATGCTTGAGGGTTTGCTCCAAATTTTGTTGATAAAGTAAAGATGAAAGCACGTGCCATTTTGGTGCTTCTCACACATGTTCATGGGATACCTATGTTTGTGTCTTATAAAGCACAATATCTTTCAAATGTGAACAATCTGCATCAGTCTGTGGGTGAACATGAAGCCAAAGTGGAAAGTGTGCAATGCATTGTTCAGGAAATGACAAAGGTAAAGGACCAACCTATGGGTGTTCATTTTTAGTTGTTTGGAGTTTGAATATCCAATGACTTCAATCTTAATAAAGAGCCTCAATATCAATTTTTGGAAGAGGTTGCGGTGGAAGAGAAAGATGCTAATTTTTTGCATGTGGGTGCACAAAATATTGGTGAATCTTCTTCTAACTTGGCTCAATTTGTAGGAATTTATTATATTGAAGAACATGGTGATAAAAATATTGATGTTTTTATCAAAAATTATTAGAATGTATTTGGTGTGGAAGAGGAGCAACAAGTTGGTGTTCAAAATAATGGAGAGTCTCCTAATAACATGGTTCAGTATGTGTGCTTTAGCAATATGAAAGAGCATGGTGATCAAAATATTGGAGCCTTTTCCAAAACTTTTCAGTCTATACCTAGTGTGGAAGAAGAGTAGCTTGTGAGCATGATAGAAGAAGTTCAAGATGAGAATGATCAGTTAGTACCAATGGAGATTTAACTTTTATGAAACTTAATAGCTCTTAGGTTGAAATATAAAGGTTTTTTGCCTAATTTTTTTGACTAATTTTGCAAGACAAGTTTGTAAATTTTTTTGTAATAGTAAGTTCAAGAAAATATGACTATGGATGTAGGTAATGAAGAGCAAGGAGAGAATTAAGTGGAAATTATTAAAATAGAAGACTAAAGAGTAGGTAAAGTGTGATTTTTTGGTTCTGCTTCAAAAAAATGACATGTCTCTAGAAGTCTCTTTCTGGTGTGTTCAAAAGCATTTGTTCAAAAGTAATTGGTTTGATCAAATGTAGTCAGTATTATGGAGCTAATAACCACAATTTTTTGCAAAAGTTCATTCCAGGTTTCCACAATAGGATAAGGATAGTCTACATCAATGGAAAATAATGGAGATTATTAATATCAAAATATTGAAAGTACGTTTGGATATGTATAAAATAAAGTGTTACTTAATCATAGAAGATAGGGACAATTTTTGTCTGTATTATGTAACTAATTGATCTATAATCGAAGGTTTTCTTCCTAGTTCTTTCCTACCGATATGCTCTATCAAATTAGTTTTTTCTATTACTTAACTTTGTTTATATAATATAATATAGTGGCTTGTCACTTTTTCTTTAAAAAAAATATCAAGTTGGAGATAGTATGACGATCTTATCAATTACAAGGCTCTTCATACTGAACCAAATGTAACTTCCAAGTTATTGTAACCAATTAAAAGGATTTTAATTCTTTAATGGAAACCAATTAGCTTGATTACACAATAACAACAAATGTTTCTTGATGAAGTCGAATATCAACTTGGATACACAAATTCAAATAATAGAGAAATAAAAAATGTGGATACAACCAAATAATTTCTTAAATCAACAAACAATAGACATCAATATGATGTCACACAACATCAAAGATCTTCTATTGATTTCTGTTAAAATTCATGCATGCATCATGGTCCTTTACAATATAGTCTACATGACAAAGATTATGAAAGTATCTTTCATATATCTCTATTCTCTCTTTTCACTCTTACCACTCAATGATCACATGTCTAACCTATATAGCAATATATTGAAGAGGTATACCTCTTCATCAATGTATTGGAATTAACAACAATAAAACATTAAAAATTAAGCTCTAATGATACACAAATGAATTTGTGTAATATGGTCTAAGTACTCTTGACTCAAGTGTGTAACAACATCCTCTACAAAATTCTTCGCAGCAATCTCCATAATGATAATCTTCTCCAAAGAATCACAAGCATCTTCTAATGCTAGACCTTCATTCTTAGTTGCTTCCAAGGCTACTTGTAGTATTAATTAGCACTCTTTTATCCATTCACTCTGACTTTTCAATTCTCCATCATCTTTGAATAATGTAGGCACACCCTCTTTCAAAGAATCAATAAATTCTTTGGCATCTCCTTGAAGTTCATTATAATAGTTATTTTGCTTCCTTATCAGATCCTCAGCAACTGCAATGGCCCCAATATCATAAGTGCTTCTCTTTTGTATCTCTTGGGGTTCTTCCTAAAGCCTATTATTTATCCTCTTATGTTCTTGAATGGCAGTGTGACTCTTGGAGTGGGTTACCCTGAACTTGTTCATCCAAATCATCAAGTTAGTGTGCCTCTTTTAGAATATTGTAGAAAGTGTGTCAAATATGGCCTTGCTCACTTGAGTGCATATTATGCTGACTACTCATCCATGATTCCTCACTTTTATCCTTTGATTGGGAACCTTCTCCTTGAGTTAACATTCTAGTGGGTCCTTTGAATGTGTCATTGACTGTGTCTCTCAGGAAATCATTTTCTTTGAGCATTCTTTCACTGTTCAACTTGCACATATCTCATTCTTTGATCAACATTTGAATTTTAGCCTTTTTCAATTTAGCTACATTTATGCCAATGTTAGCAATGACCATATGATAAGTTTCTCCTAATTTTAATGTCATCACATGACCAAATTCCTTCTCAGTATTAATAATCACAGATTTATTATGTGGGGGGTATGGAGCCCAAATCATAAGAGAATTCTCATTAGGATTGTATCTCGACCCAGTGTATACCTATGTCACCCCTTCTAGACTGAGCTTGTGTTTGAAACCATTATTATGTAAAAATCTATCAAAAAAAAGAGAAAAATTTAAATCCAAACCAGGAAAGATCATCAAACGAGTCTCCTCTAATAAATTTCTTCCTTTCTTCGGAGTCATGTTATTCAGCTCATTCTCCACATCTAATTTCAAGGTGTTTAGTAATTGACCTTCATTGTTGGGTGTGATGTCTACAACTGATTCCATTATTTTTTTTCCCTTTTACTTGTACAAGAAGGATTTAAATTTAGGAGACTTAATGAACTGATCATCTAAGACAAAGAACTTATAAGCCAATTGCCTAGTATCCATATCAGATGATTCCTCAACTTCCTATTCTCTATTTGGAGGTTGATACTCTTCAATCCTCAACTTGGGGATCATATTAGGATGGCCTTGGGGCTCATTTTCCTCAGAATATTCCTCACTACTAGAGGATAACATTTATACTTCTTGTATCTCCTTCACCTTTTCTTCAATTTATCTATTGTAGTTATCAATTTCCAATTCATCTTTTGCTTCTTCCGTCTTCCTAATAATATGATCATGAGAATATCCAGTATGTGAACATATTGACCTAAATTCTATTTTTTCCTTGGAAAATCAATAAAACCTTCAAGATCAAATCCCTTCCTTTATGTAGCCTTCTTCATATTCAAATGTGACAATTTATCTAAAATGCGATCATATGCTTCCCTTGACACCACAGTGAAATCTCCAAAATGCAATGTACTAGGCATGAATGAATTTTTTTCATATGTACTCAAGTTCATGAAATTGGACTAATCCAATTTCCTAACAATCTCTAGAAATGCAATCTTATCTGGCACAATTTTGGTTAATAGGAAAGGTGTGTCTTCAAAACCATAAACTCTAATCATAGTGGAATCAATATAACAATACCAATCACCCCAATTATAAACTATAGTTGTTGGTCGATTGAAATCCTTGGTTCTTAACAATCTTTTGATCTCGTTAGATAATGAATAATCACAAGGGTAATCATAAAACCTATAGATTGTATTGATAAATCATTTTTCAAAATAAACATAATTGGTATTGATAAACCTACTATCCCATATAGAGGTCCATAATTGTATTGGTAGTGGCTGATCCTCTTTATCTAATTGTGTGGTTCTCAATTCCTCGGGCCATATTGCCAACTCTTGTTCATAGTACAATATCATGTGCATGAGAAGGGAATAATGTTTAAAGTGCATTGTGAGAGATCCATTCTTGATGACCATTAGCACTGAGTTAATCCCTCTAGAAATATGTGAATCATAATCAAAAGGTCTTGCATTGTGGCATTGTATGTTTGAAGCAATTACCATTGGCCCTATAGACATGAATTTAGAGACCTTTGTTCCCATTATTTGTCCCACTAAGAAGTAAGTGTGTTTCAGATAGGGACCAAACAAATCAACATGAAAGGGAGGTCCATCACTATCTTCAAACGGTACTAGGTCTCCATCTTTCCTAGGCCTGTGTAATGGTAACCTCCATCCTTTGTAGGTAGTATCCATTCTCTAGTAGTCCTCTAAATCTGCATGCACTATGGGCTGATCACATTAATCATCTATGTTGAAAACTTCACCAAGTGCAGTTTTTGGATATATGTATGAAAGGTTCTTCTTGTGTGTTGTATATAACTTTAAGGTATGGGTTATAATGTTTGGATAGAAGTTTTATGAGCTCTACATTCACAAAGACATTGGGAACAACTAGCTTTTCCAAATTGAAATTCTGAGGTTTGTATAATGGTACAAATCTACTTCTCAGACAATAAGGAAACATGAACAATTCATATCCCCTAATGGGAGTCCACACATCACCCATATGTTTTCATTTTTCTTCTAACCTTTCCACATCAGCCCTTAATTGTGTAGAACTTTTGGCTTTTGGCCTTGAGCCGGATAATTTCTCAATGAGGTCTTGGTTTAATTTACGTTCTTTTGTTTTTAATTCTGGCCATGTTTCAAGTTTTTTGTTTCTTACTTTTAGACTAACTACTTTCACCTTGTTGCTTCCTATTTTTTTGTGTTTACGAAACTTGAACCTTCCATTCAGATTCTTTACAAGGTGGAAAAATTGAAATTTAATTTATCAATTGTAGGGAAACTTCTTATGCTTACTTGTATGTTTCTGGACACACTGAATTCCTTGTCTTATGCCCGATCTCCCATCCTTCTCTACTCCAACTTCTAAAAAATTATTTTGGTTCAATCTCAGTTCGATAAAAAAATATTCACATATTGTTCATTCGTGTGGCCATTAATGTCCACCACTATAAATGAATGCAACATGTTTTTCAAATTTTGAAACGTCGGAGTGATACAATAGGATTACATCGGTGGAACCCTTTTAGTCTTAGGCCAAACTATGTGATTTATTTGGTGACACCTTTTTTCATACATTCATAACTAATTGCAAAGACATAAGTGAATGTACCTTTGATGCGAAGTGTCCTTTTAGTTCTCATATTTAGTTAGGAAGACCCCTTAATAATCTTATAGATATTGTACAACTTCCCTTTCTCTTCCTTTTCACCTTTTATTATTTTAGGAGAAAATTATGAACTTTTCTCGATATCAAGGTGGTCTAGACCATTAGAAATCCATTTGATCATTGCTTGGCATCTTTCTGACAAATTTTGATCATTCCATGTTACCATCAGACTGACATGTACTATTACTGAGAGAATAAAATGCCCTTCCAATTTTTTGGGTCTCCTTGATGCATTTCCTCTACTGCTTCATTCATTGGGATAAGTTTGTGAGACTTTCCCTAAAAAAATTCTCTCACCGGTGTAACCCACATGGTTGAAGAGATCTAAGGGACTTACTGTGATCATACATTTTTCTCTGATATAGTTATTCTCTTGCTTCATCGGTGAAAATATATATATTTCTTCTCAATGAGGTTTCCATTAGCATGATGCATGAGCTCAGTATGATTTGAAAACTTCACTCCAATTACCTTTCTTTTTCCAATAGGTTTTCATTGGTGAAACATTAGGGTTTTTCTTCCCAATTACGCACAAATGTTATCTTCGGGGTTTTTGATAGCTACAACTTGATTCACCTCTTCTTGATATGCAAAAACTATTCAAATTAAGGGTTATGACTTGCAGATCAAAAAGACATGCACATGATCTTCCCGATAAGGACGAATTTCTCTCAAAGTTTTGCTCAAATTGATCAAAGAGATACTTATATGTCAAAGGCCATATTAATGGGATCATTAGTGAACATGGGTTGTAAAATGGATCTTGTCTCATAAATTTCAAGAATTTGTATTGATCATGAAATTAAGGTGTGGTGAATTTCTATGGTACATGGGAGATGGGTGGGTAAAGGCTAGTGAAATATGTGAGATTTTTCTAGTTTTAACAGTGGCTCCAATTTGGGATGTATACCCCTTGTGGGTTTAGCAAGAATCCAAGTCTCTGGGGAAGTAGACCAAGTGTCTTATTTATATGGTATGGAAATGGAAGTGAATTTAGGAATGGTGGGAAATGGAGGTAGAGTGGAATCCTATACTACTGTGCATGGAAAAGAATTATTTTAAGAGGTTTCTCAAAAATAATCCATGCACTGGCATTTCTTGATCTTCTCCTAGACTAGTGTGCATGGAATATTAAGAAAAGAAATGTTTTAGGAATTGTCCATGCACTAGCTATTCCTTTTCTTCTCCTGTCATGTTCTAGAGGTAATATGAATCTTCAACAGCCTTGCCAAAAATGACAAATGGTCCTAACCATAGAGCTTCAAATTTCCCATGCTTCCCTTTGTCCTAACTCTTGGAATTCCACATGAGAACTATGTCATTTACTTCAAATTTTCTATTTTTATCCCTTTTATCATATAGGTATTTCATCTATAATTTCTTCTTCTTATTGTGTTGTTGAGCTTGGTTCCTAACCTCATCAAGTTCCATTAACTCTTCTATCCTCTTTTCCATAGGTTTAGGAACATCTAAATCTTCTTTCAAGATGAGCTTACATATTGGTAATAAATTATGCAAAGGGATCCTAGCTTGAGTCCCATACACAAGTTCAAAATGTGATTTTATGATGGCCTTCTTTATAGTGATTCTATCATCCCTAAGGCTAGTCTCAACTTGGAATCCCAAGCCTTTTTGTGATTATCCATCATTCCTTTTATGATATTTAGGATGTTCTTATTGTTTGATTCAACCTGTATTTTCTTGTGGATGATATGGTGAAGAATATGAGATCACTATACCATAGGATTGGAAAAATCCCTTGAATTCATCTGACCTAAAGCACATCCCATTATTAGTTATAATTCTTGTAGGAACCCAAAATTTGGTGATGATGTTTTCCAATAAAAAGTTTGTTACCACCTTACTAGTTGCTTGTTTGGTAGGTATAGCTTCCACCCATTTTGTAAAGTAGTTTGTGGCTACTAATATCCATCTATGTCCTCCACTTGATTTTTCTACAATCTCTCCTATGAAATCAATTCCCCATTGGTGGAATGGAGCCTCAACTTGCAAAGGTCTTAAAGAAATGCCCCTTGATAGTTCATTTTCCCTTAAAACTTCTAACATGCTTCACATTTCCTAGTACAATCATAGGCATCATTGAAAACTCTAGGCCAATAGTAACCTACCCTTAACACCTTATGTATAGTAGTCTTCACTGAGAAGTTCCCTCCACACACTCCATGCATTTCCTTCAAAACATGCCTTTCTTGATTTTTATCTAGGCACAATAGAAAAACACCATCCCTATTCTTCCAATAAAGGTCTCCTTTCATGAATACATACTTTGAATCCTACATCTTGAGCATCTTTTCTTGTTATCATTAAATCCTTTAGGAAATTTTATATGTTTAATATAATACACAATATTAGTGAACCAACGTGTGTGTTCAATACTAGTAATCATGTTTTCATCATTAAAATTGCATATTCGGCCAACTTCAATATTTTTTTCAGCCTTTAATTTGTCTAATCCTTGTCCTCTTATAAGCTTGGTGATTTGAAACTCAATTTCAAATTCTTGGATTTTGTTTATCCATCTACATCAATGGCCTACTACATCAGATTGTACAAACACATCTTTTACTACAGCACTATGCACATAAGCTATTACTTTAGCTCCCACCAGATATGATCTAAATGCATTGACAACTTTTACTAATGCATATGCCTATTTTTCTACAATGTCATATTTCAATTCTGCATTTTGGAGGGATTTGCTGGAAAAGAAATAGGTTTTTCATGCCCTTCATCATTTTATTGTATCAACATTGTTTCAATTGTATGATAAGATGCAAATGAAAGGATATTAAAAGACTTACTAAAATTAGGGGAACTCAACACTGGGGCCTCCTTAATTTCTCTCTTGATGGATATGACTGCATCTATGGCCTTAAATATCCATTCAATCTTTGCACCCTTCTTTAACATCTTTGATATTGGTTTCACTATCTCAACAAAGTTCAATATAAATCTTCTCACAAAATTAATTTTCCCAAAGAAGGACTGGATGGCTTTAATTTTCTTAGGAATGAGAATCTTATCTATGGCTTCCACCCCTTATGGATCAATCCTTACCCCTTCTTTGGACACTATATTCCCTAGTAACTTTCCCTCTAATACTACAAAATGACACTTTTTAGGATTTAAAGAGATGCCATATTCAATGGCTTTGATAATTTTTTTTTTCCAAATTCTCAACATGGTCTTCTAATTTCTTTGAATATGTAGTTAAGTCATCCTAGTATACCACCATTATTACATTAATTAGATCAGAAAATGCAACATCCATAGCTCTCTAGAAGGTTGAACCAACATTTGTGATCCAAATGACATTCTTACATATACATATGTCCCCCATGGTGTGGTGAATGTTGTTTTGTATTTCTCTAATTTCTTAAATTTCACTTCGTTATAATCTAAATTTTTTTTCCATCATAGATAGCAGCTCACATCCCATGACCCTCTGCAACATAGCCTCCATGTTTGGGAGTGGGTAGTTGTCCTTAAGAGAGGATACATTCAAGTTTTGGAAGTCTACACAAAGCCTTATGTCTCCATTCTTCGTTCTGACAGGTACTAAATTAGAGACCCATGATGAATGTCTGATAAGCATGCTGATACCCCCTCCCTAAGCTTCATAAGTTCCTCATGCATTTTAGGATCTAAGGTAGGATTTATGGGTCTTTGTTTCTGTCTAAAAGGTTTTGCATCTGGTTTCAATGTGATCTCATGTTGGAAAAAATATTCTCTATATGATTTAATATAATAATAAGACCATGCAAAGACATACTTATATTTCCTCAATAGTGCAATCAACATATTCCTAATTGTTGGGCTTATCTTTTTCCAAATGTACACCTTTTTCGGGGCTAATTTAGTTCCAAGGTTGATTTCTTCAATGTCTTCCCTTTTTAATGGTTTTTTTTCATAAGGTTTGGGTCATTTCCATCAAACACCCTCTCTAATGCCACAAGTCCCTTAGGAATCTTATTATTCTTGAGTTGAATGACTTCCTTTCCAAATATAGTTTTTTTTCCATCTACTTCTTCCACAAATGCATTAAAATCAATTTACTGGGCTTCATACTGATCAATGCAATGTAAGAACTTAATCAAATCAGTATCATAATTAAAAACTTTCCAACTATAAATATTATCAAGGATTGTAGGTCTTGTTTTGAGCTCCACTTTTGAGATTCCTGCTAGAGTGACATCATCTTTCTTCAAAGCTACATTCACCAAGAAGTCTGCCATTAAATTCTTTGACCTATCTATTCATTCAATATAGAAAGCATCAAAAAATTAAATGGTTTCCCATACAAAATTGATGTACTACTTTAGCCTTTTGTTTTTTGTAACACACTTTGATCTCACTTGTGAAATAACCATCTCAAAATCTCCAAAAATAGCAAGTAGTTTAATTTTGTGTTTGAAAGCCATGTTCAATCCAATCAACATGACCTCATACTCTGCTATGTTATTTGTGCATTCAAATGTCAACAAGAATGAACATTTAAATGTTGCACCCTCAAGTGAGATGAAAAACACTCATGCTCCATTACCTTCTTTACTGCATGCTCCATAACAATACATTCGCCATACACCATGCTCATTCTTGGAGACATCTCTATCCATTGGATCAATGTTCAACTATTTGGGTTGTGAATGCTCTATTCTAAAGCTTCCTAATTCCACATCACAAAAGCAATTCATCTAATTTTGATCAACATATTCCACAATTTGGCTAACTCTTGGTTCTCTATACAATTTAACCTCTTCTCCATTTCTTGGTATTATGGCATAGGATAAGTCAAATTGCACATTTCCTCCCATTGAAGCAGTCCATTGTCTTGACATAAGCATCCTAAAGTGAGGGGGTTGTGTCTATTATAGTTATGTCACTTGTGTATGTTTCTTGTGGATAAGCAACTGACTTCAGTTCTACATCCTTCATGATTCCTACCATTGGGATATGCCTACTATCCATAACATAGTATTTACCACCACTAGTGTCCACCCACATGCCAAGTTGTTTCATGACCCCTACTAGCATGATGTTAATAGAAGGTCCTTAATCAATCATGCAATTTCTAACCAATTTGTTGTTTATGAGAAATGTGGTAAAAAATAGATCAACCCGTGGAGGATTCATCAATGTATCACCAAGACAAAGCTTAGGGACTTTTATATCTCTTTGCCTTCCATCACTAATTTTGATGGTTTCTTTATTTTCCAGGTTTGTGTTTTTATTAGTTCCATTGGATATTAGTTGAATAACACTATCTCTATATTCTCTTATCATCATCATTTCCAATTTAGTGGCATAGACATCTTCACCTAAGACAATTCTTGTGTGAAATAAAATGAAGGAGCATTTTCTATTTTGACTATCTTCCTTTGTTCTAGTGGATCTCCTTTATTTTCTTCTTTCTCCTTTTTATTTGTTTCATCATGTTTCTATTTGATTTTGTATAATTCCTTGTCTTCTTCTTTAGGAGCATGCATTTTCTCATTCTTATTAAGTTCCTTATTCTCTACCTTCCTTGTTTTTTCTTGTATTGTTTCTTTATCTTTCACAAAAAATCCTCTTGGAATTCCTTCATTTGCATTTGTCATTCTATTTATTAACCTATAATTGGTTTTGCTTGCTCTACCACAACAACTATTAGCTCTTTGATCTCTTCTTTAGTTGGCATCCTCAATTTATACTTACTTGAATTAGGTGGTGTATAAGGAGGATGTGATTCACCATTCTTTCATTATCTTGATTAGAGAAGACTTGTTATTCTTCCATGTGAATATTGTACCTCTAGTTATTTACATCATACTCAGCCTTCATCTCTTAAGGATCAATATTCTTGTTTGAATGGATGAAGGGCATGTCAAGTTAGATATATTGTATGATCTTCCTCTTCATTATCATATGGCATGTCTTCTTCTTGTATTTTGTATGCTACAACATAATGATCTAGGGAATGAGGTAGCTTGAAAACTTGAGACCAAGGGTTGTTATTAACCATGTAGGCTCCTTTTTCCTTTAAGGGATCAGAGGTTTATTTATATTTAGGCCTATCAGTTATGGGTTTTCCATCTTTCCATTTTTTGTTGTATGGCATATCATGCAATCTCGTTCTTTCATTTCTATATAAATTCTCTTGTTTATTTTGGGGATTATTAGAGTTTTGAATAACTCTAAGATTGTCCCCTTTTCCAGTCATCCCTACAGCCGTTCTATTGTTCTCAATGGTTAATGTTGTCTTTTTTGCTTCAATTAAACCTCTAGGGCATCGATTTTTGAGTTCATACCCCATTTTTGGATCAAAGGCCTTTAAATAAATACTTGAGGTTGTTAGATCAATCAGTTTGGATTCTTGTTGTATTTTGTTGTATAGTTGGAAAAGCTCTGATTGAAGTCATAAACTGACTCATTTTGGTATTTTTGAATACTTATCAACTCATGAAGGTAAAATTTAGGGGCACAATTGTTCCCATATTATTCTAGAAACTGATTCAAAAATTTTGTTATAAAGTCAATTGAAGCATCAGGTAGACCATTGAACCAATCCCTTGCTTCTTCAATTAGGGACATCATGAATAATCACATATTTACATCCTCATACTCCATACCAATATCTTGTATAAAGGCATTGAAATTTTTGATATGTTCTTTAGTTGATATCACATTATTCCTAGTGAATTTGGGGACTGTATTTCTTCAATTGCTATCAATTGGGTATGGATATAATTGGTGCCCTATTAAATCAAATTGTCTACATGTGCTCATTCAGTTTTGTGGATGAAAATTCAGAGGTAGTGGATTGGGTTGGTATTCAAATCCATATTGAGGTTGATGATAATAACTTTTTTTGATGTCTTGTTGAGGGTATACATTCTGATGTGGCACAAGCTGCTAATATTGTGGGGCATATTGTTGGCCTGGTGATGGATAGTCTTGGAAAATGTTGCTAGCATTTGGGGCTTGGGACCTTTGTAATGGAACATTATGCTGAGTGTGTTGTCTTGGGTTACCACCAATATTATGAGGTACTCTTGAAATACCCGGAGCACCTGTACTTTGAGATATCCCCTGTGAATTGAAATTGCCACATTGTTTATGTGGAGGGATATATTTTGGTCGCTTTGGTGCCTAGATGTTTAATTGTGCCAATTTTTTATCTAGCTCCTAGCTTTCTTGTATTATATGTTGTCTCCTTCTAAGTTATTGTTTTTTCCACTCTAAATGTAGTTCAATCTCTTGGCAAGTCATACTATCAAAATCAATGGCATTGTGATCAACAGACCCCTCATTGTTTTCTTCTCGTTGCTGCAATGAGAATCCCCTATCATATTCCTCTTGTCTTTGTTTTCTTTCTTCTTCCACCCATTCCTCAAATTCATTGATTTTTGAGGGTCTTACCTAAAATTGAGGATATTATCATTTATATTGCTTCTTTCAAGTGGTGTCAAGGTATTTCCACCATCAGTGTGAAGTGGAGAGTTAAATATTGTGAGGGTCTACTCTGATGTGTTCACATTATCTTCTTTTTGTTTGGATACTATCTCACCCTTATTTGTGTTTTTTTCTCCACGAGGAGATCCATGCTTATTTGTCCACCTAAAACTTCCCTTCTTAGGACTCTCCTAGTGCAAAGGTATTCTTTCATTCATTCAAGATGATATAAAATATCTCCAGTGTCTATCATTTATCCTTTCTGATCTTATGTTTATCTTATCAGTCATAAAAATCCTTTAGAGTTGCCACCCACTTTTCATAAGTAAGAAAATGATTGTGTTTCTTCACAACAGAGTGTTCACCCTTTTACACTATTTTAGAATGACTCTATGATGGAAGGATAAGGTTCAAAATTGAATTCTCCCCAGTAGAGTCGCCAATATGTTAGGTCTCAAAAATGTTGGTTACAAATCCTAAGAGGATGTTAGGCTCTATAATTAAACTTGCAACATTTTTGAACCAACGAATGGAGTTAACCTAAATGGTTGATGACTCCCTACACTTCAATCTCTGCTAAATCTAGGTAGGTGGACCTTGATAGCTAAAGTAGATTGTGTAACTTATTTGAATGTAAGGATCTATCCATAGTGGCATAAAGTTTGGGATAAATGATGGCTTGTTAACTACTCCTACTCCTAATGTGATATTTGGAAGTTTAGAATAAGAAAGTGGATAAAAAAGTATAAATTAAATGTGAAGTCGACCAGTTCCTTTTTGGGTAAGTGGGGTCAATGAAGTTTTATTAGAGATGACTACTATTGGTTATATTTCTAATTTTTTAGCACTTATGTTTGTTTATACTTTATATAAATGTGCAATAATGTGATTGACAGACTCTACTTATTGATCCAATCAATCCTATTACGTTACTGTGATTTATTAAAAGGATTTTAATCCTTCCTTGAATGAATCAATTAAAAGAATCACACAAGGAATACAAATGTGTATTCACAAATGAAGTACATCCTCAATTTGAATAACAAGATAATATCAAGTTGGAGATCTAATATGAAAATCTTATCAATTATAAGGCTCTTCTTATTAATCGAAATGTTACTTCCAAGTTATTGTAATAAATTAAAAGGATTTGAATTCTTTAATGGAAACCAATTAACTTGACTACACAATAACAACAAATGTGTCTTGTTGAAGTTGAATATCAACCTAGATACACAAATTCAAATAATAGAGAAATAACAATGTGGATACAACCATATAAATGCTTAAATCAACAAACAATCGACACAAATATGAAGTCACACAACCTTAATGATCTTATATTGATTTTTTCCAAAATTCAAGCATGCATCATGGTCCTTTACAATATAGTCTACATGATAAAGATTATGAAAGTATCTTTCATATATATCTATTCTCTCATTTCTCTCTTATTACTCAATCATCACATGTCCAACTTATATAACAATATATTGAAGAGGGTATACCTCTTAACAAGTGTCTTTTGGAATTAACAACAATAAAACATTAACAATTAAGCTCTAATGAGCCACAAATGAATTTGTGTAATATGATCCAAGTACTCATCACCTAAGTGTGTCAACATCATCTATACCATTCCTCACAGGAATATCTATAATGATCATCTTCTCCAAACGAACACAACCATCTTCTAATGTTGGACCTTCATTCTTAGCTACTTCCAAACCTCCATGTAGTATTAGTTGGCACTCTTTCATCCATTCACTCTAAATTTTTTAGTTCTCCATCATCTTTGAATAATGCAAGAACACCATCTTCTGAAGCATCAATAAATTCAATGGCATTTTCTTGAAGTTCCTTATAATAGTTATTATTCATCCCTATCAGGTCCTCAACAATGCAATGGCTCTAGTATCAGAAGTGCTTCTCCTTTGTATCTCTTGGATTTTTTCCTGAATCTTGTCATTTATCCACTTATGTTCTTAAATGAAAATTTGACTCTTGGAGTGGGTTACCTAGAACTTGTTCATCCAAATCATCAGGTTAGTGTTCCTCTTTGAGAATATTGCAGAAACTATGTCAAATCTAGCCTTGCTCGCATGAGTGTGTATTTCCTGACTACACATCTATGATTCCTTACTTTTATCCTTTTATTGGGAACCTTATCCTTGAGTTAAAATTCTAGTGGCTCCTTTGAATGTGTCATTGATTGGGTATCTCAAGAAATCATTTTATTTCAGAATTCTTTCACTTCTCAACTTGTACATATCTCATTCTTTGATCAACATTTGAATCTGAACCTTATTTATTTTGGATACATTTATGCCAATTTCAACTATGACCATAGGATAAGTTTCTCATAATTTTAATGTCATCACATGGCCAAATGCCTTCTCAGTATCAATAATCATATATTTCTTATGTGGGGGTTACAAAGCCCAGAACATAAGAGAATTCTCATCAGGATTGTATCTTGACCTAGTGTATACCTCTATTACCCTTTCTAGACTAAGCTTGTGTTTGGTGCCATTATTATGTAAGAAAGTTATCAAAAAAAAGAGCAACATTTAAATCCAACCTAGGAAAGATCATCACACCAGACTCCCCTAATAACTTCCTTCCTTTCTCCATAGTCATGTTCTTCAGCTCATTCTCCACATCCACTTTCAAGGTGTTCAATAACTAACCTTCATTGCTTAGTGTGATATGTACAATTGATTCCCTTATTTTTTTTCTCTTTTCCCTGTAAAATAAAAATTTAAATTCAAGAGATTTAATGAACTGATCATTCGAGACAAAGGAATTATAAGCCAATTTCCTAGTATCTATATCAGATGATTCCCCAACTTCTTATTCTCTATTTGGAGATTGAACTCTTCAATCCTCAACTTGGGGATCTTATCAGGTTGGCCTTGGGGTTCATTTTCATCAAAAGATTCCTCACTACCAGAGGATAAAATTTTTGCTTCTTGTATCTCCATCTTTTGTTCAATTTCTCTATTGTAGTTATCAATTGCCAATTCAGCTTTTGCTTCTTCCATGTTCCTAATAATATCATCATGAGGGTATCGTATGTGAACATATCCACCTAAATTTTGTTTTTTCCTTAGAAAATCAATAAAACCTTCAAGATAAAATCCCTTCCTTGGTGCATCCTTCTTCATATTTAAATGTGACAATTTATCTAAAATAAGATCATATTCTTCCTTTTACGCCATAATGAAATCTCAAAAATGCAATGTACTAGGAATAAATGACTATTTTTCATATGCACTCAAGTTGATGACATTGGACTAATCCAATTTCCTAACAATCTCTAGATATGCAATAATATCTGGCACAATTTTGGGTAATAGGAAAGGTGTGTGTCCTCAAAACTATAAACTGTGATCATAGTGGAATCAATATAGAAATACCAGTCATCCCAATTATGACCTATAGTTGGTGGTCCATTGAAATCCTTGGGACTTAAGAATCTTTTGATCTCATTAGATAATGAATAATCACAAGGGTGATCATAAAACCTGTAGAGTGTCTTGACAAAGTATTCTTCAAAATAAACATAATTGGAATTGATAAACCTATTGTTCCATATGAAGGTCCATAATTGTATGTGTACTAGCTAATCCTCTTTATCCAACTCTGTGATTCTCAATTCATCTATCCACATTCCTAACTCTTGTCCATAGTATAATATCATGTGCATGAAAAGAGAATAATGTTTTAATCACATTGTGGGAGATCTATTCTTGAAGACCATTAGTCATGACTCAATCCCTCTACAAATGTGTGAAGCATAATCAAAAGGTTTTGCATTGTGGCATTGTATGTCTACAACAATTACCATTGGCACTATAGACATGAATTAAGAGACCTTTATTCCCATTATTTTGGCCCACTAAGAAGTAAGTGTGTTTTAGATAAGGCTCATACAAATCAACATGAAAGGTAGGTCCATCACTATCTTCAAGTAGTACTAGGTCTCCATCTTTCCTAGGCATGTGTAATGGTAACTTCCATCCTTTGTATGTAGTATCCATTCTCCAGTACTCCTCTAAATCTTCATGCACTATGGGTTGATCACATGAATCATCTAGGTTGAAAACTTCACCAAGTGTAGTTTTGGATATATGTATGAAAGGTTCTCCTTGCGGGTTGCATATGGCTTTAAGGTTTAGGTTATAAATTTTCTTGGTCAGAAGTTTTATGAGCTCTACATTCACAAAGACATTAGGAACAACCAGCTTTCCCAAATTGAAATTCCAAGGGTTGCAGACTGGTTCAAGTCTACTTCTCTGAAAATAATGAAACATGAACAATTCATATCCCCTAATGGGAGTCCACACATCACCTATATGTTTTCATTTATCTTCTAACCTTTCTAAATCAACCACCAATTGTGCATACCTTCTAGATTTTTTCCTTGAACTAGATAATTGATCAATGAGGTCTTGGTTTAATTTATGTTATTTTGCTTTTAATTCTAGTCTCGTTTCAATTTTCTATTTGTTACTTTTTGATTGGATACTTTAATCTTATTACACTTCCTATTTTTTGTTTTTACAGAACTTGAACCTTCCATTATGATTCTTTACAAGGTGACATAATTGAATTGTAATTTATCAATTGTAGGGAAACTTTGTATGCTTACTTGTATGTTACTAGGTGCATTGAATTCCTTGACTTCTACTCAATCTAGTGTCCTCTTCTACAACTTCTAAAAAATTCCTTTGGTTCAATCTCTTTTCAATCAAAAAATATTCACATAATGTTCATTTGTGTGGCCATTAATGTCAACCACTAGAAATGAATGCAATAGGTTTTTCAAATTTAAAAATTTTAGAGCGATACAAGAAGATTGCATTGGTAGAACCTTTTTAGTATTAGGAAAAAATATATGTTTTATTTGGTATGATCTTTTTTTATACATTCATAACTAATTTCCAAGACATAATTGAATGCCCCTTCAATGTGAAGTGTCCTTTTAGTTCTCATATTTAGTCAGGAAGACCCCTTAATAATCTTACCAATATTTTACAACATCCCTTTCTCTTTCTTTTAAAATTTTATTGTTTTAGGAGAAAAATATGAAGTTCTCCTAATATCAAGGTGGTCTAGACCATTAGAAATCCCTTTGATCATCACTCACTGTCTTTCTGAAAAATTGTTATCATTCCATGTTACCATCGAGCTGACATGTACTATTTCTGAGAGAATAAATTTCCCTTCCAATGTTTTTGGTCTCCCCAATGTATTTCCTCTACCACTTTATCCATTGGGATAAGTTAGTGAGACTTTCCCTGAAAACTTCTCTCATTAGTGTAACCCACATGGTCAGAGAGATCTAAAGGAATTACTCTAATCATGCATGTTTCTCTGATATAGTTGTTCTCTTGCTTCATCAGTAAAAGTATATATGTTTCTTCCTGATAAGGTTTCCATTGGTGTGACGCTCAAGACTGGTATGATTTAAAAACTTCACACTGATTACCTTTCTTTTTTCAATAGGTTTTCATCAATGAAACGTTAGGCATTGTCTTCTTGATTATGCACACATGTTATCTTCGGGGTCTTTGATCGCTACAACTTGATTGGACTCTTCCCGATATGCAGAAACTATTCAAATGAAGGGCTATGACTTATTAATTGTAAATACATGCACATGATCTTCCTGATAAGGACCAATTTCTCTCAAAGATTTTTCTCAACAATGATCAAAGAGATGCTAATATTTCAAATCCCATATTAATCAGATCACTAGTTAACATGTGTTATAAAATGGATCTTTACACACAAATTTCAACAATTTGTATTGATCATGAAATTAAGGTGTGGTGAATTTATATGGTACATGGGAGATAGGTGGGTGAAGGCTAGTGAAAAATGTGAGATTTTTCCAGTTCTAACAAGTATGATGTGGTAGAAGAAGATACAAACATAGATAACCATGACTATCATAATTTTTCTTCTCTTGATACCTCTACTAATAGTGACAAAGGTATCTTGGTGCAATAAGTTGCAATCATTAAGAATCATTAACGTCTTGTTTTTACTTCTCCTCATCCCCCTTGGAAAGATATTATAGCATAAGAAAATTAGATCATAGAAACATTTCTAAAAATCACCTTACATAGTCTCTATTCATCCCTTGCTTGTGAGAATGTCTTAGTGAAAGAGGATGAAATCATAGATAAACATAACAATCACATTTTTTCTTCTCCTAGAATCTCTCTTAGTTGTGAGGAAGATACATTGAATTTAAAAAATCTAATCGATGAAAGTAATGAAAACCTCATTTTCCTTTCTTCCCCTAGGGAAAACATTATTAAACGAGAAAATGACATCATTGATAAGCAAGAAAATCCAACCATTGATAACTCCCTTAATTCTAATGAAGTCATTTTAGAATAACCAACCTTTGAATGTCATGAACATGTAGTTTCTAGTTCTCCTAAAAAATCTCCTCCTAGGGAGGATATCATGACCAGTACAAGAAAATGTGAACACATATACATGTCTTTCAAACACTAACAACAAGGCTTCCTTAGATGAAGATGATGAAGTGAAACTAGACTCTTCCCTAAGATATTATGAAAATAGGGACAAGTTTGTTGAGGTTATGACAACACAAATTGGAACCCCTCTAATTATTGAGCCTTCTAAGTCACCTCCTAGTAGTGAACCACATAAAAAGAAAATAGGGGATTTCTTGAAATCTACAATGCAACTTGATAGTAACAATTTTTTGTAATGACCAAGTTATAATATAGTTGCTCAAACATGTATACAACCATAAACCACTCCCACTTTATTACCATTTCCTCAACATATTTTTCCTAGTGCTCCTCCTTTTCCTATAAATAATTTAGTTGACGACCTTAAAAATACTCCCGGTAATATATCCTTATGGAGTCTTATTCAAACATTACCTACATACAATTGGTTATTTTGAGAAATATTACAAATAAAATAGGAGGAGATCCAATCTTCTATGAAATTGAATGATGTAATATCCTCCTTTGATCATATGCAAGTCACACTTTTAGAAATCTCATTCCATAAACATGAATTATCCTCACTTGAGACTCAAAACAAAAAAGAAGCCTTGATGATAAATGTGGTTATTAATGGAACTGCAATTAGGAACACTCTCATAGACAATGGAGTGGATCTTAATGTCCGTGGCATTGACTTCCTAGATATAATTGGTAAGGAAAAGAGGCTTATTAAGCATAATGATGTTAATATTTATGGATTTGATAATGTTAATAAGAAACCACTAGGAATGATCATATTACCTATTGAGGTCAGACCTATAGTGTTTCCTACCCCTATCCCTATCATGTCAGGAAAAATTTCATACAACCTTATCCTAGGGAGACCATGGATTCATGCTATGAATGCAGTCCCATCTACTCTTCACCGTGCAATAAAGTTTGAATAATACAACAAGATATACACAGTTGAAGAAGATGAAAGAAGCTATAAATCATATGATCACAACACTCCCAACTCCCCTAATACTTTCATTCCAAAATCAAAAGTTGAACCTACACAAGTTGATGCTAATTCTAATTGTTTTTCACGTACAATGAAAAAATTTAGTAATAATTGGTGATCATAGATTCTATTCCTTGTTTCAATTAAGAATCTAAAATATTACCCTCAAAGTCCAAAGATTTATATACAAATGATTCATTTTCAGACACAAGTCCTAGTGATGATTGGGGTTCATTAGATTTTACACCCTCCTTCATGGGATGGTACAAAATCTCACAATCTAAACCAAAACAACCTTGTGTTTCATTTGCTCAACTTGGTTCTACATCAACAACATTACCCCATGGTAGTGATGGGGACTATTTATCTCCCATTCCTCATTAGAGGATGATCCATAACATTAAGAAACCTAAAAATGATTTGTGTTTTCTTGAAGAAGCTAATCCTTCTCAAAAGCACAAATCCCCTTCATCTAAATTGAGAGATTGTTATGATCTTGATTAAAAAATCCCTCCTAAACATGGATACAATGAATACACAAAGAAAATTGATAACCATACTCTTTCAAGAAGGATCTAGGTTTACCACCTTTATCTCCATTTTCATCTAAGGCTTTATCATTTAGTGTATGTATGGAATATTTTGAAAATAAAGGAAAATATTATGCTATTGATCAAGAGAGTATCTTTTTGAGACTCCTCCAAGATCCTTTGATATCCCTCCCTCTAAGAACATGAAATAAATTTTACTACAAGAGTTCATTTTGTGAATATCATAGAGTATGTGTTCATTAGACTAATGAATGTATGGCTTTAAGTGATAGAATTCAACATCTTAAGGAGGGTGGTGCTCTTCCTTATGTTGGGGCACCTAATTCATCTAATTGATATTGATTTTCACTCTAGAATATTTCTTATCAATCATCTTGGCTCAGTATTGTCTCATACTAAGGGGAAGGACTCAAACAACAACTTAAACACTTGCAAATAGAATTTGAAAGCAAATAGGGTAGAAGTACTTCTTTTTCCATTTGGAAATGTGTTCCTAAATCATTAAGCATGGGGTAACACACTTTTGTCACTCAACCCTTGTGAAAAACATTAAGTAAAGGTAAAAAATGTGTATTTAGATGTGAGTATCAACATTCTCTAAGGATTTTACAACATAGATAGCCCTAAACAAATGATCAGTCCAATGCTTTGTGCAAATTGGATATTGTTGCCTCAAGATACAATAAGGCAAGGACTTAAAAAAAAGGGAAATAATTCTTGTCATATAAGTTTCCAGTCTTTTGTAGGCTTCTAACATCACACAAACATGTTTCTTTAACCCTCCATTGATAGAAAATGTAAGGATCATTCAAAGACACCAAGAACCTAGGGTTTTTGGGACTGTTTCACTGCAAATCTAATTTTTTTGTCAAAGAGATCTCCTTCACACATTGAATTCATGAAGTTTCATTTTGTATGAGTGTGCATAGGAATAGGATATATATTTTTTATAAATTTTTAGAAATTTTAGATTGTAGAAATTTTGGCCCTGCTGAAATTTCCCTTGTTCGAAACCCTAGGCTAGGTTTATACTTGTCCTCATAAAACTACAATATCTTTTACAAAATGAAATGAAATATTATGAAACAAAAATAATTTGAAGGACAAGACATTTCTTCAACATCCTACTTCACCATCAAGGCCATATATGATCGCGCCATTCTGTAGAATGAGTTTCTCAGTTAGCTTTAATAGAAAAAACACCAAATTAGACATGAAAAATGAAGATATTCTCATTCAAACTTCTTCTAATGATTGGAATCAATGTTAAAAATCTTATGGTATGTGTAGGATCATGATTGGCCAAAAAGTGGCAATATGATGGGTATGTGGTGATGACTATTTTTTACCAAAAATTAATGAAATGAAAGGGTTTTTAAAGGAGATTTTCAGCTTTCCACTGATATAAATTATGCTTTACTTTGAATTTAATACGTAATTATTATTCATTTTCTATTCAAATTATTACTAAAGTCCTGATTGATAGGCTGATTGAAAAACATCTATAGCTTTCAACAGTATTACATTTTTTGAATTCCAAAACATGCATCACATTCTATGGTTCACATACTATAGGATTAGAAAAGAAAATTGAATTTCATGAAGTTTTGACCAAGTTAAGGTGGTTAGACATAAGTTTTATATTTTTTTTAAAAATGTAATAAAAATTATAATTAATTATTTACTTTGAAAAAAATTACAAAAAATATGCATCACATTAGGGCATGAGTCCTCTACTTATATCTAAAAATATTCTAAGAAAATATTATCATTTTATTGTGGTTAGGTGGTCGGCAGACACCTACTTCTTATTTTTTCCCTCAAATTTAAGTACCACCGCATTGAAATTTCAAATTTTCACCAAATAGATGCTTTTTTTAAACAAACCTAGTAGTTTAGAAACTACATTCAATTTTCTACAGATTCTATTCTTACATATTTTTGAAATAATATAGATAACTTATTGAAATTTTTACGTCAAGTTGCTAAACTCTATTTTTTCTAATTTTTTTTGCCACTTAAGGGCCAGTTTTTTCGATGATGATCCTACACATACCCTTATTTAACATTATCCAATGATTTCCAAATAAATAAACTGACCAACATCCCTTTTTCTAACTCTAATTACATCATTTGTACTTTTGACAACATTTTTGACAACTTTTTTGCAAAATTTGCAACTTTTTTTGTAATATGAATCTAAAAAATCCTAGAACCTCTTAAAAAGACTCTAGATGACTCAAAATGGTATAAATTGAACTTATTTACTAAAATGAAACCAAAAAACCAAATTTTATCACCATTTGTAACAATTTTCCTCAATAGGTGCATCAGGGTGCCCCTGCACCATACTCCCTAGAGAAGAAATTCAAGATCCACTTGAATTAATGTCTAAAATAGTTTAGCCATGCTTGTGAATTTATCCTTCAGTCATCCATGTTGTATCTTCAATTGGAAGACCCTTCCACTTTTCCAAATATTAGATATATTCCTTATTCCTTATCTTCTTGAGTTCTTTGGTATCAATGATACACTCCAACTCCATAGGATTTTTAGGTGGAAGATATTGAACTCATTTAGCATATGATAATGAAGATGAACATGTTCCATCACTTACAAGAACATCCCCTTCAAAAGGTTGCAAATGAAAAACATTAAATATGGGAGAAATTCCAACACTTGGGGGTAACTCAATTTCATAAGCATTGTTTCCAAATTTATGCACAATCTTACAAGGCCATATATTTTTCACCTCCAACTTGGGGTATTGACCCTTTGGAAATATCTTTTTCCTAAGATGGGCTAAAACCAAATCCTGAACTTTGTAATCAACTTCTCTCCTTTTCATATCTTCCTTTTTCTTATACTTGTCAACACTACTTTGATGTTGTTTCATAACTTGTTGTTGGATCTTCTGCATTCCAACAACAAATTTTTCTCTCTTAGGACTTAACCTATTCATTCAAATAATATCCCTCAAATCAAATACCCCTCTAGGCTACAAAAAAATAAAAAACTTGAAAAGGATGTTCATGGAATCATTGTAGGAAAACTCTTCATGAGGAAAGAAAAGAACCCATTGAGTATAATATTCTTTAGAGAGGCATATTAAGAGGTTTGAAAAGCTTCTATTAACAACCTTAGTCTACCCATAAGTTTTGGGATGATAGGTAGAATTGGAACTAAGGTTGGTTCCAAGTTTTTTCCACAAGGTCCTCTAAAAATGCCAAATGAACTTACTATCTCTATCTGAAACAATAAAGAGAGGAAAACCATGAATTATCACCAATTCCTTGAAGAATATACCTACAATATATGATGCATCATTGGTGCTTTTATAAGGGATGAAATGAGCCATCTTTCAGAACTGGTCAACCACAACATAGGCTGAGTTAAAACCTCTATGTATTCTTGGTAGCCCCATTATAAAATCCATGCTAATTGACTCCAAAAGCTTAGGAGGAATAGTAAGAGGCTGATACAACTCTATATTGGTGCGAATTCCCTTTTCCCTTTGATAAATAGTGCATTTCTCAACAAAATTCCTTACATAAAATTGCATTTTAGGCCAAAAATAATTCATTCTTAACTACTTCAAGGTCTTACAAGGCCAAAATGACCTGCCACACTACCACAATGCTTTTCCTTTATCAAAATTTCCTTCATCAAACACTTAGGTATAAAAATTTGTGCCCATTTGAATATAAAACCATCTTGAATAAGAAAATACAACCATTTTTCATTGGTGTTGTTATGAGGCTGCAAACAAAACTCATATATCTCCTTAAAATCTATATCATCATCATACATACCTTTTAATGATTCAACTACCATATTTTTCAATTTAATTTCTTGCACCATAAGAGCTCTCCTACTTAAGGCATCAACAACTTCATTGGATTATCCCTTCTTATGGTTAATGGTGAAAGTGAAACCTTGCAAGAATTCTACCCACTTTCAATGCCTATGATTGAGTTTCTCTTGAGTGTTTACAAATTAGAGAGCATGCTTATTAGTAAAGAATATAAACTCCTCTGGAAGTAGATAATTCCTCCATTTTCTCAAAGACTGCATCATAGCATACATTTCTAGGTCATAGGAAGAGTATTTATTTTTATCCTCATTCAATTTTTCACTAAATAAAGCAATGGGTCCATTCTCTTGACTCAATACAACACATATAGCATAACCACTAGCATCAAAATAAATGGAAAAGACCTTATTAAAATATGGTAAAGCTAGTATAGGCTGCTCTGCTACCCTTTTCTTTAAATACTAAAAACTCTTTTTAGCCTCCTCAGTCCAAATAAATTTCATTCTCCTATCTCCCTTTAGGTTGTCTATTATTTGTGCACATACATGATTGAATCTCCTAATGAATTTCTTATTAAAGCTTTCCAATCCATGAAAACTCCTTACCTCATCAATTGACTTTGGAGAAGGCCAATTCAAGATAGCTTCCAATTTCCTAGGATCCATTTTATATGTGCCCTTTGTTATCACAAATGCAAGATATAACAACTCTCTCTTTAGAAACTCACACTTTTTTAGATTAATCATTATTTTCTCTTCATTCAATCTCCTTAATACCAAATAGAAATGATGTAAGTTATATTCTTTACTAGAATTGAAAAAAAAAATCATCAAGATAAACCACTATAAACTTACTAATAAAAGGATTGAGAACTTTATTCATTAGTCTCATAAAAGTGCTAGGGGCATTGAAGAGACAAAAAGGAATTACAAGCCATTCATAGAGCCCATCATTTTTTTTTTAAATATTGTCTTCCACAAATCACCTTGCCTTATTCTGATTTGGTGATACCCACTCTTAAGGTCTATCTTGGAAAAGTAGCTTGCTCCACTTAGACAATCCATCAAAACTTCAATCCTTGGAATTGAGAAACTATGCCTAATTGTGATCTTATTTTTTTCTCTTTAATCAATGAAAATCCTCCATTCTTCTCTCTTTTTGGGTGCTAGGATAGTGGGAACCATGCAAGGACTGAGACTTTATCTTATTAGCCCTTTATCAAGCAACTCTTGCACATGCTTCTTGATCTCTTCATTATATTGTGGTTCCATTTTGTATTCAAATTTATTAGGAAAACTATCCCTTGGTATGAATTCAATGTGGTGACTTATATCCCTTATTGAAGGCAATAAACTTGGGAACTCATCTACCACTATATCAACATGTTTCTTGAGAAAATATTGGATCTCCAAAGGAAGCTCATCCATCATAACTATTGTCACAATAGCTCTAGGTTTGGCTATGATTTCAAAGCCCATTTTCTCCTCTTCCATTGTCTTGATGAAATATTTCTCTCCTACCACCATCACACTAGATCCTACTTGTTGTTCTTGGATTTCATTTTTCTAAGGTATCAAAGTGTAAAAGACCCAATCCTTCTCCATGACATAGGATTGTTTCCTACCATTGTGGACTTCCTTCCTATCATATTTCCATGGTCTACCTAGTAGTATATGGCAAACATCCATGGGAATGATGTCACATAAAACATTATCCTTATATTTGAGCCCTATTTTGAATTCTATCCAAATTTTCTCATTTATTAAAAATTGTTGCCCTTTGTTTAGCCATGAGACCCTATATGGAGTGGCACAGGGTAATGCTTTTATTTTTAACTTATCTACCATTTTAATAGAAACCTAGTTATCCATACTACTAGAATCAATGACAACATGACAATTTTTACCTTGGATTTTGCAAGTGGTCCGGAAGAGTTATTTCTTTGGGGTGGTTCCTTGTCCATAGGCACCTTGATCAAGGTTCTCCTAATTAGAAAAGAATCCCAAACTTTTCATTCTTCAATGTTTGGTGAAGAATTTAAACTTTTAGCATCTCCACCTTGTGTTACTTGATTTCTCCTCTCACTCCTAAAAGAAGTAGATGGATGTTCTTCAAGGAATTTTCATGCTTGGTGGCCTAAAAATCTATTACATTTAAATCAACGTTTCCATTAAATCCACTTACTATTCCTCTACTCCCACTCTCCCCCTAAAATGGACTTTCTCCTAAATTTTCCCTTGAATCATGCTTTTCTTGAGCACATTTGTTCTCCTGAGACCTCAATTTTCTATCTCTTCCCCTAGGCAATGGACCTCTCCTCTTAAAGTTGTCCTTCCCTACCTTAATTTTTCTCTTTGTCTCCTTCTCATATTGTCTTAAGCTCCTTTATAGCTAGGCTGGTGTAGTATCTTTTCTGCACTATCTTCTAGGGATCTCTGTAGGACATAGTTCTCTGGTATTTCACCCACCATCTAAATAATCTTTACAACCTGTCCAACATCCCTCCACATATTTATAACACTAGCTCTCTATAATCTCCTCCAGGTATTTTCTGAATCCAAGGCTCCTTTGTTCTCAAATTTTGGAGCTCTATGTAGCAAATTGAAAAGTATAACCACTACAAAACAAAAAATTTACTCCTTTCACCTTCACTCATCCCGTATTTCATTCTTCCTTCTCTTCGGCGCACAAACTCCCGTTCGCCAAAGCTGACGCATGGCCCTTTCTGGAATTCTTTGTTCTAACACCCTTTTGTTCTAGCATATCTTCAAATTCAAAATACTTATTCTTAGTTCCAACTATCCGTGCTCCCTATTGCATTAATACACCAAAAGTCTGGCCTTTCAATTTGAACCCCCACCCTCTAATCCACTTTCACCCCAATCTCTCAATCACAACCTCCTTCCACAATTCCTCTTTTCATGGTTCTTCTTATGTGGATTTTCTTCATCCATATCTTCTGATCACCTCAAATCTCCATAATCACATCTTCTAATTTTTCTCAATCCATTATGGCTTCATAAAGACTGTTTTAATTTTTCACCTCGTAGTAAACAACTTAAACATTCTCAAAATGGGATTTCAAAGCAAACCAGGCATGGCATTCTTTTATCCATTTGGCTATAGGTTCCTTAAAGCCCAGGTAGCGGAGAAAATAGCCTTGTTTCACTCAACCCTTGAGGAAAAAAATGAATAAAGGGAAAAATGGTGTACTCAGAAATGTCTCAACATTCTCCAATGGTTTCCCAACATACATAGCCCCAAACAAATGATCAATAAAATTCTTTGTGCAAATTGGATATTGCTGCCCCACAATGCAATAAGGAAAGGACTTCAAATGAAAGGGAAAGAATTCTTGAAATAAAAATTCCTAGACTTGTGTAGGATTCTAACATCATGCCAACATGTTTCTTTAATCCTCCATTGACAAACAATGCAATGATTATTCAAAGACACAAAGAACATAGGGTTATTGGGATTGTTTCACTACAAATCTGAATTTTTTTTCAAAGATATCTCCTTCACACGTTCCATTCATGACTCTCCCTTTTTTAGGAGTGTGGATACACATAGGGCAATTTTTTCTACAAATTTTCATGAATTTTAGATGGTCAAAACTTTTTCCATGCTCAAATTTCCTTGGGTTTATACCTATCCTCACAAAAATTGCAATATCTTTTACAAAATAGAATGAAATTTGATTAAACAAAAATAATTTAGAGGCTAACACACTTCGTCAACTTCCTACTTCACCATAAATTTTGTATTGGATTGTACCAGGCCATACAATAAGTTTCTCAGCTAGTTTTTTATAGAAAAAACACCAAATTATTTAATGACCTTTATTTACACCTTCACATTATGTTTTGGGCTGACATTGTAAATATGTTTTATATTTTGGATGACAAAGTTGTTGATGTAAATATAGCTACAGATATAATAATGGTTTCTGAAAAAGGAAGTTAGTAAGTGGTGAGGAAGACATAAGTAAGGTGTGTAAAATAGTGAATCTATTCATTCTGGATTGTAGAGGAAGGAGGTAAAGAAGTTTGAGTGTGAAGGAGGTATCTTGTGGCCTGGAAGCAAGAGTCTCACATTTGAGTAGTGGATTTAGGGAGTGTTCCTAAATGCATGTGCATTCCCATTATTTTTCATTATACTTTTAATAGGGTATAATATTGTGGACTAACATCCACCATGGTTTTTCCCCTAACAGGGTTTCCACATAAAAAATCTTGGTGTTCTCTGTGATTTTGATGTGCTGATTGTTCATAGTTTATTGTTCATTCATCAGATCTAAGATTAAGTTAAGTTAAGTTGAAAATTTTAAATATTCATTGACAACTGATTCACCCCCCCTCTTAGTTGTCTATCCCTTTTTTTCCAACAGTAATGTGTTTTCCACATTCACATTGGATTTAGGGCCCTTTTAAGCTAAATAGAACTATTTTTTCCTTAATTTAATGTTGAAAGTGAATTTATTTAAACCTTCACATTATGTTTTGGTCCCTCTTATTTTAATGACCATATCATCATTAATAGGCCCCTAATACCCTATATTATGTATCCTGGGGATTATTTCAACTAAAATCTTGAGAAGATCAATAAATAAACTTAATTTTCCAACTCCCTAACATTTCCTGAAGCTAAAAAGGCCTCGTGGGATCAATTCACAACCTTGGACATATGAGTCCCATCCAAATGGGACCTATATGCCACTTGTGGTGTATGAGTCCCATTTGGCCTCTTTTTATGGTTTTGAGTGGGAAATCAAGGTTTTAAGTTCAAATTTCATGAATGTTAGCTTTTGGGATCTAATAAATGGTAAGTTGGATCAATTTCCTATATAAACAAGGGCTGAAATCATTATTTCACCTAAGCTTGGACATGATATCAACATAAGCTATCAAGAGTTAATCATTTGAAGACTTCACAAGAGTGTCAAGAGATTTTACAAAACAATTTCTAAGGCATTCAAGGTCAGATTATTCATCATTTGTTGCAAAAATTCAAGATCCATTATCATGTCAAGATCATCGAACATCAAGCATATTATTGAGCTAGTGTTGAGATGTAGCATTGAAGATCCATTTACAAGAATTATTTCATATAAAATATTAGGATCAAGATCTACATTCTACATGGCCACTTCATATTAGATTGTTGATTTGCATTTCAAGACATCATTCAAGGTATCATTGTTCATATCTCATGTTCATATTTCATTTTCTTATCACAAGTTTTCATCACCTAAATGGGGTTTGACCTAGGTGAACCCCTATTTCCTAACATTCAATAAGATTTTCCTCTCTCTACATGTGTGATTGAAGATCTAGGTGGCTTTGAGGTTTGAATATCCTTTGAATAAAAAGTTTCAAGGTTGAGAGAAGTTGTCAAGTTGTCATAAGATTGTCACAATGTTTTCATCTTCATGAAAAGTCATATACAATTCCAAATTCAAAGTTTAGATCCAAAAACAAAGTGTGGAAGGAAGAGCAGAGATTGGAGACCTGATTATAAACTTGACCCTTTGAAAAAGCGAAGTGGGACTGATACACCACTTTTAGTATATGAGCCCTAGTACGACACATTTTCTATATTTTAGTGTTCATCTAGATCATACACTAGCATATTCCAAATTTGACTTAGAAACCCTAGTCTGGGATGAAATCACCTAGACTGGCATATGAGTCCTAGTGGTCATAAAACGAGAAGATTTAAAGGTCTTAGAGCTTGTTTTGATCTCGTTATTCTTCTAGGTGCACCTCTGTTCATTCTTAGTTTTCTATCTTTATTTTTAATTTCATTTCCTGGGTCATTTAGTTAGATCTTGCATGGTACATTTCATATTAAAATCATTTCTTGTCTTTCCAAGCCCTACCTTTTTGGTAAACCCTCTTATTATCTTTAATAACACCCCAGGACAACCTTTATTAGATATCTTCCCCCATTCCATCCTTGGATTGAGATATCTATGGTTTCCTTGAATGAAACAAGAGTGTGAAATAGGAGGAACCCCTCACTATGCCCTATCTCCTCAAAGAGAAGGCCTCCACCTATTTCTATTGTTTTAGTAATGTGGTCTATTTAGCTATAATAGGAAATTTAATCACTCCAAGTGGTTTTTTCCTACATTTCCAAACCCTTGAATAGATAAAGAGGCATGTTAAATTATTGATTTACCCATGCCAACTCTATCTAAAAGGGTCACACTACACACATTAAGGGTTGAGCCATTGTAAAAAAGGGTTCTTTTTATTTCACACCCATCATAGTTAGCTATTATCATGAAAGATTTATATTGTTTTTTGCACTTCCAAAGGAGGGAGATCGCTTTGGTGGAAAAGAATGTTAGCATGTATTCATTGAATCATGGATTCTATGTCATTTGGTTGCACATTAGAAGGGATAGAAACATTTTGTAAAGCATTGTTGGCCTCCTACAATGATCTAATAGCTAAGCCCTTACAGTTGTGATTCATAGATTGGACATTTAATCTAAATATCTATTTCAATCATCATGAAGTTTCATTTAACTTTTTCAACCCAGGAATGTGAACTTGAAATGGGTCAACACAGTATGTGCACTAAGGATTTAGAGTAGCCATATTAATTCTATTGCTAATAAAGATACAATGCTAAATGTAAATTACTTTGAAGTAATTAATATAAGTGTTGAGCATCACCCAAAAACTATAGTACAACAAAATGAATGAAATAAATGAAAATCTAGTAAATAAACAAGAAACTACTTTGTCTACCTTGGCTGTAGGAATAGTCACAAAATGGAATTTTAGTGGCTACATGAATATTCAGTGCCAAATTTTTAACTAATTATTGAACATAAAGTAAGAACTAAGATAAAGGATGGAATGCTCACCAAGTGAACCCCCTTGGATGAGTATATCTTAAGACTAATTTAAACTTATATGCAAAAACTTATACACTCATTTCATTCATTGGAAAACACAAGTACAATAAAGCATCATGAGAGTACATCATCAGATTAAGCAACCTCTTTTGAAGGAGCATCCAAGTCTTATTTATAGGGATAAAAGCTACTAACTAATCACCTAGCAAGGCAGTCAACTCCAACAGATTAGGAGGATGCCACTTTAGAGAAAGCATGAAAAGTGGAGAGGCGGTTACACATGTGTGGAATTTGGTTAGACATGCTTTCCTCAACATAGATTTAGCACAACAGTAATGCCTATATTAGCTCAATAGACAATTAATACCATTTACAAGGTGGTTAAAACTTCTATTTGAATGAGGAATCTCCCATTGTCAATTGTCTTCCCTTCATTTACCTTTGCATGACCACCTTGTTAATCGTTATGGTGAATGACCAACTAGAAAAATCTTCTTTAATTGTGTAGGCGGCTAATTATATCTGCAAGACAATATTAGTATGCAAAAAAAGTTGCATATTTGTAACCATCTTAAATTAGTATTCATCAATCCACATGTAAAATCACCACAGATAGTTCACATAGCATGTCAATGTCATTAAATATTGTAGAAATAAACTCATGACCAATGTCTATGGTTTTGGGGAAATATCATAAAAATATTAAAATACAAGCATGAAAGTCTATGAAAAATATGACAAATAGATAATAAAATCCTATCAAAATTTAGTCATAAACCTGACTCATCAAAGGCTAGAGAAGAAATGATAAAGAGAAGAGATGAAGCGAGGAAGGAGCTTGATGATTTTAGAGCTGCACAAAATGCTATTAGTGCTTTCATACCAATACCTCAAACTCAAGCTAGAACTAGCAGTCAAATAAGTATGCCTCTAAATACTTCCCATGTGAGTACATGGACTAATCCTTGACCAAACACTACTTCACAAAATGTGACTAGTGCTGCCTATATAAGAAGTACTAAATCCAGAGGTGCAGGCCCTTCTAACTCCTAGAATAATCCAGGAATGAGTTCTGTGCCCATGAATTTTAGTGTTTTAGTGGGCCCATAGATAAACCCAACACAGGGTCATTATTTTCAACCAAATACAAAATTTTGGAAGTGTTTCCTAGCTGCCATTTGTGGGACAAAATATAGGGGTTGAAAATTTTATACCGAGCACTGAAGGACAATTTCAGGGTGGTCCTCAAGTGTAGGGGAGTATTCCACCCTATGTGGGAAACTAATATGTTCACATACCACAACAACCATATATACAACAAAATATTCCTCACGACTAGGGAGGTTATCAACACTTTGGAGGAGGTAATGTTCCTGGAAGAAGACCCTTGCAGATGGATACATATAGACAACTTGATTTTGGGGGAATCCCTAGATTCCCAAATCAAGTTCCCAATGAAGTAAGACAGTGCCTTTCTAATTTCTCTGGAAGTGATGCCATGATAGGTGAGGAACACTTAGCTATTTTTAGGAACTTATTAGGAGATTTTGATATAGAGCATGAAGATGTGATTATAAAGTTATTCATGCAGTCTCTTTAACTACTAATTCAAGAGTGGTGTATGAATCACCAATTTCAAGGATTCTAAAACCCCAAACACAACTTTGAAAAGGTCACTAAACTTTCACAAACTTTTCTTCAATGAAAACTTGATTTTAACAAAGCCTTCAAATGCATTCAAAGTAGTTTTTAAACATCAAAATCTCAGAGAACCTCTATTATACTTTGGACATCATGGAAATGACAGTAACAAACCAACAAAACTCTCAGAAAACCTTGATTCATCAATTCTTCCAACCTTCACACCCAATATATCATTTTCTTGTAGTAGTCCATAATAGCAAGTTCTTGCATAACTTAAACCAAATTGAATTTCTCAAACACAATGTATTTCATAAGAACCCATTACAACCTTTATTAAACATACTCCAACATTAGGTACTATTTTTTTGGAAATAATATCAGAAAAAATGATTTTCTCGCAGCAAATGAGCCTCAAATAGGCCTAATTGTCAAAGCAAGTACTCACTTACTCACTCCTCAACCTCAAATAACTGAAAATAGTCCTTCATCAAGTCAGAAAACTCATAAATGCAAAATATTTAGAAAAGATATCACTCACCAAAGCAACAAAACTTAAAACCCTTGCTCAATGCTTAAAACTATGCTCAAATAGTGAGGGTTTATTGAAAGTATACATTCTAGACCTCTAAGCACCTAGTTTTTGCTTCAAGCATCTTGAATTGGGTTTGAAAAAGCTAGATAAACTATCTCCTAGCCTTGGCCACTATCATTTCTTCATATCATAACTTGCAGGCCTCATTCTTGCATGGAAAACATTGAAAATCACTTGGAGCAGCAACAAAAACTTTGTATCTTCACTTCTCCTCTATTTTCCAATATGAAAAAACACTAAAAAACCCTACATTAACCCATTCCACTTATTTTCTAAGCCTACATTGGTGGAATGGTTACTAAATACAATTTAGATTCTCAAAACCCTTGATTTGAGGGTTTCAGGCAGTTTCTTGAAAATCTACTCTTTATTACTCTAAACTTAATGCAAGTCCTTAAAAACAATTCCAAATAGTATCTAATACTTTAATCTATGAAATATAATCAAGAATATAGCCTATGAAATACTGTACAAACCATACAAGGATTGAAAAAAAAGGAGAAAGTGTTGAAAGTGTAAAACATAATACTTTTATTGTAAAATTTGTTCAAGATACAATGTGTCAATCCTTGGATCGCCTTCAAAAATCCCTAAATAGATGTTTACATCAATATTCTTGACTGCCCCATCAGTTACAACTGATCTACCATCTGGTTTTGCAAAGATGACTCTTCAACTTCTTGATTTTACAACTTCTTGCAATTTTGAAATTTTGAAATTTTTTTTGCATCTTTTGCAACAAAAGACTTTCAAATTGACCTCCTATAAACCTAATGGTAACTTAAATACATTTGAATGGGTCCAAAAATAACCATTTTACATGCATAACATGATGATAATTCAAATTTTACAATATTTCCTATTGGAGGCATAACAACACTAGGTGCTCCTGCACCAAAGAGATTGGTATAGGAGCCTCTTGAAGCCTAGTGTTGGATCTTGGGAAGAATCCTAGAGGGTTTTTAGAGAGCAGTATGGTGAAAAAATAAACCCAAGATTCATGTTGAATGAATTCAATAACATTGCTAAAGGTAAAAATTAAATGGTAGCAAAATTTAATATTAGATTCCAAAAGACTATGTCTAGGCTCCCAATGCATTTAAGACTAAATGAAGATGTTTGTTTGGTCACATATCTCAATTCCTTTGATTCTAAAATGGGTTACCTTCTCAGGGATAAGAACCCCCAAACCCTAAGAGATGCATACACGGTTGTAATCCACATTGAGAGAAATAGAAGAGCTCCAGGAAAAATAGGAAGGAGAGAAGATGTAAAGCTTCTCAAGAACCCTAAGGGGCATGTAAATGAAAAGATTCATGATGGGGAAAAAATGGATAAAATGATGACTACCGTTGAGGAGTTGACATACAAGGTAACAAGAAATGATAGAGGCTTATCTCACAATAAACCAACTTATCAAGGTTAAGAAAGAAGGCCTAGTATTTTAGATTAGCCATATAATACCATCTGGTATAATGGTAGGCCTATTCAAAATAATTAGAGAAATGTGTAGAACAAAGAGACTCCCGATGCTTTGAAAAGAGGGAATGAAAACTTTGTGGATGATACTCCTTGGTGTGACCCTTGTTAGTTGCCACATTCTTCTTTGCAGTATAGGGTTTCTTAATCCCTGGATGATAACTGTGAATCATATAATGATTGTGATGATTCACAAAGGGAGGATCATGGTGCCAACATGTTGTTTGGAATGGTTATGAATGATGATGAGGAAGGATAATCAGATGATGACACTACTAGGGTGAATAATCTAGAATCAAGAGAAAATGTGAGGCTAAGGAGGCCTTTAGATGAAGAGATCGGGTTGCTAACTGATAACGCTATTGCATAGGCTAGAAGTTTTGACAATCTGAGGAATAGGATAGTCAACATGGACCGAGGTAATTTGGGCAGCCTCTTCATAAAAGGAGATGGTACTCTAAAAGGAAAGAGTTTTACAAAGAAAAAGAAAATCAAAGGAAAGGAGGTTAAGGATACTAAAAATTAGGCTGAGGCTTCCTCTGACAAAGACAAATTTGAGAAAGAAAAGAATGGTCATGGGAGCAAAGGAGCTACTATGGTTCAAAAAAATAAATATGATTCCAAGCAAAGAAAAGAGAAAGAATAGTATGTATCAAGATTTGATGTTCTAAAATACAATGCTATCAACATGAATCAGATCTTATCACAAATCAAAGTAAGAGTTCCTTTGTTAGGAATGATAAGGATAGAGAAACACAAGGAAAAGGTATTAGCCCTTATTGTTGGTACACCTGCTATTGGTGATAAGGGATGAATTTCCCTGGTGACAAGGAGAAGGAACAGGTGAAGCATATTGAACCTAAAAGAATTCATATTGAGTTGCTTGAAGTATTCATAGGAACCACTTTAAATGCTAACCCCAATCGTATTGACCCATTTGATGTAACCATGCAAGTGAATGATAAGTTGATCAAAAATTGTATGATAGATTCTAGTGCCTCCACCAATATCATGCCTCTAGCAATCATGAAGGAGCTCTAGTTGAATTCCATTCATACATATGGCAAGTGTTTTTCTATGGATTCAAGGGAAGTCCTTGTGGTTGGAGTGGTGAATGAGGTTCGTTTCAAGCTAGCTACTTTTCTTGAGAAGAATTATGCTATGAGTGTAACTATTGTTGATATTCCTACTCAGTATGGAATGCTCTTGTCATGAGGGTGGGAAACAATAGTTGGGGGATGTTGGAAAAATGAAGAACATCTCATTTTTTTATTTTGTGTTGTCATTGATGTCACCATGATATATGAGTTGCAATTGCAAGATCAATTATGAAGTTATGGTATTCTGGTCTAGTATCTAAACTAGTATTTTGCTTACATTGTCCTATATTTTGGTCCGGATTTGTTTGCTAGTGATTATTGTTGCTTGCAATTTTTGAAATCATTTGTAGACGTCAGTAGCATGTACATTGAAGATCTCATGTATCTAGATGCTCGTATGGTGTATGGACATTACACTGGTATTTACAATTGTGCTATTATATCTATCCTTGGTCGACCTAATGGATGTATTGTGTAATGGTGATTTAATTTTTGTTATGTGGATATATGTGCGACCTATTTGAGGTCCATGTTGACTTTTTGTAGTGTGTTGGATGTGTGAATTTATTTTGGAGAATTTTTTGTGAATCCTTGAAGCTGACAGTTGGTATTTTGGTTGGTATTTTGGTAAATTTTGAAGAAGATATTTTGCATCTATTTCATGTTTTGTTAAAGCTACTTACTATTGTATGCATTAGAATAATGGATGGTATCTAATCAGAAAATTTAAGAAGATATTGATTCACCCCCCTCTCAATATCTTGGTCATTTAACAATTGGTATCAGAGCTTGGTTCCTCTAGAAAATCCTAACAGCTTGAGGGAGATCTTGAAGATGGAAATAGATAAAGGAGGCTCCTAGATTTCGTGAGGATCTTGACAAAGTTAAGAAAGAAAATAAGGATCTAGGAAGGAAGGTTGCTTAGAGCATTATTAGAAAATTATGAGAACCCCCTAGATAATTGGCGTGTCAGAGGATGGCATGAAGATGAAATGTGAAGAATGAATAAGTCAAGGTTTTGGAAAAAGAATTGGAGGAAAATATGAAGGAATGATCTTTTGTGGAGCAAATTAGGGTTTTACAGTGAAAAGAAGATTTTTAGCAACTTTTTGGGGAAACACATCATTTAATGCAAATTGGGGCATATCATTATTTTATAAAGGAAATGATTAAGGAATTTTGATCATTCGTAAACTTGAAGAAGTTGAAGAGATTTTGGAGCATCCTTGAGGAGATTTAGAGTTTGAGCTGTGCAAACCCTAGTCGCAGGTCATTGTGAAGAAAAATGTATTTTAATCTTTTGTGCAGTTGTGTTTTGTGTTGTTGGAGTTGTTTGAATTTAGAATTGGAAGAATGGAAACCCTTGTAGTCATTAAAGTGTCAAAGAGGCTGAGACCTTATTGAAAATATTCCTTGAAAGTTTTCAAAGATGACCCCATGGGTGCATTTTCGTCAATCCCTCATGGAGTTATGCCGACTGAGGATACAAGGATATATATTCGTGTAAAGTATGAGGAATTCAACCACACAAATTTGATTGAAATTTGGAAAAATGAGCTTACTGGTGATGATTTCTTGATAAAACTTGAGTACTCGAACTTGGTCATGAAGAGGTTAGATAGATGGAACAATTTTCGTAACTTCAGCTATGATGACAAATTTGTGAAATTATTCCTAAGTAGAATTCATGATAAATTTATGTGGATTGATTGGCCACACCTCATAAATAAGGAAGTGATTAGGGTTTTTACTAGGCTCTGGGATAAAGGTATAGTACCTATGTTTAAATCTATGATGAATGAGGTTGTAATGGAATTTACAAGAGCCACTTATGACAAGAGAGCTTTAATGATGAAAACCATCACTAATTCAGATGTGAAGTATGTAGCTATTATAATCGGTCACAAAATATAATTCACAAATAGAGAGAAATCCATTTTGGCTACAAAAATCTAAATTGGATTTGATATGGTTGTAAGTGGTGTTGATTATGAACTATGTGAGCTTCTTCGGTTACAACTACTTGAGAACTTGAAGTCGACGAAGGAAAAGAAGTATGCTTTCAAGTTTGGTTCATTGATTGTATGTCTATTGTTTTATTTCATGCAGAGACTTCTAAGAAAGAATGGTGAAGTAAATTGGAACTCATCTAGACTAGTGGCACATCAAATTTTTGACTATATGCATAGTTTGGCTAATTTGGATGCTCAAGATGATGCTCTAACAACATTCTTTGCAGTATTCAATAGAAACATGAATGAAAGGGAAAGGATTCCAAGGAAAATTGTTGAGAAGTATAAAAATGACATCATATTCCATGTTTCCTCTAAGTAATGCATGATTGAGGCTGTGGAACCTCAAACTATATGGATTCAACCTTTGGGATATGAGGTAACAAAAGAAGAAGTTGAAGGTTATGTGGAAATATTGTTGAAGAATCTGAAGGATCCCAACAAACCCAAAATTGGTACATATGCTAAAAAGTCTATGGAGATTCATCTGGAGTAGAAAAAGCCTAAAATTAGGAAGAAAGTGGAGAAAAAGCTTAAAGAAGTTGGATTCACTGATGAGAAAATTTCCCTTGGAAGGGCTAGGGGAGAATAGTTGGAGGCAGAATCATCTAGCTTGAGGAGATCCGAAAGGACTAGCTCTATAAATCCTCTATAGCCCCTGCAACAAAGATTGAACCTAGTACCGTTGATAAAGGAAAAGGTCTTGTTTCCATTAGACTAACTACTAGAACTATAAAAGGGAAAAAAAATCCTCTGGTAGCCCCTGCAAAGAGAGGAAGGAAAGAGAAAGCAACAAGGGAGAAGTAGCTTAGTGTTACAGATGATCAACATGATGAAGAAGAAGAGGAGGAGGCTTATCCTCTAGTGAATGTGCTTCTACAAAAGTTGTTGGTTCCAAGAGAGTACTTGTTGTGTCATCTTCTAATGATGAGGAAGTGCAAGTTTTTGGTGTTCATGTGCACACCAAACCAGAATCAAAGAAGAATAAGGTGTTTGATGAAGCCTCTATGGACCAAATATGAGAACATGATAATCCAATAAGTTTTGGTCCTCACTTTAAATTAGAAGCAACTCTTAATTCCATGCTACATTTTGAGAACATACTTTAACCTACAACAAAATACTATGATAATGGAGGAGAAGAAGATAAGAAAACTTTTCTTTTAATTTTTATTCAATAGGTTATCATCTTAGAAGTTAAGTGGGATGATATAAAGAAAGATATACCTGAAAGTATCTAGAAAACTCTAATGAAAAGGAGAATAAGGTTGTTGATTTCAAGAGAAAATCAAGAATATGCATACAATAAGATTGGGTCTTCTCTGACCCAGATGATCTGGAGATCTTTGAAGATTATGTGTGAAAAATTTAGATGAAGAAAGAGTAAACATGATTGATGAAACAACAAAGTGATCTGGTTTATAAAAAATATGGCTTGCTTAAAGCTAATGAAGATGTTATGCTGAAAATGCTAAGGAAAATATTCTCTTGATAAGGTAAAAATTTTTTGAACATTGATGTCAATGGTGAAAATGATCCTTAAAAGGTGAAAAAAGAATGAAGGTGAACTGAGCCTAACAAGAATAATGATGCTCCTGTAGGCACACTAAGGAGAGGCAATAATGAACAAGGTAATGCTGAAGAAGGAAAAGAAGTGAAGAAGAAGAAAAATGATAATCAGAGGAAGAGAAAAATAAAAATGAAAAAGATGAAATGGTAAAGAGGATAACAATGATAAAGAAAAAGATGACAAAAAGGAAGAAAAGAAAGAAGAAGAAGAGGAAATGGAATAAGAAAAGAAGGAAGAAGAGAAGGAAAAGGGAGAGGAAGAAAAGAAAAATGAAGAATGTGCTGGGAAAAATGAAGAAAGTGAAAAGAATATTATAAAATCTCTTAAGAATCCCAAAGAATTGTCCTTCAATAATGATGTTCTGAAAGGCCTGCTATCCAAGAAAATCAGATTTTAGCTGATAATTCCATAGGAGCTTCTACAACTTCCTATGATTGAAGGCTTTGTGGATTTGGAGAAGATGACTTTGGTGCATAAAGTAGTGTTAGGAGATGTTATGAAAGCATCCAAAAGGAAGGAAATTCCTGAAGCACATCAGAAAGGAATAGATTTTATAGAAGATGTTGTCAAGGCATTACAAGAAGTCCTACCTAGTGCATTAATTGATACATCTCTTGCTCTTGAAAATTTGAGACTATCGTTGGACTCTCTCAAGGAGTATACCTCTGGGCTTAGTGAAAAGACAAGAAAAGAGGTTGAGGAGAATTTGGTAGAGAAAAGGTTATTGGAATTACATGAAAAGTATGCTCTTGCACACTCGAGTGCTGAAAAGAATCTAGAAGCCATGAAGGTTTGTGAGTCAGAAGCAAATGATGTTCTTTATTATTGCTTGAAGTGGTTAGATGCCACTCAGAATATTAAGGTTCTTATGGAATCCATTGAGTCTCAACTATCTATCATCTTCGGTACTTATAGCCTATCCAAAGATAGAGATATATCAACCTAGAATGTCGTCACTGTGCATAAAGAAAAATTATTTGTCTTGTAGAAGTAGAAGGAAGAGATTATAAGAAAATTTGATCAGTTGAGTGAAATTGTAAGTGGAATACACACTGGTTAGCAAGGCTCTAGCATGTGCAAAAAACCTTGAGAAGATAAATTTGACTCTTGATACTTTAGATGATGTAGAAGAAACTCTAATAGAGTTGGAATCCCTGAATAGGATGCTGATTGCCACAAAGGATAGTTGGGAGAATGGAAAATCAGTATGGGAAGGTATTCTAAAGGAGCTTCAAGGCCCGCCATCCTCTGGTTGATAGATGTTTCTTTGTTTTCTCTATTTTTATGTTTTCAATTTGTTTTTGGGACACCCTTTGTCCTTGATGTCAAAGGGGGAGTGAAGAATGGTGAAATGTTGGTGTTAGGGGAGAGAAGTGTTGTAAATAAGACTTTTTGCACATGTTGCCATCAATGAAAAAGGGGGAGATTGTTGGAAAAATGAATAACATCTCATTTTGTTTTTTTTTGTTGTCATTGATGTCACCATGATATATGAGTTGCAATTGCAAGATCAATTCTGAAGTTGTTCCTGTATTCTTGTTTGGTATATGAATTGATATTTTTCTTACATCGTCTGGTATTTTGGTGTGCATTTTTTTTGTTGGTGATTATCATTGTTGTGGTTTTGGGAAATGGTTTGTAGACATTGGGAGCATGTAAATTCAAGATCTCATGTATCTAGATGCTTGTATGGTGTATCAATGCTACACTGGTATTTACAATTATGCTATTAGGTCTATCCTTGGCTGACCTAATGGATGTATTGTGTAATGGTGAATTAATTTTTGTTATGTAGATATATGTGTGACCTATTTTAGGTCCATGTCAACTTGTTGTAGCATGTTGTATGTGTGAATTAATTTTGGAGAATTTTTGTGAATTCTTGAAGCTGACAGTTGGTATTTTTGGTGAATGAGAAGTGCATCTAATTAGGTTGACCTAATTAATGCCTACGAAGAGATCATATATATATCAGAAAGTTTTTGAAGATTGAGATAGTGTGGCTATGATGTAAATGAAAATGTGAAGAAGAGCGAATATGATGAAGTGTGTCAAGTCATTTTACTGAGCTTCATTGGGATTGAATCTACACTCTCTAGGTGTACTCTATTAGTTCATTTTCTGGTTGAAAGCCATTTTTATCATTGTAATTCTGTAGGTAGGGAGCCTTTGTTTTTGGAAAGTGAGTCCTAGCAGTGAGCTACCCATTTTGTAATATCTTATAGCTAGTTATACTACATTGTGAGCTAACACTCACCAAGGTTTTTCCCATTTTAGCCTTTCCACATAAAATCTTGGTGTTCATGTGTTATGTGATTTCATGTTCTATTAATACTTTTACTTGTCCTTGCTATTGTATGCATTGTAATAATTGGATGGTATCTGATCAAAAAATTTAAGATGATACTGATTCATCCCCCCCTGTTAGTATCTTGGACATTCAATAGGGGAAGCATGAAGTTGGACCTTTCTTATGCCACAATACTTGTGAATGGTAGGGATGTCATGCTACTCAAGGAGAAGAGGCTCAACATATAATTGAGGATGTTAATCCACATTAGGATGTGGTTTTTGTTGACATAGATATGGAAAAAATTAAAGTTGTTGATGCAAAACCAATGAAGGTCAAAGATGCACAATAATCGAAGAGATAAAGCAAGGGGTCTAGTCAGATGGTCTTTGGACCATGAATTTTGATGGAGCTTGCTCAAAAGAAGGATCCAAAGTAGGGGTGATTCTCATGCCACCGGGAGGTAAGTCTTATAGATACTCATTTTCACTCAAATTTGAATGTACAAATAATGTTGTTGAGTATGAGGCTTTACTCCTTGGACTTAAAGTTTATGTCAAGCATGGAATTAAAATACTTAGAGTCTCAAGTGATTCTGAATTAGTTATTTCCCAAACAAGAGAAAAATATGAGTATAAAAAAAAGAGGTTAAAACAGTATAGGAATGTTGTTTAGGACTACATTGAAATGTTTAATGCATTTTCTATTCAATCGGTAGAAAGGGAAAAAAATGTGACAATGGACTTCCTTGCTAATATTTCCTTGAGACTGGATGATATTACCTACTATGGTATATCAAAGGCTGAGACTCAAATGAGGCCTTTTGTTCCAAATAATATTTAAATTTGGAAGATATTCAATGATGATAAGGAATTTTTGAAGTTCTTACATTGTGTCGAAGAGTATCACACTTAGGAAATTAATTTCTATAATTTTGTGGAGAAAGTGGATGGGAAGGATACCATCCTTGGTAAGGAGGTTATTCAACTTAAGACCAAAAAATACCAAAGGGATTGGCAGCCCTAGAAAGAGTTTTTGATAACACAGACAAATGCAATATGAAGAAAAATTCTACACAAGATGAAAAACTTGAGGAAATCAATTTGGGGAAAGATAGTGCACCCAAGAAGGTGCATATTGGTAAGAAGCTTAACCCCAAGGTTAGATCTATGTTGATCACTCTGTTGAGGAAATATAAACATGTTTTTGCATATTCGTATGATGAATTAAAGGATTATAAAGAGGATTTATTCCAGCAACAGATTCCTCTAAAGCCTGATGCAAAACCTTTTAGGAAGAAGCAAAGGCCAACAAATCCTACATTGTCACATAGGATGAAACATGAAATCATGAAGCTCAAAGATGGTGGAATCATAAATCCTATCAGACATTCCACCTGGGTATCAAATTTGGTACCAATAAGAAAAAGAATGGAGATATAAGATTATGTGTTGACTTCAGAAATTTAAATGTCTTCACTAAAATATGACTATCCTTTTCCTAACATGGAGGCAATGTTACATAAGGTTACTAGTTGTGAGCTTTTATCTATGATGGATGGGTTTTTTGGCTACGATCACGTAAAGGTAAAAGATTCTGAGCAATATAAGAATGATTTTGCTACACAATGGGGAACATACATCTATGTTAGAATGCCTTTTGACCTAACTAATGTTCGAGCAACATTTTAGAGGGCCATGGATGTTGCTTTTTCATATTTCATAGATGTTTTCATGGCTATATATCAGGATGACCTCATAGCATATTCCAAGAAGGAGGAGGAGCATTGCATGCACCTAGAAAATATATTCATAAGAGCTTTGGAATATGGTATTTCATTGAACCCTAAGAAATGCATATTTGTGGTTACAAAAGGAAAATTGTTGGGTTATATAGTTTCAAAGGATTGATCTAGAGATAGTTGTAGCAATTGATATAATCTCAATTCCTAAGTCAGTAAAGGGGATCTAGTCATTCTTTGGCCAAATTAAGTTTTTTAGAATATTTATTACAAACTTTGTTGAAACTACAAGATCAATCTCCAAAATTTTGAGAAAGAAATAAATGGTTGAATGGGGTGATGAGCCTATTAAAGCTTTCAATTCCATCAAGGAGGCTATCAAAGAGGCACCGGTTCTCAAATCACTTGATTTTACTAAGCCTTTTCAGTTGTTTTCTTTTACATTATTCCACATAGTTGTTGTCCTATTACAGAAAAATGATGAAGGGTATGAACAACCCATTGCTATGCTTGATCTATGGAGTTTGTGGAGGGTATGAAATAAATGAATTCTCACTTTGCTTTGTCAAGCATATGCCTCCAACTAGAGCATTTGATGGTACTTGTAAAATCCATGGCCATTTCCATAAAGTTTTCCCCTTATGCCCTTGAGTTTCCTCCATTTTGTCTTTATAGGGTTCAAAAATTGCATGAAGGGCTTAAACCATTATATCATAAAATCCCAAACCCTTGGTGCTCACTTTTCCGCAGCCCCTTTTAAGTATTTTTTCATTTTCTCTAAGTCACGAGTTTTCATGTTTTTTGAACCTATGTCACGAAGTTATGGATTTTCATAACTTCCTGACATGAGGTTCTAAGGTTTGACTTTTGGGAGACTTCGCAATCTCCCTACTATTGGTAGTTACTGGTCATCTAATTTATAAATTATGTTTAGTTGGTTGTGTGTTCACCGACCCATTTACCTTGTCTTTTTGGTTGCCACCCCAGTTTAAAATGGTTAATCTTTTCCTAAGTCGTGGGCCTAGAGTATTTTATCATCCCCTAAGTCTTATGTCCTAAGGTGGCCCCATTTTAAGTCATGATTTATACACATGTCCATATTAAATTTTTATGTGTGCAAGTGGGCCTTCGGTCGGCATATCGCTGGTTATCAAAAGTTCTCAACTTCTGACTAGAGGTTCTTATGTTTATACTTTTAGCGACTTACCAATGGAGTGATAAGGAGTAAGGAGATATTTATCAATGAGACATTGATGTATCGACAAGAGGATGGGATAAGTATCCTTGATGGAGTGATAAGGAGTGTGGAAGTGTTGTCGATGAGACTATATGGTGTTAGTGATACCTTTTTCAATGTCTCTCCAACATGGTGATGTGAAGGAAATGCTGACTATGGGACCCAATAAGGTTGACATGCATTGATGGTACAATAAGTGAGAGAGGATGATGATGAGGGATGATATGTGGTGAAATACAATTACATGATTGGATGACTCACACCATTGTTCTGAGTCGTGTTGGTGACACCTGTATCTAGTGGGACCTATCAAAGGTGGTAGCAGATGGTGTTGGCAGAACAATGCTCTATCAACGAAAGTGAAGTTGGTGTCTTGACGATGGTTCAATATTCTCATCTGTGTGACTATAATGGGTGTCCCTATGATGGAGAGATATGATAGATAGATCATGGATATTTGAATGACCATTAATATGATGGTTAGGTTTTAAAGTAATGGGCAGTGAGTGATGGATTGTTGGATCTTGGGGTGGGTTAGACAGATCAATGACCATAATTCAAAGTGTGATTTCCTAACAGTTAGTTGCTCATGCTTGCGGGAAAGGACTTTGAAGTAAATTACATATCTACAACCAACTACCAAGATCAACTTAGGATGGATACAAATTGAATTTTTGCTTCTCCGAAGTAGAATTTATTGTTGAGCAGCACCATTGATGTCATGATGTGTTGTAGAGAATGAAATCAATGTCAGGTTATATTCTTCCTGACTATGATTGTGAATTTCCTAGGCGTACCATGCCTACATTCATAAACAATTTTGTTGGAATACGCTCAAGGTGTCAAGAGTATTCAATTCTAGTAGTTGCATCATTTTGGGGGGAAATTCTTGGACTACAGTTGGACTAGGGTGCTTTGGTCTAAAACCCTAGTTTGGTTAGGGTTGGAAATTTCAAATTTGAATTTGAGTTATACCTGCACTATAAAGGAATTTTTTTTACATTTTGTTGAGGTTCCATCCTCTTTGAATCTTTGTGACTTTTTCTTAGTCTGTATAGTGATTTCTGCACTTAGGGAGGAAATTTTGTAATGTTTACTCTGTAATAACAATAGATGACTTGAATTTTCATCGCATTTCATATTTTATGTTTGTATCAGCTCTATCATTCTCTCCACTATTGTATTCATAATCTTTGAATCAATATAATCAAGGGTTGTATTTATTCTCATGCCACATTTTTTGACCATGAATGTATGATTTGTTAGTTTATGTTCAAGGAGTAGAGTAATCTCTTTTAGTTCATATGTTAAGTTGTGATGATGCAATAAGGATCCCAAAGAAGTATGATAGTTTTGTTCTTTTGTTGGTTTCTTGATGTAAGCTATTAAAATTATAAGAAGCCAGGGTGGGTGTACTCTAGGATTATTACTTCATTTCTGGACTCAGTGTGGATAAGGAACTGGTCATTCTATGTTCATAATCCTAGATTTGAGGCAGATCCAATTTCAATTCAAAAGGACTTTTTACTTTCTTGCATTTTCTTTTATGTTTTCTTTCCATACTACCACAATATATTGAAGATAGGGAGAGTTGTGTAGATGATTTAGCTCATTGAAGGCTTCCCAACATTGTAGTATGATGATTTTCCTTAATGAATAGGGATACCCACCTTGGTCCTGCATAGGCTAAAGTGTAGAGAAGAGGATTTCCAATCAATCATTTCCTATTCATTGGCCACTAACCTAGGGTATCTGAGTATAAGGAGTAGCTACCCTTTAGGAGATGCTAGGCCATTAGCTAGAAACACCAATAGGCTAATAGGGGCAACAACAACTTTGAAAGTAACTAGAGGAACTTAAGAGAGGACATGTCTAAAGGTCGAAAAGGAACATGTGACAAGTGTTATATTTTTGAGGGAGATCATTATGCATATAATTACCCTCATAATTCAAGGTAATAGAAGGAAGGAAACCAACAGTAGAACCCACAACAAAAGATCCATGAACGATGGATAATAGGCAAGCTAAGTACCAAGCTTCTCTAATACAATTGTTGAGTAAGCTCTATGACTGAACCATTTATATTTTGATAGATATTGGAGCTACTAAGTGTTTTATAAATCCTAAATTTGCAAGAAGATGTTAAAAGACCTATAAATTTGTACAAGATCATGGTTGCAAACCAGTATGGAAATTAAGTAGAGTGAGAAAAAGAAAAAAGTAGAGATTTGAAGATGGGTCCTAAATTGATTATTCAAAGTATAATTGAAACAAATCCATTATAGATTGTGAGGATAAGATGGTGAGTTTTCTAGATGACTATGGATACCTGGTTTAGATACATGGGATACATAAACCCTTAGAGCTTAGGAAAATTTCATCCATGCAACTTAAGAGGGCTCAGATGAAGGGTTGTGTCATTTATGTTATACATGTTAGTGAACTTGACAATGAGAAACCATACCTTGATTATTATCCAATTCTTATGGAATTTTGAGATGTGTTTCTCAAAAATCTCATCGAGATGCCTCCGAAGAGAGAATTTGATTTCTCCATCGATCTAGTGCCAAGAGTTAAGCCTCAGTCTAAGGCTCCATACAAGATGACCACCACCAAGCATTATGAATTGAAAACATATTTATAGGAGCTATTACACAAGGGCCTTATTTGATGCAGAGAAAAGAACTACTCTTGATTCACTTGACAACTTTCATAAATTGATTCATTTCAAACAATGATTAGCATTCTAGATCACATTGGAAACATGGCCATGGCAGCCTAAAGTGCATTCAACAAGGGAAAACCAGCATGATGCATGAGTTCCTTGATATTTTAGTCTTCTTACAACATGTTCTATTGATTCCCAACCAATCATGTTCACACAAAGTATAGATCTTATCAAACCCTCAAGTCACTAAGATTTTAAGGTTGTTTACATACAAATGAGAGCACACTGTCATTGATTCCTCACACATGAAAATTTTTAAAGACTTGAGCCCAAAATGGTTTTTAGATATCCTTAAAAAAAAAATTTCTACCAACTTTCATGACTTTTTGATATTGGATAACAAAGATATGAATTTTTTAGTGTTGCTAGAAACCCTAGTTAGGGTATAGGGTTGTCATCACCAAAAATGCAATAAATTTCACAAAACTTAATGAAATTACTCCAAAAAAATTAAAAAATTGTATATTTCATAGCTTCATCATCCACACACCTACCCTTGATCATACGAAGTCATACAAAACTGTACAAACATGTTTTATTTTTGTAAAACAATGAAAATTTATACATGGCAATCACTAATTTGATCATAAATTTTTCAAAACATGATAAAATTTTCTCAAACCAAAACAAATAGAAATATAAAAAAATTATACTACTTTTCCAATAACTTGTAGGACCATACTATATAGTACAAGTCATACAATCTAATTTGAAGTCTGTTTCACCATGGAAAACACAAGAAAATGCTTCCAAAATGTTCATCTTTCATTCCATATCTTCTTTAAGCTTGGTGCTAAAATTTACATTCCATATTTATTAGATTAAAACCTACCACAACCATCCAAAATGATACATAACTCCCATTAACCAAATTTGCAAAATTGTATTGACAACATTGACAAGTTTTTTGCAACTTTTGACAACTTTTGCATTTTTTGAAAACTTTGCACCAAATCACCTAAAAATAATCCAATATGACCCAAAATCACCTTAAATAGTCCAAATGTACCTTATTGACCCAAAAAAAACCAAAATTCAAAGTTTTGTAACATGACATAAAAATGCATCAAAGATGCCCCTGCATCATAATCCTTGAGGAAAAGAAATTTGATGCTCTAGCTCAAATATTTCTTTTTCTTTTTCCAATAATAAATAAAATTTGAAAAATGGTTTATTTCACCTACACTTAGTTCAGTTGCAAGATTCATAATTTTGATTTTCTTCCCACCATGCCTCTATTTCTTCTTTATAGTTTGCTTCAAAATATATTTTATTATCTCCTTCTTTTGAATCATTTTGTTTGCTTCTTGCTCAATCATTTGTATTTCCTCAATCAATATATCATTTCACTATTTCATTGCTTCAACTGCTTCATCTATTGCACCTATAAACACATAATCACAAATATTATTAGAAATAAAAATTTGAGTCTCAATGGACTCATTTTCTTCATCATTTTCCTCTTCCTTGGATAGCTTTGGCTCTTCCATCATCTTGATTCATTTTTTTATCTTTCTTTTCAATTTTTTCCTCTTTCTTCTTTATGTAATTTCCTTTATCAGCCACTTGAAAATTTTGTTAATGGTGATGTTCCAACTTTTTACACTTGTTACTATACTCCATATTGTTTCTTCAAATTTTTGCATTTGTTCCAAAGCTTGTCTCAACCCTATTGTCTCTTGCTAAATATTTATTTGTTTTACCTTCTCATCTTTCTTCTTCATCTCACTTCTCTCTCTTCTCATCATTGCTTCCTTGGAAAATTATTACTCTTCAAGTCTCCATGGACCATTCTCCTGAACACTTCCATTCTCAATGTGTTGTTTCTCCTTTTTCAAGAGAGTCTCTTTCACCTTGATTCTTCTCAAAGCCTTCAAACAACCTACAACTTTCTTTAGGCTAAATAAAATTCAACAAAGTGTCCAATATTTTAGCTCACCAATAATATGTCCAATCTTCCCATCCAACATTGTAACTCACAACTATTCAAATAATTAGTACCATTATCCCAACAATATTCTAGATCTAATACCAAAAATGATGCAGAGAAAAGAATTACTCTTGATTCACTTGACAACTTTCATAAACTGATTCATTTCAAACAATGATTAAATGCATTCTAAACACATTGGAAACATAGCCATGGCAGCCTAATGTGCATTAAACAAGGGAAAACCAGCATGATACATGAGATAATTGATATTTTAGTCTTCTTACGACATGTTCTATTGATTCCCAACCAATCATGTTCACACAAAGTATAGATCTTAGCAAACCCTCAAGTCACCAGGGTTTTAAGGTTGTTTATATATAAATGAGAGCACACTATCATTGATTCCTCACACATGAAAATTTTTAAAGGATTGTGCCAAAAATGGTTTTCATGTATCATTAAAATAGAACATTCTACTAATTTTCATGGCTTTTTGATAGTGGAAAAGAAATATATGAATTTTTTAGTGCTGTTGGAAACCCTAGTTAGGGTATAGGGTTGTCCTCACCAAAAATGTAATAACTTTCACAAAAATTAATGAAATGACTCCAAAAAAAAACAAAAAAAATTTATATTTCATAGATTTATCATCCACATGCCTACCCTTGCTTTTACTAGGTTGTAAAAAATCATACAAACATGTTTTCTTTCTGCAAAATAGTGAAAATCTATACATGCAAATCACTAATTTGATCATAACTTTTGCAAAAAATGATGAAATTCACTCAAACAAAAATAAATAGAAAGGAAAAAACATTATCCAAGTTTTCAATAAATTTTAGGGCTCTACTATATAGTAAAAGGCCATACAATCCAATTTTTAGTTTGTTCCACCATGGAAAACCCAAGAAAATGCTTCCAAAATGTTCATCTTTCATTCCATCTCTTCTCTAACCTTGGTGCTTGAGTTTACATGCCATATTTATCAGATTAAAACCTCCCAAAACCATCCAAACCAACACCTAACTCCCATTAACCAACTTTGGAAAATTGCATTGACAACATTGACAACTTTTTTGCAACTTTTCGCAAGATTTACATTTTTTGACAACTTTGCACCTAATCACCCAAAATTAATCTGATATGAACCCAAATGAGCTTAAATATTTCAAATGGACCTTATTGACCCAAAACAAACCAAAATTAAAATTTTTGCACCATTACACATCAAAGGCATCAAAGATTCCCTTGCATCATTATAGACCTAGTGTGTCACCATGCGGAGCACCAGTTATCTTTGTGAAAAAGAAGGATGGAACCTTGTGTCTAGGTATTGATTATTGAATGTTGAAAAAGGTGACCATCAAGAATTGGTATCCCCTTCCAAGGATCAATGAATTATTTGATCAGATGAAGGGAGCGATAGTATTCTTAAAAATAGATCTCAAATCTAGTTACCATTAGTTGAGAATAAAGGAAGAAGATATTCCAAAGACGGCCTTCTGAACTTGGTATGGAAATTATGAGTTCATCATTGTACCATTTAGATTGACCAATGTGCCCTCAAATTTCATGAATCTTATGAACAATGTGTTATGGGACTCTTTGGATGATTTTGTCCTAATATTTATTGATGAAATTTTGGTTTACTTCAAGTCTATTGAGGAAAATGATTGACACCTAAGGATAATATTATAGCATTTGAGGGAAAAGAAGATTTTTAGAAAGCTATCCAAGTTGTCATTTTATCAGGATAGGTTACACTACCTAGGCCACATGATCTCAACTGAGGGAGTCTCTATGGATCCTAAGAAGATAAAAGAAAAAATGAAATGGTCAATGCCTTAGAGTGTGATGGAGGTGTGAAGCTTTATCGGCCTTACTAGATATTACAAGAAATTTGTGCAAGGGTTTTCTAAAATTGTATCCTTGATAACATCTTTCCAAAAGAAAACAAAGAGTTTTGAGTGGAGCAAGAAGTGTCAATAGGAATTTTGACTCCTAAAGGATAAGCTCACAAAATCCCTAGTGCTAACTATACCCGATCCCAATGGTCAATTCTCAGTGATCATGGATGCTTCAAGAGGTGGTGTAGGAGTAGTGCTAATGCAAGATGAGAAAGTAGTGGTGTATGATTGAAGGAAGCTAAAACAATATGAAGTAAATTACACACCACATGATCTAGAACTAGCAGTCATAGTGCATTCCCTACATATGTGGAGACATTATCTTTTGGGAAAGTTGTTTGATCTCAAAACAGATCAATTACGATTGAGGTACATTTTCACTCAACCAAACCTCAATGCATGGAAAAGGAGATGGATAGAATTCCTTAGCGAGTATGAATTCAAAATTGACTATATAAAATGAAAGGAAAATAGAGTGGCAAATGCTCTTTGTAGAAGAAGACATCTGGTAGCCATGACCTCTACAAGATCTAATTTGAGGTAGCAGGTGAAGCAACACTTGCAAGGTGATGAGCATTATGAAAGGGTGAAAAAGGCTATAAAAGAATTTTTTTTAGACCATCGATTCGATGGGTATGAGTTTGAATCAAATAGTATCTTAAGATAGTAGAGGCAGATGTATATTCTATATTTTGGAGAGCTTAGAAATCTATTCCTAGAAGAAGTCCACATTGCACCATATTTAGGAAACTCCAGAGTTACAAAGATGATCGCAAAGTTGAAAACCTTGTATTATTGGTTGAGACTCAAGAAGAACATAGTAGAATACATAGCTAGGTGCTTGGAGTGTCATTGTTTTAAGGCTAAGCACATGCATCTAGCAGGGCTCCTTTACCCTCATGATATACTTGAGTACAAGTGGCAAGTGATCAATATGGACTTTGTATAGGGGTTAGCTTTGAGTAACAACAAATATGATGTCATTCTAGTAGTAGTCGATAAGTTGACTAAGGTGGTACATTTTACTCTAGGGAACCTTAAGGATGGATCGTTGACCTTAGCCAAGAAATTTGTTGAAGAGATATTTCACTTACACGGAGTTACAAAAACCATTATATCTGGTAGAGATACACAGATGACTTCAAGGTTCTGGACAACCTTGAATGCAAAATTAGGAACTAAGCTAAATTTTAGTTCTTCCTATCATCCTTAGACTAATAGTCAAATTGAGAGAGTGAATCAACTAGTAGAAGATCTCCTTTAGATGTATTGTATGGATCAAAAGTATAAATGGGAAGAGTATCTACCACTAGTAGAATTTTCTTATAACAAATTCCATCATGCATCCTTAGGTATGGAACCTTTCGGGGCCCTATATGGGTGAAAGTGTTGTACTCCCATTAGTTGGGACAGGTTGGAAGATAGGATCGTAGTGGGTCTTGAAATTATAAAAGAGATGGAAGAGCATATGGGACTTATCAAGAGTAGACTGAAGGAGGTGAAGAATAGAAAAAAGAGTTATGTCGATAGAAATAGAAACTTTAGATAATTTGCAATTGCAGATAAAGTATTTCTGAGAGTCATACCACATAAGAGCTCTATAACCTTTTGGAAATCATCCAAGTTGGATCCAAGATATGTGGGCCCATTTTATGTGTTGGAAGTAATCAACCTAGTTGCATACAAACTTGCTCTACCACCTACTCTAGCTCTACTCCATGATGTGTTTCATATTTCTTTGGTTAAACCATACCACATAGATGTTTCTCATATACTTGATTGGAATTATTTATAGGTAGAGGATCCAGGAGTGGTGCTAGTAGAGCACATTAGAATTCTTGATAGATGCAACGTTGAGTTACAAAATAGAGACATTGTTTAATATAAGTTCCAATGGGACCAATATTCTGAGGAAAATGTTACATGGGAGGATGTAGAGGAAATAGAATGCTCCTTCCCTAAGTTTCTTTCTTAGAAATACTATTGATGGTTTACTATATGTTGTTGCTTAATTTTTTGGATTTGTATGTTATGATGTTTTGGCTTGAAAATAGTATGATTTGATGAACATATTTGATTCAATTTTGTTAATTAAACATCGAGACAGTCTCTTCCTAGTGGGGAAGGATATCACATCTCAATTTTATTACTTTAATTTGATAATGTGAAGTTAATTGAAAAGTGGATAAAACAATATATATACATATATATATCAGTTATTGTTTATGAATTTAAAAAATAAAAATAATATATGGAAAATGATTTATCTTGCAAATTTTATGATTTAAAAGAATTATTTCTATTTTTTTATCGGTTAAAGGCTACTGATAAATTTGGCAAGTGCAAGAATGTGTGTGTGTAGGAATAGGTCAAATAACGAGAACTTGGTTGAGGTAGGAATGCTTAGCTGGATGACAAATGGTAAGAAAGATTAGAATCTAGAATCTCACACACCATAATAGGACATGACATGTGTATTTTTTATTACAGTTGATTAGACCTAAGCTCTTGATAAGGAAAACAATAACAACATTGTGCTTTATATATATATATGTGAGTGTATATATATACATGTATATGTATAAATATAAACAATGTTCAAATATTTTCCCCCTTCACATTTGAAGAAGGTTGATTTCCTTCTAGAATAGAAAGGTGGTAGGAGATGCTCAGATAATGGGGGAAGTGGGTGGCATGGAGAAATTTAAACTACCCCAAAAATAGCCCGCATAATGAATAGACAGGGTGTGGGAAGATTTGAATATAGAAGGGGAAATCAAGCAAAAGGCATCAGAGGATTTTTTTTTGGGAGAAAGCTAGAGGGAAGAAATGAATGAAAGGAGGAAAAGGGGAGTTTTTGTTTCTATTCAACTTAGAAGCCAACGTGACTACATGAAGTTAACAGAGGTAACCAAATTTACCATTAGATGTTTCTATCATTAGCTGAGTAATCTTCTCTTGAGTGCTCAATGTGTTGGGAAAATGAGTAAGTTATCCATATGTTGTCATTGATGTCACCATGTTGGAAGTTTGGTCTAGGACTCTTAAACCGATGCTTATCTCCTTAGGTGGTTGATCTGGTAATTTTTTGGTGCTCCTCTGGTATTCTTGTCAACATTTCTCTGCAACTGACTATTTTTGGTTGTGATTTTTGGAAACTACTTTTGGATGTAAAAGGCATACACGGTTAGGTTATTTCATGTTTTGGTGCTTGTACGATGAAGTGACATTATTCTATTGGTTGCATTGAAGACTCTTTTCGCTGACTTGTTAAGATAATTTTGATATGATATGAAATCTTATGTGCGACCTATTTTCTTGGTTTGAGCCAAAATAATGTAATATGCTAAAGATTGTTTTGCATGTTTGAAAATATTTTGAAATCCATTGGAGCCGATAGTTATTTAAGCTGGCCTAATCAATGTGAGTAGTAAAGAAAAGGTATATATACATGAATATGTTGGACAATTTGTAGAGAGTAAGTGAGTGACACATGAGCGAGATGTGATAGATATGATGTGTGTGATCAGGAAGGAAACAGTTGATGAGAAAATATTGAAGGGTGTAAAGTCTAATTACTGAGCATCTCTAGAACTATATCAACACATGTTAGGTGCATCTTTCCTATTCATTTTTGGGTTGTAAAGCCTTATTCTATTTTGTATAATCTTTTTGTAGGCAGTGAGCCTCCTTGTTGGGCAATGAGTCCTTTTTGTAGGTAGTGAGACTTTGTACTTCGACAGTGATTCCTTCTTTTGGTAGTGAGCCTCTTTTAAAATGCTATATAGTGTGAGTTAACCCTCAGCATGGTTTTTCCCTTATTGGGTTTTCCACGTAAAAATCCGATGTTCATTGTGTTGATTTACTCTCTTTTACTTTTGTTTCATGCTCATATTAAATAACAAAATAATGTGGTTGAATATTTGATAAGTGATAAATCTTTAATTTTGAATTTGTGGGACAACTTATTCACCCCCCTCTTAGTTGTCCTACACCTGTTTAACACAATGGGTATCAATTACCATAATGATATTCTTGTTTTTCTTAATCACTGTAATTCATTATCTCTATTTATTATAATATGATTTGTCATGTTGCCCTTAGAAGCCCCATTTTGAGGGTGAAAATCCCCAATGACCCTCTCATTTTGTGTTAATATTGACATGCCATGGATGATCGAAGCAAGGATGGTAATTGGGCTCCAACCTATGGGCTACCAAATCTGTTAATATTTTATTGTTCTTTCTAATTTAGAAATCACCATACGAGGCGATATTCACTATAGCTTTTGCAATCTATGTATTAATTCAAGAATATATGTCAAATTTTGTAGAGGAAAAAAGGTGGGAACCATTTGAAGCCATGGATCAGCTCCAAATGATTCCTATCATTCTACCCCATATGAATTTTTGGCAATACAAAGGTAGATAACTGAGAGGAGGGGTGAATCAATTTTCATAGAAATTTAAACTTTTAAAACTTATTAACCTTATTCTCAAATCTTATTAATAACCATGAACGCATAAATCATCAACACATCAAAAACACATATAACACCAATATTTTTACATGGAAACCCTATTAGGGGAAAAACTATGATGGAGGAGAGTCCACAAGATTATACCCTGTTAAAAGTATAAATAAGAAAATGGGGAATGCACATGCATTTAGACACACTACCTAGAGCTCACTACTCAAATACAACAAGGCTTACTACCCAAAGGAGGAAACATTATCTTACAAAAAAAATTGGATTACATCAGCAATATTTTGAACTGAGAAAATAGCATATGCTAATACCTTATTACAGTTCTAGTTAAGCACATGAACACTTCTTCACACTCTACTACTCACTCTTCTAAATACTCTGCTTATTCCTTCAAATGATCAAGACATTATTATCACATCTCATACACACCATTCCTTCAAATGGAATAAACAATCACTTATATATATCTGTAGTGAGAGATTACATCTCTAGATGTTGGCTTAAACAAAATAATAAAATGAATACAAACTTTTGGCCCAAAACAATAAATAATTTTCAATGTGAATCAACCAATGTTAGCCAAAACATAGTGAAGACCCAAAAAGAAATCCTCAAACATGAAACACCTTCAAAAAATTATTCCTCGAAGATTCACAACATGCTACAATCACCTTGTCAGCCATGAAGATGAAAAACATGAACATGCAAGAGAAAATTACAAATCATGAGCACAACGATCAATGAAGACCTACAACATAAATAGAGCACAATCTAGACACATCCACAAACATCATGAATCACTAGAGAAGTATCTACAACAATTGAACTTATTAGAATCACATCATCTTCATTTAGGAACATCAACTGAAGCAATAGAAAAACTGTTAGAACACATATACTCATAACTCGATCAAATATTCATACGGATCTCTAAAAATTAACATGGATAAATTAGATATACTCAGCAAAAAACCCTTTAATCCAAAACCTTTGATCATCAACGTACTGAGCTAACCAACATACTAAACTTCACTTCACCATTGACAATCTGCAACTTTTTCCATTACAATTTTCTCAATATCCTTGACATATATAGTCTTAAAGACATTAATGCCAATAGTGTTGACATCAATGACAACCACATATCAGCAATATCCAAAAATTTCCCCCTTGATACATGTTATCTTTCTCCACACCAGCACTAAACCACATATATGAACATTTGACTACTCCCTCTAAGTAGCATCCACCACAACATCAATCTAGATCAAGATATGACTATGAAATGCATGGAATGATGCAAGTCAATGCATCTTAGTTCTGATTAGGAAGGGTAATCACCCCTAGCTTCCCTCTGAGATACTCAAAATTATCCTTAGGAAAAGGCTTGGTAAAGATATCTACAATATGTTCCTTAGTAGGCACATACTCTAATCTGACTTCCTTTTCACTTACCTTTTCTCTCAAAAAGTGAAACTTGATTTATATATGCTTAGTCTTTGAATACAACACCATATTCTTATAAATGTTAATTTCACTTGAATTATCATAGAATATAGCAATAGGTTCATCATACACAACTCTGATATCTTTCAACATCCACAATCCTTGAGTACAATTGTTAGCAAAAATAATGTATTATGCCTCTACAGTAGATAAAGAAATGACATTCTGCTTCTTACTTAACCATGAAATCAACTTCTTTACCAAGAAAAATTCACCACCACTAGTACTCTTTATTTCATTCACGTCTCCTACCCAATCAACATCAATAAAGGAATTTAGAGTAAGGTCATCATCTTTAGGATAACCTAGGCCAAAATCAATTGTCCCCTTCAAGTATCTAAAAATCCTCTTCACAACAGTCACATGAGATTCCTTAGGATCAGCTTGAAATATTTCAACAATTCATATGACATTCATGATGTTAGGTCTAGTTTGATTCAAATAGAGAAATCCACCAATCATCGATATGTATCTGGTTTGATTTTCTTTTAGAGAATCATCATCTTATGTCAACTTACATCTGGTCACCATAGGTGTACCAACTAGCTTTGAATCTTCCATACCAAACTTCTTTAGAAATTATTTCACATACTTGGACTGAGATATAAAGATCCCTTTATCTAGCTAAATAATTTGCAATCCCTAAAATAATTTCATCTCTCCAATCATAGAGATCTCAAACTCACTCTACATCTCATCAACAAACTTCATGCACAAACTATCATCTCCTCCAAAAATGATATCATCAACAAAGACTTCAAAAATAAAATCTTTATCATCATCAATCTTTAAATATAGATTACTATCAACAGTACCTTTCTTAAATCCAAGCTTCAACAAATACTTGTCCAATCTAGCATATCATGCTCTTGGGGCTTGCTTAAGTCCATATAGGACTTTCTTCAATCAAAAAACCATATCTCCTTGATTAGTCAATTGAAATCCATAGAGTTCCTCAACATACATTTCTTCCAATTCACCATTTAGAAATGTTGACTTGACATCCATCTAATAAACCTTGTAGTTTTTGTAAGCAACATAAGCAAGAAATAGTCCCACAACTTCAATCCTAGCAACAAGGGAAAAAGTTTCTTCAAATTTAATTCCTTCCATCTGAGAATATCCTTTACACACTAGTCTTGCTTTGTTTCTAATAACTTCACCTTGCTCATTCAGTTTGTTTCTAAAGACCCATTTAGTTCCAATTACATTTTTTTCCTTAGGTCTAGGAACAAGAATCCATGTATCATTCTTCTCAATTTGTTGTAGTTCAACTTTGATTGCTTCAACCCAATGTTCATCTTTGCATGATTCATTGACACTAGTAGGCTCAGTCTTTGAACTCAAACAATATTCTTCTACAATTTTTCTCCTAGTTTGGACACTTTTGTTCTTATCACCTATTATTTGATCTTCTAAATGATTTAATCTTACATACCTTGGGGTCTTAGGATGTTCTTAAACTTCAGGCTCTTGTGATCTCTCTTCTACATTTTCACTAGTTCCTTGCTCTTGATTTTCTTGATTCACTGGAATGATCTAAACTTGATTTGAAGTCTGAACTTTCTTTCCTTTGTCTGAACTATCATTCTGATAATCTAAATCATATCCATAGGTTCTGGATGGTCTAACTATGTCTTCATCAACCTCGACATTTTCACTTTCAACCATTTTCCTCAAACTCTTATTGTAGCACCAATAGGCCTTGCTTTTAGTAGAATAACCAAGAAAGATTCCTTCATCACTCCTAGCATCAAAATTTCCTATATCTTCATCTCTTTTGATAAAGCATCTACTCCCAAAGATTTTAAAGTATCTAATACTAGGTTTATGACCATACCATACCTCATAAGGAGTCTTACCAATATCACCTTTGACTTGTACCTGGTTGAGAGTGTAAACAACAATACTCACAACTTCTCTCTAGTATATATGAGGAACATTTCCTTCCAGCATCATAGTTCTAGCAGCTTCTCTAATTATCTTGTTCTTCCTTTCCACAACTTGGTTTTGTTGAGGGGTTTGTGGTGCAAATAATTGTCTCTTTATCCCATGCTTTTCAAAAAAATAATTAAACTCGCCGGAAGTGAATTCAACACCTCTATCTGATCTTAGACATTTGATTTTCAGATTTGTCTTTGTCTCAACCATAGCCTTAAAGATCTTGAACTTCTCTAGAACTTCATAGTTTTTCCTTAAGAAAGTAACCCACATCATTCTAGAACAATGATCAATAAGTAACTATAGAAGAGGGAGATTCGCTACTCATGAGTTCTCTTCATTTAGAGAGCCTCACAAGGAAAATTTCCCCAATCTACCTTAGGAACAACAATGAGAGTTTCAAAATCTGAAAGAGCATTCCAAAGATTTTCTAGACAAACTCACAAGCTCTTAGCCAAAGGACTTCAACACAGAGTACGAATGATAGTGCAACACACTGGCATTCCAGAGGCACATTGGCATCTTCTACAGACTATAGAATGAGTGTATCATAGAAAATAGCTAAGTGATCACTAACAACTAGATTGTTGAGAACTTACAAAATGTGATAAAGAAGTAGAATGTGATAGAAAGGAGATAAAGTAAAGAATGGATAATAAAGATAAGGAGAAGAAAGGAAAGAAAATAATTACAACCTTGCAAGTGATGAAGCTTCCATCATGTGAGTGTCTTCAATACCTACACACAAAAGGGAGAGAGAAATTATTTGGGTTGTATAGGGGTCTTCCTTAGTTAGACCCCCATTTTGGTGTTCCCACCTCCACAGATAGCCATATAGATAGAGATAAAAGTAGAAATGAAGTAAAGAGGACTAAAGCACTACAAAATAGTGTTATGCTACTCAACCAAGTAATAGACAAGAGTGAAAGCTTACAACTTCCACCAAGAGCCCTCAAGGCTAATGGGGGAGAAAATGAGAGGAGCTCAAGCCTCTGTTGCAATAGTGTTTTGTTCCACACTTGCACTACTAAAGTGATGGAGTATTTTTGTTGCTATTGTGAAGTGTAAAGTGTTTGGAGATTGAAGAGATGGTGAAGAAGTTGCTTAGAGCTTGTGAAGAGATTTTAGGAGAGCTTATGAAGCTCGTGAATGAAGTCTAGAAGTTCTTAGATGATGAAAATGCATATGGAAGGAGTGAATTTGAAGGGAAGATGAAGAGAACAACCATATTTGGGTCAGTTAGCTGAAGGGAATGTTACAACTTGACTCCCAATGGGAAGTGTAATGCCTTTGTAGGCTCCATCCATGGGAATCTGTCAGGGACGTAAGCATGCTGCATGGACATCTATGTGTCGTGTGGGCTCCTTGATAGAAACAACTCCATTGATGATCAAAACAAATTCCAAGTGTGATGAAAGTAGTGGGATTAGTTGTAATTAAGCCTCTGAACTTGGTTTTCTAAGGTGCATAAAATAAAAAAGGTAATTTGCATAAGGGGTGAAAATTCACTCTTATATATTTTTCCCCCACTTTAGCAAACATGAATACTAGTGAGCACTTCAATAAAGTAGATCAGAGAAATTGTGGGATTAGAAATGTATACCTGAATCATTGAGGAAGCAAACCACAATCTGGAAAACCTGAGAGTGCAGGGTCAAAAGAGGACTTCATAGTTCTATAGAACTATGAAGCTGAAGAAAGAGCATATACTGAGGATGAAGAAGGTGTTGATCTTCAATCTGGTATATACAATTTAGAAAAGAAAGATAGGAATGAACAAAGCACATGGTGAAAGTGAAACCCGCTCAGGAGTAGAACCCGCACCGCTCAGTAGGAGTGATAAAATCAAACCCCACTCAAGAAGGAGAACCCATATCACCAAGTAAGTGTGTAAAGGAGCTTTATAGGTTCTCGGTCCTATAGAGAAAGTAAGCAAATAGTCACACAGACCATCATCAAGTTGGAAGAATTTCAAAGGGGTCCCTTAGGAACCCTTCAAAAGGAAGAGGGGTCCACTCAAGGGACATGTTGTTTGAAAAGCAAGGTCTAGTCAGGGTATCTCCAAGATATATGTGAAGATATGAAAAATATCTAGTTAGGTTGTACCCAAGCTAGACTCAAAGATATGAAATAGGTCTAATCGAGTTGCCTGGAAGCTAGACCCCAATGAATTCGTTTGAGAGAAAATATTTCAAAGATGTCCCTTGGGAACCCTTCAAAAGAGAAAAAGGGGTCCACTCAAGGGACACTTCATTGGAAAGACATAGAGAAGATAGGGGGTCCTTAAGAAGGAGACACATCTTCAAAATGAGTTATCATTGCCCCCAACATAGAGGGGAGGAGAACCATGAAGGGTACTTAGAACAAACAGGATAGAGGTAAACCTCAATATCACTTATCATGTGAAGTGAAGGTAGGTGTGTCAATCAAATAGGAGTTTGATGGCATCTGAATCACAAAGTTGTATTTTTTCCTCAAGGCCTTACATTCACTAGTGGAATGGCCAAGCACTCGATGGTATGCACATAAATAATTTTTTCCTTCATCATGTTTATGAATTTTATTATGTGTAAGAGAAGGAAGAGTGATTAAGTGGTCTTTTAGAAGCTGCAACAAAGTATGCTCTTGCTCAAATAAAGGGTGAGGAGTGAGAAGCAAGCCTTTCTCTTGTGGAGAAAGGTTTGACTTCTCACAAGGAGGTACGTAGATAGAAGACAAGGGAGGAAGAATATTTTCAATAGAACAAGGTTGAGAAGAATTCTTGTCACTCAACCGTGGCTTATGTTTAGATCGTTCCCTCGAGTAACCATGTCACAAATTATGCTTACAGGGCATGAATTCTATAGGGACATGAATGCCTTGTTTGTTATGACCACAACCTTTACACTCATAGCTATATTTAGAAACAAGCTTAAAGCCAAGGCCATAAGGATCCTCATAAAGAGAATTGTCCCAAAAATGGGGATCACACTCTTCTATGGGACCACCACCATACTCTTTAGTAGAGATGTAATCATCTTCCTCAAAGGGAGGATCAATACTAAGAACTTTACAATTTGCACTCACATCATTTTGCAATATAAAAGAATAATCATTTTTGATAGCAGGTGTGGATGATGTTATCGAAATGTCTAAGTGGATCGGGTCAACTTTGCATTTTCCAATGATGGAATCTATAAAATCTAGAGATTTTGAGAAGAGGTGGACTTATAATTTCTTGCTTCAAAAATATCTTCCTTAGGGACATTTATCTCAAGAGTATCATTCACAATAGGTATTGCTAGAGTAAACATCAACACATCAAAAGATACTTAAGGAGCAAGAATAGGCACAATCGAAGCTTAACTAGTAGCTGCCATCTCACACAAGTGCATAGCATCAGGGTCAGCCTTAACTATGACTACCTTATTATTAGTGATAAACTTAAAATATTTATGCAAGGTAGATGGGATTGCACCCATAGTGTGAATCCATGGTCTACTGAGAAGAAGGTTATATGGTAATTTTTCTGACATAACATAGACAAGGGTAGGTATGGTAATACTATTGTACCTAGAGCCTATCACCCAACATTATCAAACCCATGAATAACAATAGAAGTATTAATAGAAGATGATTCAATATTAATCTTAGGTAATAGATCGATGCTACATACATTGAGCATTGAACCAACATCAATGAGAGTACTTCTAATGCCTATTTTATTAATATTAACTATAATCATTAGAGGATCTACTTGCTCCTATGGATAGAACATAATATTTGAAAAATTCACATGAATATGCACCATCAATGCGTTAGCATCTATCGCCCTAGTGGGAGAAGGCAAGAGGATCTTTCGCAAGGCTTCGTAAAGTATACCTTGGTAAACTGGAGAAAACTGAAGCAAGTCCCACAGTGAGATCTTATCCGGAGTAACACAAAGTTTCTTGACAAGATTATAACCACTAGGAGCTTTAGTTATAGGTTTAGGAGCTTGAGGAAGGTTTGGTCATTTATTCATTCTATTCTCATAAGTATGGGCTACCACTCTATAAGAGGGAGTCGTAGAAAGATCAAGATAACCACCATCAATAGAACAAATCATTTTGGAAGAAGGACTAGCTAGAGTCACATAAATGACCAGTCTCTTAGGAATTTTAGGGGTAGTAGAGACAGATTATATTTACTAAATCATCACAACTATTAGAATAATTATTTGAATATATATTCTCAACATCAATCTAAACATGTGTTAGTTCTCAAAAATGTTGGTTGAAAAAACCATAAGAGGTTACCAGGGTCTTGATACATTTTTGGCTAACGAACAAGACCAATTAATGCAATTGAATATTATTCTCTTTAGGCTCTGCTAGACCAAGGTGGGTGTACCTATGCAAATGGAGTAGACTTAGACTATCTATTTCCTAATTGAACAATCTATCCACAATGGCAATTAAGAGTGGAGGGATGTGATTCTAGTTTGGTATAAATTGTATAAGAAATATCAAGGTAAAATCTATGAATATGTTCAAATGTGAGGTTTGAAACAAGTTCTGATAAAACTAAGTGATGAAATGGATGAGACCAGTGCCTTGTGGGGTGAACACAGTCAAAAGAAGATCTAAGAAAAAATGACTTGTATTGGCAATAACTTGAAATGTTTGGCACACTTATGTTTGTTTATAACATGTATAAACATGTAGGAAAGTGACTAAAAAACTCTACTTGTGGGTCCAATTTACATGACTAGGTTTCTAATGATTTATTAAAAGGATTTGAATCTTTAATTGAAAGAACCAATTAAATAAATCACACAGGAACAATAGATAACACCAATTTGGAGACAGAATGATAGTCCTAGTTATATGATTCTTCTTACTGATCTAAATAACACTTCTAGATTACTCTGACCAATTAAAAGGGTTTTAATTATCTAAGAGAATCCAATTAATCACATCACACATGAACAAAAAATGTGTTTTGAAAAATTGAAAATATCCTTGATATATCAATTTAAATAATAAGGAAATATTATGTTGGAGACAACCATATAACTAAATATTTAACAAACAATTGATACCAATATGAAGCCACATAATCAAATATCTTTCATTGATCTCCTTAAGATTATACTTGCAACATAGTCTTTTGAAATGTAAATATCATAGAAGATTTCTACTCTCTATCTATCCCTATTCGCCTATATCCTTTTGTCACTAAAGTAATAGATTTATATATGTCAAAACTTTGAAAGGACACATCCCTTCATGAATTTATTTTGATAATAACAACTAACAACAATTAGAAATAGGTAGTTAGGCTCTAGTTAGCCATAAGTGAAATTTTGATAGATGGTCCAGATAATCTTGTCTTTTGTGAGTATCAACATCTCCTAATGCATTCCTAACTGCTATCTCCATGTTCACCATTTTTTTATTCTACTCGCATGCTTCATCCAATGTCGAGTCTTTACCTATAGCCACCTCCAAGGTTTTTTTAGTATCAACTCACATTCTTCAATCCATTTGGTTTTTTCTTTTCTTTTTTCCATCATTTTCAAATAATGTTGGTATTCCTTCTTTTGTGGCATTAATTAATCCTTTTTATCTCCTTGAAGTTCCTCATGATAATATTTGTGCTTTCTTATGATCTCCTTAGTAGTAGTGATGCCTCATTATTAGGAGTATCTCTCTTTTTTATTTCCTGAAATTTCTCCTAGATTCTATCATTAATTCTTTTATGCTCCTTCTTTGCAACATAATTCTTTGAGTGAGTTCCCCAGAGTTTTCTTAGCAAAACCATCAATTTAGCTTATCTTTTTCTAATCATTGTAGAAAGTGTATCAAAATTTCCTTGAGAATATACATCTAATCCCCACTTGTCCTTTGTTTGAAAGGTTTCTCCTTGAGTCAGCAACCTATTCAGTCATTTCAATGTGTTTTCAATCATATCCTTCAAGTGATCATTTTCCCTAAATATCTTTTCATTTCTTATTTTATACATTTCCTTTTCTTTGATCAGCATTTGGATCTAGGCCTTATTTAGCTTGGGAGAATTGATACCAATCCCAGTTGTAGCCACGGGATTAGCCTCTCCAACTTTCAGTATCATGACATGTCCAAAATCCTTTTCAGTGTCAATAATAATAGGCTTCTTATGTGGTGGATATAGGGCCCAGATCATAAGGGAACCTTCATTAGGGTTATACTTTTATTCTATATACACTTATGTCACTCCCTCAGGGCTAAGCTTATGTGTAGCATTGTTATCCTTCAAGAAACTATCAAAATGGTGCAAGAGCACCCAAATATCTTCATGCAAATTTGATCAAGTTGTCAAGTGAAAGGTTGTTTTAGATTATTTTGTCTTTAGGTGGGTCAATAAGGTCACTTGGACAAACAAAGTGTGTTAATATGTTCATTTTTGTAAAGAGTTGTGAATATTGTCAAAATGATGCATAAAGTTGCATAATATGTAAATGTATGTTTTAGAAGGATTTAGTGTGTGTAGGGGCTTGATTTGGTAAATAAGGCCTTATTAGACCATTGGGGGTGTATTAAGTCATTGTGTGGTAATTAAGGGGGTTTTTCAGGTTAAAGTTACAAAATGAACAATGTTTTGCAAAAGATGTCATTGCAGGAAATGGAAAGTTGTAACAAATTGCACTTAGAGAAGACCAACAATAATTAGAGCCAAAAAGGAAGTTTGATCCATTGGAATAGTTTTTTTTTTGTTTAAAAAGATGTAGCAACCTTGAAAAAAGAAGATAGAAACTCTGTGTGGAAGATTCATCAATAAAAACTCCCATTTGTGAGTGATTTTTTGTATACATTTCTCAGTTTGCAGGGTATTGTATGTGACTATACAATAGTATATCATTCCAATATTTGTGGGACTATTTAAGGATTGTTTAAGATTTTTTTAACCTATTTGGAGTGTAGTGCATTTAATTTTAGTCTTTTAATTGTCAAATGCATGTTGACATGCCTATAAGAGAAACTATGAGATTTTGAAGTCTTAAATATGAATTAGGGCCATTCCACGCACTGTAGCCACTGTGACTAAGTGGAATGGGCATATGAAAGTAGGTGTAGGATGGTGGGGCATCAGGTTGAGTCTGTATGGTGATTTTTGGAGTAAAAGACATGACTGTCCCGAGAAATACAATGGATTTGGGTATGAAATTAAAGGGTTTGAGAGAGATTTTAATGAAATAGGGTGTGTGAGGCCTATGTGAAGGTTTAGGGAGTGTGAGCAGACAGTTTTAAGTGTGTTGGAGGAATTTTTAAGGTTGTACGAGTGTGGGAACCATAAGATTGAATAAGCCCTACCCATAAATAGCGAAAAGGAGGGTTTGTGGCAATAGCAATAGGAAGAGAGTTTGGAGTCTTGAAACTTGATAAATTTGTCTTTTTGTAGACTATATTAAAGGTCTGAGGAATTGTTTTGGGTTGGAAGAGACTCTAAGTAGGACTTGCTTTGTAAACATATCTATTTGGTCTATTAGGATAACACAAGAATTTGAAGGAGTTGTTAAAAAGGAGTCCAGGTTGGTTTTGACATATGTTTAATATGGCCTTAAGGGGTGTTCAAAATAGTTAAGTGATTGGTTGTGGAGAGAATCATTGAGAAGTAAAGTTGATAAAAATTGGTCTGCAGACCTAATTGGCAAAGGTAGAGTCACTTTGAGAAAGGTGTTTCTTGAGAGTTTGAGAGTCAGTTGTTGATTTATCTAATTTTTTTGGTGTAGTATCAGGTGAATACCATCTACCCTTACATAAAAAAAATAAGAGAAAAATTTAGGTCCAATCTTGGGAAAATCATGACACCTCAATCGTCTAATGATTCTCTCCCTCTTTATGGGGTCATATCTTTCATTTCCTTTTCCAAACTTAACTTCAAATTATTCAATAATTGATCCTCATTATTTGGTGTTACATTTTCAATAGATTCTCTTTTTTTTTTCCCTTCTATTTGTACAAGAAGGCTCTAAACTCTTGAAATTTCACAAACTCATCATCTGCTACAAATGATCTATAAGCCATTTTCCTCATGTATGTATCTGAACCCTCTTCAATTTCTAGTTCTCTAGGAGGAAGCTTATAATCCTTAGTTTTCAATCTGGAGATTTTATTAGTTGGACCTTGAGACCCCTCATCACCAAAAGACTCCTTACTAGAAGATAGTAGCTCCACATCTTGTATCTCTTTTATTTTTTTCTCTACTCCCTTTTTATATTCATCAACAACCCTCTTAGCTTCTTTCTCTTCCAAATTTATGATCAAATCATCATATTGATAAGGTATATGATTATACCCACCTAAGTTCATCTTTTTCCTAGCAAAATAAATGTATCCCTCTAGATCAAACCCTTTTTGTGGTGGATCTTTCTTCAAATTAAAATGCAATAACTTATCCAAAATCAAATCATACCCTTCCTTTGACAATATAGTTAAATATCCAAAGCACAAAGTTCTTGTCATGAATGCCTATTTTCCAAAGGAACTTAAATTCATTACACTTGAGTAATCCATTTTCCTAACAATTTCCAAGTAGGAAATTCTATCAGACATTATTTTAGGTAAGATGAATGGTGTATCTTCAAAACCATACACTCTGATCATAGTAGGATCTTCAAAACAATACCTATCTCCATAGTTCTGACCAATAGGTCCATTGAAATCTTTGGGTCTAACGAACCTCTTAATTTCATCAGACAATGCATAGTCACAAGGATGGTTAAAGAATTTGTACAATGGTTTAACAAAGTATTCTTCAAAATACAATCCCAAATAGCAATCCATAACTAAATTAGTAACAATTTACCCTCCCTATCAAACTGTGTAATCCTTAACTCTTTTGGCCACATTCTCAATTCTTGTGCATAATACATTGCTATATGCATAAAAATAGAGTAATGTTTAAAATGTAGAATAGGGGATGCAATTTTTATTACCATTAGCCCTGAATCAATTCCTTTGAAGATGCATGAAGCAAAATCAAAGATTTTGGCATTATGATACTAAACATCAGTTACAATTACCATTGGTACAATTGATATAATCTCAAGAGCTTCCATCCCTAACACCTGACATACTAAGAAGTATGTATATTTCAAATAGGGCTTGAATAAGTCTACATGAAATGGAGGTCTATCATTGTCATCCAATGGAACTAGATTTCCATCCCTTTTAGGTCTATGCAATGGAAATCTCTATCCCCTATAGGTGGTGTCCATTCTCCAAATTCTCATGCACAATACCTTCGTCACATGTGCCTTCTAAGTTAAAAACTTCACAAATTGCAGCTTCTAACACATGTATGAAAGGTTTACCCAATGAATTGTAGATAGCTTTGAGTTTTTGATTGTAATGAGTAGCTAAGATTTTTATTAATTATACATCCACAAATATGTTTGGGACAACCAATTTTCCCAGGTTGAATTTCCAGGGATTGCACACTGGCTCAAACCTATCCCTTTGATGATAGTGAACATAAATAGTTCATATCCATGAATTGAAGTCCACACATCCCCTATGTGTTTGCATTTGTCCTCAAATCTATCCACATTTTCCCTTAGTTGTGCAAAGCATCTGGCTTTAGGTCCTGAGTCAGGTAGTTTCTCAATAAGATCTTGATTCAATTTTCTTTCAGTTGTTTTTGATTCATCCCTAGTCTCAATCTTTTTCTTTTTTCCCTTAGGATGACTACCCTCACCCTGCTTTTTTCTACTTTTTGATTTTTGAGAGCTTGAACCCTCCATTTTATTTTCTCAATTTGACAGAATTGAAAATTGTAGAGAATTCAGAAGCTTACTTGAAAATCTCCAGCTACACAAAATTCTTTGGCCCTTGTCCATTCTCCAATTCTTGTCATTTCCAACTCTGAAAATTCTCCTTAATTATTCTTCTTTGATTTAGAGGATTATCTATATAGTGTGTATCCATGTAGCCATTAATGTTTAACTTCGAGCACAAGTGTAGTAAGTTTTTTGAATTTCCCACTGTTAGATCAAATGATTATATTGACAAGACATTTTTAAACTCTAGATGATCTATATGTTTGAATCAAGTTGAATGTTCACTAGACACCTTATATGGTCAAGGATACCAAATATTATTCCTACCGATGTCAAATAGTTGATTTTTACTTCATCTTTTGATCCATGTCACCTTCAGGAAAGGATTTATTAAGTCACTTAGATATCATATTTTTCACCAAGTATCACTTTGATGAAATTTTAATCCATTTGTATCTCCATCAGGAGAATAAGTATCGCTACAATATTTGAAAGTTACTTTGACATTACAAGTATCAATGATTTCATCTTCTTGCAACAAAATATCCTCTAAAGCAAGAGGACTTTTGTGAGAAGGATCGAAGAAACCAAGTGACATGGGTAGAGACAAGTCACTATCACATGCATGAAATGGAACATCACTAAAATTTTGAACAAAATTAGAAATTGAACTAATAAAAGAAGATATTAAATTCATTACAATTTTTTTGGTATTTTCTATGTTCTAGTAATTCGCATTTTTAGAGGTCTCCAGAGCGAAATTTGAGGTCAGAAGTTGCGTCGGTCCCTAAAATTTGATTTCCAAAGGAATATTTTAGGGATTGAACTAGTTATCTAGGAGACCTTTCTAATGCTACAAATAGTTTTGATTTCCAAGCATCGAGTCAAAAGTTATGACCCTGCTAAGTAGGGGTAAATAAATTCCTAGTTTTACAGAAGATTTTCTCTTCACGCCAGGTTCAACAAAATGTAGAAGAGGGGGATTCGCTACTCATGAGTTCCCTTCATTTAGAGAGCCTCATAGGGTGAACTACCCTAATCTACCTCAGGAACAATAGTGAGTTTCAAAATGTGAAAGAGTAGGGCACATAGATTTCCTGGTCAAACTCACAAGCTCTCAACCAAAGGACTTCAACATTGAATACGGATGACAGTGCAGCATGCTGGCATCCTAGAGGCATGTTGGTGTCTAATATGAACTAGAGAATGAGTTTATCACATAAAATAGCTAAGTGATCACTAACAACCAGATTGTTGGAAATTTTTAGAATGTGATAGAAAGGAGATAAAGTAAAGAATGTATGATAAAGATAAGGAGAAGAAAGGAAAGGAAATACTTACAACCTCACAAGTGATGAAGCTTCTAGCAAATGAGTGTCTTCAATACCTACACACAAGAGGGAGAGAGAAATTGGTGGGGCTATATAGGGGTCTACCTTAGTTAGACCCCTATTTTGGTGTTCCCACCTCCACGAATAGCTAGATAGATAGAGAGAAAAGTAGAATGAAGTAAAGAGGACTAAAGCACTAAAAAATAGTGTAATGCTACTCAACCAAGTAATAGAGGAGAGGAGTGAAAGATTACCACCTCCACCAAGAGTTCTCAAGGCTAATGGGGGAGAGAATGAGAGGAACTCAGGACTCTATTGCAGTGGTGTTTTGTTCCACACTTTCTCTACTGAAGTGATGGAGTGTTGATGTTGTTGTTGTGAAATGTGAAGTGTTTGGATATTGAAGAGATGGTGAAGAAGCTATGTAGAGCTTGTGAAGAGATTGTAGGAGAGCTTGAGAAGCTCATGAATGAAGTACAAAAGTTTTTAGATGATGAAAATGCATATGGAAGGAGTGAATTTGAAGGGGAGATGAAGAGAACAACCATATTCAGGTTGGTTGACCAAAGGGGGCATTACAACTTAACTCCCAATGGGAAGTGTAATGCCTTTGTAGGCTCTAGCCATAGGAATCTATTAGGTATGTAAGTGCATCCAATGAATGTCTGCATGTCACGTAGGTGTCCCCAACAAAAATTCCTCCAACGACGCTAAAAAAGGTGCCAAGTGTGATGAAAGCAGTAGGCTTAGTTGTAATTAAGCCTCTGAACTTGGTTTTCTAAGGTGGATAAAGGAGAAAAGGGAATTTGCATTTAAGGGGTGCAAATTCATTCTTATATAGTAACATGAAATACATGTATCCATATAAACTTTTGACTCTAGAAGGACCATGTAAGTCAGTGTGCACAAGCTCCAAAAATTCATTTGAACAATGTTGTTTTCTTTGAAATGAAATTCTAGTTTGCTTCCCTAACTGAAATTCCTTGCATATGGTATTAGTAGGTTTTATCAACTTAGGAAGATCTCTCATACCCTGAGTAGAACTTATCTTGATAATGTTATCAAAGTTTACATGACACATTATCCTATGCCACAACCAACTTTCATCAACTTGAGCAATCAAAAAACTTTTACTAGCAACACTTAGGTGAAATATATTATCTTTTGTTTTTGTACCTAGTGCAATCACATTTCTGAAACTCTCCAATATTCTGTACTTTCCATCCTTGAACTAAAGATTGTAATCCTTATCAACCATTTTTCCAACACTTAAAATATTATGCTTCAAACCTTCCACATATAGGACATCATCAGTATTATGCTTACCATCAAGAGAAATGCATCCTTTTCCATGAATTACACATACTTTGTCATCACCAAATATTACAACACAATCATTATTCTTTTCCAAGCTCACAAACTTACTTTTATCACCTATCATGTGATGAGAGCATCCACCTTCAATCACCCATTCATCTTGATGAGGGCGCAGTCTGAGACATAGAAAATAACCTAGAAACAAGAGAATAATTTTATTATTCAAAAAATGGAGCTTCTTACATGTAGAGGATCTCAAATCCCCAAGTTCTACAATACATGCAAGTTACAGAAAGCTACAAAATAACCCTTTTGCAATACGCAAGCTTGTCCCCAAAAAGCTACCCAAAAATTAGAAACCCACCCATAAATAGAGCTCCTCTTTAGTTTGGAGCCAAAACAACATTTGAATTTGAGTTTAGGTGGTTTGGCACCAAAAATTACAACTTGAAGTTCAAATTTCAAAAGAACATTTGCAATTGTATCTTCTAAAAAGTGCGCCAACTTCCTAGGGCCATAAATTTTGATCTGGGACTCTGATTCGCAAATCGTTTGAACAATTGGAAAGGTCTCAAAGTCAATAATATGGTTGAAACCTACTACACCAATTTTGGCAAGTTTTGGGGCCATTTTGGGAACTCTAAGTGCCTCAAATCTAACTCGAAAGATTTTCAATGCAAATCTGGGAAACTAAAACTGCAATATCTTTCAACCTAGGAATAGAAAATAAAAACCATAAATTGGGAATTTCATTATGATGAAAAGGGTATCCAAAAATGTAAAAAAATCTAAAAATCGAGAAACTTGAAATTTAACTATTTTTGGGTGATGCAAGATTGCCCTTACACCATTGGATGCTCCTGCATCAAACACCCAGGGTAATTTGAGAAATGACCTCATCACATCTCAGATGGTTGAGGAAAACCCAACTATTCAACCACTACCTTAGATAGCTAGGATTAATATTCCATAGTCCTTCCTCTCCATTTCACCAGATATTCTTCATACTACCTATTTTTGGTAGTCCTTCCCACACGAATATCCAAGATTGCTTCAATCTCCTCCCTTTCTAAAGTAGGTGTTGGAATGCCATACTACCCTGTTGCTGGTGCTTCCTCCTTTCCACCTTCATAATACTCTATCAAATTTGAAATGTTGAACACAGGGGAAATGTTGATTCCCTCAGGCAACTCTGCCTCATATGCATTCCCTGAATCATGCTTCTTCAAAATCTTATAGGGACTGAATTTCTTCATCTTCAATTTGTTATAGGTTCCCATGGGAAACCTTTCTTTCCTCAAGTTGACCATTACTTCAATGCCAGTCTGAAACTCCTTATTCCTCCTTTTTTGATCTGCCTTAGCCTTATATTGCATATTAATCTTATTAATGTGTTCTCATACCTTCTCATGTATATTCTTGATGTGCTCTATAAAATCTTTGACTTCAGCACTTATTTTCTTCTCTTGGTCCATCTTCCTCAATTCTGGAGCTGTTCTGGGGATACCTCCATACACAATTTGGAACGATGATCTACCAGTGCTTCTGTTGAAAAAATTGTTGTAAGAAAATTATACTTGGGGTAAGATCAAGTCCCATCCCTTGGGTTTATCTCCTACCAAACATCTTAGAAGGTTACCCAGACTCATGTTAACAACCTTTGTCTACCCATCTGTTTGTGGATGGTGTGCAGAACTCAACTTCAGCTCTGTCTTCAGCTTCTTCCACAAGGTCCTCCAAAAGTACCCCACAAATTTGGTGTCACGATTTGAAACAATACTCTTTGGCAGACCATGTAGCCTCACCACCTCTTTGAAGAACAAGCCGACAATATGGACTGCATCATGGGTCTTTTGACATGGAATGAAATGTGCCATCTTCAAAAACCTATCAACCACCACAAAGACTAAATCATTCCCTCGTTGTTTCCTTGGAAAACCAAGAAAAAATTCCATACTTATATCCTCCCATGGCCTCTCTGGTACAAGGAAGGGTTGATATAAGCTTGTATTCTAGATCACTCCTTTAGCCATCTGACATACCCTACAGCTTTGTACAAACTTCTTCACATCCTATGACAACTGAGGCCAATAATAATGCTCACTGATAATGGCAATGGTCTTATTCTGACCAAAATGTCCTACCATTCCTCCACTATGCTTCTCCTTTATCAGGTTCTCCCTCATGGAACTCCTTGGGATACACAATTAACTTCCCTTAAATAACATGCCATCCTGGATTATGAAGTCCAGCCACCTTGTCCTGTCCACTGTAATAGGTTCCTTGCAAGCTTTCCAAGCCTCTTCAAAATCAAGATCTTCTGCATACATTGTCTTGAGTTCATTAAACCCAACCACTTCAATCTACATCTTTGTCATCAATGTATGCCTCCTACTTAAGGCATCTGCAACCCTATTTGACTTCCCACTCCTATGTTTCGAAACAAAGGTATAACTCTGCAAAAACTCTACCCATTTCATATAACTTTGATTTAATTTTCCCTGACTATTTAGGTACTGCAAGGCCTGATGTTTAGTATATAGAACAAATTCCTTCGGCAACAAATAATGTCTCCATTTCTTTAATGCTTGAACTATTGCATAAAATTCCTGATCATATACAAAGTACTTTCTCTTGGCATCATTTAACTTTTCACAGAAATAGGCAATGGGCTTACCTTCTTGGATTAACACTACTCCAATGGCACAACCACTGGCATCACAATCCACCTGAAACACCTTGTTGAAATTTGTGAGGGCTAGAACAGGTTGCTCTGTCACCTTCTACTTCAACAATTCAAAATTTTTTGTCACTCTAGTGCTCCACTTCAATTCCTTTCTATCCCCTCTCATTGTTTTAGTTAGGGGTCCACAAATACTACTGAAGTTTCTAATGAACTTTCTATAAAAACTAGCCAAACCATAGAAAGACCTCACCTCAGTAGCAGTTCTTAGGGTAGGCCATTCTAGAATAGCCTTCACCTTCTCTGGGTCCATCTTGAGACCTTCTGCTAAGACAACATACCCCAAGTACACTAACTCCCTCTTCACAAAACTGTACTTCTTCAAATTAATCAATAATTTCTCTTCTCTTAACTTCTCAAAGGCTCTTCAAATATGCATCAGATGCTCATCCAACGTCTTACTAAAAATCAAAATATCATCTAAATACAAAATAACAAAACTTCCCATAAATTCTTTTAGTACCTCGTTCATGAGCTGCATGAATGTGCTCGGTGCATTGGTTAGCCCAAAAGGCATGACTAACCACTCGTATAGGCCCTCTTTGGTCTTGAAGGTAGTCTTCCATTCATCTCCCTCTCGAATCTAGATCTAGTGATATCCACTCTTCAGATCAATCTTTGTGAAGTACTGAGCTCCACTCAAACAGTCCATCAGGTCATCCATCCTTGGCAGGGGAAATATGTACTTGATTGTTATCTTGTTTATGGTTCAAGAATCTGTACACATCCTCCACTTCCCATCCTTCCTTGGTGCTAGTACTGTAGGTACTGCACATGGACTCAAAATATCATGTATCAAACCCTTTCTCAACAACTCTTGAACTTGTCTGTTCAACTCCTCATTTTCTGCTGGAGTCATTCTATGAGCTGCCTTATTTGGCAAACTGGCTCCAAGAATCAAGTCAATCTGATGACTGATCTTCCTTATTGGTGGTAAACCCTTAGTTACATTAATAGAAATAATATCCTAAAACTCATCCAACATCCCAGAAACTTCTTCTGGAACCTTCTCACTATCCTCCTTACTCACTCTAGGAATCAATACATAACACACATGCTTATGCTTCATACCTTCTAAATTTTTCTTCCATCTACATAACAAATTCTAGCACTACTGCATACCTTTTCTTCAGTCTCCTTTAGGGGTTTCAACTTGTGACGAACCCCATCCTTTGTCAAGGAATAAGTGTTTGCATGGCCACCATGTATAGCTTGCCTATTGAACTGCCACGGCCTCCCCAACAACATGTGACATGCATCCATGGGGATGATATCACAGAGTACCTCATCATGGTAGCTCTCGATCTTGAACTTTACTAGGCACTGCTCATTGACCAAAAATTTGTGGTCTTTCTGCAACCAGGCAATCCGATATGGATGTGGGTGCCTTTCCCTCTTTAGCTTCAACTTTGTGACCATCTCCTATGACACCAGATTATCAGTGCTCCCACCGTCAATAATGACATCACAACATTTTCCTTCACAGTTGCACTTTGTGCAAAAAAGATTCTTCCTCTGTTCTGGTTCCTTTTCCTCAGTCACCAAGGCTCTCCTAATCACTAGGGCTTCTCCCCTTTCAACATCATCTGAATGTTCAGATTGGGCCTCCTCATCTACATGTGCAACCCTTCCATGACCTTTTGGCCTTTTGTCTGCACTTCCTTGGTGTTGTGGACATTCATAGGCTCAATGCCCTTCTTCACCACACTAGAAACACATTCCTTTGAAACCACCTCTTATAGATCCTTGTCCATATCTCCCCCATCCTCTACCTCTTTGATCACCACTATTTTGATCATGAGGGTGGTAGAAGTTGTCATTCCTTTGGCTTCGGCTGGTACCCACATCTTCACTTTTCTTTTCATCATCATTTTGGCTTCTTGAAGGTCTTCCACCGTGCCTTCTGCTTTTACCTCCTCATCCTTTTTGCTTGCCATCAAATCTTTTGTTCAGCTTCTCTTCCACCTTCAGAGCAAACTGATACACATCATCAATGGTGGTCATTTTGACTAGGCTTAACTCCTCTTGAATGCTCGGTCATAACCCATTAAGATATCGAGCTACCTTCTCCTTATTGGCCTCTATGTGACCCGTTTTGATGATTATCTTGTGAAAATATTCAGTATATTCTTTCACAGATTTGCTTCCTTGCTTCAACCCTTGCAATTTATTCAATAGATCTAACTCGTAGTCCACTGGTATGAACTGCTTCTTCAGTTTCTCTACCATGCAATCCCATCTGTTGATCTTGCCTTTTCCTCTTTGATTGCTTTCCAATTGGACCTCTTTCCACCAAATACTGGCATGGCCTTCAGCTTCATTTTCACAAACTTAACCTATTATGGATCCTCTATTTCCTCATACTCAAAATATTATTCTAGCTCATTGATCCAGTCGATCAACTCCTTCGCGTTCAGACTTCTAGAATAACTAGGGACTTCTACTCTGGGTCTTTTCCCAATCTTTGAAATGGCCCTTATTAGCCACATTTGGTCTTGATCAATTTCTTCTTCTTCCTCTCCTTCATCCTCCCTTTCCTCCCTCGAGTTTAACCCTCTTCTCAACTGTTCTTGTAACACATCAATCTATCTCTGGAGGGCTGCCAGTGCATCTCTTCCACCAGCATTTCTACCACCTTGACCACCTCTAGCACCACCACGCCTACTAGGCATGACTCTTGGAGGCATCTTTCTTGACCTTGACCCACAACCATGGTCCTAGTATGAACTACCTTACAATCGGCGATATGTCCACATACTCAAGAAAACCTCGCTCAGATACCACTTGATGAGGGCGTAGCCTGAGACATAGAAATTAACCCAAAAACAAGAGAATAATTTTATTATTCAGAAAATGGAGCTTCTTACATGTAGAGGATCTCAAATCCCCAAGTTCTACAACACATGCAAGTTACAGAAAGCTACAGAATAACCCTTTCACAATATGCGAGCTTGTCCCCAAAAAGCTACCCAAAAATTAGAAACCCACCCATAAATAGAGCTCCTCTTTAGTTTGGAGCCAAAACAACATTTAAATTTGAGTTTAGGCGGTTTGGCGCCAAAAATTACAACTTGAAATTCAAACTTCAAAAGAACATTTGCAATTGTATCTTCTAGAAAGTGCGCCAACTTCCTGAGGCCATAACTTTTGATCCGGGACTCCGATTCACGAATTGTTTGAACCGTTGGAAAGGTCTTGAAGTCAATAACACGCTTGAAATCCACTATGCCAATTTTAGAAAATTTCAAGGCCGTTCTAGGAAATCTAAGTGCCTCAAATCTAACTCAGAAGATTTTTTCAAGTGCAAATCTGGGAAACTAAAACTGCAATATCTTTCAACCCAGGAATAGAAAATAAAAACTATAAATTAGGAATTTCATTATGATGAAAAGGGTATCCAAAAATGTAAAAACATCTAAAAACCAAGAAACTTGAAATTTAACTATTTTTGGGTGATGCAAGATTGCCCTTACACCACTGGATGCTCCTGCATCACATCTTTCTCTTCAACTCTTGTAGCTAAGGATTTCTCCACATTTGTACAATAGTAGATTTAGTAGAGATAGGTTATTTTCCTTGATAGCAATAAATATCCATTCATCCTCATGTACATTCCCTTTATCAGATTCATCATTTGTCACACCTTCATCAACAACATAATAACACTTTCTTTGAAATCTAGGCTTGTTAGGTCTTGACTTAGGAACTCTTTCTAGACACCTTGAGGAAAAATGACCTATCTTATTGCAAGAAAAAAATTTAATAGGAAATTTCCCTTTATACTTACCTTCTCCTTTGGCTTCTCTTTTGACAACAAGTGCTTCTCATCTAGGTTTCTCTCTTCTTCTTCAATATCTCTCATTTCCTCCTCATAATTGAATACCTTTCTAGAAGAACTTTATCCCGGACCATATCTCTATTTATCCCTTCAAGAGGTAGTAGCTTTGAATGCAGATTATGTCTAAGGAAGAGCATCACCAAATTCACTCAACTCAAAAGTAATAAGCTTACCAATCAACATATCTCTGGTTACATTTGTCACAGTCTAAATATCCTTAATAGTAGTAGCTTTGAATTTGTATGCAGTAGGCAAGGATCTAAGAACTTTAGCAACAATCTCTAATTCTTCCAATTGTCCACTAGCACATCTGATAACACACATAAGTTAATTCACTCTCTGCATGAAGGAAGTAATGTTCTCATCATCACCCATTCTCAACATTTCATATTTACCTTTCAGATTTTGTAGCTTAGCAATCTTCACATGTGCATCACCTTCATAGAAATTTTCCAACTTTTTCCAGATCTCATAAGCATTTTTTAAATTCATCACATTTTTCATCTTAGAATTAGTCAGAGAACTCAACAATGCTTCCCTAGCCCTAATATTGTACTTGGCATCCTTATTCTCAGTAGCAATAGAAGAACCATTCTATGGGATAACATACCTATTCCTTATAATGTTCTAGTAGGGTTCACCAATTCATCTTAGATGACACTCCATTCAAGTCTTCCACAAAGAATAATTTTTTCCATCAAATCTTGGACTATCCATCTTATATGTCACCATCCTAGATCACCTCAAGCTATTAAATTTTTTCCAAGGAACCTGCTCTGATACCATTTGTTGGCAACACAAGGGAAGACAACTAAGAAGGGAGGTGAATTAGTTGTCACAAAAATTTAAACTTATTAAACTTATTCTTAGATATGATTAATAACCATGAAATCATAAATCATCAACACATCAGAAACACACATAACACCAATATTTTTACATGGAAACCCTGTTAAGGGAAAAACCATGATGGAGGTTATTCCACAAGATTATACTCTATTAAAAGTATAAATAATAAAATGGGGAATGCACATGCATTCAAGCACACTACCTAGATCTCACTGCTCAAATACAACAAGGCTTACTTCCCAAAGGTAGATACACTGTCTTCCAGAAACATTTGGATTACATCCACAATATTTTGAACTGAGAAAATAACATCTACTAATGCCTGATTACAATTCTGATTAAGCACATGAACACTTCTTCACACCTTGCTCACTCTTCTTCACACTATCCTTCTACCTTTGAATGATTAGGAAATTATTCACATATCTCATACACACCATTCATTCAAATGGAATAAACAATCACTTATACATATCTGCAACAAGAGATTACATCATTACATGTTGGCTTAAACAAAATAATAAAATGAATACAAACTATCAGCCCAAACAATAAATAATTTTCAATGCAAATCAACCAATGTCAGCCACAACATAGTGAAGACCCAAAAAAACCCTCAAACATGAAACACATTCAAAAAATTATTCCTCAAAGATCCACAATAGGTTACAATCAACTTGTTAGCCATGAATATGGAAAACATGAACACACAAGAGAAAATTACCAATCACGAGCACAACAATCAGTACAAACCTGTAACATAGATAGAGAATGATCTATAAACATCCAAAAACATCATGAATCACCTTAGAAGCATCCACAAAAATTGAACGTACTAGAATCACATCATCTTCATTCAGGAACATCAACTAAAGCAACAAAAAAATTGTCAAACCATAGATACTCATAACTCAATAAAATATTCATGCAGACCTCTCAAAATTAACATGGATAAACTAGATATACTCAACAACAAAATCTTTAATCCAAAACATCTTATCATCAATGTACTAAGCTAACCAACCGACTGAACTTCACTTCACCACTAACAACCTGCAACTTATTCCATTACAATTTTCTCAATATCCTCAACATATACAACCTTAAAGACATTAATGCCAATAGTGTTGACATCAATGAAAACCACATATCAACAACATCCAACATGAATATGTCCATAGGCGACGTTGTCACCATCACTGGATTTTCCAGAGAATGATTCTCATTACTCTGTTAATTCTTTGAGCACCAATATTTTATGTTGATGCGGTGGTGAGATTACAGTCACTGAGACAAAATTTTTGTTAATATATATATAAAGGGAAATGGCTCTATGTCATCCCATCATGGTATCAAGGCTAAATGATCCTGTTACATTTGTTAATATGTAGATTATAATTCCTATTTGTTTATTTGTGTGATTATCACTAAAATTTGGTCCATGTAGAATTAATATACATCGCTGATAGTATATGTCGGCCTTAATAGGCCGAGGGATATTGAAATCCTCACAATGTTTAAATTGAACTGATAGGTTAGGGTTGGATGAGGCACTCACTACCCCATGCTCTAAGTCCTTGCTCCTAAGAACTCCTTGGTGTCTCTTACACCTTGTCCTAGTGCTCCTACCTCAGTTCTAAGTACCACTACTTCTATTGACCAACCCCACTATCAACATGTTGTCCTTCTACCAAGCCAACCTTGGTGCTTCGCCATATACTCTCCATTTGCCCTTACTCTTCCCTAAAGGACTAATAACCTCAACCTTCTACTAGATTCTTGTAGGGGTGTGAAGGTGTTGCAAAAGCTTCAAAATATCCTATCTAGGGTCTTTATGCAACCACAAGTTTCCAACTTTCTATCACTTTAACAAGATTCCTTTCCTAGGGTTTGAAAGGCTACAAGCCTAGAGCCCCAATTAGGCCTTTGATTAGAGATAACATGTTTCTTTCTCCTAAACCCACCAAATGACCTAGGTTCTTTGCTTGGAAAAGGTGTTTCTCCTATCCTTACCTTGAAGATTTTCAGGGTTTTGAGTTAGCATAGCTCGCACAACATTCATACACAGAAATGGTCAAAAAGTTAGGGTTTTTAAGCTTTCACAGGCTATTTACAGACTATCAAAATATTCTCACTCCAAATAGATTGGTGGAGCCTTCCCCTGATCACCAGGGCTTTCCAAGACCCTCAAAAAAATTCACAAAATAGAATTTCTTCAAAAACACAATTCCCCTGCAAGTTATCTGCATTTTTCTCTAGGTCTTCCCTAACCAGACCCTACCTGGCTCGCCTAGGGCAAGAAATTTCTTGCAACTCCTACACTCCCACAAGCCCTAAAAACTATCATATTTACACTAAGGGAGCCTAGACACTAATCCCAAAGGGTCGTACAATTTGTACGATGGGAAAGTGTTCTAGAACTCCATTCTTTCAAAACTGCGTGTTACAGGCCATAAAAAGATAGTGGACAAACTATTTACAAATAAAAAGAAGAAAATGATTTACAAAGATAGAAAGATAGCACACTAATCTAGCACAATATTAATACTACATACTACAAAGAAAATGGCAGTAGAGTTACTCCATTAAAGCTCAATATGATTGCAAAACACAAAAAACTATCTTTTAGAACATTGTTTCCTTCAACTTTACAAAATGTCACTCAACAATAATACCTCCAAAACATATTCCATGGTTGTGGCATGCCTTAAATAGGCCTTCAAAATAGTTGATCTGCTTGGGTCGAGCCTTTGGATGACCTAATGGTAAGTGTTATAAAACACACTATGTTTTCTAACCCTTTGCCAACTTTTAACAACTTAGCAAAATGATGTTGTAAAACTATTTATACCTTGTCAACTTCTTTCCCAAAGATCAAAAACATCCCAAAGCACCCAAAACAATGGTCAACATGTCCTTATGAAAAAAAAAACCAAAATTAACCCTCTAGGTTTCATCTTTACCTAAGAAATTTCCAGTTGCTCCTTAGGTGCTCTTGCACCATTCTCCCCCTCTTAGCTCAAACACTAAGGATTGGTAGGAGAGAGAAATGTTAGATCAATTCCAAGCTTCTTAAACTAATCTTAATGTACCCATGTAGCTTCTAATTCAGGCTTGTTCTTCTAATTGATAAGGTGCTCCATGTACACCTTGTTCCTTGTAGACTTTTGCACTCTAGACTCCAAGATCTTCTCTGCTTGAGGCTTCTCTTGATTTGGTAGGGGTACATTACTGATGTCCTTGAAGATCCCCTTACTGTTTTGAACCTCGTCACTAACTGTTCCCTTATACTTGATCAAATCAACAATGTTGAAAACTAGTGAGATTCCTAGATCAGTAGGTAACTCCACCTTGTATGCATTCTTTCCATACTTGGCCAATATCTTATAGGGACCCACTCTCTTCATCTGCAACTTGGTTGACATTCCATTTTGGAACCTTGATTTGTTAAGGTGGACCATAACATAGTCCCCTACTTGAAATTGCACATCTTTCCTTGACATATCTGCCTTCTCCTTCACTTTTTGTGTAGCCTTAATAACTGTCCTCTTGACTTGCTCTTAGATCTCCTTCATTGTATGACTGAAGTCTTCTGCATGTCCACTCCTATTCTCCATAGATACAAGGTCTCTGAGCTCACAAATTCCTCTTGGGTGCATTCCATACACAACTTCAAATGCACTCTTCCCTGTAGTTCTATTCACACTATCATTGTAAGCATACTCAGCTTGAGAGATAACCATATCCCATGTCTGTCCATACTCCTTGGTTAGACACCTTAAAGATTACCTAACACTTTGTTAACCACCTCTATTTGACCATCGGTCTGAGGATGGTAAGTTGAGCCAAAAGACAAATTGGTACTCAATCTGCTCCATAGAGTCTTCCAAAAATGACTCACGAACTTCACATCTTTGTCAGAAACAATGCTTAAAGGTAGCCCATGGATCCTAACAACTTCCTTGAAGAAAAGATGAGATATGTAGCTTGCATCATGAGTATTTTTGCAAGGAATAAAATGACTCATCTTGCTAAATCCATCTACCACAACATAAACACTATCAAAACCAGTCTTGGTCTTAGGAAGGCCTACCACAAAATCCATGCTCACACACTCCCATGGTCAGTTAGGAATAGGTAGGGGTTGATATAAACCAGCATTGCTAGCTCCTCCCTTAGCTTTCATGCACACAATACACTGCTCCACATACCTTCTCACATCTCTTGCCAACTTAGGCCAATAATAGAATCTTTGTACCAGCTCTAAAGTCCTATTGATGCCAAAATTCCCACTAAGACTACCATTATGCTTTTCTTGAATCAAATTTTCCCTCATTGAACCTCTTGGAACACATAATTGATTGCTCTTAAACAACAACCCACTTTTCAAAGTATATTCTAAATATTGGCTATGGAAATGGTTCTCAAAGTTAGAACATACCTTATAGGCCTCTGAAAAGTCATCATCCTCTCCATATAGATCCTTGAAACTCTCTATACCAATGCTCTTGACCTATATCTCTTGCACTGTCAACAATCTCCTTCTCAATGCATCTAACACCTTGTTCATTTGTCCTTTCTTGTGCTTGATGGTAAAAGTAAAAGCTTGGATATATTCCATCAATTTCAAATGCTTGTTACTCAACTTCTCTTGAGTGTTGATAAAGCTAAGAGCTTGATTGTCATTAAAAACCAAAAACTCCTTGGGTAGAAGGCAATGCCTCCATTTCCTAAGTGACTGAACCAAAGCATAAAGTTCCAAGTCATAGGTTGAATATTTTTTCTTTGTTTCATTTAGCTTCTCACTAAAGAAGGCTATAGCCCTTCCATCTTGACTTAGCACTCCCACTGCCACTCCACTTGCATCACACTCAATAGTGAACAATTTGTCAAAGCTAGGTAATAAGAGAATTGGTTGAGTTGCCACTTCTTGTTTCAGATTTTCAAACCCTTTCTTAGCCTCTTGAGTCCACACAAACTTAGTTTTTATACCACCCTTGATTGTATCTAGGATTGGTGCACATATACCACTAAAATTCCTTATAAATTTTCTATAAAATTGGGCCAATCCATGAAAATTCCTTACCTTTATTGCTATGGTTGGTGTAGCCTAGTTTAGGATGGCTTCCACCTTGCTTGGATCCATCTTTAATGAGCCTTTGGACACTACAAAACCTGGATACACAAGCTCTTGCTTGAAGAACTCACACTTCTCAAGATTGATTGCCAACTTCTCCTCTTGCAACCTTTTAAGAACCATCTCCACATGCTTGAGGTGTTCTTCTACCATCTTACTAAAAATCAGTATGTCATCAAGATATACTACCACAAATATCCCTTTGAAATCCTTAAGCGCTTCATTCATGACTCTCATGAATGTGCTAGGGGAATTTGAGAGGCCAAATGGCATCACTTTCCACTCATATAACCCATCATTTGTCTTAAATGTTGTCTTCCACTCATCTCCATGCTTAATCCTGATCTGATGGTAGCCACTTTGGAGATCCAACTTGGTGAAATACTATGCTCCTCCAAGGCAATCCATTAAGTCCTCAATCCTAGGGATAGGGAATCTATATCTAATTGTGATCCTATTTATTGCTCTAGAATCAGTACATAACCTCCACTTACCTCCCTTCTTGGATGCTCAAACCACTGGCACTGCACATAGGTTGATGCTCTTTTGAATCAATCCTTGATCCAACAATTCTTGCACTTTCCTAGCTACCTCTAGGTTCTACTCTGGTGTAAGTTTGTATGCTGCTTTGGTGGGAAATGAGGCTCTAGGTATGAAGTTAGTTTGATGACTTATGGCTCTCTTAGTTGGTAAAGTTGCAGGTGTACCATCACTAACTATGCTCTTGTACTTATCAAGCAACCTTTGGGCTGCTTCTGGTAAGACTGTCTTTTCAGCCTTGTCCTCTTCTTTAGGTTGCAACACAACCACATATCATTCATTCCCTTGGTGTAGATCCTTAAGGAACTCTTTACCATTGCTGAACATGATGTTAGGTATCTTTGACTGTCCTTCCTCTTCTTCTGTCAGTGACTGTAGCTTGAAGGTTCTTCCATCATTTTTGAATGAAATAGTATTCTCTTTCCAATCATAAATAACACTTCTATCATATTTCCATGGCCTACCTAGTAGTAGATGGCATGCATCCATGGGTAATACATCACAAACTAACTTATCTTTATACCCTCCAATAGAGAATTCCGCTGTTACTTGCTCATTAACTAGAACACTCTGCCCTTTGTTCAGCCATGTGACCTTGTAGGGGTTATTGTGGGGTACCTTCTTGAATTTTAGTTTTGTTACTGCCTCCTCTGAGATTATATTATCTATTGAACTTGAATCTACTATGACCTTGCTCACTTTTCCAAGTATCTTGCACCTTACTCTAAAAAAGCTCTTCTCTGTTTTGGTTCCTCCTTGACTAGCTTCCTGATCAGAACTCTGTAAAACTTCAGATTCTCTCCTACATCAGATTCTATATGACTGATCTTAGATGCCTTAGGACTCAGAGTGTCCTCTTGTGCATAGGCCACTCTCTTTTCATTGCTTGATGAAGATGCTTTCTTTGGGCACTTATAAGCAGGGTGTCCTAGTTGACTACAATGATAACACTTCATGTTTGCAAAATAAGAACTACTCCTGCCTGCTCCTCTTCCTCTATTTGAACCTCCTTGAGGTCCTCTTCCTTTGTTAAATCCTCCTCTTGAAGATGTTTCACCTCCATGCTAAGTGAGTTTAGATTCTCCATGATTTCTTTGGTCATTGCCTCTACCATGGTAGCCCCCACACTGTCCTCTTTGATCTCTTTGATCCTTTCCTTTGCCTCTGCCCTTGGAAGCCTGATCTTGCTTCCTCCTGTTCCTTTCCTCAATCTTGATAGCCAACTGATAACATTGGTGTAATCTCTTGGGACTTAGTAGAGCCATCTCCTCTTGAATGTTCCATTTCAAGACATTAAGGTACCTAGCCACCTTGAGACTCTCATCCTCTGTCACATTAGATCTCATGCAAAGTTTTTGAAACTCCTTAGTGTAAGTGTTTACATCTTAGCCTTTCTGCCTTAAACTTTGCCTCTTCTTGTGTAGCTGTATCTCATAGTCATCTGGCATGTAGGCTTCCTTCACCTTGGAAACCATTCCTTTCCAAGTTGATATGGGTTGTTTGCCTTCTTTTTCCCTCTATGTCTGAATGAACTTCCACCATATCAATGTTGATCCTCTCAATGTTGACTTAGTAATCTTCACCTTCTATGCTTCAGTGACTCCATCACACTCAAAATGATTCTGCATGCCTTCTATCCAATCCATGACTAGGTCTGCTTCCATTTTCCCACTAAATAGTGTTATTCCTTCAAGTTCTCTTCCACTCAAGGCTTTCAATGCTTTCAAGAAAGGCTCCTCGTTTAAAACAGGGTCAGGTTCAAGGGTCTTATCTTCCTCTACAACCTCTTCCTCTTTTGGAATCCTTCCCTCAAACTGTGCACTCACTGCCCCATGCTCTGAGTCCTTGATCCTAAGAACTCCTTGGTGTCTCTTACACCTTGTCCTAGTGGTCCTACCCCAGGTCTAAGTACCACTACTTCTATTGACCAACCCCATTATCCACATGCTGTCCTTCTACCAAGCCAACCTTGGTGCTTCGCCATATACTCTCCATTTGCCCTTACTCTTCCCTAAAGGCCTAGGAACCTCAACCTTCTGCTAGATTCTTGCAGGGGTGTGAAGGTGTTGCAAAAGATTCAAAATAGCTTATCTAGGTTCTTTATGCAACCACAAGTTTCCAACTTTCCATCGCTTTCACAAGATTCCTTTCCTAGGGTTTGAAAGGCTACAAGCCTAGAGCCCCAATTAGGCCTCTGATCAGAGATAAAATGTTTTTTTTCTCCTAAACCCACCAAATGACTTGGGTTCTTTGTTTGGAAAAGGTTGTTCTCCTATCCTCACCTTGAATATTTTTAAGGTTTTGAGTTAGCACAGCTCGCACAACACTCATACACATAAATGGTCAAAAAGCTAGGGTTTTTAAGCTTTCACAGGCTATTTGCAGACTATCAAAATATTCTCACTCCAAATGAATTGGTGGAGCCTTCCCCTAATCACCAGGGCTTTCCAAGACCCTCAAAAAAATTCACAAAAAAGAATTTCTTGAAAAACTCAATTCCCTTGCAAGTTATCTACATTTTTCTCCAGGTCTTCCCTAGCCGGACTTTGCCTGGCTCACCTAGGGCAAGACATTTCTTGCAACTCCTGCACTCCCACAAGCCCTAAAAACTATCATATTTACACTAAGGGAGCCTAGACACTAATCCCAGAGGGCCGTACAATTTTTACTATGGGAAAGTGTTCTAGAACTCCATTCTTTCAAAATTGCATGTTACAGGCCAGAAAAAGACAGTGGACAAACTATTTACAAATAAAAAAAAGAAAATGATTTACAAAGACAAAAAGATAGAAGAATAAGCTAGCACAATATTATTATTACATACTACAAAAAAAATGACAACAGAGTTATTGCATTAAAGCTCAATATGAATGCAAAACACAAAAAATTGTCTTTTAGAACGTTGTTTCCTTCAACTTTACAAAATTTCACTCAACAATAATACCTCCCAAACCTATTCCATGGTCATGGCATGCCTTAAATATGCCTTCAAAACAATTGAGCTGCTTGGGTCGAGCCTTTCGATGACCTAATGGTAAGTGTTATAAAACACACTATGGTTTCTAACCCTTTGCCAACTTTTGACAACTTTGCAAAATGATGTTGTAAAACTATTTAACACTTGTCAACTTATTTCCCAAAGATCAAAAACTACCCCATGCTCTGAGTCCTTGCTCCTAAGAACTCCTTGGTGTCTCTTACACCTTGTCCTAGTGGTCCTGCCTCAGGTCTAAGTACGATTGCCTCTATTGATTAACCCCACTATCAACATGTTGTCCTTCTACCAAGCCAACCTTGGTGCTTCGCCATATACTCTCCATTGGCCCTTACTCTTCCCTAAATTCCTAATAACCTCAACCTTCTACTAGATTCTTGCAAGGGTGTGAAGGTGTTGGAAAAGCTTCAAAATAGGCTATCTAGGGTCTTTATGCAACCACAAGTTTCCAACTTTCCATCGCTTTCACAAGATTCCTTTCCTAGGGTTTGAAAGGCTACAAGCCTAGAGCCCCAATTAGGCCTCTGATAAGAGATAAATGTTTTTTTCTCCTAAACCCACCAAATGACTTGGATTCTTTACTTGGAAAAGGTGGTTCTCCTGTCCTCACTTTGAATATTTTTAGGGTTTTGAGTCAGCACAGCTCACACAACACTCATACACAGAAATGGTCAAAAAGCTAGGGTTTTGAAGCTTTCACAGGCTGTTTGTAGACTGTCAAAAGATTATCACTCCAAATGGATTGTTGGAGCCTTCCCATGATCACCAGGGCTTTCCAAGACCCTCAAATATATTCAAAAAACAAAATTTCTTCAAAAACTCAATTCCCCTACAAGTTATCAGCATTTTTCTCTAGGTCTTCCCTAGCAAGACCCTGCATGGCTCACCTAGGGCAAGACATTTCTTGCAATTCCTGCACTCCCACAAGCCCTACAAACTATCATATTTACACTAATGAATCCTAGACACTAATCCCAAAGGGTCGTACAATTTGTATCGTGGGAAAGTGTTCTAGAGCTCCATTCTTTCAAAATTGCCTGTTACAGGCCAGAAAAAGAGAGTGGACAAACTATTTACAAATAAAAAGAAGAAAATGATTTACAAAGATAGAAATATAGCACAATAAGATAGCACAATACTAATACTACATACTACAAACAAAATGACAGTAGGGTTACTCCATTAAAGCTCAATATGACTACAAAACATATAAAACTATCTTTTAGAATGTTGTTTCCTTCAACTTTACAAAATGTCACTCAACAATAATATCTCCAACCCTATTCCATCATTGTCGCATGCCTTAAATAGGCCTTCAAAACAATTAAGCTGCTTGGGTCGAGCCTTTGGATGACCTAATGGTAAGTGTTATAAAACACACTATGTCTTCTAACCCTTTGCCAACTTTTGACAACTTAGCAAAATGATGTTGTAAAACTATTTATACCTTGTCAAATTCTTTCCCAAAGATCAAAAACATCCCAAAGCACCCAACACAATGGTCAACATGACCTTATGAAAAAAAGAAAACCAAAATTAACCCTCTAGGTTTCTTCTTTACCTAAGAAATTGCCAGTTGCTCCTTAGGTGCTCCTGCACCATTCTCCTCCTCTCAGCTCAAACACTAAGGATTGGAAGGATAGAGCAATGTCAGATCAATGCCAAGATTCTTAAATTGATCTTCTTGTACCCATGTAGCTTCTGATTTAGGCTTGTTCTTCCACTTGATAAGGTGCTCCATGTACACCTTGTGCCTTGTAGACTTTTGCACTCTAGACTCCAAGATCTGCTCTGCCTGAGGCTACTCTTGATTAGGTAGGGGTACATTACTGATGTCTTTGAAGATCTCCTTACTATTTTGAACATCATCACTGACTATTCCCTTATACTTGATCAAATCAGCAATGTTGAAAACTGGTGAGATTCCTAGATCAGTAGGTAACTCCACCTTGTATGCATTATTGCCATACTTGGCCAATATCTTACAGGGACCCACTCTCTTCATCTGCAACTTGGTTGACATTCCATTTTTCAACCTTGATTTGTTAAGGTGGACCATAACATAGTCCCCTACTTGAAATATCACATCTTTCCTTGACATATCTGCCTTCTCCTTCACTTTTTGTGTAGCCTCAGTAACTGTCCTCTTGACCTGGACCTACTCCTTGATCTCCTTCATGGTCTAACTAAAATCTTCTGCATGTCCATTCATGTTCTCCATAGATCAAAGGTTTGTGAGCTCACAAATGCCTCTTGGGTGCATTCCATACACAACTTCAAAAGGACTTTTCCCTGTGGTTCTATTCACACTGTCATTACAAGCATACTCAGCTTGTGAGATAACCATATCCCATGTTTTTCCATACTCCTTGGTTGGACACCTTAAAATATTACCTAACACTCTATTAACCACCTCTATTTGACCATCGGTCTGAGGATGGTAAGCTGAGCCAAAAGATAGGTTGGTACCCAATCTGCTCCATAGAGTCTTCCAAAAATGACTCATGAACTTCACATCTTTGTCAGAAACAATGCTCAAAGGTAGCCCATGGATCCTAACAACTTCCTTGAAGAAAAGATGAGCTATGTAGGTTGCATCATGAGTAGTTTTGTGGGGAATAAAATGACTCATCTTGCTAAATCTTCCTACCACAACATAAACACTTTCAAAACCAGTCTTGGTCTTAGGAAGGCCTACCACAAAATCCATGCTCACACACTCCCATGGTCTGTTAGGAATGGGCAGGGATTGATATAAACCAACATTGTGAGCTCCTCCCTTAGCTTTAATGCACACAACAAAATGCTCCACATACCTTCTCACATCTCTTGCCAACTTAGGCCAATAATAGAATCTTTGTACTAGCTCTAAAGTCTTATTGATGCTAAAATTCCCACTAAGATTGCCATTATGATTTTCTTGAATCAGATTTTCCCTCATTGACCCTCTTGGAACACACAACTGATTTCCCTTAAACAACTCACTTTGAAAACTATACTCTAAATATTGGCTATGGAAATGGTTCTCAAAGTTAGAACATACCTTATAGGCCTCTGAAAAGTCTTCATCCTCTCCATATAGATCCTTGAAACTCTCTATGCCAATGCTCTTGAGCTGTATCTCTTGCACTGTCAAAAATCTGATGCTCAATGCATCTTCCACCTTGTTCATTTGTCCTTTCTTGTGCTTGATGGTAAAAGTAAAAGCTTGGATGTTTTCCATCCATCTCAAATTCTTGTTACTCAACTTCTCTTGAGTGTTGATAAAGCTAAGTTCTTGATTGTCAGTAAAAACTACAAGCTCCTTGGGTAGAAGGTAATGCCTCCATTTCCTAAGTGACTAAACCAAAGCATAAAGTTCCAAGTCATAGGTTGAATATTTCTTCTTAGCTTCTCACTAAAGAATTCTATAGTCTTTCCCTCTTGACTTAGCACTCCTACTGCCACTCCACTTACATCACACTCAACAGTGAACAATTTGTCAAAGCTAGGTAATAAGAGAATTGGTTGAGTTGCTACTTCTTGTTTCAGTTTTTCAAACCCTTTCTCAGCCTCTTGAGTCCACACAAACTTAGTTTTTATACCACCCTTGATTGTATCTAGGACTGGTGCACATATACCACTAATGTTCCTTATAAATTTTCTATAAAATTTGTTCAATCCATTAAAACTACTTACCTCTATTGTTGTGGTTGGTGTAGGCCAGTTTAGGATGGCTTCCACCTTGCTTGGATCCATCTTTAATGAGACTTTGGACACTACAAAACCTAGATACACAAGCTCTTGCTTGAAGAACTCACACTTCTCAAGATTGATTATCAAATTCTCCTCTTGCAACTTTTTAAGAACCATCTCCACATGCTTCAAGTGTTCTTCTGCTATCTTGCTAAAGATGAGTATATCATCAAGATACACTACCAAAAATATCCTTGTGAAATCCTTAAGCACTTCATTCATGAGTCTCATGAATGTGCTAGGGGCATTTGAGAGGTCAAATGGCATCACTTTCCACTCATATAACCCATCATTTGTCTTAAACGTTGTCTTCCACTCATCTCCATCCTTAATCCTAATCTGATGGTAGCCACTCTGGAGATCCAACTTAGTGAAATACTATGCTCCTCCAAGGAAATCCATCAAGTCTTCTATTCTAGGAATTGGGAACCTATACCTAATTGTGATTCTATTTATTGCTCTAGAATCAGTACAAATTCTCCACTTACCTCCCTTCTTGGATGCTAAAACCACTAGCACTGCACATGGGCTAATGCTCTTTTGAATCAATCCTTGATCCAACAATTCTTGCACTTTCCTAGCCACCTCTAGGTTCTGCTCTAGTGTAAGTTTGTATGCTGCTTTGTTGGGAAATGAGGATCTAGGTATGAATTCAATTTGATGACTTATGGCTCTCTTAGGTGGTAAAGTTGCAGGTGTACCATCACTAACTATGCTCTTGTACTTATCAAGCAACCTTTGGACTGCTTCTGGTAAGACTATCTTTTTAGCGTTGTCCTCTTCTTTAGGTTGAAACACAACCACATATTCTTTATTCCATTGGTGTAGGTCCTTAAGGAACTCTTTACCACTACTCAACATGATGTTAGGTGTCTTTGATTGTCCTTCCTCTTCTTCTGTCAATGATTGCAGTTTGAAGGTTCTTCCATCCTTTTTGAATGAAATAGTATTCTCTTTCCCATCATAAATAGCACTTCTATCATATTTACATGGCCTACCTAGTAGTATATGGCATGAATCCATTGGTAATACATCACAAACTAACTTATCTTTATACCCTCCAATAGATAATTTCACCGTTACTTGCTCATTAACTAGAACACTCTGCCCTTTGTTCAGCCATGTGACCTTGTAGGGGTTATTGTGGGGTACCTTCTCCAATTTTAGTTTTGTTACTGCCTCCTTTGAGATTATATTATTTGTTGAACCTAAATCTACTATGACCTTGCACACTTTCCCAAGTATCTTGCATCTTACTCTAAAAAGATCTCTTCTCTGTTTTGGTTCCTCCTTGACTGGCTGCCTGATTAAAACTCTATTAATCATTAGATTCTCTCCTAACTTAGATTCTATATTACTAATCTCAGATTCCTTAGGACTCATAGTGTCCTCTTGTGCATAGGCCACTCTCTTTTCATTGCTTATTGAAGATTCTTTCTCCGGGAACCTATAAGTAGGGTGACCTAGTTGACTACAATGATAAGACTTCATGTTTGCAAAATAGGAACTACTCCTGCCTGCTCCTCTTCCTTTATTAAATCCACCTCTTGAAGATGTTTCACCCCCATGCTTAGTGAGTTTAGATTCTCCATGATTTCTTTGGTTATTGCCTCTACCTTGGTAGCCACCACACTATCCTCTGTGATCTCTTTGATCCCTGCCTTTTCCTCTGCCCTTAGAAGCCTGATCTTGCTTCCTCTTGTTCCTTTCCTCAATCTTGATGGCCAACTGATAACATTGGTGTACTATCTTGGGACTTAGTAGAACCATCTCCTCTTGAATGTTCCATTTCAAGCCATTAAGGTGCCTAGCCACCTTGAGACTCTCATCCTCTGTCACATTAGATCTCATGCAAAGTTTTTGAAACTCCTCAGTGTAAGTGTTTATATCTTGGTCTTTCTACCTTAGAATTTTCCTCTTCTTGTGTAGTTGTATCTCATAGTCATCTTGCATGTAGGCTTCCTTTACCTTGGCAACCATTCCTTTCCAACTTGATATGGGTTGTTTTCCTTCTTTTTCCCTCTTTTTCTGAATGAACTTCCACCATGTCAAGGCTGATCCTCTCAATCTTGACTTAGAAACATTCACCTTCTATGCTTCAGTGACTCCATGACACTCAAAATGATTCTCCATGCCTTCTATCCAATCCATGACTAGGTCTGCTTCCATTTTCCCACTAAATAGTGGTATGCTTTCAAGTGCTCTTCCACTCAAGGATTTCAATGCCTTCAAGAAAGGCTCCTCCTTCAAAAAAGGGTTAGGTTCAGGGGTCTTATCTTCCTCTGCAACCTATTCCTCTTTTGCAATCCTTCCCTCAAACTATGCACTCCTCACCTAAGGAGCAACTGACAATTTCTTAGGTAAAGATGAAACCTAGAGGGTTAATTTTGGTTTTGTTTCTCATAAGGTCATGTTGACCATTGTGTTGGGTGCTTTGTGATGTTTTTGATCTTTGGGAAAGATGTTGACAAGTGTTAAATAGTTTTACAACATCATTTTGCTAAGTTGTCAAAAGGTGGCAAAGGGTTAGAAAACACAGTGTGTTTTATAAAACTTACCATTAGGTCATCCAAAGGGTCGACCCAAGCAGCTCATTTTTTTTGAAGGCCTATTTAAGGCATGCCATGACCATGGAATAGGTTTGGGAGGTATTATTGTTGAGTGACATTTTGTAAAGTTGAAGAAAACAATGGTCTAAAAGATAGTTTTATGTGTTTTCCATTCATATTGAGCTTTAATGGAGTAACTCTAATGTCATTTTGTTTTTAGTATGTAGTATTAATATTGTGCTATCTTAGTGTGCTATCTTTCTATCTTTGTAAATCATTTTCTTCTTTTTATTTGTAAATAGTTTGTCCACTATCTTTTTCTGGCCTATAACAGGTAGTTTTGAAAGAATGGAGTTGTAGAACACTTTCCCACCGTACAAATTGTATGGCCCTTTGGGATTAGTTTCTAGGCTCCCTTATTGTAAATATGATAGTTTTTAGGGCTTGTGGGAGTGCAGGAGTTGCAAGAAATGTCTTTCCCTAGGTGAGTGAGGCAAGGTCCGGCTAGGGAAGACCTGGAGAAAAATGTAGAGAACTTGCAGGGGAATTGAGCTTTTGAAGAAATTTTTTTTTGTGAATTTTGTTGAGGGTCTTGGAAATTCCTAGTGATCAGGGGAATGCTCCACCAATCCATTTAGATTGAGAATCTTTTGACAGTCTGCAAACAACCTGTGAAAGCTTAAAAACCCTAGCTTTTTGACCATTTCTTTGTATGAGTGTTGTGCGAGCTGTGCTGACTGAAAACCCTAAAAAACTTCAAGGTGAGGATAGGAGAACCACCTTTTCCAAGAAAAGAACCCAGGTCATTTGGTGGGTTTAGGAGAAAAAAACATTTATCTCTGATTAGAGGCCTAATTGGGGCTCTAGGCTTGTAGCCTTTCAAACCCTAGGAAAGGAATCTTGTGAAAGCGATGGAAAGTTGGAAACTTGTGGATGCATAAAGACCCTAGATATGCTATTTTGAAGCTTTTGCAACACCTTCACACCCCTGCAAGAATCTAGCAGAAGGTTGAGGTTATTAGGCCTTTAGGGAAGAGTAAGGGAAAATGGAGAGTATATGGCAAAGCACCAAGGTTGGCTTGGTAGAAGGACAACATGTTGATAGTGGGGTTGGTCAATAGAAGTAGTGGTACTTAGACCTAAGGCAGGACCACTAGGACAAGGTGTAAGAGACACCAAGGAGTTCTTAGGAGCAAGGACTCAAAGCATGGGGCAATGAGTGCCTCATCCAACCCTAACCTATCATGAACTTTTCTCTATCGATAGGGTGTGCATATATGTATATATGTGTATATATATGTGTGAACATATACATACACACACACCTAGATGATCATGTTTTGAGCCATCATAACATCCATGGGTATATGCATTTCTATTTCATAGGTCAAGAGCCCCTCATGAATGAGGATTGACAATCATAAAGGAATATTTAATTGGTATATATGTTTGCATGTTTATCATTCAATATCATGTGTATCAACCCCAAGACTTTTGGTTATTTGAACACAAAGATGTGTGAGAAAGAATGTCTTAAAATTTGTGTTATATCTTTCAATTCTAATTTTATTTTATTAGTAGTAATGAATGTGGAATACGCTAAATGGTATAATGAAATTATGATCTTCACTGATTTGGAATAGAATTAAGCAAATATCAGGAAGCCAAAAGGTATTAAATTATAAAAAAATTGACTCTTTGTTTTGAATATCTTATACTAGAGACTTGAAATTTTTGGAACCTAGAGAAACTGTTGAAACCATTGAAAACTGATGAAAAAATGTTCTATTTCTCTCATTATGAATTGAAATCCATCATTATTGTAAGATCAAAGATGTTTATTTGATCAGAGTAATGTTCAGAGAGTAGTATTTCTTATATATTGGAAACTTATTTTAGAAATTATGTGTATGCATATTTCCAACTGTGATTACTTTTAGGCATATATGTGTACTTGCATAAATGCTTCATTTATGCATGTGCACATACATGTGGTATACCTTCTTATATCATATTTTCTTTACTCATTTGAGTATGACTATTTTATTTTCATTTACAAAGAAAAAAACTATATAAATGGAATAGTGTTGAGTTGCAATATAGAACTTAGGAAAAATAGACATATTATGAATAAGATGAATGGATATACCAGATTGTTTATGGTTACTTACTTTATGACTGATAGAATGGTGTATACATCTAAAAATGGTCACATCACAATAGTCTGGTAATTTAATTAAATATTTTTAATATTTAATTAAATCTCTAAATTCAATCTATGTATAAATAAATTTAAATGATTTATCTATGATTAAATAAATAAGTTTATTTAATCACTTGTTTATCCATTTCTAAATTAATTAAATAAAAATTATGATTTATTTATATTAATTATCACATAATCTTAGCTTGAATATTTTTTTCAAATAAAGATTAAATATTCTTCTCTAAATTCCATCCATAATTAAATATTCCCAAATATTTAATTAATTCTTCTAAAGTCCATTTACAATTAAATATTCTAAATATTTAATTGAGTCTTCTATATTCCTCACATCAAATATTTCAAAAATATTTTAAACCCACAAAACTCACATAAAATTAAATAAATTTATTTATTTAATTTGGATTATCTATAACAACTATGAAACAAACTTCAAAATAGAAAATTAATTTCTCTGTTTCTGAGCAAGCTTGTTCCCGTGGGTTGAAGACAAACCTCCATTCTTCTCTCCAACCTCCCAAAATCTTCCATCTTCCTCTCCATCTCTCACCATTCAAAATTATGAGACAATCTCATAGATATTGATCTTTGCCAGTTGGGCTCTTGCCTGTGAAAATCTATAAAAGGGATTGTCGGGTCTCTGAAAATAGAGAAGCTTTTGTATGGGAAAATTATAGCCAATTTGCAATTACATAGTCTTCCAGCATCCATAGCATATTAGTATTTCATATCATAGTTTCAATAGCATTCATAATCCATAGCCCCTGTGCATAATCTATAGCCCCTGTGCATATCCATATCCACTTCACCAACATATAGGATAGAGAAGTACCCTCTTTTTTGCATACTCATTCTATAGATTGGCATTCTAAGAAGCTTTGCTTATACAATCTAAGAGCAGCAGCTTCAAGAATCATTGGAGATAGAGGACAATGGAACGGTTCTAAAGAAGCTCTATTTGTTTGTTTTCTTTCATTTTTTTTTTTTTTAGCTTTCTTTAGTTTAATGTTGCATTGGTGTGTTTTTATTATCTTATTTTGATACTAACAACTTTCACACACAAATGGAATGATACAAAAGTATTGCGATAAACTATAGCACACTAGAATTTGATGTTGGTATATGGTCTAAAGGGAGGGATACCCATTTTATATGATGATATTTTCTTTCGGGAATGGGTGCTAGAGAGTGTAGATTTTTTTCCAAATCTAACCTAAGCTGCATTCTATGCAGTATGAGCTTGGCCAAGCTTTGCAGTCATTTTTACTTATGGAATAGACTATTTAATATATATCCCCTCCCTATATTTCTTTATTACCTAACATGGAACTTTCATATTCTAACAGTAGATAGAAATGCATGTAGTTAGGCACACATGAATTCCACCTTGCAAGTTGTATCTCTTGTTAACTGTTCCATGTAGGATCAGGTATTTTTCAATAGATTGAAGAATTCTAGGGAAGCATCGCTTCATGGTTGGGTGGAAAATAACCTCAACCATGTTCTCATCCACTAGTGGAGACAATTTGTTAGAAAGGATTTATAGTGGTATCCTATTTATGTACTTGTATCATTGATAAAAATGATGTATTTGAGGAAATTGATGTAATTGATTTATTGACTATTTAGGCGATTAAATACCAAGTCAAACTTATAAATTGACTAAATTGACATCTAAAAATGAATATATATGCATCTTTATTGTTGTTTTTAATTTATGGACATGAAATTTCTAAATAGAAATAGCTATGGGATATATGCCATAAATTTTATATTCATAATTTTAATTTTTAATTTATTTAAGAAAATTAATTTGGGCATGTTACATTCATTGGGAAAATTAAGTTAGTTCAATAGTTAGATTTGTAGCTCACAAGTTAGCAGGATCAGTTATCCAAATAAGTCCTTTGGCCATTTGTAATGTTGAATGCCCTTGTGGTAGGCCTATGAGCCTTGGTTATTCACCCATGAGGCATATGATGCATGTAATACTACCAATTCAATAAATTTCTAATTTTCAAAGTATTTTCTCATATAATTTCTGACATGTTGACTCTAAGTTGCATGGTTGGTCAGTTATTTATGGACCCTCCATCTACGACTACACCAAGTGGTATCAAAGTGATTTTGTGAGTCCTAAAGCCATTCCTTTTGGTGAATAGATTGCCAAGCTGAGACAGAATACATGTGTTTTCAACCGATCATTGATTATGAGGCATTTGAAACCCCTTGTAGGAATATCACCAAATTGAGGTAGTTGGACTGAGTTCAAGGGGTGATATGTTGTCAAGGAGAGTGTCTTCTATAGAAAACGTTGCTAGAAGAATAGATGAGATGTTAGAGATTATGTGAGCCATGCTAGTTCAATTAGATGTAGTTGAAGAAGATTGAAGGCGAGGCCTAAACCCTACACAAGAGGATGAAAGTGATGATGACCTAGAACCTACTATGAATTAAATTGAAAAATCCCTATGAAAAGAGGGAGAAGAATCAAGCCAAATGAAGGTGTTGAAGGATATTTCTAAAATTGGTAAGTGACCTAGAGTTGAAATTCAAAATTATGTATGAAATTTGAACCCTAAAGAATTTATTGACTGGATCAATGAAATGGAGGAAAACTTTGAATATGAAGAAATTGAAGATCTAGAAAGAGTAAGATTTTTGAAAAACAAGTTGAAAGGTCATGCTATTTTATGGTGGAAAGAAGTTCAATTGGATAGGAATAGAATAGAAAAGGAGAAAATCATAAAATGGGATAGAATGGCGACAAAGGTAAAAAATCAATTCATACCTGTTGGTTATGAACTTGAATTGTTGAAAAGATTACAGAACTTGAGGCAAAAGGAGAGATTTGTGAAGGAATACACTAAATAATTATACAAGATAATTATTAGAAAAGGTTGTGAGTTACATCAATAGTTTGAGAACACACATTCAAGAAGAATTGAGCCTGGTAAAGATGACATAGTTGAAGAACCATATCAATTTGCATTGAAGGTGGAAGAGAAGCTAAACAAGAAGTTTGAATAAAGGAAGATAAGCACATAAGAGGAAGATTCCAAAAGAGCATATCACAAATTGGAGAAAGAAGACCTTATGAAAATCAAAACAAAGATGGGAAACCCTATCAAAGTGAAGTGAAGGATTGTAATTCATATCACAAAAGGAAGGAAATATATAAATTTCTACCATAGTGATAGAGAAGGACATAATTCATACTGTAATGATGGGTACTAGAGAGATGAATGGAAATATAATAGGAAACTATTTAGAGGAACCTATTTTAAGTGTGGAGGTGAAAGACATAGGGCATTTGAATGTCATCAAGGAAGTATTGGTGAGAAAAATAAGCATACCAAAAGGGAAGCTTATGTGGATGGGGAACCTATTGAATCCCTTAATTTATTTTGGAAACCCAAGAAAGGTGAACTATTGTTAATGAGAAGATATTTGATGCATGAAGAAGTGACTAAGGAAACATCACAAAGAAATATTTTTCTCATAACAAGATGTAATTCTAGAGGAAGGAAAAATTATCATTGATAGTGGTAGCATTGATAATGTAGTTTTAGAAGAGATGGTAACTAAATTGAATTTAAAGAGATTGAAACATACAAACCCTTATAGGATAGCATGGATTTAGGATTCAAGCATAAGATATTGGTGAATGAGAAATGTTTGGTGAAATTTCATACAGGATCATATAGGGATAAAGTGTTGTGTGATATTATGTTTGTGGATGCATGTCATTTACTGTAGGAAGACCATGGAAATATGATAATAAAGAAATTCATTATGGAAGAATAAATACCTCTACTATGCCTTCAAATGGACAGAGAATCAAGTTGATACATTTAGAGGAAGAAGATAAAAGTGAAGTTTGTAGCATTGTCAGACTATGTTTGGTAGATGGAAAGAATTTTTTTGGATGAATTGAGGCATGCAAACATGTGTTTTCATTGATTCCAAAGAAGAGTGATAAACTAGGGGTAGAGAATTCTAATGCAAAAAAATGAAGAGGTACAAAAGTTGTTAGTAGAGTATGAAGATATCATATTAGAGAATGTACTAGATGGACTCCCACTAGTCTAAAGTATCAGTCATCATATAGATTTAATAATAGGAGAAAGTTTTCCAAACAAGGTAGCACATAGGATGACACCAAAAGAGAATACAAAATTAAACCGGTAGATACATGATTTGTTGAAGAGAGGATTGATAAGAGAAATATTAAGCCTATGTGTGATACTTACTGCACTTGCACCAAATCAATATGGAGAGTGAAGAATGTGTATAGATTAAAGATAAATCAATAGGATCATCATAAAGTATAGATTTACATTGCCAAGGATGGATGACATTATGGACTATTTGATTGGAGTGAAGTATTTCACAAAAGATTGACCTAAAAAGTGGATACCATCAAATCAAAATTAGAAAAGGAGATGAATGGGAGACTACAATTAAGACTAATGAAGGATTGTATGAATGGTCAATGATTCCTTTTGGATTGACCAATGCACTGGTCAAGCACTTTCATGAGATTGATAAATGAAGTATTGAAGAAACTCTTGGGTAAGCTTGTCATTTTTTACTTATATGATATTCTAATTTTTATTAATACTAGAGAAGAACATTTGTGGCACATCAGACAAGTATTAAAAAAATTGAGAGAGGAGAAGTTGTCAATTAATGTCAAGAAGTGTAGCTTTATGAAGACCAAGTTAGTATACTTAGGTTTTGTCATGTTTGTTGAAGGGTTGAAGATGAACCTTCAAAAAGTAAGAGAAATAGTTGAGTAGCCTACCGATGAACATTGGATAGGTAAGACATTCCATGGATTAGACAATTTTTTTCAAAAGTTTATTAGAAGCTTTAGTAGCATTTGTACACCTATGATAGAGACAATGAGAGGAGATATGAAGGATTTTAAGTGGACATATAGAGCACAAATAATTTTTTAATTGTTGAAGAAAAAATGAGAGTAGAAATTTTTAGCATTACCAAATTTTGACAAAGTATTTCAAGTTGATTGTGACACAAATAGAAATACAATTAGAGCAGTTTTGAGTTAAAAAGGGAGACCACTAGCTTATTTTAGTGAAAAGTTGAATGATTCCATAAGAAGATATTTGGTTTCTATATTATAATTCAAGCCTTGAAGAAGTGGAGACACTATTTGTTGTATAAGGAGTTTGTATTGTATACTAATTATCAAGCATTGCAATATTTGAATAGTTAGGGAAAATTGACATAGAGAAATATGAGATGGGTTGAGTTCTTACAAAGTTATAAATTTGTATCGAAGCATAGGAGTGGAAGGTCAAACAATGATGTAGATGCATTGAGTAGGGGAAGGAATTTTTTGATAGAAATAAGGATAGAAGTACTAGGTTTTAAGGAGCTAAAGCACATGTATGGTGATGATCCAAATTTTTTTCTATCTTGGAGAGCATGCAAATAACCAGTAGTGACCAACTAGTGCCAATGGTTGGATTATTTCATTTAGGAAGGCATGTTGTTCAAAGGAAACTAGTTCTATATTTTGAGGAGTTCAATGAGGGAGAATTTGATCAACAAGAAGCATAGTGGAGGACTACCGTGACATTTTGGAATGGATAAGATAGTAGCTTTGGTGGGTGAACATTATTTTTAGTTGCAAATATACAAGAATGTTAGAAATTATGTTCAAAGTTGTAGGATTTGTTAAGTGGAAAATGAAAGTAGTTAGAATATTCAATTGTACAAGCTTTTAATAGTACCAGAGAAACCTTGATAAGATATAAGTATGGATTTCATATTAGTACTCCCAAAAAAATAGAGAGGATGTGATTCTATAATGGTAGTAGTGGAATTTTTTTCTAAAATGGCATATTTTATTCCTTGTGAGAAGACTAATTATGTTGTGCATATTGTTGGTCTATTTTTCAAGGAGATTGTGAGGTTGCATGGATTACCTAAGAGTATAGTTTTAGACAAGGATACTAAGTTCATTAGATACTTTTGGAAGACATTATGGAAGAATATGAAGAAAAACCTAAAATTTAGTTCAGCATATCACCCATAGACAGATGGATAAATAAAAGTGGTGAACAAAATTTTGGGTAACCTGTTGAAATGTTTGGTTGGAGATAAGGTAGGAAATTAGGATATGGTTCTACAACAAGTTGAGTTTGCATATAATAATTCAGTAAAACATAGTACGTGGAAGACATGCATCCCAAAGGAGTTGTAGAGCTAAGAGAAACCAATAAGGAGAACAAGAGGAGTGTGGAAGTAGAAGAGTTTATAAGATTCATGAAAAAATTTCATAATCAAGTCCAAAAGCATTTAGAAGTCATGAACAATAAGTATAAGGGGAAGGCAGATGCTAACATGAGACTTACAAAGTTTATTGTTGGAGATGAAGTGATGATATATCTGAGGAAGGAAAGATTCCTAGTCAGAACATACAATAATTTGAAGATGAGGAAGTCTGGATCATGTATGATTCTTAGGAAGTTTGATTCTAGAAATGCATCTAAAGTGGAGTTACCGAAGACACTTGCTATATCACCTATTTTCAATATTGCAAATATATATGAGTATTGTGAAGGGTAGTCAAGTAACACTAGCAATAAAGTACATTTAAAGGAGTAGTTACCACATCAACCATAGAAGGATATTGAGAAGATTTTGGATAACAAAATTGGAAGTAGCACTAGGAACAAGTAGTACAATTAATATCTGGTAAAGTGGAAATGTAGGCCAATGGGGTATTCTTCATGGATTTCTCAAGAAAATGTAGACCACTTTGGTTTTCCTATAGCCCCTAGAAAGTGGGGGAATCACTTTTCTTCCAATCTTTGGTGTTTGATGCAGGAGCATCCCTGGTTGTAAAGAAATCTTATATCAACCAAAAATATTTTCTTGCATTTTAGTTTGTAGCAGTTTCAACATTTCATTATGAATTTCTTTGCATTATCTTTTATTACCATACAGAACATGATATGACATTTACATGAGGTCGTCTACATCATATCCATATTGTAGATTACTTGTATTTTTATGCTAAAAGTTATTACTCTAATAACTTCATTGTAATTTAAATTCAAAGCATTTGGGGCTGACCTAGTCCAAATTTTATTATGTAGACCTATTTCAAAGCATACAGAGCTTAATGGGACATCATACATACATTTTTGCTCCAAGGGGATCTATCTTGGAGATTCACAATTTATTTCCTTTCATGAAGGATTATCTTTGATGTTGACCTACACACTTGATCATTCATTGGAGTTTATAAACCCTTGAGGCTGATGTATACCTTTGTTGGAGTTGGAGAATCATATTTAAGATCATCTTAACTTATTGTAGTTAGTTCAACAGTTAGTATTCAATAGTTAGATAGGTAGCTCACAATTTAGTAGAATCAGTTATCTGAAGGCCTCTATCCTATTGTAATGTTGAATGCCCTTGCAATGGGCTAGTGAGCATTGTTTATTTTCCCATGAGGCATATGATGCATGCAAGATTACCAATTCAATAAATATCTATATTTTTAGAGTATTTTCTTGTGTTATTTATGCTAGGTTGACTCTAAGTTGCATAGTTGGTTAGTTCTTTTTGGTGACTCCATCCATGACTACATCAATTTCTCATGGTGTTGGGAGGCCATGGGCCTTGTCTCTCATAGAAGCTAATTAAATTTATTATCATTCCCTCTTATGTCACTACAATATGAATATCAAGTGGTAGAATATTATGATTGGTGATATTAACTTTGCAATCCTATTACTATGTAACATTATATTTTAACAGTTTATTATTATTTCACATGACTTCAAGAGTCATAGAGTTGGATGTTTTGACATGTTGTAGATGATAATAAATATGTTTTATAATTAAATGTTATTTTTCAATAGTTGAAATATTCTCGCAAGAAAGAATTGAGTGGTGAAGCCTAATTTAGCCAATAACAACACCTTTTGACACTTCACATTAAGTGGAAGAGAATCTAATTATTTATAGTGGTGTAATAAGTATATATAATATTGTAAGAGGTGTAAATAATTTTATTTTTGACTATGTATAAGAAGTGTGTGTCTTTTTTTTTCCCATATGGAGTTCTTATTTTGTCTTCAAGTGCACTTTTTTCCCCTTTATTACAATTGGACAACCAAGGCCATGAGAAAAGCCTTTAGAATTCTAGAAAGATATTTGTAACTCTAACATATTGTTGGAAGATTGAAATCACTAAGAGGGGGGGTGAATCAATGATTTAGGTAAGTCACAATTATTTTAAACTTTGAAAATAGAATATCCAATGACTATTGAAGAACAAACTTCACATGAACTCAAACAATATTATATGTATTGCAAATCAAATAAACATTTCATTAATAGAGACTGGTTTGATAAACTTTACACATATAACAAAGCTTGTAACTAACATTTTATGCAAGATGCTTTGATTTAAAGAATGGAAAAATTGAGTGAGTGACATCAAATTTTTTTATGCAAATCAATCAAATAAACCAATCACACATAGAAACATCACATAATACCAAAATTTTTCTTGAGTGGAAAATGTAGAAGTTGAAAAACCAACTTCACAGTCCCTAAGAACACCTACAAGCAATCACCTATCACATGCACACTATATTCAAAACAAAGCAACAAAATTTCTGTAAACTCTCAGAGCCAATGTGTGCAAGAAAAAATTAGAATAATAATTATTGAGAATAATGATTTACAAATAATACAAAAGCCTTCGAAAAGGTGAGGATGCAATAAAGCAAGAAAAAGCAACCCTAATCTAATCTTGAGCAAAAGACAACTCAATAAGATAAGATAAGAATTAAATGATAATTATCCTAGGAAATAAATAATTACCTAAGTAAAATTATCCTAAAGTTTAATTAAATAATTAATTACACCAACACCCCCCCATAAGTGCAACTTAGGGAGAAGAAAATTATTATGTAAAGATGAGTCCCAAAAACAAGGCCTAATCAGGTACTCATTTACAAATTCAATGCAAACTAAATCAAACGGCGTAAAGGAGAAAACCACATGGGAACAAAAATCCTCCCCAAAATAGAATGCAATAAACTACCTAAGTGATGAAAAATGGAGGACTCCATAAGACCCCCCAAGGACACCATTCATCACAAAGATACATGAAAGAATCCCCCCATAAGAGAGGAAGAAAGAGACCACATATCCCCCCATAATGAAGTAACTCCAAAAGAAGTGAAGAAACTACATCTCTAGAAAGAAGTGAGAGGGAAGAGGCCTAATAAAAGAAATCTCTAAAGGTGGAATAGGTGTAGCCCAAGATGTCTCCATAGAAGTAGGTGTGACCTCAATAAATGAAGAAGCCGAAGTAGGTGAAGACTCAATTGAAACCTCTAAAGATGTATGATCAACTGGATCCTGTTGTACTAAAATAGAAGAAGCAACAGGAGGGGGAGGATATGGAATGGAAGGCTTGAGAATAGGATCCAAAGTGAGAACACCAATGTTCAAGAAGCCAAATCTCTCCTCTGAAGGATGATGTACACTCGAAGTGTGAGGAACAACTGTAGGAACAGAAGCACCACTAGTAGCAAAATCAGTGAGAGAATACAACTGAGATGAGTGACCCACTATCCCAATAGCAATAATTGCTCTACTCTCCAAGTCTCTGATGATAACCAAATCAGGTGTTAACTCCATAGATCTCCCATTGCTCCCATGTGTTATCTGATAGATGGAAAGAAGGTTATTTTTCAAGTGAGGAACACACAAGACATCCTGAAAGGAGTGATCCCCAAAAATAATAGACCCCTTCCCTATAACACTCATGTAAGTGTTGTTTCCCATCAAAATGGGAGACATGGTGCAAGGCTCAAAGGAAGTGAACATAGACTGTGAAGATTCCATATGATGAGATGCTCTTGAATCTAGAAGCCATCTCCCTAATCCAATACCTGAAGAAGCACAAAGAGCATGTCCCTTCATATCTGATGAAGTATGCAAACTAGTTGTGCCTGTGTTATGATACTTTGAAGAAGAAGAATGAGGAGTAGAAGATGATGAAGACATCCTAGAAGGCAAATCAATCTGATGTTTTTGAAGAAGATGTTTTAGTTCATCAATGTCCTTCTTGTAACAATTATGTTTTGCATGTCCTTCCCTCTTGCAATATGCACATGTAGACTTCTCCTTCCTAAATGATTTCCCTTTAGAAGAGGAGGATGAATCTGAGGACTTCTTTTGCTGCTCATGAGGTTTGGAATCCTTTTTTTTTTGTTTCTTTCCTTTTCCTGTAGAAGCCTTCTGATCTCTAGGCTCCTGTGATGCAATAAGTGCCTGTGAAGAGGAAGAAGGTTTCACCATGCCCATGCTAGCTAACTTAGCTTTCTCTCAAGTGAGAGATGAAGCAAATTCATCAAGAGATGGCATAGTGAATCTTGTACCAAGTGCATCCCTAGTGGCATAAAAGGTAGATACAAAAACTGAATAATCAGGTCCAAGCTTGGAAAGGATGGATAATATCAACTAAGAGTCTTCTTTCTGAACACCACACTATGACAACTGTAATCTAAGAGACTTGAGATTGGTGAAAAACTCCTAGATGTTGTTAAAATCCCTAGGATTTAAGCCAATAAGCTCATTCTCTAACTGAAACCCTCTCATAGTATCCTGCTTCCCAAACAAGGACTCCAAAGTATCCCATATCTCATTTGGTGTAGTGCAAGATTCAATGTGGAAAATGAGGTCAGAGGAGATAGATAGACATAATGTTTCATAAGCCTCATCACACCTATTAAACCATTTTCTCTTTTTAGTAGCACCTGTAGGTTCAATTTCTGTGCCATACAACCCTTTATGTTTCAAGTGAATCTCCATTTGTTTTTTCCAACCAAAATAGTTGAATGGAGTAAGGGGTACAATGTGATGTGAGTCCATGATAGAAAACAGAAATATTTACTCTCAAATAGAAAAAACAATGCTCACTAATCGTAAAAAAATGCCTGATTACATGCTTCCCAAGAAAATAACTGAAAAAAGAAGGGCTGAGATCAAACAGAAATATGAGATACCTAATAAAAAAAATTAAAAATAGGTTTGAGATCTGTGAAGAGTACTGAACCAGCTTTCCAACGCCTTTTTTTTTTTGAAAAATAGAGCCAGGACACAAAAATTAAGCCTCCCATAGTGAAAACAGCTACTTCTAGCTTTGATAGGTGAAAAAAGCATCAAAATGAAAAAATCAGAAAATGAAACCACCACCATCAGATCTATCGTCGAATCAGCTTTCTGGAAACTATTCATTTTTGAAAAAATGACTCCGTTTGCAAAAGTTGTGAGCAAATGAAGAAAAAGGCTAAAAATGGGACTTTTAACCTAAACAAGTGCAAAAAAGAAGCACTCGAGGGTGAGAAATTTTCGGCCCCTAGTCGTCTCAGTGACCTAGGGGCTAGGGTTTCAAGCCTGGTAGTGGAGACCCTGGATCCAATGTGACTAGTGGCTTAAATTTTGAAGCCTGCGGGGGCTAAGGCTTGGTCGGCAGCGTGGTGGACGAGGGAGCTCAGCGGAGCTCAGCAGAAGGGCCGCGGGGGCCATAGGCAGCAGTGCAGACAAGCGGCGAGGCTGGTGGCTGGTGGCCGCCCGATGGAGAACTGGTGGCCGCTTGGCAACTCAGGAGCTTTGCGGGCCTTTTGAACTGGCCACACAAGTTTTTATAAAAAAAGTTGATTTTTTTTATATTTTTTGATTTTTTTGAAATTTTATGCCTCGATCTGCATTTTGGGGAGGCCATACAGCCTCTCTGGCTAATTTTTTTTTTCCTTTTTTTCAACTTTCACCTAAATCGATGAAACTAAAGGTGTTTCTGGGGTTTTTGGACACTTTGATCATGATGGCGACGTTCGTTTGAGCCCAAAATGCTCCAAAATTTTGGCTACCCCTAGATCCACAAAAAATCAATCTAACTTGAAACCCTTGCATAGAAAAGGATGTTGTGAGAGAATATCTTCAGATCATGAATAGGCAACGATAGTTCTGGAGCTCTGATACCATGTAGAAGTTGAAAAACCAACTTCACAGTCCCCAAGAACACCTACAATTAATCACCTATCACATGCACAAGATATTCAGAACAAAACAAGAAAAGTTTTGTAAACTCTCAGAGCCAATGTGTGCAAGCAAAAATCAGAATAATAATTATTGAGAATAATGTTTTACAAATAATACAAAATCTTTCAAAAAGGTGAGGATGCAATAAAGTAGGAAAAAGCAACCCTAATATTATCTTGAGCAAAAGACAACTCAATAAGATAAGATAAGAATTAAATGATAATTATCCTAGGAAATAAATAATTGCCTAAGTAAACTTATCCTAAAGTGTAATTAAATAATTAATTACACCAATAGAAAAACCCTATTGGGGAATAAAAAACCATTCAAAAAATATTTCCTTTATTCACTTAGAGCTCACCAACTCTTTCAAATTTAGGAGCACCAACTCCTTTTAATGCATGAAAATTATAGAATTCTATCATAACCCTAGAATTGCAGTTTGTAGCCCTAAAATTTCAATAGAAGACTATGAATATATATATATATATATATATATATATATATATATATATTCAATAAGCACATTGAAGAATGTTGTATGACAACAATTTCAAAAATGTAATAATCTGAGAATCACAACAAATATTTTCAATGTAATATATCTTTTGTATCAAATGTCTGAAAAAATAATATTCCTCCTTTTTTTGTAACCCATGAAAATTCCTCAAGATCATCTTTTTAAATATCCTACAAATAATAATCTCTATATGCAATTTATGTAATTGTCAAAACAACCTAGGTTAGGGTTCGAATGAAAACCCTAAATAATCTCTTAACAAATTTTTATTAAACCCTTAACAGCAACTATATAATTTTTTTCCTTTCAAGATGAGATTCCAAAAACCCTAATGGATTTTTAAACCAAAAATAATAATACTTAACTCTTAAGATACCCAAAAATAATTCAACATCTTTTTAATCAAAACCACAAAATCACATAGAGTTTTCAATACCTGTCCATGGGGGGAAAAATTGAATGAAAAATATGATGACCTGTTAAGGAGTTCATAATGACCCAGCTAGAAAGATGACATTGAATCTCCTCTAACTAACTTCCACATTCGAGATCTTGAACATTGATAGTTATCAAACTAGAAAACCATTCTTACTACCATTTAATCAACCAAAATTCTAACAAAACTATCCATGCTCTCTACCATATTCTCTTAGTGTTGATTGTGAAAGCTTCAAGAGCTGCATTGCAGTTGAGCAGGTCATCCATGGCAGCTAGGGTTCCAAACCCTTCAAATGATATTGCCCCAAAATTCTTTCTTTCAAGTCCATCGAAGACTTTATCAAACATAGTGATGTTTTGAAGTTTGAAACAAATAAAAAAAAACAATGATTAATAAACCATTATTATGTTTTTAAATATGTTGAAAAGTCTTCAATGCCAAAAAAATCATTCCACATCATAACCAACAGATCACTTCCAATGCCAAGTCACTAACAAGTGAAGTGAAGTCACATGAATACCGAGTCCCATGAAGCTCGATACAAACATTAGACTCAAAGAATTTAAATAAAAATATTTGATCCTTAATATTATCAATATTGTTGAGACTTTGAAAAAGTCTATTCCATTGAAATCAACCAATGCCTTTATCACATGCTTAGTATACTCGATACTCTTTAGGAGTATAAATTAAACAAAATATTTTTACAAGAAATGTCAATGGTGTAAACACCTTTCCAAATGTTCATTTCAATGGAAGTCAATAATAAACCAAGGCCCTTATAACCATATCAAATACTGATGTAATGTGATTAAATGTCAAACAATGATAATGTTACTCAATACTAGATCTCTTTACAAAGTGATTGGCGACAATGAAACAATGTCATAACTTGTATGGTTTGTGTAAAAATAAGATGTGCCACTGATATATCATGTGAAGACAACTTACAAAAGATCAAGTTGAATAAACCACAATCTGAAAGTGATCAACTTGGATATACCTGAGACTTGTAATGTAAAAAGTCATATATACCTGAAACAAAATATATACCCTAAAGCAAATGCTTGCCCTGAAACAAACACATGTCCTGCTATAATGAACATATGTCAATCATCAGTACCAACATATAAAAATTTTAAACAACTAAAAGTTGAAATTGCATGCCATAAACCATGTGAATCACCATGTAAACCAACTGTAAACATTATGTGCCAGCCAAATCATATAAATGTGTCACCAAAGCTAGTTTTTTCATCAAGGAAAAATAATCACAATAAACAAATGATAGCCAACAAACTCCCCCTTTGTCCTTGATGGAAAAACACATCATCTCTCCCCCTTTTTACCTCAATGAAAAATAATTAGAGGAGAATGTGAAATGCCGTAAATATAAACAATTGAAGCCAACCAACTATCCAATAAAAACCACCAACATATAAAAACTAAAAACAACTAAAATTTGAAAGTGCATGCCATGAACCATGCAAATCACCATGTAAACCAACTATAAACACCATGTGCCACCTAGATCATATAAATGTGTCACCCATTAGAACTGTAAAATTTTGAATAATTTCACAAGTTTTCATACCCCTGAGTTTCCAGAATAGTCATCACCATACGCATAGGGTTTGTCTTCATATCATTCTGCTCACACTTTGCATATATTTATCCCATAAACCCATTAGGTCATGCATTTTTCACATTAAAGTTCCTATCGGCATGAGTTCATCACTATCTCCCTGACCCATAATGCTTTTGTGCTAACATATGTCTATTGTAGCATTTCAGCAGGACCTTTTTGATATCATAGCGATTGGATTTCATCTATGGGCATGTATCAGGAAGACATACATATGGTTTTGGTGATAGAGTAATGTTCCTATCGGAAAGATTAATTTCACCAGGGTGAGGTCTCTTTGAATGGGTTGGGTTTCACCAACTAATGCATGAGGAGGTTTATTGGCGGGAGTCAGATTGTCAGGGTAATGTCTTATTGAGTTTAAAATGTCTCATTGACTAGTACATTAAGGGATCACTTTAGCCAAAAAAGTTGTTTTTGGTGTGAAGTCATAACAAGGTCTTATTGTCTCACCAACTGGTAGTGGAAGGATTGACTTATCGGCAAGAGTTAAGGTAGTGATGTAATGTCACAGTGAACCTGTAGTGTCTTGTTGACCAATAATAAAAATATGCATCTCGGTAAGACTCATATCTTTGGAGTTTTGTCTTGACAATTGAATTTGGTCTTTCCAATAAAATACAAAAGGTTTATGTCAATGTGAAAGTGGTTATGTCTTGGCCAAACTAAAATAATATCAGAATGAGATCTTATCGAGTTTAATACATCTTTCTGACATGCATGTCACACCGATATGTTGCCTCATCAGCAAGAAAACCCTTATGTCTTAGCGAAATGAATGTGTGATGGGGTGGATCAGTATGACTCAATGGAATTGATATAGCCTCTCCCTGACTATGAATTGTCTCAATGACACACATGGGATGGATAGACTTTGACAGTATGAGAATTAAATTGTCTCGGTGACCTGAATGTATCATAAGGGCTCTCGGTAAAACATGAAGTGATCTATGTGACCTCTACCCGATATCAAAAAGTCATAGTAAAACAAATGAAACAAAAGGGCATATCTCGGTGAGAAACTGCTTGTGTCTCAGCGACTAAAAAAAACATTGAGGGTGACTCTCGGTATAACGAAGTATTGTCTATATAATGTCTCCCCAACGATAGAAGGTCACAACGATACACAAGAGATAAAGGAACTTTCGGTGAAACATAATGTGATCTACATGAGGTCTCCCCGATATCGAAATACCATAGCGAAGCACATGGGATGAATGAACATTTGTCGGTGAGACTCATTGTGTCAATAGGACGACATGGTTTCATTGCGAAACACAAAATACCAAAGGAATGACTGCCGATATAACATTGGACTTTAGTATGACCACCAGGATCTCTCGATGAATAATTAACAAAAGTTCAAAGACTGTTGGCTGACATGTGAATGCCTGAATATGGTTGCTAGCTGACATGTGAGCTTGAAATGATGTGTCTATGCAAATGTGAGTTTATAAATATTCACTTCTAAATGTAAATGAAGACATCAAATATTAGATATTCGATATATAGGTAGATTATGAATGGATACAATAGAATAAAATTCTCAGATCAGAGACTATGATGCATGTTTTCAAATGGAGATATCAATGAAAATTAGTTGATGTGGTAGTTCATTTCTAGTGTCAATTATCTATTAAATTTGTTGAAAGTATTGCTAAGTTGTCTCCAATATTGATGTTTCCTAGCTGTTTAAATTGATATAACAAGTTTATATTCAGTTTATCAATGCACATTTGTTTTATCTATGTAGTTAATTGATTGGTTCTTTCAAGAAAAGATTAAATCCTTTTGGTTGATCACAATAATCAAGGAAATTCATCTAGATTATTAAAGAAGAGCTTAGTAGTCATAATCTTACATGTTTATACAAGTTATAAACAAAACATATGCCAAAAATTTGAGTTTCTGCCAGGATAAGTTGCCCACTTCTATTTCATTTGACTCCACATACCCAATAAGGAACTAGGCTCTGCATTTCATCATTCAGATTCATTCATCTTCTTTACATCTGTTAACTAAACATATTAGGATTTAGATTAGAAGATTGCTATACAATTTATACCAAATTTGATTTCATTTGCTCACTTTCCATCTACCATTGTGGACAAATCATTTCAAGAAGGATAATCATAAGTCAAGTCTGCTTCATTTAGATAGGTACACCTGCCTAGGTTTAGCAACACCTGAAGAGTAGAAGGTTTAATTCTTTTGACCTTGTATGTTACCTTAAAACATATCAAGATATTAGGAGCCTCTTGAGGAATTCTGCCTGCATTTTTGAGAGCTAACAAATTGGAAACTCTGCTAGGGACAAATCAATTTAGAATCAAGGCCTTAATCATAGAGTTAAAAACCTTGAACAGACTCCATTGGGAATAAGAAGTATCAAGCATTTCTCACTTTTAGGAAAGTGAGTGGCGACTCTGAAAGAAACATTTCATTTTCTCAAACATGAATGGAAGAAGATCTCAATACAGGGGAGGTCATACTGGAGATCATGCTGGCAGTAGTAAGTGGACTCATAGGGATAACAAGGTTGATAAGGGTAAAAGGATAAATGAAGACATGTGCATGACAAACAAAGACAAAGCAACAAGAGCACATTGTGAAACATATGATCACTATGATACATGTAAATACAATTCGAGTGCAAAACTTTGTACCCCTGAAGAGCAAATAAATCATTTTCATGATTTTCAAGAATAGGCCAAGTTTGAAGCTAGGCTCGGACCTAAACAAATCAAAAATCAGCAAGATTATGATCTAAAAATGTAGGGGGAACAAAATGGACCTATTGATCAAGAAGCTCCTCAAGATGATTATGAATCTCTAACTTATGAGGAAGTCAAAGTGTAGTTTGAATCTTAGAAAAGGGAGAGAAAGGAACAGGAGAAAGCCCAGATGATACAAGCGATGAAAGACTTCAACTTGTAGAAAGCTCAAAATACTAGTTGCCCAAAGTATATACCACCTCATAAGTAGGGTAATCATGGTCATGGGCATTCTGATCCATCTAATGTTCCTCACAATCAGACAGGGAATCACTATGGATAGACAAATTATCCATCTCATATTCCCACATGATATACAAATACACAGCCACCTCATGGTCATCATTATATCCCACAACATAATGCACAATACAATAACCCCATGTACCAATATCAGTACTCACCTAACCCCCCCTCATCAGTATACAACAATGATCAGATAGTTTGATTTGATAGGGTTTCATTTATACCCTTACCCTATGGATGGCAGCTGGAGAGGTCTGGTGCCTAAGTTCATAGGGAGTAGTACAATTTATGTTGAGGAGCATTTAAGGAGTTTCAATGCTTTCGTCCAAGATTTGGGTGTGTCGTATGAAGATTTACACATGAGGCTATTCATGATGTCTCTTATTGAAGAAGCTCGAGATTGGTTCAACAGTCTACCAGTAGTCTCTATTAGTTCTCTCCAAGAATTTCATGACCAATTCCTCAAGCAATATGGGAATCTAAGTGCACCTGATGCTGCTCTTCATGAATTGATGTGAATTCAAAAAAATAAGAATGAGTCAATTTATGATTTCAATTAGAGATTCAATAAATTGTAGAATAAGATACCCCCTAGATCAAAATTTCTAGATTCTATAGCACTGAGTGTTTATTTGAGTGCATTTGATCCTAAAACAGGGTATGAACTAAGAAATAGATTCCCAAGAGAACAAAAAATAGCACTGACAATTGAAAACAACAGGAAGGTTATTGGGATAATTGACAAAAGAGACAATCCTAGGGTTCCTTAGCAAAACAACAATTGTCAGTATAAAAAAAAGAATACATACAGAAATGAGAGGCCTAGGCTACATGACATGCCCTATAATACAAACTAGAAGGATAGAAAACCTATAACAAATAGGCCTAGAAACAAGGAAACTCCTGATCTGTTGAGAAAGAGGGAAACCTATATGGTGAATAACAATTATTTTTGTGAAGCTTGTGATAAGCCACATTCCCCATACTATTGTGTTGTAGCTCAAAGAATGCAAGAGGAGGGAATGTTGATGGGAAACAGTGGAGAATATCACACAGTGTATTTGACTTCAAATACCTTTCACCATGTTGAGGAGAGGTACTCATATTCAGAGGATGAAGGTTATGAGTATGATGTTTCAAATCAGAAATACAATGTCCATATGGTTGAACAATAGGTCCTTTCTAATTATGAAGAAGATTATATAGAGTCACATTTTGTAGGATTGCCTACTCAATGAAGTATGAGGAAACTTACTGAAGAAAAGATAGAAAGATTAACTATTGTTGTAGTTGAAGAAGCAAAGAGTAAATAATGGTTGAGAAATAGGATGATAAATGAAAAGGAAGGTGTCCCCGGAGGAATCTTTATGAAGAATCAGAAGGTGACACAAGGAACTGAGAAGAAGGCAGAAAATAGACAACATGATAATAGTGAACAGAAGTCTTTCCAAAAGGAGGAAGTGAAGGAATTACACAAGGAGATGCAAAAGCCTGACCAGCTTAGTAAAAGAGAGAAGGAAGAAAACAAAGGAGAAGCATTGGAGCAGAAGAAGATCATTAAGGTGGAGGGCTATTCTTTTGACTTCACTCAGGCATTATTTCAAGTAAAAATGTTTGTTCCACTACTTGAGATGATGAAAATTAAGGAATATAGACACACTATTGTTCAATTGATAACAAGTGGAAATGAAAAACATATGAATTCTAAAAATAAAGTAGCTATTAAAGTAGTCAATAGGCAGGAGAAAGTAAATATCCCAGAAGTCTACTTGAGTGATGTATTAACAACTCCCCTGCAAGTTGATCCTTTTTTCACTACATTACTCATAAATAACAAACTACTGAGGAATTACATGATAGACTCTGGTGCTGCTATAAATATCATGCCAATAGGAGTTATGAAACTACTTGGCATGTGGGTGGATACCAATGGAGGCAAGTGTTATGCAATGGATAACCGACCTATTCCTATGGTGGGTATAATGAAGGATGTTGAAATCAAGTTAGTTACTTATCCTCAAGTGGCTTATAATATTGATATAACAGTGATAGACACCCCTCCTCAGTTCGGGATGATCTTATCAAGACAGTGGATGGCAACTGTTGGTGGGAATGTCCAGTTTGATCTGTCTTATACAACAATTTTGGTGAATGGCCAAGAAGTTAAGTTATACAAGGAGCTGAGGATGAGCCAGGTTGTTGACTATGTACCACAAGATCAAATCAATTACTTTTGTGATGTTAATATTGGGAGTTTTAAGATAGAGCCAGCCAAGCCAGAATTAACCAATAGTGATCCAATTGAGAAGCATTCAACACAAAATTGCAGTGAAGTGTGGAAAATATATTTTGATGGAGTATGCAGCCAAGAAGGTAATGGAGCTGGGATTGTATTCATTTCACCTAAAGTTATTACATTTAAATATTAGTTTATGTTAGCATTTTAATGTACAAAAAATATGGTGGAGTATGAAGCCTTGTTGATAGGTCTGAACATAGCTGTGAAACACAAAATCAAGTTGCTAGCTGTTTTAGGAGATTCTGAGTTGGTTGTTTCACAAATTAAGTCAAAGTATGTAGAAAAGCACAAAAGACTGAAACAATATAGGAATGTTGTATGGGATATAATTGAGTTTTTTGATGCATTCTCAATTGAATGGATTGATAGATCAAAAAACATAATGGCTGATTTTTTAGCAAATGTAGCACTAAAAAGAGATGATATCACATTGGCTGGGATATCACAAATCAAGTTCAAGAAAAGGCCTGTTGTTCATGATAAAATTTATAGTTGGTAGGTCTTCAATGATGATACTGACCTTTTGAATTTCCTCCATTGTATAGATCAATATGAGGCCCAAGAAATTGACTTCAATAAGTTTTTTGAAGAAGTTGATAGGAAGCAAACAATGTTTGGAAAGGAGATCTTGCAACACAAAAAAAATAAGCTTCCTAAGGTCTTAGTGGCATTGGAGAGGCTATATGATGGAAATGATTGGTCCCTCATGAAGCAAACACCAGTCAAAAGGGAAGATATTGAAGAAATTAACTTGGGGACTGAGATGGCACCAAGAAAGGTGTACATAGGGAAGAAGATAAGCCCTACAATTAGAAGAATGCTAATAGAGTTGCTGAGAAAATATAAACATGTGTTTGCTTGGTCTTATGAAGATTTAAAAGCATACGGGGAAGATTTGTTTTAGCATGAAATACCATTGAAGCCAGATGCTAAGCCATTCAGACAAAAGCAAAAACCCATAAATCCAACACTAGAGCCTAAAATGCAAGAAGAATTGGTAAAGCTCAAAGATGGGGGAATCATCAAACCAATCAGGCACTCAACGTGGGTCTCAAACTTGGTCCCTGTGAGAAAGAAAAATGGAGATATCAGACTATGTGTGGACTTTAGGAATCTGAATATGGCATCTCTCAAGGACAATAATCCTCTACCCAATATGGAAGCTATATTGCATAAGGTGACAGGGTGTGAGCTATTGTCTATAATGGATGGGTTTTTAGGATACAACCAGGTCAAGGTCAAAAAATCTGAGCAATATAAGACAACATTTACAACTCTTTGGGGAATGTATGTATACATAAGAATGCCATTTGGTCTCACTAATGCAGGAGTGACATTCCAAAGAGCTATGGACATAGCATTTGTAGATTTAATCAATGCTATCATGGTGGTGTACTAGGATGACCTAATTGCTTATTCAAAGAAGGTTGAAGATCATGTACAACATCTAGAGAAGGTATTTATTGAAGCCCTAGAATATGGTATCAGTTTGAATACTAAGAAGTGTCATTTTGCAGTCACAGAAGGTAAGCTCTTGGGACATATTGTTTCAAAAGAAGGGATTAGGATAGATCCTAAAAGGGTCAATGCTATTGACAAAATTCCTATTCCCAAAATTGTTAAGGCTATACAATCATTCTTTGGATAGATTAATTTTGTTAGGAGAGTTGTTTCTAACTTTGCTAAGATCATTAAACCCATATCAAAAATGTTGAAGAAAGGACAAAAAATGGAATGGACTACAGAGGCATTGGAAGCTTTTATATCCATCAAAAGGGCCATTAAGGAAGCTCATGTTCTTAAATCTCTAGATTTTGCAAAGCCTTTTCAGATATTTTCATTTGCTTCAATGCACACTATTGTTGCTATTATGTTACAGAAGAATGAGGATGGTCATGAACAGCCCGTGTCTTTCTTCAGTAAGTCATTACAAAGGTCTGAATTGAAGTATGATATAATGGAAAAACATGTGTTTGCATTAGTAAAAGCTAGAAAAGATTTCATGTTGTATCTTGTTGGTGCAAAGGTGATTTCCTATGTCCCCCATACAGTTGTCAAAGATATTCTGACACAATTTGAAGTAATAGGAAAAAGATGCAGATGGATTAAAAAAATCCAAGAGTTTGATATGGAGATACAGATTACTAAACTAGTGAGAGGTCAAGGCTTGGCTAGGTTAATGGCAGAATTGAATATTGAAGCAAAACAAGTTTGTAATGTAGATGAAGGGATTGCAAGCATCGAGCATACTCCTTGGTATAAAAATATCATGCATTACCTTAAGTACATGAGGTGTCCAAAGGGATTGAGTGACAGCTAGAAGAGAACTTTGAAGTTGCAGGCATCTAAATATGTTTTCATGGATTGAGATTTGTTTTAGAAGAACAAGGATGGTATATTGTTGTTATGTCTAGATGAGTCTCAGGCCAGGCATGTCCTAAGTGAAATGCATGAAGGATTTTGTGGAGGACATTACTCAGCAAAAACAACTACACATAAAATTCTTAGGGCAGGTTACTACTAGCCTAGGGTTTTTAATGATTCTTTTACACATGTAAGAAAATGTGAAGCTTGCCAGAAGTTCTCTGGAAAGCTAAAGTATCAGGGATCTTTGCCACTTTGACCATTGCAGGCTGATGCGCCTTTTCATCAATGGGGAATTGATTTCATTGGAGAGATACAAGAAAAATCAAGTGGAGGATACAAATGGATACTGGTGGCCACTGATTATTTTACCAAATGGGTAGAAGAAATCCCAACTAAATAGGCTACAAGTAATGTGGTGATAAATTTCCTAATGGACAACATCATCACCATATTTGGTACACCATTGAGGATAATCATAGATAATGGGATGTGTTTTAGGTCAGATGAATTCAGAGGCTTCTATGACACATATGGCATTACCATTTCTTATGCAGCCCTTTACCATCCACAAGCTAATGGTCGAGTAGAATCTAGCAATAAGAGTCTTTTGAAGATTATAAGGAGGATGCTAGGTCAGAACAAGAAAGCTTGGGATTCAAAATTAAAACTAGTTGTGTGGACTGATAGGATTACTGTGAAAAAGGCAATTGGAAAGTCCCCATTTGAATTAGTGTATGAAGCACAAGTCAAGATGCCTTTGCAAAATTTGTTACCAGTCTACAAGTTTGTTCTTAAGGAAGATTTGGATATTCCTAAACCTATGGAGGAAAGAATGGAACAACTACCTAAACTTGATGAAATAAGGAGAGTTTCCCAAAACCAAAACATGAAGTTACAAGCACAAATGAAGTATCTATTTGACAAGAAGGAAAAGGATAGAAAATTTAAAGAAAATGACTTGGTGCTGATGTGGAACGCAAGGTGTCAGGAGAAGGGAAAGCATGGGAAGTTTGAAGCTTTGTGGTTGGGACCAAGGTGAAGATTCATATTATCTAAAGAATATGGCTAGTGAAGACCAGGAGTTTCTTCTTCATGGGAAATTTTTGAAGCATTTTTTCTCTTGAGCAACATAGAGGATTAAGGGTTTCCAATGCATGGACAACTCTTGGTGATCCTTTTTAAAAAATTATTTTCCATGCACAGTAGTTTAGGGTTTTTCATCTCCATCATGCATTCATTTCATTCATTCCATTTTGCTCACTGTTCATCATTTTGTGTCTGGTCTACTCACCCAAAGATCTGGATCCCTGCAATGATCTCACAACCATTCATCCCCAGATGGAGCCACTGTTAGAACTGTAAAATTTTGAATAATTTCACAAGTTTTCATACCCCTGAGTTTCGAGAATAGTCATCACCATATGCATAGGGTTTGTCTTCATATCATTCTACTCACACTTTGCATATATTTATTCCATAAACCCATCAGGTCATGCATTTTTCACATTACAGTTCCTATTGGCATGAGTTCATCACTATCTCCCTGACCCATAATGCTTTTGTGCTAACATGTCTATTGTAGCATTTTGGCATGACCTTTTTGATATCACAGTGATTCGATCTCATCTATGGGCATGTATCAGCAAGACATACATATGGTTTTGGCGACAGAGGAATGTTCCTATCCACAAGAGTAATTTCACTGGGGTGAGGTCTCCCTGAATGGGTCAGGTTTCACCGACTAATGCATGAGGAGGTTTATCAATGGGAGTCAAGTTGTCGAGGTAATGTCTTATTGAGTTTAAAATGTCTCATCGACTAGTACATTAAGGGATCACTTCAGCCAAACAAGTTGTTTTTAGTGTGAATTCATCAAAAGGTTTTATTGTCTCACCAACTGATGGTGGAAGGATTGACTTATCGGTAAGAGTTAAGGTAGTGATGTAATGTCACAGCGAACCCGTAGTGTCTTGCCGACTGATAATAAAAATATGCATCTCAGTAAGACTCATATCTTCAGAGTTTGGTCTTGACAATTGCATTTGGTCTCACCGATAAAATAAAAAAGTTTTTTTTGTGCATGTTTTGCACACACACCCCACCGTAGGCAGGGACCCCTTTTTTTCTCCCGACAGGTTGCTTTGCTCTTGCCTTGTTTTGCATGCCCCATATCCAAGCCCAAATTGGTCATGTGCCATCAAATGATCAAATCCCCCTGACCAAATTCACTTACTTAGGGTATTGAAATCTACAGAGAAATAAAGTCGCTTGTCCCCTTTCTGCCTTTTGTCTTGTTCCTACTATTTGGAAGCATTTGTGGACCCCTGTCGCTCCTGTTTCCACAATTTTGACTTTGGGGCCAAATTTTTGGTGGATTTGGGACATTTTCCTAGTGCGTAAATGAATTGCCAAGGTTTCATCAACCTTCCGTTAAGTTTTGATGGTTTCAGAACTTTCCCTCCAAAATTCCCTTCCTCCTTGGCTGTTTGGAAACATCTGTGTACCCCCGTCTCTCCAGTTTCCACATTTTTGACTTTGGGGTCACCCTTTTTGGATCTGAGATGTGTTTGAAGTGTGTAAATGAACTGCCAAGGTTTCATCAAAATTCTATTAAGTTTTGATGGTTTCAAAACTTTCCCTCTGGAATTCCCTTCCTCCTTGGCTGTTTGGAAACATCTGTGGACCCCCGTCGCTCCAGCTTCCACATTTTTGACTTTGGGGTCACCCTTTTTTGGATCTGGGATGTGTTTGAAGTGCGTAAATGAACTGCCAAGGTTTCGTCAACATTCTGTTAAGTTTCGATGGTTTCAAAACTTTCCCTCCAGAATTCCCTTCCTAAGCTATTTGGAAATATCCGTGGACCCCCGTCACTCCCATTTCCACATTTTTGACTGTGGGGTCACCCTTTTTTGGATTTAGGATGTGTTTGATGTGCTTAAATGAACTGCCAAGGTTTAATCAAAGTTTGGTTAAGTTTTGATGGTTTTGGAGTTTCGTCCCCCTTTTGTTGTTTTGGAACATCTAGCAGCCACTTCCCTTCCGGCCTCCGGAGCCTGGCCTCTCCGTGGCCGTTTCTGGGACTCCACCTCTCCGTGGCTATTTTGGAACATCCAGCGGCCACCTCCCTTCCGGCCTCCGGAACTTGGGTCCTTTGTGGCCATTTGGAACATCCGGTGGCCACCTCCCTTCTGGCCTCCAGAACCTAGGTCCTCCATGGCCATTTTCGAAAGTTCTTCCCCCTTTGGTCGTTTGGAACATCTAGTGGCCACCTCCCTTCCGACCTCCGGAACCCGGGTCCTCCGTAGCCATTTCCGAAAGTCTGTCCCCCTTTAGCTGTTTGGAACATCTAGTGGCCACCTCCCTTCTAGCCTCCAGAACCCAGGTCCTTCATGGCCATTTTTGGAAGTTTGTCCCCTTTTGGCCGTTTGGAACATCTAGCGGCCAACTACCTTCTGGCCTTTGGAACCCGGGTCCTCCATGGCCATTTCCAAAAGTCTATCCCCCTTTGGCCGTTTGGAACATCCAACAGCCATCTCCTTCCTGGCCTTCGGAACCCAGACCCTCCGTGGCCGTTTCCAGGAGTCCATCCCTCCTTGGTTGTTTTGAACATTTGGGAGCCTGCCTCCTCGGCTATTTTGAACATCCGAGAGCTCACCTCCTTCATGGCTATTTTGAACATTCGGGGGCCCACCTTCTCGGCTATTTTGGCTTTCGTCTGCTGTCTACCTTCTAGTTTTCCTTCGTCATCTTTCTGCCCTCTGGCGCTTGCACCCTTCATGCACGCATTAATGTTTATGGCCCAAATGAGCTCCAAATATGAATATCAATATATTTTGATGATGTATAGATGGATCTAATAGGGAATTTGTAGGTTTGACTGACATTTTCCTTAACTCGCGTATAAATGCACTTACGACACTTCGTGTTTGCAGGAGTCAAGAAGCCTTCTGTAGGTCTATCAGAGAGGCCCATTGAGGGACTTGTCCTACCTTTTTCCAAATGATGATGATTTCTAAGGAGCTTTCTGCCTGAATCAGGGGCCACCAATCCATTGATGCCAATCATTGATAGGTTCATTTGATCCAAGGAAGAACACTGCAAACACATCAAGTAAAAAGACAACTTTCAAGCAGTTTTTGTTACAGTGAAAAGGGCAATCAGCTAAATGACAAAATTGCTACAGTGACTAGCACTAGATGACAAAATGGGGAAAATACAAGGAATGTATTTTAAATTGCTAGATATTGTGGGGTAGGTGAAACTCTATTGTAAATCAAATCTAGGCCATTCGATGTAATTGAATCCTGGCCATTCATTTGGGCTTTGGAAAACTATAAATAGGGGTTTGCCCCTCATTTGTAAGGGTTGGAGAGCTATTGTAAAAAGAATTTGCAGCAATAGAAGACAACATTGCATGATTTTATAGATGTTCTCTTTGATTTTTCTCATTTTGCATGCATAGTTCAACTTCCCTATTAGTTTAGGTGTTAGTTTTTTTTAGTAGAAGTGGTGATGGTGATTGTTGTTTTAGTATTTGATGGATTTCTAGCTCATACTTTTTGTGGTTCATTAATGATGAGTCACTTTACAAAGCTAGTCTGAGCTCATTACTTCATTTCTGTAACTTAGTTCAATTACATGTGCATGATGTATGTGTGTAATATAAAAATATGTAGTCCTTAGAAGATTGCACTGGTTTTGTGCAACTGTAGGTTTCTCTTGGCCAAAGAAAACCCAGTTTAGGAAAACTGTCTACTTTAGCAGCCACCATTGTTACTGTTCATTTGTAGCTTAGGATTAGAATAGCTTTCTTAACCCTTCTCCTTTTGCTGTTTATTTTAATCCTTGATTAGAGTAGGATCCAAAGCATCACCATGAAGCCAAATTAGATGAACTTGATGAGTTTCAACTTGTTGCTTTGAGTGGATAGCCACTATTCATTCACTTCCAACACTTTGAAACTGCATTTGCAAACCCAACTTCCCATGCTTTTTAACTCATCTATAAGACCACCTTGTGATTCTAGCAAATCACATCAAACAACTGAGATATTCCAAGCACTGTCAAGACCTGACATTAGAGACCTTGGGATAGTGTTCTGCAATCTGATTGTCGAAGATTGTCTTTCAAGAGAGGTAGTGCATCTATGCATTACCTATGTTGAGAAGTGTATAAAAAAACACATCAATAGAACTGGCGCTAGAAGGAGGGCTGACATGTTGGGAATACAAAGTTGAAGGTTGGAAGTGATTGATTTTATGCCCTCCTCCTCCTAACGCCATCAACAAAACTGATGTTAGAAGGAGGGCATGACATGTTGAGGCTACAAAGTTGAAAGTTGGCACTTCGAAAAGAGCACTTTCAAAGAAGAAATCTAAGATAGGGAGATCTCTTGTAATGCTAAAAATTAGAAAATTTTGAAGGCAAGTAGAAGCTGAGTCAAAATGAAGTAGCATGCACAAATTGACATCACTCAACTGCATGTAGATTTGAACAAGAGACTGAAGAAGCCATTGCAGCAATTTGCATTGGTGGATAGATGTCGGATCCATTGCACTCACAGACACAATGAGCTAGGATGTCTGACTTTTTTGAGCAGAATTGAAAAGGTCTTGCAAGGAGAAATCCCTTTCTGGGAAATCTATCTACCTTTAGCCCTTGCAGACCCAGAGGAAGAGTTGACAACCATGGTAGCCAAGGCATTCAAGGAGCTGATCTAGGAATATTTGAGCAGCAAGGATGGACCAAGATTGGAGGAAGTACTAATGGCAAGTTGGTGTAGATTTCACAATGCACCACATTCAGAAATTACGTTCCCATCATGTGACAACATCATCGCTCAAGCCAAGGGTTGTTCGAACAAGTTGGATCAACCAAATCTCAATGAGGAGAAGTCATCCCATGAGGCAGAAAAGCTGTCAACATTTGTAGGACAGCACCTTGAAGATAAACCAACTAGTTGGATACAAGTTGGTGTTGGGATAGCAAACATAGAAAATGAAAACCAAGGGGGAGGAGCTGAAAGTCTTGGGACAACAAAGCGCATTGATGAAAATCTGATTGTAACTAGTTTAGTAGACTTTCCCTCCACTGAAGAAGAGAACTCCTCCACTCAAGAATAGGAATGAATGGCAGTTGAAGATGAATTAACAAAATTTGTAGTAGCATATGCTAGGACAGCCAACACAGATGCTAAAAATCAAGAAGAAGAGGAGGCTGAAAGCCTTGGGGTAGTAGAAGGAGATGGTCAAAGGATAAGCAAAATCAGGTCAGAAGACCTCTCCTTCATAAACAACATTGATCGAGAATTTGAAAATGAAAGTTTGGAGGAGTGGGAGCAACCACTCGCCACAATTGTTCACCATCGAATTTCTCTCCCAAGTGATGATGAGGACCCGATCATGGAGAGATATGACCAACTAGTATCCAAATTAGCAAAGGATTGGTCAGAGCTAAAATACCAAGTCAATTTGGAGGTGTTACTATTGTCAAATTGGTGCAGACTTCATGATTTATCACACTCGGAGTTCGCATGTGAACTATACCAAGAAGCCATGAAACAAGTCAAAGAACAAGCAAGACAACCTAGTACCTGACCTCCTCTACTTGCTGCCCATATTGAAGTAGAAGACCAAGAGCCAGAGCCACGTGACAACTCAGTTGAAGGAGAACCTCAAGAGGATTTTGGGGCAGCAATAGAAGAAGGACAACAATATAGTCTTAGACTTTCGAGTGATTAAGTAGATCAAGTGGGAATGCTATCCACTAGTCATCAAGAAGTTCTTCCTCTTGAAGAGCAGTTGTGTGCCATGGACAGTAGGCTTTATGCCAAGCCCTTGGAGGGAAATTGTGTAGTAGACTTTGGTCCCCTTGATGAGGTGTCATCAATTGATGACTTTTTTCTATTGGGAGCTACACTACAGAAGTATGCTCATGCTGAGGAAGAGCACATCCCAGAAGACAGTAGTGACGAATACATGCTCTTTGAGCCCTCGAATAGTGATGCACTAGAGTTTCTAGATTGGGAGAGGAGCTCCTTCTCCATTTACAACGATAGTGAGCAAGAGAAAATGAGTGAATGTCATGATGAAATGCATGAACAGTAAAGGGAAGAAGACAGAGGTGGGGCTATTTTGATGGCTGCCAACAGACATGACATGCTTGATCAACTACACGACTTAACTAGTAGTTCTTCTACCTTGATCGTTGTTGATCCTCCCTCATATTCAAATGGCTACAATAGGATAGATTTGCATATGTCATCATCCCATGACACTGAACATCACGAAAATAAGGCTGACACCTAGGAAAGGAGATGGGACATCATGCTACCCCTTGAAGACAACAATCAAGAAGAGGGTTGGGCAATGGAAACCAAAGTAGAGGAGGTGTACTTCCTCGAGGAACAACTAGTGGAGGTTGTGGGTCCCAATGGTAGACTAGAAGAGTTGTTTGTTGCCCCATCCTCCCAACCTTATGCTAGCTTAATGTCTGAAGTGCTGCACCCTTCAACGTGCCCTCCCGAGGCTGCCAATGCAATGATCAAGGATGTTATGCTTGCTCTTGACTGTCCAACGCTGTCACATCCGTGTGATGACATCTAGGTTCTATCATTCTTTACCCCTATTATTTCTCATAATTGCACTTATTATTTTGATTATGGGAATGAGGGAAAATGAACATGTTTATGGATTAACCATGGGTTCAACGAGCCTCCTCAATTGCTGATTTTTTATGATGACGTGATTGAACTTGAGTGCTGCAATATTGAATTTCTTTTTTCAGAATATAAAGATAAATTTGCATGGTTAAGAGCAACAAAAATCGCCTGTTTGCTTGTGCATGCACTGCGAAATCGAATGAGTGTTAATATTAGCTCACCCTGCCTGAACATAGTGCTTTGTAAATATCTTTGTACATAGCCTGTTTTGAGTAGTATAGGTTTCCTGTAAATACTCTGCTTTCCTACTTTCCTTAGGTTAGTTGGTTTGATGTAGGTTGTTTGCTTTTGTTTTCTTTTTCTTTGCTGCTGCTTTGTTTGGGGTCTCTCTACTTTTAGATGCACACATTTGTGCGCAACAACCATACTCATTGCTTGGGGGTTGTTCTACATATTTCTTTGTCAAACTCTAGTCAAGTCTTCAGAGTGGATGGTGAAGGTCTTCTGTTAGTCTCAAGTGATCTGGGTGTTTGATTCAAAGAGGATAAGCTATTGGTTTAGTCTGACTCTAACATATTCTAAAATCTTACAACTCTTACACATCTTAAGAATTCGACGGTCACTAAAGGGCCTTTCGTGAAGTCTAGTTAAGTGAAAAATCTAAAATTTTGCTTCAGCACCACTGTGATTCTCAGCCCTAAGCATGAGCTTCAATGCTTGTGGGTTGAAATAAAAGAGCTAAAAAGAGAAAAGAAAGAAAGAAAGAAAACATTGAAAATTAAAAGAAAGAGAAAATTCAACTTTTCAGGGGTATTTGACCAACTCTACCGGGGCTATGAACGCCTGGCTAGCAGTAGAGCAATGTTTGGGAGAATCACACTGAAAACCTTGTCAGGGCTATGGATGCCTGACTGGCAGCGAGGCAATGTCCTGAATGCTTTTGGAGTTGAAATAAAGTACATAGCTTAACTTGACAGAGCTTGGGTTCCTGTAGAACCTGAAGGATGGGAATTAACACAATTGCACACACTTGGATTTTCACCATACTGAAGGTTGGGTTGGCTAGTGGTTTTGATCCTTTGGTTGGGAATCTAGTTTATTTTCCCTAGCATGAAGGTCGAAACTAGAGATTCTGGATTCATGATTCCAGTTTGTCATCAAAATGCTCTAGAGCATTTCCCCAGCGAGTCGCCATTTGTTGTGCATGTTTTGCATACATGCCCCGCCATAGGCAGGGACCCCTTTTTTCCTCCTGACAGGTTGCTTTGCTCTTGTGTTGTTTTGTGTGCCCCATATCCAAGCCCAAATTGGTCATGTGCCATCAAATGATCAAATCCCCCTGACAAAATTCACCTACTTAGGGTATTGAAATACGTGGAGAAATAAAGTTGCTCATCCACTTTCTACCTTTTGTCTTGTTCCTACTATTTAGAAACACCTATGGACCCCTGTCACTCCCGTTTCCACAATTTTGACTTTGGGGCCAACTTTTTGGTGGATTTGGGATGTGTTCCTAGTGTGTAAATGAACTGCCAAGGTTTTTTCAACCTTTCGTTAAGTTTCAATGGTTTCAAAACTTTCCCTCTGGAATTCCCTTCCTCCTTGGCTGTTTGGAAACATCCATGGACCCCCGTCACTCTAGTTTCCACATTTTTGACTTTGGGGTCACCCTTTCTTGGATCTAGGACGTGTTTGAAGTGCATAAATGAACTTCCAAGGTTTTGTCAACGTTCCATTAAGTTTCGATGGTTTCGAAACTTTCCCTCCAAAATTCCCTTCCTCCTTGGCTATTTGGAAACATTTGTGGACCCCCGTTGCTCCGGCTTACACATTTTTGACTTTGGGGTCACCTTTTTTGGATCTAGGATGTGTTTGAAGTGCGTAAATGAACTGCCAAGGTTTTATCAACATTCCGTTAAGTTTTGATGGTTTCAAAACTTTCCCTCCATAATTCCCTTCCTCCTTGGCTATTTGGAAACATCTGTGGTCCCCCGTTGCTCCCATTTCCACATTTTTGACTTTGGGGTCACCATTTTTTGGATCTGGGATGTGTTTGATGTGCTTAAATGAACTGCCAAGGTTTTGTCAAAGTTTGGTTAAGTTTTGGTGGTTTCAGAGCTTCTTCCCCCTTTTGTTGTTTTGAAGTATCTGGTAGCCACCTCCCTTCCTGCCTCCAGAGCCCACCTCTCTTTGGCTGTTTCCAGGACTCCGCCTCTTCGTGGCCATTTTGGAACATCTGGCGACTATCTCCCTTTCAGCCTCTAGAACTCGGGTCCTCCGTGGCCATTTCTGGAAGTCCATCCCCCTTTGGCCATTTGGAACATCCGATGGCCACCTCCCTTCCGGCCTCCGGAACCCAGGTCCTCTGTGGCCGTTTTTGGAAGTTTGTCCTCCTTTGGCCATTTGGAACATTCAGCGGCCACCTCCCTTCCAACCTCCAAAACTTGGGTCCTTTGTGGCCATTTTTGAAAGTTCGTCCCCTTTGGCTATTTGGAACATTTGGCGGCCACCTCCCTTCCGACCTCCGGAAGTCAGGTCCTCCGTGGCCATTTCTGGAAGTTCGTCCCCCTTTGGCCATTTGGAACATCCAGCGGCCACCTCCCTACCAGCCTCTAGAACTTGGGTCCTCCGTGGCCATTTCCAGAAGTATATCCCCCTTTGGCCGTTTGGAACATTCGGCGGCCATCTCCTTCCCGACCTCCGGAACCCGGACCCTCCATGGCCATTTCTGGGAGTCTGTCTCTCCTTGGTTGTTTTGAACATCCAGGAGCCTCCCTTCCTCCTAGTTGTTTTGAACATCCGGGAGCCTGCCTCCTTCCCTGCTATTTTGAACATCCAGGAGCTCACCTCCTTCCTGACTGTTTTGAACATCCGAGGGCCCACCTCCTTCCCAGCTGTTTTGGCTTCCATCCGCTGTCTGCTTTCTGGTTTTCCTCCGCTGTCTTTCCACCCTCTCGCGCTCGCACCCTTGAAGCACGCATTAATTTTTATGGCCCAAATGAGCTCTAAATATGAATATCAAGATTTTTTGATGATGCATAGATGGATCTAACAGGGAATTTGTAGGTTTGACTAACATTTTCCTTAACTCACGTATAAATGCACTTACAACACTTCGTGTTTGCAGGAGTCAAGAAGCCTTCTGCAGGTCTATCAGAGAGGCCCATTGAGGGACTTGTCCTACCTTTTTCTAGATGATGATTTCTAAGGAGCTTTCTCTCTGAATTAGAGGCCACCAATCCATTGATTCCAATCGTTGACGGGCTCATTTGATCCAAGGAAGAACACTACAAACACATCAAGTAAGAAGACAAATTTCAGGTAGTTTTTGCTATAGTAAAAAGGGAAATCAACTAACTAACAAAATTGCTATAGTGACTGGCACTAGATGACAAAACAGGGAAAAGACAAAGAGTGTATTTTAAATTGCTAGATATTGTGGGGTAGGTGAAACCCTATTGTAAATCAAATCTAGGCCATTCGATGTAATTGAATCCTAGCCATTCATTTGGGCTTTGGAAAACAATAAATAGGGGCTTGCCCCTCATTTGTAAGGGTTGGAGAGTTGTTGTAAAAAGAATTTGTAGCAATAGAATACAACATTGTATGATTTTATGGATGTTCTCTTTGATTTTGCTCATCTTGCATGCATGGTTCAACTTCCCTATTAGTTTAGGTGTTAGTTTTTTTGAATAGAAGTGGTGATGGTGATTTTTGTTTTAGTATTTGATGGATTTTCAGCTCATGATTTTTGTGGTTCATTGATGATGAGTCACTTTGCAAAGCTAGTATGAGATCATTACTTCATTTCTACAACTTAGTTCAATTACATGTGCATGATGTGTATGTGTAATCTGAAAAGCTGCAGTCCTTAGAAGATTGCACTGGTTTTGTGCAACTGTAGGTTTCTCTTGGCCAAGCAAAACCCAATTTAGGAAGCCTGTCTACTTTAGTAGCCACCATTGTTATTGTTCATTCGTAGCTTAGGATTAGAATAGCTTTCTTAACCCTTCTCCTTTTGTTGTTTATTTTAATCCTTGGTTAGAGTAGCATCCAAAGCATCACCATGAATCCAAATCAGATGAACTTGATGAGTTTTAGCTTGTTGTTTTGAATGGACAGCCACTGTTCATTCACTTCCAACACTTTAAAACTGCATTTGCAAATCCAACTTCCCATGCTTTGTAACTCATCTGTAAGAATTCCTTGTGATTCTAGAAAATCACATCAAACAACTGAGATATTCCAAGCACTATCAAGACCTGACATTAGAGACCTTGGGATAGTGTTTTGCAATCTGATTGTGGAAGATTGTCTTTCAAGAGAGGTAGTGCATCTATGCATTAACTGTGTTGAGAAGTGCATAAAAAAACACATCAATAGGTTTCTGTCGATGTGAAAGTGGTTATGTCTTGGTGATCAAAGGCAAACAAAAGGTGTATTGGCCAGACTAAAATAATATCGAAATGAGGCCTTATCGAGTTTAATATGTCTTGCCAACATGCATGTCATGCTGATACATTGTCTCATCGGTGAGAAAACCCTTATGTCTTAGTGAAATGAATGTGTCATGGGGTGGATCGGTATGATTCAATAGAATCTATATAGCCTCTCCCTGACTATGAATTGTCTCAACAACACACATGGGATGGATAGACTCTGTCGGTATGAGAATTAAATTGTCTCAGGGACCATAATGCATCATAAGGGCTCTCGGTGAAACATGAAGTGATCTGTGTGACCTCTCCCTGATATCATAAAGTCACAGCGAAACAAATGAAACAAAGGGGTACATCTCGGTGAGAAACTACTTGTGTCTTAGCGACTAAAAAAAAACATTAAGGGTGAATCTCAGTATAAAATAAGTATTGTCTATATAATTTCTCCCTGATGATAGAAGGTCACATTGATACAAAAGAGATAAAGGAACTTTCGATGAAACATAATGTGATCTACATGAGGTCTCCCCAATATCAGAATATCATAGCAAAGCATATGGGATGAATGAACATTTGTCAATGAGACTCATTGTGTTGACAGGACGACATGGTTTCATTATGAAACATAGAAGGCCAAAGGAATGACTTCTGATATAACATTGGACTTCGGTACACCAGAATCTCTTGACAAATAATTAACAAAAGTTAAAACACTATTGGCTAACATGTGAATGCCCGAATACAGTTGTTGGCCAACATGTGAGCTCGAAACAATGTGTTTGTTCAAATGCGAGTGTATAAATATTCACTCCTAAATGTAAATGAAGACATCAGATATTAGATATTCGATATACAAGTAGATTAGGAATGGATACAGTAGAATAAAATTCTCAGATCAGAGACTATGATGCATGTTTTCAAATGGAGATATCAATGAAAATCAGTTGATGTGGCATTTCATTTCTGGTGTCAATTGTCTATTGAATTTATTGAAAGTATTGCTAAGTTGTCTCCAAGATTGATGCTTCCTGGCTATTTAAATTGATATAACAAGTTTATATTCAGTTTATCAGTGCACATTTGTTGTATCTGTGTGGTTAATTGATTGGTTCTTTCAAGAAAAGATTAAATCCTTTCAATTGATCACAGTAATTAGGGAAATTCATTTGAATTATTAAAGAAGAGCTTAGTAGTCATAGTCTTGCATGTTTATACAAGTTATAAACAAAACATATACCAACAATTTGAGTTTCTACCAGGATAAGTTTCCCACTTCTATTTCATTTGACTCTACATACCCAATAAGGCACTAGTCTCTGCATTTCATCATTCAGATTCATTCATCTTCTTTACATTTGTTAACTAAACATATTGGGATTTAGATTAGAAGATTGCTATACAATTTATACCAAATTTGATTTCATTTGTTCACTTCCATCTGCCATTGTGGAAAAATCACTGCAAGAAGGATAATCATAAGTCAATTCTACTTTATTCAGATAGGTACACCCACCTAGGTTTAGTAGCACCTGAAGAGTAGAAGGTTTAATTATTTTGACCTTATCTGTTACCCTAAAATGTATCAAGATATTGGCAGCCTCTTGAGGCATTCCTCCTGCATTTTTGAGAGCTAACATCACCAAAGCCAGTTTTGTCATCAACGAAAAACAATTACAATAAACAATTGAAAGCCAACAAAATCCCCTTTTTTCTTGATGCCAAAACACATCATCTCTCCCCCTTTTTCCTCAATGACAAAGAATCAGAGGAGAATGTGAAATTCTATGAATATAAACAACTAAATCCAACCAACTATCCAATCAAAACTAGTTGCAAGTGAAACAATAGAGCAGAAAATGAAAATATATAGGAGAGTTGTAAATGAGAAACCATAGAAACAAGCTCCCCCTAACTCAAAAATAGGAGAATCAATAAAGTAAGGATTGAGATATAACTCCCAATTGAAGTCTCGGTCTTTGAAATACCTCTTTGGATAGAGGCTTAGTGAATATATCATCCACTTGTTCTTGTGAAGTAATAAACTGTAGACATACTTCATTAGCCAACACTTTTTCTCGAAGAAAGTGAAACTTGGTAGCAATGTGTTTAGTACGAGAGTGCATAATAGGATTCCTAGAGATATTGATTGCACTTGTATTATCACAAAAAATAGAAACAAGTTTAGAGACTATGATACCCATATCTGATAATGTTTGAGCCATCCAAAGCAGTTTGAGTGCAACAAGAAGTTGCAGCTATGTACTCTACCTTAGCACTAGAAAGGGAAATAGATTCTTGTTTCTTGCTGTGCCAAGCAACTAACTGATCACCAAGGAAAAATGTAGCACCACTAGTGCTTTTTCTATCATCCAAGCAACTAGCCTAGTCAACATCTTCAATTCTAACATAGAGACTTTTGTCAACATCACCTCTAGTGAAGCCATTTGATGTTAAATGATTATCTAGCCTAGAATACCATGCCCTAGGTGCTTGTTTTAGACTATATAAGGCCTTCTTCAACCTGTAAACATGATTAGGCTTGTCTTTGTAGACAAACCCTTTAGGATGTTCCGTATAAACCTCTTCATCTAAATAACCATTTAAAAATGTAGTTTTGTCATCCATTTGATAAATAGTAAAATTCTTAAAAAAAGAATAAGCCAAGAATATTCTAATGGATTCTAGTCTAGAAATAGGTGCATATGTTTCACCAAAATCAATAGCATATGTTTCACCAAAATCAATACCTTCCTTTTGAACATAACCTTTGCAAACAAACCTTGCTTTGTTGTGAACAACTTTGCCACTTTCATCAAGCTTATTTCTATAAACCCACTTGCCACCTATGACATTTTTGTCATCAGGTCTTGGGACTAACTCCTAAGTCTAGTTTTTCTCAAACTAACTTATTTCTTCCTACATGGATTTAATTCAACATTCATCCATGAGAGTTTCATCACAATTCTTTCATTCAAATTTAGTGACTAAACATTAGGCCGCATGTTCTGCAATTTGAGCTTGTTCAAATTTAGCAACCTTTCTTCATGTTTGAATTCCTACATCTCTATCCCCAATAATCTGGCTTAGAGGATGATTCTTAGAAACAAATTTTAAAGGAGTTTTGGGAACAATATTCTTAGAACTTTTTGTTTCAACAAGTTTAGGACTTGTTGTCTCAACTTCTTTAGGTATTATTTCAAGTTTACTTTTGTTTCTTCCTCATTATCCTACAAAGAATTACTATCTAAATGTATTCTTTCATCAACTTTCACATTAATTGCTTCAACAATTTTATTAAGCCTTTTATTATAACATCTGTAGGCTTTACTTTGAGTTGAGTATCCTAAAAAAATACCCTCATCACACTTTGATTGAAACCTACCTAGATGTTCATCATCTTTCTTAATAAAGCACTTGTTACCAAAAATTTTAAAATGCTTTATAGAAGCAGGCTTTCCATGCCATAATTCATAAGGAGTGAATTTTGATTACACTCTAAGTTGCACTCTATTTAAAATGTATACAGGTGTATGAACAACTTCTTTCCAATACAAATTAGGTAACTTAGCTTCATCTAACATGATTCTTTCCATTTCTTTCACTGTTCTATTTTTACATTCAACTACCCCATTTTGTTGAGGTGTTCTAGTGGCTGCATATTGCATCTTAATACCATGTTGTTCACAATAATCAATAAATACCTGAGAGGTGAACTCTCCTCCTTTATCAAATCTCAAAAATTTAAGATTTAAATCAAACTCTTTTCAACCATTTTACGAAAGATCTTGAATCTTTCAAATTCCTCTAACTTATGTTTAAGAAAAGTAACCCAAACCATTCTTGTATAATCATCCACAAACAACATGAAATAATTTCCAGCATTAATTGACCTTGTTTTTTTTGGAACACACAAATCTGTATGTACTAGTTGCAGAGGCTTAGTTGAAGAATGTTCTTTTGTCTTAAAACTAACTTTAGTTTGTTTACCATTTAAACATTCTTTGCACACAATTTTTTTTGGTTTATGAAGCACTAGTAGACCTCTAACATTCTAATTTTTACTGATTTTAACTAGATTATCAAAGTTTATATGGCCTAACCTTTTATACCATAACTAGCTTTCTTCAACTTGACCCATTAGACATATACCCCCATTATTGTCATTACCAAAGGTGTCAAGGAGATTATACACATTACCTTTAGTTCTCTTCCCTACTACAATAGTCTTTGTAGATTTGTTCTTGATCTCACATCCCTATGAAGTAAACATAACATGATAACCACTATCATAGATTTGGCTAACACTAAGTAAATTGTGCTTTAGGCCTTCCACATAATATACATCATAAATAGTTGTGTCCTCATTCAACAAAAGTAAACCTTTACCTTTAATTTGTATACCATAATTATCACCAAATTTTACATACCCACAAGCATAATCTTCAAGTTTGATGAATTTTTCCTTGTCCCCTATCATGCGGTTAGAAAAACCACTCTCTAGGACCCATAAGTCCTTCTTTTTAGTATGAAAGGAAGTTTGAACTAACATTGATTGCTCTATACTATTGACAAACTTAAGTTTCCAAACTATTTTGGTTTTTTGTTGTTTATCATGTAGATCAATTTTACATTGTTTGATTGTATGTCCCAAAATGTTGCATTTAAATCATCTGACTTTATTTACAAACCCAAAATTTAGCTTATGCCCAAATCTTGGCATCCTAGAAGTCATTAACCTACAAGAACTCACTTTGTGGCCAAACTTGTTGCAAAAGAAGCAATAGACAAAGAAATAAGAATTAAATCTAAATGACATTATTTTGTTTTCAAAGGGGTGTCCATGGTTTTTACTAGATTCAAAATAATCTGATTTGAAACTCTTGTTTGTAGAGTTAGATTTTTTTTTTTGAATTATCAATTGAACACTCAACCTTTTCAAACCCAAGTCCAATTTTATCCTTATTCAATTTTTGCTTGCTAAGAGCATCATTAAGCTTTATTGTACTTTCATACCCTTCAACATTCTTTCTAAGATCAACAACTTCTTGCTCTAATCTTTGAATTTATTTTCTTTCAAGCTCACGGTTGTTTTGGGATAATCCTCAATCCTTTTAAATTCTTCAAGTTGAGTCTTCAAAGTAAGAATTTCTTGATCTGGTTTTTGGTCTTGAGTAAGAACTTTCCTTTTAAGTTTTCTAATTTTTTTTAAGGCACATTTTAACTCACCTTCAAGATTTACTTCACCACCTCCTGAAATATCCTTGGTGTTTATATCCTCTGGTTGTTTGACTTTAGCCATGGAAAAAGTTTCTTCTTCATTACCAGAAGAATCTTTAGTATCACTGTCTAATTCATCTTTGATGAACAAACTTTTTTTCTTCTTAACGTTGAATTTTCTCTTAGGTTTACAAACCTTCTTCATAAATTGCTTGTCAAGTTTTTCATCATCACTAATTTTTTCAACATAGGGGAATTTAGCTGCACAATGCCACATTTTTCCATAGTTGAAACATTTAAAGGGAATTTTCCCTTTGTATTTACCTGACCCCTTTCTAAATTTTCTAACAAAGTGAGACTCTTGTGTATCAAAGTCTTCAGACTCATTTTCAACTACAATTTCCTTTCTTTTCAATTTTAAAAGCAGTTTCTTTTCCTGGTAAACTATTTTTTCTTCTTCTCATTTCAAAAGCAGTAAGAGTTCCTTGTAGATCATCTAAGGTAAGTTTATCAAAATGTTTATTTTCTTCAAGAGCTAAAACCTTTGTTTCATATTTAGGATGTAAGGTTCTAATGACCTTTTTTACCAAATCAAACTCTTCTATTTCTTCTACTAAACCTCTCATTGCATTAACAACTTCACTTATTCTCAAAAAATATTCAGCCACCTTTTCATCATCATTCATTTTCATTTCCTCAAATTGAGTTTTGAGAGTAAGAATCTTTGACTATTTGACTTTATAATTACCTTGATAGATTTTTTCAAGTTTTTCCCAAATCTCTTTAGAAGATTTACAATGCATGACTTTAACAAATACATCTCTGGTTAAGCCACACAAAAGAGCATGTTTGGCTCTAGCATTAGTTTCATACTTCTTTTTAGCGGAATTTGTGGGTATTGTGGATGGAACATTATACCCAGCTAGAACTATGCCCCATACATCAAGATCAATTGAAATTAGATATGTTTCCATTCCGACTTTCCAAAACACATAATTTGTACCATCAAATAGTGGAGCTCTAGTCACATATGTACCTTATTGAGCTTGTGACATGATTTTCAAATTTCCAAAAACCATAATCAATACTAGGTGGATTAGACCTATGAAAGGATCCTATGCTCTGATACCAATTGTTGGAAGACTGAAATCACTAAGAGGGGGGATGAATCAGTGATTTAGGTAAGTCACAATTATTTTAAACTTTGAAACCAATATATCCAATGACTATTGAAGAATAAAATTCACATGAACTCAGACAATATTATATGTATTACAAATCAAATAACATTTCATTTACAGAGACTCGTTTGATAAACTTTACACATATATCAGAGCTTGTGACTAACCTTTTAATGCTTTGATTTAAAGAATGAAAAAAATGAGTGAGTGACATAAACATTTTTTATGCACCTCAATCAAATAAACCAATCACACATAGAAACATCACATAACACCAAAATTTGTCCTGAGTGGAAAAACCCTCTTGGGGAACAAAAAACCACTCAAAAAATCTTTCCTTTATTCACTTAGAGCACCAACTCCTTTTAATGCATGACAGTTATAGCATTCTATTAGAACCCTAGAATTGTAGTTTGCAGCCCTAGAATTTCAATTTAAGACTATGAATATATATATATATATAATATATATATATATATATATATATATATATATATATATATATATATATCTTCTATATCAAATGTCTGAAAACATCATATTCCTCCTTTTTTTTGTAACCCATGAAAATGCCTCAAGATCATCTTTTTGAAGATCTTGCAAATAATAATGTTTGTATACAGTTTATGTAACTGTCAAAACAACTCAAGTTAGGGTTGAAATGAAAACCCTAAATAATCTCTCTTAACAAAATTTTATTAAACCCTTAACAACAACTATATAATTTGTTTCTTTTCAAGATGAGATTCTAGAAACCCTAATGGATTTTTAAACCAAAAAAATAATACTTAATTCTTAAGATGCCCAAAAATAATTCAACATCTTTTTAATCAAAACCAAAAAACCACACAGAGTTTTCAATACCTAGTCATGGTGGAAAAAAATGAATGAAAAACATGATGACCTGTCAAGGAGTTCATAACGACCCAATTGGAAAGATGCCATCAAATCTCCTCTAACTAACTTCCATATTTTAGCTCTTAACCATTGATAGTTATCAAACTAGAAAACCATTCTTATTGCCATTTAATCAACCAAAATTCTAGTAAACCTATCCATGCTCTCTTCCATATTCTCTTAGTGTTGGCCGTGAAAGCTTCAAGAGTTGCATTGTAGCAGAGCAAATCATCCATGGTGCTAGGGTTCCAAACCCTTCAAAATGATATTGCCCTAAAATTCTTTCTTTCAATTATGTCGAAGACTTTATCAAACATAATGATGTTTTGAAGTCCAAAACAAATTAAAAAAACAATGATTAATAAACCATTACTATGTTTTTAAATCTGATGACAAGTCTTCAATGCTGAAAAAATCATTCCACATCATAACCAACAGATCACTACCAATGCCAAGTCACTAAAACGTGAAGTGAAGTCACATTAATATCAAGTCCCATGAAGCCTGATACAAACACTAGACTCAAAGCATTTAAATAACAATATCTGATCCTTAATATTATCAATATCATTGGGACTTTTAAAAAGTCTATTCCATTGAAATGAACCAATTCCTTTATCACATGCTTAGTATACTTGATACAAATTAAACAAAATCTTTTACAAAAAATGTCAATGGTGTAAACACCTTTCCAAATGTTCATGTCAATGGAAGTCAATAATAAACCAAGGCCCTTATAACCATATCAAATACCAATGTAATGTGATCAAATGTCAAATAATGATAATGCTACTCAATACCAGATCTCTTTACAAAGTGATTGACCACAATGAAACAATGTAATAACTTGTATGGTTTGTGTAAACATAAGATGTGTCACTCATATATCATGTGAAGAAATCTTGCAAAAGATCAAGTTGAATAAACCATAACCTAAAAGTGATCAACCTAGATATACCTGAGACTTGTAATGATAAAAAGTCATCTATACCTGAAACAAAATATATACCCTAAAGAAAATGCATGCCCTGAAACGAACACATGTCCTGCTCTAATGAACATATGTTAATCATCAGTACCAACATATAAAAAATGAAAAAAACTAAAATTTGAAAGTGCATGCCTTGAACAATGTGAATCGCCATGTAAACCAACTGTAAACATCATGTGCCACCCAAATCATATAAATGTGTCACCAAAGCCATTTTTGTCATCAAGGAAAAACAATCACAATAAACAACTGAAATCCAACACATATACCATGATGTATTTGTTGCATGTAGTCTACTTGGTTCATTTTTTGAAGCCATGATATTGGAAATAAAAAGATGATTTACTATATTAATTTTAGTTATATATTAGAGCTTGAAGTAGGAGAGAAAACAAGTTGTTTTACATGTTGTAGAAGTAATCAATTTCTAAAAATATTAAAAGCACGAAGTTGTATCATTGTATTCTTTGAAAAGATTAGTACTATTGTCACTAGATTTGCACCCTGCTAAATGCAATATTCATCAACCTATTGAAAGATGGAAACCTCCTTTAGATGTGGGTGATCTGAGTGAAGGAGGAATCTCCAGAGTGAGCTGTTTCTTCGAATGATAAATCCTATTCTAAAACAACTTCTGAGAAAAGGGATAAAAAAATGAACTAAAAAAAAACTTGAAACTAACTGAGACTTCACTTAAAGTTATGAAATTCAAACATTGACAATCACAATAGCTTTCCTATCTCAACGAAACTCACAATCTCACTGACACATAATTTCATTAGTATTTTGCATGAAGATTACTAAATGAAATACAATGGGCAACCTGAAACACAACTTATAACAACAAGACGTAAAAGGATTTTGATTCGAACCACAAAGACATCAAATTGCTATTATAAAACTGAGATAGGAATGAGAAGGAGAATAATGTTGCTTTATTAAAACTGAAAGAGTAAAAAAATTTGAACTAAGTACAAAATGGGTTCACAACTCAAAAATGCATATGAGCAAGAACTGACATCCTGAACTAAGAGAGGAGAGCTAAAAGACTAAATCTTTCAAAACAACTCTCGAGAAACCCTAATCCGAGCTCAGAAAAAAGCTCTAGGAAAAAGGCTTCAAACTGTCTCAAAACTACCTAAAAGCAGAAAAAAGCACACTGCTTTTATGATGAACCTGCCAAGCCTCTTAAAATAGGTTGAATTTACTTTTAAAAGCTCAAAAACACTTTATCTCTCCAAGATAGGTCTCAACTCCACCAAGAGGAAAAGTCAACAATAATTTGCTAAAAATAGCAAAAAATCATAAAACAATTTATAAAAGATTGTTTACGATTCTGCTTTACAAGATTGTAGATTTGCACAATTTGTCTTTTTTTGCAATTAAAGATTAAAATATTTGCAAAACAGAAAAGCTTCATATCTCTCCATTACAATAATTTTATTTTCTCACAAAATCATAAAAATATTAACACATCATTATCTCATCCTTTTCAAAAATTTGTCATTCATTTCTCTAAAATCAATTAAAATTAGAAACTCTAAGTGTATAATCATCAAATCCGAACCCTAGGTCATAAGGTTCCACTATTACCTTCACATCATTTTCACTTAAAACAATAATCTTAATCCATATTCAAGTATTCATAATCCACTAAGGAAAAATAAAAGGTCCTAAGGACTTTACATGTCGACCTAGCATAAGAATTTTGGCCCTCACATATATCAAGCTTCAGACTTTGATAAATCATAATGCAAAGTTTATAAGTCTCGGCCTCCATTCAAAATTCTCCATGTGCTTTGACCGAAGACTCTAGATGATGATAAGGTTGGAATTAGGGTTCGAACAAAACAAGGTCAAACCCTAATCATCACTTCATTTCACACTCTCACTTTGAAGGAAAAGACCTCTGTCTCAGAGCACGCCGCCATGACAGTTGAGCTTGGACTCATACTCGTGTGCCTTGAGAACTTCATCATGCTTCTTCAAATAGTTAAATCTCCAATGGGTAAGCTTTGTTTTGCAGTATCATAGCTTTTTTCACTTCATTCTGGAATATAAAAAGACCCTAAGGCCGCGACTTATCATGCTTCTTTCTGACTTTATTCACGCTCCTGTATTTTCAGCTTGCCTCGTCCTTCTCCTATGAACTTGAGTTCAATTGAAGGCTCTATGAGAGAGCTTGTAGGTTATTCTTTTGCTTCCTAGCACAAGGTAAGTTTCTTGTCATAGTTTCATGGCTTCTCACTCTTGTTCATTATGGCCTTATGGTCATAACTTGATCGTAGCCCCTAATACATTTACTTTGTATTTCATGTGCTTACATTATTATTTCTATGAGCTCAACCCACATTGAGAGATGGGCTGACACTTAAAGACTCGAACTCTAGGCATTTGAAAGCTATCTGGAACTCTTGGTCGCAGCCTTAAGCACTCTCCCACAGACATGTATTGGTAAGCTTCACTTAGCTAGACACTTCATTCTTTAGAGACTAAAAGAATTTCTCCTTCACCTATGAGCTTCTGGCCATGTTTAGGCCACACCAAATATGTATTATAGAAAGCATTATCTTAAAGGTTTTGGGCTCAACCCAAAACAAGAAATTTACCTTCTATATACTTGAGAGAATATTTGCATATGGGTATCATGAAAAATAGAATAAAACTATGTTTTCCTCATTCTGAGATTGGATTCACTACAGTGAACTCACATTTTAACGTCTTCTTGCTGTCTCATACAAAACTTCATCTGGGTATTAGTTTTATTGCTTTTCCTGCATTTTGAAAGAAAACCCAAATATGGGTATCATAGATGGTTGAAAATAGTGAAAATCAGTGTGTTTATTAGAAACCCCAATCGTGGGTACTTGAGATTCAAAACTGCAACTTCATTTGTTTGGTTCTATTCCTATAGGCTTGACCCAAAACAACTAGTGGTTCATTTCAGACCCCTGAAACAAAATAATGACACGGTATTTGTATATTTTCAAAGAAAATTGTATTTGTTTTCCTTTGATGCTTGACCCACCTCTTCTCTACATTTATTCTTGCCATTTACTTAACAAGCCCTCTCCTAAGTATCACTGGAAATGAAAAAATACATGTTTTTATGTATTATAAACCTTGACCCAAGAATAAAATTTCACCAATACCTATTAATTCACACAAATGTATTCAATGCGGTTGATAGAACAAACAGTTTTGTTATTGAAATAGGAATACCCACATGGATGATTGAAAATGGTGAAAATTTTGTATACTTGATGTATTTAGTTCATGACTCGATCGATTGCAAGTGGTGTCTTACTTCGATATTTTTTCTTTGAAAGAAGACTCAAATGATGATTTGAAAACACACCTATTATCTTTAACATTCTCATGCAACTTAGCTCAATCACCATAGTCACTTTTCCACTTTCAATTACAAAACCCATAATTGGTATTTGTTATTAAAACTGATTTTTGACCTCACTCCAATTTCTGCATTTCAATTAATCATGTAAAACTAGGCTTCTAAAGCATTTGAATTTCTTACCTCCAACACTATTTTGTGGTTGTTCATTATGAAGAGAAGGACCTCTTAATGTATAATTTTCTCATACTTATATTTTGTATGCATAGCAGTGTCTTTTGGACTCCTCAATTCTAGCATAGCAAACCCTTGCCTTTTGCTCTTGGACTTTATGTAGAAAATTTAAATTGAAACATTGCAACAGTTTTATGGACTACACCTTTCCCGACCTCTTCTATGCATGATTAACACCTTCTGAATCACCTTTATTATGCTGGTTCTTTCCCCATCATTTTGGAATGATCATTTCATTTTGCATTCACTAATGTTGCATTTATTTATCCATCTGCTAGAACTAATTATTCATTTAACACTTGAATTCACTGTTTGTGTTTCATACTCAGCTGTAACATGGTACTCTTCATGCATTTTTATGTTTCACTTAATGAGTTGTTTTCAAAATCTGCTCTCTTTCATGATGAAAATCAAAACAAAACTCTTTATTAAGGCATAATGTATGCTTGTTCACTATCCTTGACTGTGAAAAGAATGAATTGATGAACTGAAACTTGCATGACATATATGATTATGACCAACAAGTAACACATAATATGAATTATTCAGCAATGCTTGATATAAAGTACTCAGTTGAATTAATTAAGTGAACTAAACTCACTGTTCACTTAGAAAGTATAACCTGATCATTATGATTGCACTGTTGGTTTAGTTGCTCAATGGATAACTCTGTTTTTACTCCTATTGTATTTCATTTCACTTGATTCATATGATGATGTATTTTTAAAATCATCCCATTTAATGAATAGGGTAGCATGCCTAGTTCTACCCTTGTGGGAGCTCATTTTTCTCCACATGCTTTGTCTTTGAATAATGTCTTGCTTCATGATTTTACCTATACCTGCACAAGGAAACAAACAATGTTAGCATAAAAAACAAAACATGATGATCATGATATTGTTGTTTCTCCTTCAACTCATTTCTTCTTCACTTGATTGATTGTTTCAATGCATGATTAATAGTAGGTTGTACTATTATGGGTGTGTCTCATAGGTTACTTCATAATCAGAACCACTAACACCCCCTCTTTTCTCTTACAGGTCAATGGAGCTCAAGAAGACAAAGGTGCACCATTCGTCATCAACCATCGGCCAAAACAAGCAATGATGATTATGTTGCTTTCTTATGTGATTCTTTTCCGCATCTTTAGTAGTGTAGTGTGCTATTAGTTATGCATTGTGACAGTTACATCCACGGCTTGTGTGGATATTTGATTTCCATTCTTGCTTTTCATTTGAAAAGAAAATGCATTTAAATGCAATGTTGTAATATCTAATTCTTGAAATCAAATGAAGTCTTGTAAAATATGAGTTTTTCATGAAATAAAAGAAAGCATCTAAAATGCTATTTTTCTCATTTGCTCAATTTTGTATTTCTTTTAATTCTAGAATATCTTAGTGGCATTCTAAAAACTCCATTTCTTCCTTAAAATGTATGACTGTCACTCATGCATAATGATAAGAGAATGCAACAACACTTAAACTCGATTTGCAATTTCATCTCATGATGTAATAACATTCAGCCAGCTCCACCAATTGAGCTGAGGCAAAAATTTGGTAACATTTTGGCGATTTTCACTATATTCTTGCCTGCTAAGCATCAATCAGTGGCTTTTAAACAATTCATTGGGCACGAAGTCAATTTTTCCCCTCTTTCGAAACTCAAAAACTTGAACAACAACACTCCAAATAGCAACAAGAGGAACAAAAGAAAACTGAAAGCAAACTAACAGGCCTTGATGGCCAAAAGAACAATGCACAACAGTGCTTAGAAAAAGAAAAAATACAAAAATAAAATGTGTGAAACACACTTATTTGCAACTACTCTACTTAACTATGAGATAACTTATCTCAAAGGTAGTGTTTGAGGTGGATCCCATTTACTAGGATAGATAGCACCTCACCAGTCATTTTTGAAAGTTGGAATGTGTTGTGCTACTTGCATTCCATGATCACATAAGGCCCATCCCACATTGCATCAAACTTTGAATGTCGTCGAGGTCTACTTTTAAACTCATTCCACTTGAAAACTAGATCTCCAACAATGAAATCACGAGGCCTTGCCCTCTTGTCAAAAGCATTCTTCATTTGAGCTTGATGTATCTCCAACTATCTAAGAGCTTCCTTTCCAATTTCTTTGAGCTCAACCAGCTATGCAAACCTCACTTCAAGAGGTTGTTTATTCAACAACTCTAGTTTTTAGCGTAACTTAATGTTGGTAATGCAATTGAAATAGAAACTTAGCCTCCCTACCATAAGTCAAAACAAAAGGTGAACAACCAGTGGCTCTTTTAGGAGTTATTCTGTCAGCCCAAAGGGCTAGATTCAACTTCTCATGCCATGTCCTTTGATTATCTTCAACAGTCTTCTTGATTATCCGAATTAGATTCTTATTTGTAGATTTCGCTTGACCATTGCCTTGCAGATAATAGTTTGAAGACATGTTCAAATAAATATTATTTTTGACAGACCAAGCTAAAATCTTCAATCCTATGAAAGCTAAACCATTATCTGAAATGATTAAATTTGGAACACCGAATCTCGATATGAGATCTTGGTAGAAATTAAGCACTAAAGTATCATTTGCTTCCTTTAAATAAATAGCCTTGGTCCACTTTGTAAAATAATCTGTGGCAGTAAGAATCCATTTATGACCTGCACTTGAAGGTAGATTTATAGGGCCAATAAAATCTAAGCCCCACTTAGCAAAGGGTTGTTCTACCTAAATCTGATGCAGGGGCAGTAGTGCAAGCCTTTGTTTACTGAAAAATAAAGCACATTTCTCACATTTTCTGACCCAAGCAATAGCGTCTTTAAATAAATCTGGCTAGTAATAACCAGCTCACATAATCTTCAGAGCTGTTGTTCTTACGACAAAGTGACCTCCTAAAGGTCGATCATGAAATTCTACTAACAACTTATCAACCTGATCAGGTTGAATACAACATAATAAGACACCTTGAAAATCTCTCCTATAAAGAATGCCATCAACAATTGCATAAGGGATGGCTTGTAATCTATAGTACCTTCCTTTTTCTTTGTCTAAGCCTTTGGGGCACTCACCAATTTGCAGATAATGCATCATTTGCTAAAACCATGTAGCAGGAGGTGCTTGAACAACACTCAAAACATCATTATTTAACAACATTGTTGTATTCGTAGCCTCATTTGAGCTGTTGTCCTCATTTCCAGCAATCTGTTCACACAAGCCCTTGCCTCTAACAAGCTTGGTTACTTTTATATCAACATCAAACTCCATTACTTTGGTAATCCAACCAACACACTTATCATTAATATCCTTGTTAAGCAGGAAATCCTTAATAGTTGAAGGAGCCACTAATAAATGAATCTTGCTATTGGACATCATATGTCTGAACTTCTTCAAACTTCTTACAACAACAAAAACATGTTTCTCAACAAAAGAATATTTTACCTCATAATCGTGTAATAGTTGACTAAAAAATGCTATAGACTGCTCTAAGCCTTCATCATTTTGCTGGCATAACATGGCTGAAATTGTATCCACTCCTCCAAAAGCATACAAAACAAAATCTTTTTCAAAGTTTAGATTAATGAGAGTAGGAGTGGTTGTGAGTGCTTCCTCGATCTGCTCGAAGATCCTCTTGCCTTCCTTGGTCCAACTAAATGGCATATTCTTCTTCAACATCGAAGTGAGAGGCTGCAACAAGGTTGCGATATTTGGTATGAACCTTGTAACGAATTTTATTCTCCCAAGAAAGCTTTGCAAGCCTTTCTTATGAGCTGGTAATGAAAATTCAAGAATTGTGAAAACTCTTTTAGGATCAATTGAAATACCTTGCTTTGAAACAATGTGTCCAAGCAGTTTGCCTTTGTGTACTGAAAATATACACTTCTTTGGATTGAGAGACACTTCAAACTCTCTACACCTCTGAAAAATCTGCTCCAAATGATTCAGGTGCTCGTTAGCATTTCTAGAAAAAATAGTAATATCATCTAAGCATACCAGAACAATTTTGTTCATGAGGCCATGAAAAGCCATATCCATAGCACGTTGAAAAGTTTCTCCAGCATTGGATAAGCTGAAAGGAATCTTCTTGTAGGCCATTGTGCCCCATTTGGTCATAAATTCTATTTTGAACTAATCTTCTTGCTTAACCATAATCTAGTTGTAACCTGAGTAGCCATCTAACAAAGAAAATTTGTCAAAACCAGAAACCACTTGTAAAATTTGTTCCATGGAAGGGAGTGGGTAATGGTCTTTCAATGATGCTTTGTTCAAATCTTGAAAATTGACACATAATCTAATTTCCCCACTCTTCTTCCTAACTAGCACTAAATTTGACACCCAAGAGGTGTGCTTGATAGGAAAAATAATACCACTTTCAAGTAGCTTATTCAGTTCAGCTTTCATAAGGTGCTCTAACTTGGGATTAAGCGATCTTTGCTTTTGCCTTATTGGTTTTGCATCAGGTTCAAGCTTGATAGTATGTTGGGCTAGTTTAGGGTTAAAACCTCTCAAATCCTTGTATTCCCAAGAAAAAAAATCACTATATTTCTAACATAACAAAATAAACACTTGTTGTTCCTCTTGACTACATACTTTTCCCAGCTTGAGAAGCTTGCCTTTGAAAATTTTAACGGTTACGTAATGCTCTTCTTTAACTATCAAGTTGCACTTGTCCTTTCAGACTTGATCATCTAAGTTAAACATAGATTCCAAGGTCACTAATCCTTTTGGAAACTTTTTTTTTAACTGCATGATCTATTCCTCATACTGCTACTGCCATTTTTGCTAATTTCCATCTGTGAACTCAGCTTCAGCAATGAGAAAATTCATGATTTTTGCATCGCTGTCAAAAACCTACCAACTCATGTTATTATCAAGTACAGAGGGTCTAACTACTATTTTCACATACTGACATGCTTCTACCTTATGAATCTCCTTGGGAATATCAAACTGGGCTCCTATGGCAGTGAGCCTGTCAACATGCTTATTTTGATTCTGAGGAATCAACATGATATTAAAAGCATTAAAATCCTCCATTAAATCCCATACATGATGCTTATATTTCTTAAGCAAATCATTCTTAGTAGCATTTAAATTTCTCACCTGATTCACAATTAACTTGGAATCACCATAAACCTACAAGCATTTAATACCTCATTTGCGGGCCCACTCAAGGCCATGCACCAATGCTTCATAGTCAGTCATATTATTTGAACAGCTGAAAGCAAATATGAAAGCTGAACAATATTTACCTCCTTCAAGTGATATCAACATAGCTCTACCCCCAACACCAATATTGCTCCTCGAACCATCGAAATAAAGCTTCCAAAGCTCATTATCCTTTTATGTAGATGGTTCATCCTCTTTACAAAGATTAGGCATGTCACAATTAGACTCCCGAATCATATAAACTCCTAATCCTATCTCATGTGTGTTTTGAAATGGATCAAGCTCATGATCTTCGGCTGCCCATTCATCTAGACTGATGTAGTTTACCTGGGTGCTATAGTCTAAGGTCATGGTTTGCTCCTCCATTACAAAGGTGGTGTAGAGGTTAGCGTTTATAGGATTTGGTGAGTATGGTTTGATATGGTCTTTAGCGAGAGGCTAAGACTTTATGGTCACTTTTGTACCATACCTTGTTCTAAAAAATAGATGAGACAGATCAAAAGACAAAAACCCACCAAACTTGGCTATAAAATCCCTTGATAGACAAATGGCGAAGTGTGGCGGTAAGTCTATGACATGAATATCCTAATGAATAGCAAAATTTGGGGATGTGTGCAAGGTAAGGACTAAATTCTTGATAATACTAACAATTTTAATAGCAGACCCATCTAACTACACTACACCCTTTTAAGGATTAGGCTCGTAAATAAGCCCTAACTTATTGGCTAAAATCTTAGGCATGACTGAACTACTGGCACTAGAATCAACCATACAATTATGGACAATTTTGTCTCCTATGATCAGACTTAAATAAAATAGAGGGGGCTTTACCTCTTTCATTTTCTGCTCATTCCTATCCTTCAGGTCATTAGCAAGCACAACCTTCACAACTCCTCGATTAGCATTGTCAGAAATAGACAACTCTTCCAAAGCATTCTGCAGTAAACCCTTCTACTCTAGAAGCTGCAAAGCATCTAATATCGAAATGCTGATAGTAGTTTTCTTCAGATGCTCAATAATATTAAATGATGAAGCATTTACCTTCTATTAGTTTTTCATGAAAGCAGCTCATTTTGCCTCTACAAAAGCTGAGAATGCATTTTTGACAGCTCTTTGATAGGTATCTCTTGGACCCTTTATAGAATCTGCATCTTAGGTTGCGTGATAGCATTAACCTCTAATGAAATAGGCTATTTACTAATTGAAGGCTGCTGCTATGAACTTCCAACTTGCTATCCTAGATCCATAGCTCGCTTTTTAGACTTGGTATTAGCTGAAATAGGAGAATTAAACTGACTTTGGCCGTTCATGCCACATAATTCAGAACTCTGCCAGTTTGGCAAGGCGACCTCTACATTATCTTGTTGTTCTTGATTCTGATCTACAATATTTTTTGAAACAATATAGCTATTTTGAACCATTAAAGCATGATTTCTCATTCCATTGGTGCAAGTTGATTGGTTATGGGGCTGATTGCATGGATAACACCAATCACAATCTTGGGCAACATTATTTTGTGGCACAAGTTCCTTTGATGAACTGGCTGCATGCAGATTGTATGGTTGGAATGGCATAGGGTTAAAATTCCTCCTTTGGGCTTGATAATCATTTTGAAAAGCAGGTTTGTTTTGCTGGTTTTGCTGATAAGGGGCTTGATAAGACTTATTTTCTTGGCCAACGTGCTTCTTAATAGTCACAAGATCATTCCCAAAGGTCTTTAATATGCTCTTAATCTCCTGCATCTCTAGATTTGGGGCTAGGAAAACAACTTCTTGGGCTGTGTTATGATATCTTATTGCTAGAACTAGTAGGAAAATAGCCAAGGAAGGTATAGCAACAAGAATAGGTGGTTGTATTTCTAGAAGCAAAGGCATAGGAGGTATAGGAGCTATGTCTCTAGCTTGAATGAGGAAATTTTCGGCGTTAATGGCAATATTATAAGCATTAGGGAGAATTAGACCACCCATAGACTGAGTCATACCAACAATCTTATTGTTCAAAGCTTTTAATTAAAATAGAAATGCATGTTCCAGTAAGGGCTTTACCTTTGTGGGAATCTTGTCCGAGGTTCTCTGGAATCGGTAGTTGAAATCAACCAAGTGTTCGTGTGGCGCCCTTTGAATGGTGCTCAACTATTCTAACAAGGAAAAATTATTAGATTTATCAACAAAGTGTTGGTATAAGCCATTACCTAATGCATCCCATGTTGTAATTGAATTTTTTGTGAGGCCTCTGAACCACTGCAATGCTTTTCCCTTAAGTGACACAGCTAACAGGCTTAGAGCAATGTTCTTTTGAGTGATATTGTGCACCTAACATAGCGTGGCCACGTCACAGATGTGTTCGACGAGCGTAGTGTAATCTTCCCCTATGAAGTATGGTAGACTTCTAAGGGATGCTTCTAGAACTTCATCATGCTTAGGTATATTTAATGAGGTACCTCCATTGAAAGGCGTGAATGGGTGCTACCTTGGCAGTGCTGCCATTGGTGGTATTTGTGAGATTGGAACCAGTGCTCTAGGTGACAGAACTAGGGCACCAAGAACAAGAGACATTGACTTTGATCTTGTAGGGGTTTCAAAAAGTCTCCTCACTATTCTACCTCTTCTTCTTGGTGGGGACAACTCTTGATACTCGAATAGTGTTGTACTTGATCTTGTTTGTATCTTTCTCATGTGTGGGCTGCACTAGCATGCAAAAATAGAACCGAAGTCACCAGGTATATTGTGATAGCCTCCAGAAGGCTAGAAAATCTACTGCATACACCAAACAACAAACTGATGATATTAAAAAAAAATCTCTAAAAGTAGCTTTCAATGTCTCATTGGGCGTGCCAAAAAATGTTGTCAATAGATTTGCACCCTACTGAATGCAATATTCATCAACCTACTAAAAAATGGAAACCTCCTTCAGATGTGGGTAATCTAAGCAAAGGATGAATCTCCAGATTGAGCTAGTTCTCCGAATGATAAATCCTTTTCTAAAACAACTTCTAAGAAAAGGGATAAAAAAATGAACTGAAAACAAATCTGAAACTAACTGAGATTTCACTTAAAGTTATGAAATTCAAACATTGACACTCACAACAACTTTCCTATCACAACGAAACTCACAATCTCACTGACACATACTTTCATCAATATTTTGCATGAAGATTCCTAAATGAAATACAATGGGCAACTTGAAATTATGCAATTCTGAAACACGACTTATAAAAGCAAGACATAAAAGGATTTTGATTCAAACCACAAAGACATCAAATTTCTATTATGAAACTGAGACAGAAATGAGAAGGAGAATACTGTTGCTTTATTAAAATGGAAAGAGTAAAAAATTCTGAAATGAGTACTAAAGGGGTTCACAACTCAAAAATGCATATGAGCAGGAACTGACATCCTGAACTAAGAGAGGAGAGCTAAAAGACTAAATCTTTTAAAACATAACTCTCAAGAAATCCTAATTCGAGCTCAGAAAAAAGCTCTAGGAAAAAGGCTTCAAACTGTCTCAAAAACTGCCTAAAAGCAGAAAAAAGCACACTGCTTTTATGATGAACCTATCAAGCCTCTAAAAATAGGCTGAATTTTCTTTTAAAAGATCAAAAACACTTTATCTCTCGAAGATAGGTCTCAAATCTGACCAAGAGGAAAATTCAACAATAATCTGCTAAAAATAGCAAGAAATCATAAAATAATTTATAAAAGATTGTTTACAATTATGCTTTACAAGATTGCAGATTTGCACAATTTGTCTATTTTTTACAATTAAAGATTTAAATCTTTGCAAAAAAGAAAAGATTCTTATCTCTCCATTACAATAATTTGATTTTCTCACAAAATCATAAAAATATTAACACATCATTATCTCATCCTTCTAAAAAATCTGTCATTGATTTCTCTAAAATCAATTAAAATTAGAAACTCTAAGTGTATAATCATCAAATCCTAACACTAGGTCATAAGGTTCCACTATTACCTTCACATCATTTTCACATAAAACAATAATCTTAATCCCTATTCAAGTATTCATAATCCACTAAGGCAAAAGAAAAAGTCCTAAAGACTTTACATGTCAACCTAGCATAAGAATTTTGACCCTCACATATATCAAACTTCAAACTTTGATAAATCATAATACAAAGTTTATAAGTCTCAGCCTCCATTTGAAATTCTCCATGTGCTTTGACCGAAGACTCTAGATGATGATAAGGTTGGAATTAGGGTCCGAACAAAACAAGGTCAAACCCTAATCATCACTTCATTTCACACTCTCACTTTGAAGGAAAAGAGCTCTGCCTGAGACCACACTGCCATAACAGTTGAGCTTGCACTGGTACTTGTGTGCCTTGAGAACTTCATCATGCTTCTTCAAATAGTTAAATCTCCAGTGGGTAAACTTTTTTTTGCAGTATCATATCTTTTTTCACTTCATTTTGGAATATCAAAAGACCCTAAGGCCACAGCCTGTCATGCTTCTTTCTAACTTTATTCACACTCCTATGTTTTCGTCTTGCTTGGTCCTTCTCCTATGAACTTGAGTTCCATTGAAGGCTCTATGAGAGAGATTGTTGGTTATGCTTTTGCTTCCTAGCACAAGGCAAGTTTCCTATCATAGTTTCACAACTTCTCACTCTTGTTCATTATGGCCTTATGGCTGTGGCTCATAGTCTTTAATAGATTTACTTTGTATTTCCTATGCTTACATCTATTATTTTTGTGAGCTCGACCCACATTGAGAGTTGGGCTGACACTTAAAGACTCAGAATCTAGGCATTTGGAAGCTATCTAGAACTCCTGGCCGCAGCCTTAAGCACTCTCCCACAGACATGTATTAGTAAGCTTCACTTAGCTAGACACTTCATTCTTCAGAGACTAAAAGAATTTCTCCTTCAACTATGAGCTTCTGGCCATGTTTAGGCCGCACCAAATATGTATCATACAAAGCATTATCTTAAAGGTTTTGGGCTTGACCTAAAACAAGAAATTTCCCTTTTGTATACTTGAGAGCATATTTGCATATGGGTATCATGAAAAATAGAATAAAATTGTGTTTTCCTCATTCTAAGACTTGATTCACTACAGGGAACTCACATTTTAATGTCTTCTTGCTATCTCATACAAAAATTCATGTGGGTATCGGTGTTATTGCTTTTCTTGCATTATGAAAGTGAACCCAAATATGGGTATCATAGATGGTTGAAAATAGTGAAAATCTGTGTGTTTATTAGAAACCTCAATCGTGGGTACTTGAGATTCAAAACTACAACTTCATTTGTTTGGTTCTATTCCTATAGGCTTGACCCAAAACAATTGGTGGTTCATTTTAGACCCCTAAAACAAAATAATGACATGGTATTTGTATATTTTTGAAGAAAACTATCTCTTTTCCTCTAATTCTTGACCCACCTCTTCTCTGCATTTATTCTTGCCATTTACTTAATAGGCCCTTTGCTGGGTATCACTGGAAATGAAAAAATACATGTTTTTATGTATTTTGAACCTTGACCCAAGAAAGAAATTTCACCAGTACCTGTTAATTCACACAAATGTATTTAGTTGGGTTGATAGAACACACTGTTTTGTTATTGAAATAGGAATACCCACATGGATGATTGAAAATGGTGAAAATTTTGTATACTTGTATTTAGTTCATGACTCAATCCATTGCAAGTGGTGTCTTACTTCGATATTCTATCTTTGAAAGAAGACTCAAATGATGTTCTAAAAACACACTTGTTATCTTTAACATTCTAATGCGACTTAGCTCAATCACCATAGTCTCTTTTTCACTTTTAGTTGCAAAACCCATAATTGGCATTTATTATTAAAACTAATTTTTGACCTCACTCTAATTTCTGCATTTCAATTAATCATGTAAAACTAGGCTTCTAAAGCATTTGAATTTCTTACCTCCAACATGATTTTGTGGTTGTTCATTATGAAGAGAAGGACCTCTTATTGTGTACTGTTCTCATACTTATATTTTGTATGCACAATAGTGTCTTTTTGACTCCTCAATTCTAGCATAGAAAACCCTTGCCTTCTGCTCTTGGACTTTATGTAGAGAATTTAAATTGAAACATTGCAACATTTTTATGGACTACACCTTTCCTGACCTCTTCCATGCATGATTAACACCTTCTAAATCACCTTTATTATGCTGGTTCTTTCCTCATCATTCTGAAATGATCATTTCATTTTGCATTCACTAATGCTACATTTATTTATTCGTCAGCTGGAACTAATTATTCATTTAACACTTGAATGCACTATCTTTGTTTTGTACTCAGTTCTAACATGGTACTCTTCATGCATTTTTATGTTTCACTTAACGAGTTTTTTTCAAAATATGCTCTCTTTCATGATGAAAACCAAAACAAAACTCTTTATTAAGGCATAATGTATGCATGTTCACTATCTTTGACTGTGAAAAGAATGAATTGATGAACATAAACTTGCATGATATATATGATTATGACCAACAAGTAACACAGAATATGAATTATTCAACAATGCTTTATATAAATGTACTCAGTTGAATTAAATAAGTGAACTAAACTCATTGTTCACCTGTAGCCTTTGGAAAGTATAACCTGATCGTTATGATTGCACAATTGGTTTAGTTGATCAATGGATAACTGTATTTTTACTCCTTCTGTTGTATTTCATTTCACTTGATGAATATGATGATGTATTTTTAAAATCAGCCCATTTAATGAATAGGGAAGCATGTCAAGCTCTACCCTTGTGGGAGCTCGTTTTTCTCCACATGCTTCGTCTTTGAATAATGTTCAACTTCATGATTTTACCTATACCTGCACAAGGAAACAAACAATGTTAGCATAAAAAATAGAACATGATGATCATGATATTGTTGTTTCTCCTTTAGCTCATTTCTTCTTCACTTGATTGATTGTTTCAATGCATGATTAATAGTAGGTTGTACTATTGTGGGTGTGTCTCATAGGTTACTTCATAATCGGAGCCACTAACACCCCCTCTTTTCTCTTATAGGTCAACGGAGCTCAAGAAGACAAAGGTGCACCATTCGTCATCAACCATCAGCTAAAACAGGCAATGATGATTATGTTGCTTTCTTATTTGATTTCTTTTTTGCATCTTCAATAGTATAGTGTGCTATTAGTTACGCATTGTGATAATTACATCCACAAATTGTGTGGATATTTGATTTCCATTCTTGCTTTTCATTTGAAAAGAAAATGCATTTAAATGCAAAGTTGTAATATCTGATTCTTGAAATCAAATGAATTCTTGTAAAATATGAGTTTTTCATGAAATAAAAGAAAGCATCTAAAATGATATTTTGCTCATTTGCTCAAATTTGTATTTCTTTTTAATTTTGGAATATCTAAATGGCATTCTGAAAACTCCATTTCCTCCTTAAAATGTATAATTGTCACTCAATGCATAATGATAAGAGAATGCAACAACAATTAAACTCGATCTACAATTTCATCTCATGATGTAATAATGTTCAACCAACTCCACCAATTGAGCTGAGGAAAAAAATTGGTAACAAGTACAAGAATTGGATCTCTTTTAGTGTGGATTCTTTTTTTTACAATAATTTTTTATTATATATCTTATGTAATCGTTTACATCTCTTGTTTCATTATCTCTATTTTCATTCATAATTTATCAATGTTATATACCTTAATGCTTTGAGTTTGCAACACACTTTCAATTGTAAGTTATAACCTATTTCTATATTTCATTCAAAATTAATAATATTAATGGCCATCTCATATTTTTCTAGGATCAAACATTCCTTTTCCAAAGCTATCTATTTTTTGAGTTAAATTATGGTGCCTTATGATTATTTGTAGTATCATTTGCTCATGAGTTCTCTTTTAGTCTTTTGACTAACTATTACTTTGTTTCTATGTAATGGGTCCAAGAATTTTTTTATAAAAAAATGAAACTTTGTAAGAAAAAGATCACTTAACAAAATTATTTAAAAAAAGGTGATATTATTGACTTTTTTTTATATATAATTAAAGTTTATTGATTTAAATCTATCTTAAATGATTTGCTTATTTGATATTTTTTAGTGAATTCTATCTAAATTAGAATATGATATTGGAGGAAGCTATCCGTTCAATTCACTAATAAATGTGATAGAGAGTAGGGAACCTTTTGTAGAAGTTGAAAAACCAACTTCATAGTCCCCAAGAATCACTTGCAAGCAATCAGCTATCACATGCAATAGATATTTAGAACATAAATGAAGAGATGTTCTGTAAACCCGCAAAGCCAATATGTGCAAGAAAAAACCAAAATAATGATTATTGAAAGTAATTTTTTTACAAATAATACAAAATCCTTCAAAAAGGAAATCATGCAAAAAAGAAAGACATGAACAACCCTAATCTTATCTTGAGCAAAAAGACAACTCAACTAGATAAGGATTATAATTAACCTAGGAAATAAAATATGCCTAAGTAAACTTATGCTAAAGTGTAATTAAATAATTAATTACACCAACATCCCCCCCATAAGTGAAACTTAGGGAGAAGCAAATTATTATGCAAGAGATGAGTCCCGACAACAAGGCCTGATCAGGTACTCATTTACAAATGTAATTCAAACTAAATCAAACAAGGTAAAGGAGAAAACCACATGGGAAAAAAACTCCTCCCCAAAATATAATGCAATAAACTAACTAAGTGATGAAAGATGGAGGACTCCATAAGACCCCCCAAGGACACCATCCATCACAAAGATACATGAAAGAACCCCCCCATAAGAGAGGAAGAAAGAGGCCACATAGTACCCCTAGAATGAAGTAGCTCCAATAAGACTGAAGAAACCGCATCTCCTGAAAGAAGTGAGAGGGAAGAGGCCGAATGGAAGCAATCTCTAAAGGTGAAGTAGGTGTATCCCAAGATGTCTCCAGAGAAGCAGGTGTGACCTCAACCAATGAAGAAATCAAAGTAGGTGAAGACTCAAGAGTAGCCTCGAGAGATGGATGATCAATAGGATCCTATTGCACTGAAATAGAAGAACCCACATCGGTAGACACAACAATAGCAACATGAGGTGGAGGAGATGGAAGGGAAGGCTTGAGAACAAGATTAAAAGTAAGAACACCAATGTTTAAGAAGCCAAATCTCTCCTATGAATGATGATGCACACTAGAAGTGTGAGGAACAACTATAGGAACAAAAGCAACATCAGTAGAAAAATCGGTGAAGGAATACAATCAAGATGAGTGATCCACTATCGTAGTAGCAATAACTGCTCTACTCTCCAAGTCTCTGATGATAACCAAATCAGGTGTGAACTCCACAGATCTCCTATTGCCTCCATGTGTGATCTGATAAATGGAAAGAAGGTTGTTTATCAAGTGAGGGACACACAAGACATCCTGAAAGGAGTGGTCCCCAAAACTAATAGACCCCTTCCCTATAGCACTCATGTAAGTGTTGTTTCCCATCAAAATGGGAGACATAGTGCAAGGCTCAAAGGAAGTGAGCATAGTCTGTGAAGATTCCATATGATGAGATGCTCCTGAATCTAGAAGCCATCTCCCTGATCTAATACTTGAAGAAACACAAAGAGCATGTCCCTTCATATCTGATGAAGTATGTAAACCAGTTGTGCCCTTGTCGTGCTGCTCTGAAGAAGAAGATTGAGGAGAATAAGATGATGCAGACATCCTAGAAGGAAAATCAATTTGATGTTTATGAAGAATATGTTTCAACTCATCAATGTCCTTGTAACAATTATGTTTTGCATGTCATTCCCTCTTGCAATATGCACATGTAGTCTTCTCTTTCCTAGATGATTCCCCAGTAGAAGAGGAGGATGAATCTGAGGACTCCTACTGCTCATGAGGTTTGGAATCCTTTTTTTTTTGTTTCTTTCCTTTTCCTATAGAAGCCTTCTGATCTTTAGGCTCCTATGATGCAATAAGTGTCTGTGATGAGGAAGAAGGTTTCACTATGACCATGCTAGCTAACTTAGCTTTCTCTCAAGTGAGAGATGAAGAAAATTCATCAAGAGATGGTATACTAAATATCGTACCAAGTTCATCCCTAGTGGCATAAAAGGTTGATACAAAAGTTGAATAATCTAGTCCAAGCTTAGAAAGAATGGACAATATCAATCGAGGGTCTTTCTTTTGAACACCACACTATGAAAACTACAATCTAAGAGACTTGAGTTTGGCGAAAAACTCCTAGATGCTGTCAAAATCCCTAGGATTTAAGCCAATAAGCTCATTCTCTAACTGAAACCCTCTCATAGTATCCTGCTTCCCAAACAAAGACTCTAAACTAGTCCAGATCTCATTGGGTGTAGTACAAGACTCAATATGAAAAATAAGGTCAGATGAAAGAGATAGACATAATGTACCATAAGCTTCATCAAATATATTAAACCACTTTCTCTTTTTAGTAGCACCTATCAATTCAATTTGTGTACCCATGATTACCCTGTACAACCCTTTGTGTTTCAAGTGAAACTCCATTTGTTTTCTCCAACCAAAGTAGTTGAATGGAGTAAGGGGTGCAATATTATGTAAATCCATGAAAAAAAAAAGTGCATACTCTCAAATGAAAAAAAATATTCCTCTTTGATCTCAAAAAAGACTCTTGATTGCACGTTTCCCAAGAAAATAACTTAGAAAGTAAAGACTGAGTTTTGAAAAAAAATCAGATACTTGGTGAAAAATCTAGGAAAATTAGGTTTGAAATATGTGGAGAGCACTGAACCAACTTTCCAATGCCTATTTGTTTTTGAAAAACGAGGTCAGGACGCAAATGTTACGCCTCCCAGAGTGAAAACAACTTCTGGTTTTGACAAGCAAAAAAGGCATCAAAATGGAAAAATTAGGAAAAATGACCTCCACCACTGGAAAGAGTGTCAAACCATCTTTCTGATGATATCTTGTTTTTGAGAAAAGGACTTGTTTGCAAAAGTTATGAGAAAACGAAAAAAGGCCTGTGAAAGGCACTTCTACTGCTAAATAGGTGCAAAAGTCTAGCTCTCAGGCACTGGCCCTCAGTCTGCCATGTGACCGTCTACTGCAAGGCTGAAGTAAAACTAGCTGGGGGCTCAAGGTTGCAGCTCCTGGTAGCTAATAGGACCACCTGCTGAGGAGAAGAAGGGCCATAGGGATGGAAGCCAGGGCTCCTGGTCACTTAAATGACCGTCGATTGAGCTATTTGGCCTGCAGGGGCTTGAACTAGAGCAATGGTAGAGAAGCGACATGGTAGGGCAGAGGTGGAGCGGTGGTGCTAATTCGGTGGCTGCCAGGCTGAGTATAGGTGGCGGTCACTTTATAATTGGCCACGCAAAAAAAATCAAAAAACTTGATTTTTTTAAATTTTTTTTAACTATTTTTTGGCCTCAATCTGTGTGCCTTGGGGCTTTTTTTTCCTTTTTTCAAATTTCACCAAAATCAACAAAATGAAAGGAATTTTTGGGTTTTTTGGTTGCTCTGAATGCAATGGCAACGCCTGTTTGGCCCAAAAATGCACAAAAAATTAGGCTACCCCCAAATCTATAAAAAAATAGCCTAGCTTGAAACCCTTGCATAGAAAAAGACATTGTGAGAGAATATCTTCAAATCACGAACATGCAACCATAGGTCTGGAGCTCTAATACCATGTAGAATTTGAAAAACCAACTTCACAGTCCCCAAGAATCACTTGCAAGCAAGCACCTGTCACATGCAACATATATTCAGAACATAAATGAAGAGATGTTTTGTAAACCCTCAAAGCCAATATGTGCAACCAAAAACTAGAATAATGATTATTGAAAGTAATTTTTTTTACAAATAATACAAAAGCCTTCAAAAAGGAAATCATGCAAAAAAGAAAGACATGAAAAACCCTAATCTTATCTTGAGCAAAAAGACAACTCAACTAGATAAGGATTATAATTAACCTACGAAAAAAAATATGCCTAAGTAAACTTATGCTAAAGTGTAATTAAATAATTAATTACACCAACACCTTTTTCCATAATAAGTATGTGACTATGCTTAATCAAACATGGGCGACATTATATTTATTATTATGCATAGTTAATTAAATAAAATTCATGAAGATTATTTGCAAGAAAAGACAAATGAGCAAATTTTGAAAAATTGTAAATACACCAATAATTCAAACACAACTATGTAATCATTTCAAATTATCTGTCAAAATTATCTTATTAATTTATTAAACTACTACGAATGTGACCAAGGAAGACGATAACAACTACAGTAAGCTTGGCTTAAATTTGATGTTGACCCTCTAACCATGTAATATATTTTTATGCTACATTTTCATTATAACAATATTTTTTTATTTATTTTTCAATAAAAGGATATCAAATGACTTAATATATTTATATAATAAAGTAACAAATTACAATAATATTTTTTTTCAAGTCCAAAATCATAATTATATGGCAACCTATAGGATATCAGCTTGTTACATGCAAAAGTCATGATCCCAACATGATCATGCTTTCAAGCAATTTTGATGTTTTCAAAATTCTAAGTAAACCTAAACCATATCAACTTGCTAGATTTTAAAACAACTGATTAAAAGCTAAAACTATGCTACTCCAAAAAGTTCATGCTTTCAAGCATTTCCTACAGAAGTGCTTTCCACCCTTTCCCCTTTATAACAATATTTTAATAGTAGATAAGCAAGGCTTAAATTTGAGGTTAATTATTCTTATTCGCATCTTGAACAATTATCAATATATTTTAGATTTAAAATATGTTCCATATTTTATAATATTTTTGATATTTTATTTATTATTATACATATTTAATTAAAAACTCACAAAATAATTTGTATGAAAGGATATATGAACCCACTATTATTTATCACTTCACTCTACTTTTTGACAAGTCTTTTGAATGTACAATAGCTAATAGTTCAATCATAACACACAATATTAGATTCTTAATATGACAAAGGATGGTCATTAGTATTGTAGTTGATAATTTTCAAAATAGTTGGAGATATTAAAAGTTGTGATGAAAAGTATTTTCTATTTAAAAATCCAAGATAAACAATTGCATCCATGAATAATGGAAATAAATATTAGGGAACCTTTTTCCATAAGAAATATGTGACTCTTCTTAATGATATTGTGTTTTCACTGGTCCCACTCATTTTATTATTATGCATATTTAATAAAAAAAATTGTGAAGTAAACTTTTAGGGAAGGAAATATGAGTCCACTACCATCTATCAATCAATTATACTTTTTGATGAGTCTTTTGCAAGCACCAAATTGCTAATAATTCAATTGCAACATGTCTTCTCATGACCAAAGGCTAGGGTTTCATTTTGAGCTTCCTGTAGATCTCTGCACCATTTATGGATATTTCCCTGTTGTTTGCCTCATTATTTTAGGCCGTTAATGTATGTTGATCTTGAATCTATTAAATTCTTACATTTTATGGCCGTTTTTTGAATAAGACTGAGGATTCAATCTCCTTGGGACCCATGACTATTTTACTTGTAAAGCCCTTGTAAACACAAAAAAAAAACTCTATTTTGTTGTCAGGCATACTAAATATGAAGCTAAATCTAAAGCTACAAAAGAAATGTTGTAGGGTTTTTAAAATCCATGTTGTTTTAATTCATTGTCATTTCTGCAAACTTAATGGCTTCTTGTAATGCTATACCCATGTTCTATAGCAAGCCATGACTTCCTTTTACATTCTTCATTTGCATTTCTGGAAATGATAATGGTTGCTAAGAAATTTTTCCATAAACTTAAAATTATTTGTCTTTACATGTTACAACTTCCATCCTTTACAGGTTACTTGAACTTCCTTATTTTTTGTAGCATTGTAGCTTCTAATTCTTAAAACTTCCTGATTTACTTGTGAAAGAAAATATTTCTCTTAGCTATCATACCGTTATGACTTTTGTATCACTTTTCGTTTTCCACATGATTATGTAAATTCCTGAAATTTCTGCAAAAATGACCTCTAAAATGGGATATTTTGATATGAGAACTCCTAGAATTTTGAAATAGTTCACATACATACTCCACATGCTCTGTTTATGCTCGTTGACTTGATTGCATTCTTTATAGTGAAAGACAAACTATTGCATATGTTAACCTCCTTGACCATTGTTGATTATATGAAGGCCACCTTCAACCATGTATGGGTTGGAGCAACCATTTTATGCATACCATTTGGTGGCTACTTCTTGTTACCTCATGTTGTTATACTTTCTAGTTGTCATGGCACAACCTACAACATAATGTTTTGCTTGCAAACAAATAATGCTATCTTTTAAGCACTTTAGTAACATTTATCTTTACACATATTCCATTCCTTTACATGCAAACCTCTTCTAGATGACATAATGATATAGTGAGAAGAATTATGCATTTGACCTATTAACCATGGTTGATGTTCTCCTTCCATAAATCTCTCAACATGTCATCATCTGTAAGACATTCAGTGTCACTGTATGCACTACTATGAACTAAAACTCTTATATTTTCCATTGTCATACTTGTTCATGACACTATGCGTTGATGATTGTTTTCAACAAGAATGATGTTAAATATGATAGAAATAAATGATGTGAATGATGATGTAAATGAAGCATTTTATGTATGTTTGTTCACTATCATTTAATATCATGTTGAGAGGATGACTTTTAAATTTGCATTTCCTTCTTAAATAAGCTCGAATAAGCTCATTATCAAACAATCCAACATGTCGGGCTCAACCCTCGTGGGAGCCTTGTTTTAACCCACATGCTAAATTAAGATATGATTATACCCATAGTTGCACATGAAACAAACAAGTTAGGAAAAATGTATACTTTGATACCTTGATGTAATATCTTGATGGTTTCAGTGTTTTCTCTGAGATATTTAGCATATGGATGTTTCAATTTAATGCATTTCCTATTCAATGCATATCGAGACTAATTTGTGGATGGATAGGTAAATGTTCATATATGGAGTATGATCTTTCATTTCTTAGAACATAGTTCTAACCTATTGTTTACCATCTTATGCAAGAAATCATAACACTAAGGACTAGAAGGAGCTATGAGGAGAAAGGAAACATAAAAAAAGTTGGAATAGCCAACAAGAACCAGTCATTTAGGCAATGGTTGATTATCCTCCCTATGTGTTTTCCTTTAAACATTTACTTATTCATGTATAACTTATTCTTGATGTACATTGAATAAGAAAAATCAGTTTTCACGGCTTGTGTGAAGCACAAGTATATTATTACATTCAATAAAGATTACATTTTCAAAAAATATTTGTATAATCTTTCTATGTTTCATTCACTTGTATGAATGCGATAGTTTTGTGTTCTTGTAATCTTGTAAAGTTGTTTGATTTGCATAATTGAATGTAACATAGGGAGATTAAAAATGTACCATTTGTATGAAATTTTAGAAGGTTCTACCTGATTGAACCTGTAGGTGAAAATATAGTAACATTTTTGGTGACATCAGCTAGATGTTTGCCTGCTAAACATATAACCAGTAGCCTAGACTTGCCCATTGGGCATAGAGTCATTAGGAGAAATCAAAAACAAACCTAGATCAGTTTTGTACATGGTTGAAACTTAGTTGTGACTCATTAGAACAAATCAGGTTATTTGAAACTTATTGAAAATAGGAAATGCATAAGGGAAACTACTAAACTATGCTAGAACAACACTTAGGAAAATGAAAGAACTATACTAAAGTGCACCAACACTTATTGAAAGCATAAAACCTAACCTAATAGGTACAATGATAAGTCATACCTCAAAACAACATTTGAGGTGAATCCCATTAACTAGGATTGGTAACATTTCTCCATCCATGTTTGAAAGCTGAAATGCATTATGCTCCTTGCATTCAGTGATAATAAATGGGCCTGCCCAGAAATGATCAAATTTTGTATGCTTTCCTAGTCCACTTTTTAGCACATCCCACTTGAGAACAATATCACCTTCCTTGAAAACTTTGGTTGTAATTTTCTTATCATATACTTTCTTTGTTTGGAGTTGATGGTACTCCAAAGTTTTCATTGCTTTGTCTCTTATTTCTTTGAGCTCCATGAGCTCTGCATATCTTATGAACACTAGGTCCTATTCTTCAAACATCTCCAACTAATGTACAATGTCAAGAGCTGGAAGCTCTATAAACAGAGGTAATGTGGCCTCTTTACCATAAAAAAATACATATGGAAAATTACCAACTAATCTCTTAGGGGTTATTCTATCTACCCAAAGTGAAAATTTCAATGCAGTATGCCAAATCCTTGATTCTCCTCCATGGCTCTCTTAATGATTATGAACAAATTTTTATTTGTACTTTTAGCTAAACCATTACCCTATGGGTAATAATTGGATGAGGTATTCAAACGGATTCAATGTTTAACATCCCAATCTGTGATTCTTAATCCAACAAATGCAACAGTATTATCTGGAATAATGGAGTTAGGAACTCCAAATCTAGTGAGTATATCTTCATAAAATCTCACAATAGAAGATTCATGAGCTTCTTTCAAATCTACTGCCTCTCTCCACTATGTAAAATAATCTATGGCTATAAGCACCCACTTTTGACCAATACTGGAAGGTGTATTAATTAGCCTAATAAATTAAATACCCCATCTCATGAAGGGTTGGTCTACCTGAATTGGATGTAAAGGCATAGTAGGAAGCTTCTCCTTTCCTACAAATAAAGCACATTTAACACACTTTTTGGACCATGCATATGGATCTTTAAATAAGTTGGGCTAGTAGTAACCAACTCTCATGATTTTCTAAGCAATTGTCCTTGGAGCAAAGTGACCTCCTAAAACTCCATCATGAAACTCATGAAGTAATTTTTATGTTTGATCAGCACCTTAATAAAACACCATTTGGATCCTTCCTAAAAATAATATTGTCAATGAGGACATATGGGATTGATTGTAACTTGAAGTATCTTTGTTTTGTTCTATCTAGACCTGGTGGACATTCACCAGTTTGAAGAAAATGGGCCATTTCTTGAACCCAAGTTGCAACTAATGCAGGTGCAGTAGCTTGAGCACTCTGAGGCTCATCTGTATTAGCTAAAACAACACCAGTTTTTGATTTATGTGCATCTTCAAGGGTTGAGGCAAGTTGCTCACAAATTCCTCAACCTCTGACAAGTTTTGTGATGTTGATGTCAACATCAAATTCCATTACTTTTGTGATCCATCCTGCTCTTTTCTCACTTAGATCCTTGTTTAATAGAAATTATTTTACACTTGGGTGTACAACTAAAATATGAATCTTGTTGTTATAAACTAGAGGTTTAAACTTCTTTAAGATCCTAATAATAGCGAGAACACATTTCTCAACAAATGTATATTTCTACTCATAATCAACAAGTCCTTGACTAAAGAAAGCTATTGGCTACTCTAGGTTATTAATATTTTTCTAAACCAGCATAGCAGAAATAGAATTAATGCTACCAAAAGCATATAAAATGAAGTCCTTAGAGAAATATGGATTTACCAATGTTGGGGTTGATGCTAAAGCTTCCTTCATTTCTTCAAAACTACTTTTGGCTTCTTTAGTCCAACTGAAAATTGCATTCTTTTTAAGCATGGTAGTCAAAGGTTGTAATAAATTTGCAATATCAGGAATGAATCTCCTTAAAAAGTTGATTCTACCTAGAAAGCTCTGCAATCCTTTTTTTTATTGGGTAATGGCAGTTTAAGTATGGCTTTGACTCTTTCAAGGTCAATGGTAATTCCATCTTTTGATACTATGTGACCTAACAACTTACCTTCATGAACTACAAAGATACTCTTTTTTGGATTGAGAGATATTCCATACTCTGCATTTTTTAAAAACTTTCTTAAGATGTGATAAGTTCTAATCTGCATTCTTTGAATATACTATTATGTCATCTAAATAAATAAGTAGAAATTTCTAAATTAAACTCTAAAACACCATATCCATGGCCTGTTGAAAGGTGGCACTGGAATTAGATAAGCCAAAAGTCATTCTCTTATAGTCCATAGTGCCCCACTTTTGTTGTAAATGTTGTTTTATATTGATCCTCTTTTTTGACTAAGATCTGGTTATAACCAGAATACCCATCTAGAAGGGAAAATCTCTCTAAGCCAGCAACAACTTGAAGAATTTGTTCCATTGAGGGTAAAGGATAATGGTATTTTAGAGATGCTTTGTTAAGGTCTCTAAAATCTACACATAATCTTATCTCCCCATTATTCTTTCTAACCAGAACAATGTTAGAAACCTAGGATATGTGTTTACTCAGAATACAATACCCCCCTCAACTAACTTGGTCAGCTCTTTGATCATTAAAGGTTTGAGCTTGGGGTTCAAAGGTCTTTGTTTTTCCCTAACAGGCTTGGCATCAGGTTCTAACTCAATTGTATGTTGTGCAATATGAGGGTCAAACCCTTTTAAATCATAATATTTCCAAGCAAAAAAATCATGATACTCTTTTCATAAAGCAATGAAAGCTTTTCTATCTTTAGTAGAACAAATTTTGCCTAATTTGAGAAGTTTACCTTTAAAGATTTCAAATTCTTGATAATGATCTTCTTTCACTTGAATGTTGACCTTTCTTTTCTTAAGCTGATCATCAGTGTTGAATATGGACTCCAAGGTAACCAGTCCTTCGGGAAGCTTGTTTGTCTTTAGCTGTATCACTTGATCATCATACTATTGTTTAATATTTTCTTGGTTTACTACATAAAATTGATCTTCTTGGAGCAAAAAGGTTAAAATATGCTCGTCACTTTCAAATACCTGCCAGTTAATGTTGTTATTAGGAATTGACAGCTTGATTACAACTTTGACATACTATTGTATTTTATCTTTTTTGATATCATTTGGGATATCAAACTGTTCTCCAATTGTTACAAGTTTGTCAAAATGCTTATTCTAATTTCTTGGGATAGAAATCAGATTGAAGGCATCAAACTCTTCAATTATGTTCCATACTTTGTTCCTATAGGATTTCAAGGCATCATTCTTGGCAACATTCAAGCCTCTAACCTGATTAACTATCATTTCACTATCTCCATAGACTTTTAAACAATTAATTCCTCTTTTCCTTGCCCATTCAAGGCCTTGAATAAATCCTTCATACTCAGCAATGTTGTTAGAACATCCATGTGGAGAAACAAGCACAGCACCTCCAACTGCTCCATTCTTGCTTTTGGAACCATCAAAACACATTTCCCAAAGTTCATTTTTCCATTGGAATAGCTGATCTATTCCCTTTTCAAGGTTTGGAACTTCTGCATCAGGTTCAAGCATCACATAATTTCCCATACCAGCATCCTGAATAAGGTCTTTAGGACTGTCCAACACATTTCCTACTACCCATTCATGTAATAGTACATCAGGGACACTTTTTGCTTGCAGTTCTTGAGTAGCAGCAAGTTCACAATTAGCAAAAATGACACAATTTGTGTCTACAATAGTTGGGAAAACATTGATAACACTTGGGTTATATGGCTCAATATGATCTTTGGACAACTTTTCTAATTTAATAGTCACTTTAGTTCCATATCTTCTTCTAAAGGAATATGTGACTAGTCAACTGAAACATATCCTCAAATCTTAGCTATAAAGTCTCTAGAGAGGCACAGGGCAAAGAAAGGTGGGAGATCTATGACACATATGTCTTGAGGAACTAAAATTTTTGGACAAGCATGAAGAGTAAGATTCAATCCTTTTGTAACACCTAAAGTATTAATAGAAGTACCATCCAATTAAATCACTCCTTTCTCTAAAGGCTGATATTTTAGTCCCAATTTATCAACAATTTGTTTTGGCATTATAAAGCTACTAGCTCCACCCTCTACCATACAATTGTGGACCAACTTATCACCTATGACTATAGACACATAAAATAGAGGTGGTTTGATGTCTTTTCCTACCTCTTTGCTAGGATTTTTATCATTTTCTTGATGATCATTTGTTAAAACAGCTCTAGCTTGACCTATTGGAGACTCAGACTCATCAAACACTTTTAGATTTGACAAGGTTGACTATAACATGTCCTTTTAGCCCAGAATAGATAATGAATCCCATATAGATGTTGTTACATTCATCTTTTTCATATTATCAATGATATTGTAAGGTACAGTGGGATTTTATTTTTGATGTACCTTTATGCCAACATGATCAGCTTGCAAGTGTGGCTGCTCCTTAGCTGGAAACTGCTGGTTTCTTTGCAAAATATGAGTTACTTGTGATGTAGGTGGTCTTGTAGCTGCTGCTTTTCCTTTATCAGTTTCTTGATCAAGTTCAAAGGCTCTTTTATTTTCTCTTGTATTTGCTACAACTAGAGAATCATCTACATTTACACAACAGAATTCCTCACCTTGCTAGTTAAGTAAAGTAGTTTTATTTGTAAGTTAATCTTGGTGTTGTGGAGGTGCATCATTGAGTGTGTTCTACTGTGACCTTGATGCATTTTGTACCATAAGTGCTTGATTTATAACTCCATTGGAGCATGTAGCCTAATTATGTGGTTGGTTGCATGGGTAGCACCACTCATAATCAGCAGCCAAGTTATTTTGAATAGGGGCAAGGTCCCTAGTTGCACTAATGGGTGTTGGATTATATGCTTGAAAACACCTTTGATTCATATTCAATCTTGGTCATTGGAAATTTCCTTGGTATGACTACCTATTACCTTGAAATGGTTGATTTGAAGTTTGATTCTACTGTTGATAAGGCTTGGTGCAAGATTGTTACTTTTCTAAATTCACCAACTTATTACAAAAGTTTGCAAAATGTTTTCAATCTTTTGTTGGCTCTCTTTTATTTCTTGCAACTCCTGGGACTATACTAGAACAATAGATTCTTGTTTACTAGTAGCTGGTAAAGCTGGTAAAGTTGGTACAATAGGTAATGGTGTAAATGATGGAATTTGAAGTGGCATATTTGGTTGTATCCCTAGAAAAATGGGCATTGGTGGCCTAAGAGCAATCTTTCCTACCTGTATTAAATAATTTTCTTCTCTAACTGTTGTCTCAAAAGCATCTGGTAGAGAAACACCTCCCATTGATTGTATCATAATAGTTATATCACTATTAAGAGCCTTCAAATAATACAAAATGTGTATTCTAGAGGTGGTCTCACTGTTGTAAGGATTCTATCCTAGGTCCTCTGAAATCTAAAGTTGAAATCATTCATTTTCTCTTGAGGAGCTCTTTTTATTGTAGTCAATTGCTCCAGTAAAGATAAGTTATCAGACCTGTCCTAAAACTACTTGTGTAATTTGTCACCCAACTCATCCCATGTTGCAATAGTACCTACTCCAAGACTTCTAAACCACTATAATTATCTCCCTTGAAATGATGTTGCAAATAGCCTTACAGCTACGTCCTCTTGTGTGATATGATGAACACCACATAAGGAAGAAATATCCCTTATGTTCTCAACTGGAGTTGTTTGGTCTTCACCAGTGAAGATTGGAAAACTCTTTAAAGCTGCCAATGGTATGTCATTATGTTGTGACAAATTTAATGGACACAAAGAACTTGACCAATCACCTAAAATGCACAATACTTGCAAGAAACAAGAAGGTAAAAGAACTCTTCAATGATCTCCAAGGTAAAAATTTGTATTTCATACTCCAAAATGATGAGTTACAAAATATGCTCAAAACTATTACAAAGGACTATATCAGTCACAATCTTCAGAAAGTTTGCATAATCAGAACTGAGTGTCAAATGATTTACCAAAATGGCTAAGTACATGAGCTCCACAAAATAAGGTTCTAGAAAACCTCTTTTTTGTAAGCACCCATTAAGCCAAAAATTTAGGACCTAAATCTTCACAAAAATAACTCACAATGGTTGAAAAAGTCAAGTTGATCTTATCAAACCATAAAAAGGTCCCTAAATATGCTCCAAATGTCCCCAAACTAACTTCAAATAACCTCATTTTGCTCCAAATGTTGGTCAACTGAAAATAACTTCCCTTTATTCTTGGAAAGTCATTATCACGAATATATCTCTCCATTTTCTCCTCATGACTTCATAACACACATGCTCCTATTTGAACTCAAGTCAAAGCTCATCTCCTTTTTCCTTCAATATGATACATTGCAAAGCTTCAATGACTTATTCATTTTGAACATATATTCATATCTCTTTGCATTTGAAGATAATACCTAAATTAAATGATTTATAAATTATCATTTAATTTCAAGCATTTTACAATATAAAATGAATACATGCTTGTATTTTTTAGATTTAAAAAATAATTAATGAATTTAAATGATTTATAAATCATCATTTAATTTCAAACATTTAAAACATAAGATAATACAAAAAATAAAACTCTACCAACTAAGTGTCAATAAATCCCCAAACAAGAGGGTTTATTAAGTTAAAAAATAACTTAGAAACATCTAAGTTATATCCACCTTAAATAAGCTTAAGTATAAGGAAAAAATGAGGTCGCAAGACACAAAGTCTTGGCCATGTATAGCTATCATTTGACCTTTTTTTCAAATAAAAGAGGAAAATAAACAAAACACCATTGTGCCATAAAGAATAGGGTTTCAACCCTAAAGTTCAAGCAAAAGGAAAAATATTAAAAAAGATATTGTCATTTTAATGTTGAAGCTTCAAGAAGAAGGTACGCCGCCACTACTCATTTCTAGGGTTTCTAGAGATATCATAGCAAATTTTTGAGTTCTCTCTTGTAGAAATTGAGATCTGCATGGTAAGCTTTTACTGTGCATTCATTTTTCTTCTTTACTATCAACCAAAATGTGGTTTTGAGCTTCTTGTTCAGGAAATGGTGAACATATCTCTTTTTCTATGTGCTTCACCATATTGTTTATTGATGTATTCTCCTTTGTTGCTTATTCTTTTTCCTTTTGGCCATCATGAGATCTCTTAAGTCACCTAGAATGCATCTGAATGTTGAGATTTTTTTAAAGCATTCTTCTTTAACAACTGAAAAGGTAAGCTAAAACTTGTATTTCTTGAAATTTTCTTGCATACAGAATGCATGAGTAAGTTTTCCTTAATAGTAACATTGGTATTTCTCCATTTTTCAAGCAAAAAATAAGACTCTGATTTCTTTTCTTTCCCCATTTTTTGTATACTCTTGTTATTGAGATTCCTGTAGATCTCATGACCAATGACTAGGGTTTCATTTTGAGCTTCCTATAGATCTCTGCACCATTTATGGAGATTTCCCTGTTGTTTACCTCACTATTTTAGGCCATTGTTGTATGTTGATCTTGAATCTATAAAATTCTTACATTTTATGGTCATTTTGTGAATAAGGCTGAGGATTCGATCTCCTTGGGACCCATAACTATTTTACTTGTAAAGCCCTTGTAAACACAGAAAAAAAATCTATTTTGTTGTCAGGCATACTAAATCTAAAACTAAATCTAAAGCTACAAAAGAAATGTTGTAGGGTTTTTTAAATCCATTTTGTTTTAATTCATTGTCATTTCTACAAACTTAATGGCTTCTTGTAATGCTATACCCACATTCTATAGCAAGCCATGACTTCCTTTTAAATTCTTCATTTTCATTTTTGGAAATGATAATGGTTGTTGAGAAAGTTTTCCATGAACTTAAAATTCTTTGTCTTTACAATGTTGCAACTTCCATCCTTTACAAGTTACTTGAACTCCCTTATTTTCTGTAGCACTGTAGCTTCTAATTCTTAAAACTTCTTGATTTACTTGTGAAAGAAAATATTTTTCTTAGCTATCATACCATTATGACTTTTGCATCACTTTTCCTATTCCACATGATTTAGTAAATTCCTGAAATTTCTACAAAAATGACCTCTAAAATGGGATATTCTGATATGAGAATTCCTAGCATTTTGAAACAATTCACATAAATACTCCACATGCTCTATTTATGCTCATTGAATTGATTGCATTCTTTACAGTGAAAGAAAAATTATTGCATATGTTAACTTCCTTGACCATTGTTGATTATATGAAGGCCAACTTCAACCATGCATGGGTTGGAGCAATCATTTTATGCATACCATTTGGTGGCTACTTCTTCTTACCTCATGTTGTTATACTTTCTAGCTGTCATGGCACAACATAATGTTTTTCTTGCAAACAAATAATGCTATCTTTTAAGTACTTTAGTAACATTTGTCTTTACATATATTCCATTCCTTTACATGGAAACCTCTTCTAGATGACATAATGATATAGTGACAAGAATTATGCATCTGACCTATTAACCATAGTTGATGTTCTCCTTCCATAAATCTCTCAACATGTCATCATTTGTAAAAAATTCAGTGTTACTGTATGCACTACTGTGAATTGAAATTCTTATATTTTCCATTGTCATACTTGTTCATGACACTATGCATTGATGATTGTTTTCAGCAAGAATGATGTTAAATATGACATCAATAAATGATGTGAATGATGATGTAAATGAAGTATTTTATGTATTTTTGTTCACTATCATTTAATATCATGCTGAGAGGATGAATTTTAAAATTTTATTTCTTTCTTAAATAAGCTCAAATAAGCTCATTATTAGACAATCCGGCATGTTGGGCTCAACCCTCTTGGGAGCCTCGGTTTAACCCACATGCTGAATTAAGATATGATTACACCTGTAGCTGCACATGAAACAAAAAAGTTAGGAAAAATGTATAATTTGATACCTTGATGTAATATCTCGATGGTTTCAGTGTTTTCTCTAAGATATTCAGCATATGGATGTTTCAATTTAATGCATTTCCTATTTAATGCATATCAAGACTAATTTGTGGATGGATAGGTAAATGCTCATGTATGGAGTATGATCTTTCATTGCTTAGAACATAGTTCTAACCTATTGCTTGCCATATTATGCAGAAAATCATAACATTAAGGACCAAAAGGAGCTATGAGGAGCAAGGCAACATCAATAGAAACTGAAATAGCCAACAAGAACTAGTCATTCGGGAAATGGTTGGTTATCCTCCCTATGTGTTTTCCTTTAAACATTTACTTATTCATGTATAACTTATTCTTGATGTAAATTGAATAAGAAAAATCAGTTTTCACAACTTGTGTGAAACACATGTATATTATTACATTCAATAAAGATTATATTTTCAAAAAATATTTGTACAATCTTTCTATATTTCATTCACTTGTATGAATGTGATAGTTTTGCATTCTTGTAATCTTGTAAAGTAATTTCATTTGTATAATTTAATGTAACACAAGGAGATTAAAAATGTACCATTTGTAAGAAACTGTAGAAGGTTCTACCTGATTGAACCTGTAGGTGAAAATCTGGTAACAATTAGTATTCTTCACTACACCTAATTTGATTATTCTTTTTTTCATTTCTTTTATGGTGTTTCTTAGTTAGGTATTGGCCTAAGTTGGAGAGCTACTACTTGGGTTAGTTTATTATTAAAGTTTTTTTAAGGATTTAGGTTTGAATAAACATTGATTTTTTCCCTTTTTGAATTAAGTATCTTGTTAGGTATTGGCCTAAGTTGGAGAGCTACTACTTGGGTTTGTTTATTATTAAGGATTTTTTAAAGTTTTAGGTTTGAATAAACATTGAATTTTTCCTTTTTTGAATTAAGTATCTAGTTGGTTATTTTATTTTTCCTAATAGGTATAGACTAATGTACTTCCTAGGAAAATTTATTTTAGAGCATGGGAAATTTTAGAGGAAGATGGATCTAAAAAATTGTGAAGTTAATTTTTATGAAAGAAAATATGAGTTGACTACCACCTATCAATCAACCATGCTTTATTATGAGTCTTTTGCAAGCACCAAATTGATAATAATTCAATCACAATATATATTCTCAAGTTCTTATGTGACAAAGGATGATAATTACTATTAAATCTGACATATGTTGGAATAGATAGAGAAATTAAAGATTGTGCAAGAAAGTGTTTCTAATTTGAAAATGGCTCTAGGAAAATTCACCACCAGCAATTCATCACTGGAAAATTTACCACCAACAATTCATCATGAGAAAATTCTCCACCATAACAAATTCACCTCAAGAAAAACTCACCACCATCCATTCATCATCATGAAAATTTCATCGCATTAAAAGTTTGCAATTAATTTTCCATGGCAGTGAATTGTTGGGGGTTAATTTTCCTAGAGGTGAATTTTTCATGGTGATGAATTTTTTCATGGTGAATTGTTGGCAGTGAATCTTTTGGTCGTGAATTGCTAGCGGTGAATTTGTCGGATGCCTTTGAAAATACAAGATGAACAATTGCATCCACAAATAAGGACAATAGAGACTATGGAATGCTTTTCCTCTAGAAAAGTGACTCTTAATGGTATTATGTTTTCATGGGTCCCATTATATTTATTATTATTTGTATTTAATTAAAAAAACATAAAGATAGGTTGCACAAAAGGATGCATGAGCCAACGAACCTATCTCATTCAAATTTATTTTTTATATGAGTCATTTGAATGTGTCAAACTACCAATAATTCAATCACAAAACATGTATCTCATAGTCTGAATGTGAGAAAAGATGATAATTACTATTGGGTTTGATTTTTTTAGAACAACTAGCACAATTAAAAGCTAAGAGGGAAAGTATTTCCAATTGGGAAGTGCAAGACAAATAATCACACCCATTAATAAATGTGACAAAGACTAGTGAATCTTTTTCCATAAAAAAATATGTTATTATACTTAAATGATATTATATTTTCACAACCACCCTTATATTTATTAGTTGAAATACTAATATGAAAAATAAATCAAGAAGATAATTCAAAGAAAAGGACATATTAAACTTAGCGATGCTTGATATTTCAAAACCTAATCATAGTGATGTGGGAATATTTTTAAATTATAAATGTGTGATTTTAATTTAATGAGATTATATTTTATTTATGTTAAAATATAATCATGAAGATAATTTGTAGAAAAGGACATAATAGGTAATTATCATCTATCAGTAAAATTTGAGAATGTTCTAATAATTTACAAACTTGATCAAGGAAGGCATAGATGAGATAACAACACTGGCTTCTTAGAGAAACTATGGAATGTATTATTATGTGTATTCAATAAAAAATAATATTCATGAAGGTATTTGCTGACCTGGACCAACTTACTCTTTTATAAAAAGCTCCAATTAGTACTCTTCAATGCACCTAATTCGATTATCTTGTATTTTCATTTATTTTATGGTGTTTCTTAGTTATGTATTGGCCTAAGTTAGAGGGCTAAAACTTGGGTTAGTTTATTATCAAGTATTTTGAATTGTTTTAGGTCTAAATAAATATTGATTGATGAGGGTGCTAACCCAAGACACAAAAAATTACACACAAAACCAAAGAATATTATTATTATTCAAAATATGAAAAGCTTACATATAGAGGATCTCAAATCCTTAAGTTCTACAATACATGCAAGTTATAGAAACTACATAAATTCCCCTCTACGCAGTATGCAATCTTTTCCCCAAAGAGCTCCCCAAAAATTAGAAAAACCCGCCCATAAATAACTCCTTTTCGATTTTAGATTCAAAACAACATTCAAATTATGAGTTTTGGAAATTTGGCGCCAAAAATCACAATTTGAAATTCAAATTTTAAAATACATTCAAAAATTAACACATTTTTAAAAATGCACCAACTTCCAAGAGCCATAACTTTTGATTCGGAACTCCATTTGACAAACTGTTTGAATCATTGGAAATGTCTCAGAGTGAAGAACACCCTAAGAACCCGCTCTGACAGTTGTGGCAATTTATGGGCCCATACGAGACTGTTTGGTGCCTCAAATTGGACTTAGAATATTTTTCAAGGCAAAAAGTAAAAACTGAAACTTGAATAACTTTCAAACTGGGAATAATATTGACCTGATTCTTTCACCAAAGTGCTTATTTTTCTATCTTGAAGCTTCCCTTAAATTTTTTCCTCTTCACACTTTCAAATTCAAAATTGCTAAAAATAGAAATTGAGTAGAAAAAGTAAAAATGCAATTTTGAAAGTTGGGAACTCTTATTGGACAAAAAGGGCATCTAGAAATGCAAAAACATCTAAAAAAATCTAAAAAGAGGAAACATAAAGGAAACACATATTTTTGGGTGATGCAAGATTGCCCCTACACCACTGGATGCTCTTGCATCATTGATTTTTTCCTTTTTTTGAATTAAGTATCTAGTTGGTTTTTTTTTTTCCTACTAGATACAAACTGGTGTACTTCCTACAAAAATTTATTTTAGAGAATGAGAAATTTTAACGAAAGATGGATCTATAAAATTACAAATTTAATTTTTAGGAAAGGAAATATGAGTCCACTTCCATCTATTAATCAACTATACTTTTCGATGAGTCTTTTGCAAGCACCAAATTACTAATAATTCAATCACAACATGTCTTCTCAAGTTCTTATATGACAAATGATGATAATTACCATTAAATTTGACATTTGTTGGAATAGCTAGTGAAATTAAAGGATGTGAAGGAAATTATTTCTAATTTGAAAATATAAGATGAACAATTGTATCCACAAATAAGGACAATAGAGAAAATAGCTTGAAACTTTTTCCTTTATAAAAGTGACTCTTAATGGTATTGTGTTTTCATGGGTCCCATTATATTTTATTATTCATATTTAGTTGAAAAATCTTAAAGATAGGTTGCACAAAAGAACGCATGCTTGACAACCACCATATCTCATTCAAATCTATTTTTTATGAGTTTTGAATGTGCCAAACTACCAATAATTTAGTCACAAAAACTTGTAATCTCACAGCCTAAATGTGAAAAAAAGATGATAATTACTATTGGTGTTGTTGTTTGTTGGAATAGTTAGAGAAATTAAAAGTTATGAGGGAAATTATTTCAAATTGAAAAGTACAAGAAAACTAATCACATCCATTAATAATGGTGACAAAGACTAGGGAACCTCTTTCCATAAAAAATATTTATTATATTTAAATGATATTATATTTTCACAAGCACCCTTAAATTTATTAGTTGGAATACTAATATAAAAAATAAATAAAAAAGATAATTCATAGAAAAGGGCATATTAAATTTAGTGATGCCTGATATTTCAACACCTAATCATAGTGACTGAGAATATTTTTAAATTATAAATTTATGTGATTTTACTTAAATGAGATTATATTTTATTTATGTAAAAACATAATCATGAAGATAATTTATAGAAAATAACATAATATCTCATTATCATTTATTAGTAAAATTTGACAATGTACTAATAACTTACAAACTTAATCAAGGAAGACATAGATGAGATTAAAAAAATTGGCTACTCAAAGAAACTATGGAATGTATTATTATGTGTATTTAATAAATAATAATATTCATGAAGGTATTTTCTGACCTAGATCAACTTACTTGTCTATAATAAAATTTGATTAGTATTCTTCACTACACCTAACTAAATTTTCCTTTTTCTTCATTTATTTTATGGTGTTTATTAATTATATATTGGCCTAAGTTGGAGAGCTACTACTTGGGTTAGTTTATTGTTAAGGATTTTTGAAAGGTTTTAGGTCTAAATAAATATTGATTTTCCCTTTTTTGAATTAATTATCAAGTTAGTTATTTTCTTTTTCCTACTAGGTACAAATTGGTGTACTTTCTACAAAAAATTATATTAGAGCATACTTTTCTTATAAATGAAAGGATGTGAGATAGGATTAGACAAGATCATGACAATTGTCATAATCCTATCACATAGTTAACTCATAACTACCTAGGATAATGTAAAGTCTAGATAAGACAAATATGCCTTCTAGATAAGATAACTAAGACTTCTAGAAGGAATATTTTATCCTAAGTAAAATTAACATGTGAACTAAGTCCCCTAAGTCCCTAGTAAAAGAATTAACTAGTTACAAGAATTTATTCAAACCAACATCCCCCTTAAGTGCAACTTAAGGAGGAACAAACCAATGCAAATATGCAAAATATGGGTCCCGACAACAAGGCCTAATGAGGCACCCATGCACAAAACAAAAAAAATATCACAAATTAAATAAAGGAGAATAACCCTGTGGGAGAAAAATCCTCTCCAAAAGAGAGAAAACAAGATGAAGGACTATGAAGCCTCCAAAATAATGTCCCAAAGAATGGGAACATGAAGAACATCATTGAAGAAAGAAGGAATTGCAAACAACTATCAAAAGATGACTTCTATAGTGTTGAAATTGAAGAACCTCCTCTAGAAATAGGATGATCAGGATCAAGAAGACAACAATTTGCATGAGTGCCCCTAATGATGCTACTCAAACAATGTTCAGATGGCAACAAAGGAAAAACATCCGTCAATAAAAAATATAGATGTCACATGAATTTGTATGAGTGACCCCAACGACACTACTCAACCAATGTAAGTTGAAAATATAGGTGCATTTATTACTTGTAACTAGCATAACTTTTGCATACAAAGTCAAAATTTGGAAATTCTTTTTTAAATTGCTCAGAAAATCATAAGGAATATATTTGTAACCTCTATTTTTAATTCTAACAAGCTTTTTTTTTTTAATTGTAAAAATCACCATGTATTATAAACGGTTGATTTGAGCCTATCACTTTACAAATTGCAAAATTTCTTCATTGTACTTTGCTAGAGGGTTGCACAATTAGTTTTAATACATTCCAGGGGTGAAAGGCATAATTTAAGTGCCACATTGTCTTCTTTCTTTTGGTGTTCTTTTGTCCAACATGGCGGATCTAGGGAAAATTCCTTTTTTTTAAATATTTTTTACACCGTAGGTCATATTGGGTGACAAGGGCCCTAATTTTTTACACTATTTAGTATATGATTTTGACCTAGGTTATGCTATGAAGTCCTCTAGGCCTTTTTTTCAATTTTGGACAACTTTTCACCATGGTGTCAGAATTTTGAAAAAAAAAAAATGCTATACAACAAGCGAAGTGTATTTTCTAGTGGTACAGGTGATTTTCAAAAATTTGGTTGTTTGGTAGCATCTATTTCCTATTGAAGTTAGATATCCATTTTTCACTACCGAGCTCATAACTTTTTCTCTGTTCCTCTTATTTTTGTGATTAAAGATGTGGCTTTGGAAAGGTCTCTCTAAGCTCTTCAGAGTTACTCATGTATTTTTTCCATATTTTCCCCTTGGTATAGTTAATTTAGATTTTTGTGTTTTAACACTCTAGTTAATTACTTGGATATTTTGTCACTTGAAATCTTTTTTTTTGCATGGGATGGCTTCATTTGGGCTGCTTTATATGTATTTCCAAAACTTTTTCCTTTTTAGATATTTTGAGCATCATTTGTAAGAAATTTCTTATAAATAAACACACTAAGATAAAGTTCCATGCTATTGTACATGTATTTCAAGAATTTTGCACATAAGGTTGTGCCATATTTTATACTTGCACTATATTATAAAGTTTCATGGGGGGTTGTGTAGTCCCTTTGTTATTTTCCATCACACATTTGTTAAGTGAGTGTTCCTCCAAGACAACAAAGAATCCAGGTGATTCTTGCCTCATGCATGTGTGCTTTTTTTTGCACAATTTTTTTTAGTTGCAAGTACTTTCTTATGAAATTTCATATGTTATTTCTTCTCCTTCATGCACTACATGGTGATATACAAAGTTTCATATTTGATCATATGGTATCAGATTACAATTCTTGTTTGGTGGAATAACATCTTCCATTTTTGCTTCTCTTTATCTCTTATGGAGGTTATTTAGTGTTGCAGATTGAAGATATTGGTTGCTCACTTCAACATCTAATCGGGTGAGGACTAATGGGATGAGGAGGAAGTACTAATCTGAATGTTTCCTAAGTCACTTTCTTCTCTCTAGGTCTATTTATCTTTATCTAAATGGGGTAGATCAAGGATATCTTCTCCACAAGTCTATTGAAACACATTCTTATCAGCAGGTTGTTGGCAACACAAGGGCAGACAACTGAGAGGGGGGGTGAATCAGTTGTCACAGAAAATTAAAAATTATTCAACTTATTAACCTTATTCTCAGATCTAATTAATAACAATGAAAGCATAAATCATCAACACATTAGAAACACACATAACACCAATATTTTTTTATGTGGAAACCTTGTTAGGGAAAAACCACGATGGAGGTCAATCCATAATATTATACCATGTTAAAAGTATAAAGAATGAAATGGGGAATGCACATGCACTTAGGAACACTACCTACAGCTCACTGCTCAATTACAACAAGGCTCACATCCCAAAGGAAGACACATTGTCTTACAAAAAGATTTGGATTACATCCACAAGGATTTGAACTAACAAAATAGCATCTGCTAATGCCTGATCACAGTTTCGGTTAAGCACATGAACACTTCTTCACTCTTCTTCACACTCTACTCTACCTTTGAATGATTAGGACTTTATTCCAACATCACATACATGAGCATACATTCAAATTGAATAAAATAATAAAATAATAAAATGAATACAAACTATTGGCCCAAATCAATAACAATTATTAATGTGAATCAACCAAGGTCGGCCACAACATAATGAAGACCCAAATCATCATGCTCAAACACAAAACACCTCAATTATTTTTCTCTTTTTTATTTTTATTTTTAATTTTTAGAATGGAGTCTAGTTTCGAAAAATGTAATTTATTTTAAATTTTAATGAATGGTTAATTTATAACAAGAAAAACACCAAACACTTCTTTTTACCAAAAATGAGACACAAACAAAAGAAAATTATAGATGAAAGGCTTAACATTGTCATAAAGTGAAAAAAATTACATCGTTGGATAGCTAAGAGAGAACCTAACATTACTTAGGTGTTTGATTTGTTTGACATTGAACCACTTTCAATCCTAATGGTGAGCACGAACTCGATTATGTGAAATATTCTAGAATTTGCAAAAACACATCTCTAGTCATTGGGAATGCCCTCCAAGCCTTTGGGCTGGTAAAAAATGTTACCTGATTTTTAGCTTTTAGCTAAAATTAGGTAACTTAGTGTTTTTTCTTTTCATGCTTGTTTAGACATACAAAATTTAAACCATAAAATTGTCAGTTTCAATATGCATGGAGTGATTGTCAATTAAGCAGATTACATTTTGTCATTTCAATGTTGCATTACACCAAATGAAAAGAGAATCACATATATACAAATGTAGTCTTTATTGATAATCTTGAAATGAAAGTGTCCCTCACAAGCCAAGGGACTAACTCTCTTATTCAATGAGCATATGAAGCAATTCATACATGAATAAGTAGAAAAAAGGAAAATGTGCATATAAGAATGGAACCAGTCATTGCCTAAGAATGACTAGTTGTAGGTTTCCTGACTGCTCTTTGCTGCTTCCCTGAGCCGCTTGTGTCCCTCCCAACTCCATAGTGCTCCTCACCTTGCATTTGAAGAATCATGATGTTAGAGAAAATCTCTAAGCAATGAAAGATTCAATCCTTACATACACACCTACCAATGCATGTATAAACTAATCCATAAGTGCATTAAACAAGCATGCAAACTTGGGATGTCTTGAAAAATAATGAAGTCATCAAACACATCCAACATATGCATTTATTTTCTAGTTGTTTGCTTCATTTGAAGATTAAGGACAAGTTTGGTTACTATTCTAACTCGGGTCAAATACAACATGTGGGGTAAATGTGTCTCCCACAAGGGTAGAGCTCAAAATGCTTTGAAAGAAAAGGAAATTGAGCAACTTGATCAAAGATTTATCTATTATCAATGCATTAAATCAATATGGAATCACACTAGTTGATCAACTTTCATTATCAGATTCAAAAGATGCAACATATTATGCTAATATGTTCTTCAATCTTCTTAAGTGGACCCTTCATTCATTTTATAAAAAGAAGTGATTTTGGAGATGCATCAAGTGTCTTCATAGATGCATCAAGTTCAATTATGCATCTTCTAAACAATGAGGAAGCATTTCAAGTTGTTTTCAAGCCCCTCTCACTATAACCCTATGGGGAAATCACACACCACATAGGAAGGTGAGTTGTTAGGTCACCCACATAGGTGAGATGTGGTTGTCCAATAAAGTTAAAATGAGGAGACAATTGTGTATCACATAGGAGAAAAAGGGAAACTAATGTGATGGAATGAGACAACAGATCAATGTGGGATAGCAAGCATTACAATAGTCTCATGGAAGGACAACAATCATAAATGCATGCCACATGTCAATGTAAGGACAACATTAGTGAATATGTTCATAACCTTTCATGCAAGGGTTTTGGTCATCATGAAGCAATACAAGATGAATCTCCTTTGAATCCAAGAATGTGCAAGTGAACATGAAAAATTCTTATGAGTCTACAAGGGGTGTTCCTTAGAGTGAATAGGAGGACAACAACAATTGTTTCATGAAAGGAGAAGGAAGCAAGAAGGAAACAAACACAATGGTGAAAGCAAGCTACTATCAAGAGCAATGACAACATACCACGTTGAAGATGCCAATCAATGAAAATCAGTCCCTAATCTCTAGGGTCAAATCTCCAAAGTAATAGCAGTCCATTACATGAGAGAGTATGATGCATTATCTTGCTATGATAAAGAAATCACCACTTACACAATCCTATGATCAGTATCGGTGATAATGACTCTTCCATATGATAGTAAAGATGCCCTAAGAATATTGCATGAGGGGGTACAGTTATATGAATGTGAGGATAGTACAAAAAATGTTGTCTTGGCATTAAGGATAGCCTAGAAGGCCTATGCACAATCATATAAAATGACTGAGCATCATAAAGTAAGGAGGGTTTCCAGTAGACCAACGTTTCAAGATGATTTTCTAATGGAGTATAATGATACACTTTTTATGAGTTACTTAGCCATGATCACAAACTATACTAGTACTTTTAAAGAGGAGCAGCCACTTAAAGGTAGGATAGTTGTGACCAAACATGGACAGTGACCTTCCAATTTTGAAGCATCATTAAAGGATAGTGACATTGTATCAAAAAAATGCTCTATATGTGATCTCATTTAAGCTACAAGAAACCCAAATAGGGGTTTTTCTCAACAATGCAATGATCTCATGAATAGGAACAACAACAATGCATGATAACCTCATGCTATAGAACATCAATGTGCAATGCAAGTATATGGCAGTCTTGTCTAAGGAAAAGTAGAAAGTGCATGATTGTGAAAATGAATTCCACTGTATTGTGCATTTTAAGTTAGGAAAAGAAGCTTCAACTTTCAACCTCTATCAATCATTGAAGTACAGGATGACAACTTGTAGAAGGGATAAGTAAGGGATGTGGTATGCATAAAGTACAAGTAAATCATCATCCACATGTGGGCAATGTATGGAAAAAATCACCAAATTTTATTGCAAAAGAGGGCCCTACAGGCTATCATAAATGAAACATAACAACTATGCATTTCTTAAGGTCATGAAGATTAACTAAGTAGCAACAACTAATGGTGATAAAGGAGGACAGATGTATTTAGTTGTGAGAAGAGATAATTGTCCAAAATAAGGGGAAATTCCATCATCTTAGGTACCAAAAATGCAATAAGAATAAATGCAATCTTTGTGTTTTTATGTGTAGAGGTCCTAAAGTATGCTCTAGGTAAGGTGCATTCATGGAATCTTTTGGTGAAAGGTTTCCCAAACATGACAAGATACAGTGTTATTGCTTCACATATGTTTCAACCATACAAATGCAATAAGAATGGATGATAGAAAATAGATAGTCTCATCATCATCTGCTAAGGAGAAAAGAATCTAGTAGTGGGAGACAAGAAACAAAAATGGATTGTTATTGTGCTTCTCATGATGCCTATGTATGCCACTAAATCAGTACTACTCCTGTGAGATATGAGATTTTCAATAGAATTTGTGTTTTGTGAAATCCAGGTTATTCACAATGACCAAAGCCATTTTGGGTTTTTGTCCTAAAAAAAATTTTACAGAAAAGAAATACATTACATAAAATCTAGTTAAAGCCTATTAAAATACATATTTTGTTACAAATTGGGGCTTTCATTGTACCCATATTGTGCAATAACATTTCCTCATTTTTTGCACAAAGTCTAAAAGTTGTTTTCAAATTGAAAACATACTCATCTGGGTTCATTGCAAAATCTATGAAAGGAAAGTGGCAGTATGAAAAATATCTATAGGAATTCAAAAATGGAAAGCCATTTATGTGTCATGACAGGCCATGGTAGGAATTTGGCCTATTTCCTACAAATGTGGAAAACCCACTTGGGGTTTCAACAGATGGTGCAAACATTGTCTATATTCTACAGAAAAAGTGAAAGAATTTGCAAATATAATCATTATTTTGCAACAAATCTAAGATCTTTACAAAAAATAGAGTAACCCACATGGGTTTTTACAACAAATTGCAGATTTTTGGAAAATGCATGCTATAGGAAACCCAAATAAAAGTTTTTATCAAAATGCAAATATAAAGTAGAAAACCATGAATGTAGGAAGACCTAGTTTGCATAATGGAGACTGAGCCCTAGTTGTACTTTTCTTCTTCTACATTCTAGGAACCCATCTGCATTATCAATATTTGTCAAGATTTGTTGATGCAAAGAAGGAAATCAAAAGAATATAGGAGGGTTTTGAGAAGTAAGCATAATGAAACCTTGTTCTTGTTCATAGTCATGGCTAGTGAGCTATTATGGCCATAAAAAAATAGAAAATACACCAAATCTATAGTGATGAATCTTTTCTAAGTGATATTACAAAGGTGGAGAACAAAATGAAGGACATTTTAAGCTTCCATTTGAGCTTTCCTTGCTCACACAAAAACAAAAATAGTGAATGAAGGTTGGCTGGGAGCTTACCCAAGCTCGAACACTAAAATGCACAGAGTTTTGTCACTAAAAAAATTCCTCAAAGCTTCATTAACTTCTCATTCATGGTTGTTTGCAACAAAAACAACAAAAAGGAGGACAAATGAAACAATATGGTCAGAAAAAGGTCCATCAAAATGCCACAGGCCATGGCTTGTGAGCCCAAAAATGACCTCAAAAGTGTGATGGAATGCAGATTTAATGCAAGAAGACATAAGTACCTGAGTTCCCATGATGTTTTTTATGCAAAAAATATCAAAATATGACTGAAAGCTAGTGTCAATGCCAATTTCCTGTGTTTTCCAAACCCTCATGGTGGTGGAGCAACATATTCCCAAGACCATGCGAAGACCAAATGATGATGTTTTTCATCATTTTGGGCATTATCATTAGGGTTTGACCTTTTATTTTGACATTTCAATGGGATTTTTATCCCTTTCTTTTAAAAACCAAAACATATGCGAAATATGATGGGGCTGAAACGTATGTTTCTCCTTAGGCATTCTATGCCTTAGAAACTTTCCAAAATTTTAAAACCTTCCCAAGTCTTCATGCTATGTTACATGCTATCACTTAGGCATTTTATGCCTTAGGGGTTTTCCATTTCTTTTTACTCATTGCTAGGTATTTTTCAAACATACAACAATAGAGTGTGCAATACAATATTTTCCATGTGATCCATATGTGATGCCTTATAATTTCCCAATGCAATGCAAATTAGAATATGCTTTCCAAGAGACTTGGAGGTCGGCCATATTGGCTAAGTGGTATACATATATGACATGTGTGGGTAAAATGTAGAATATGGTGAGTTGGTGGTCAATGCCTTGGAGAATTTTATAAACTTTTAGCCATATCATTATATGTTTGCATTGATTTTCAATATTGAAATATCATGTACGTGATTTGAAAATCACTCTTAGTTGCTGCAAATGCAAATGTAGTGCATTTTAATGGTGGGGCCCTTTAATTTATGATTAATTGTAAAGTGATTTGTTAAGTGATGTTTTATGAATCACTTAACAAAATCACTATCTTTAATGCTTTAAAAAGCCATGTGTTTTCAAAAACACACATATTGCATGATGGGGAATGTGGTCAAATGTTGTAACAAGACCAATGATGACTTGTAAAAGTGTGAGGTACTATTTGGTGGATTGATTTTGGTGAAGGTGAGACCAGCTAGAGGCATTTTTTGTCACATTTTTGGGGTGATTGTTGACTTGGCCTACTTTTCCTTCATGTGGAAGGCATTTTGGAGAGTTCTAGAAGGTTCTTTTGGGTCCTTTTTTGTTTTATCTGAGTAGAATCTTCTAGAAACACTTGTGTGGGGGTTTTGGATGGTTTTGGCTTAAATATGTTGTTTAAGTCATTTTGGAGGAGTTCTTTCTTTTTCCAGCAGAAGGATAGCTTGCTTTCTTGGAGTTGTTTTTCATGGAGCTGTATTGTAACTCAAACATACCTATTATACAATAAACACTTTGAGTTAATAGATTGGAGCATTTTTATATTCTCTCTTCATGTTTTATGGTGTGTCATTAATGGTTGATTGGTCTATTTAGTGAAAATTCATTTTCCTTACAAACTTGTCCCATGTTTCATGCATCCATTTGATAGAAAATGCATGTTTATAGGTTATAAACTATGTTGTTTAGTGGTGCTATTGATTGTGAAGTCTATTTTTCCTTTTGAAAACACTGTTACAAACCTCTTTATAAATTATTGATGTGAACTGTATTGGAAAGGGATTTGTGTGAGTTAGCTTTGAGATATTAATTTGAATGTGTGAAGCTATTAAGCAGGTCTAGGTTGTTTTGGTGTATTGCCTTAGTTTTCTTTCTAGTATTAGGTTTATTTTATGCAAACTCTTACCCTTATCTTAGAGGTTTTAAAGTTAGGTGATATCAAATGGGGAAGCCGACCCATAATCCAAAGGTCTACTTTCAAATAGGTTACCCACAACCTAAAAGCAATCCCATGTTAGTCCAAATATGTTGAGTTCATTAAGAGCTTAGCAAATAGGGTGTAGATTTGGGGAACCAACAATTCCAAGGAAAATACCAAGCCCAAGGCTTGGGGATTCCCAAAGCAAGATATAGCTCATGTGTGTTATATCTTAGTTTTCACATGGATTTTTCATTTTGTGAATGCATTTACAAAATGTGAGTGCGTTATAACACACTCACATTTTGATCTACATTGACTTTATTTTTCTTCTTTTTCTTTTCTTTCTTCTCATTATCTTTGAGGGAAACTATATATATGAAATAAACATTTATATATTGATATTTACTTTCTTATGCTTTAAGTTATATTTCATGTATATAGTTTTAGGATGTTTGAGAGTGGCTTTAGATCTCTAGGAGTTATAATGAAAATTCTAGTTTTTGGAAGATCTCACAAATTTTAGACTTAGTCAAATTTTAGTAATCAACAAGTTGTATTATTTCTCTCTCTATCTCACTCATTTTTTTATCCCTTGCACTCTAGAAATATCTCTCACTATCTCCATCCCCCCTCCCTCTCTCTCTCGCTTGCCCTCTAATTATCTCTATCTCACTTATCTCTCCCTCCCTCCTTCCCTCTCTTATCTACATGCGCCAGCTCCATCACATATCTCTCTCTACCTCTCTCCTCCACTCCTACCTCTCTCTATTTCTCTACACCTCCTGCCTCTCTCATCGCCCCTCTCTCTCTCACTCGCCTTTTCTCTTACCTCTCTTCTTCCCTATCTGCTCTCTATCCCAATTCTCTCCTTCCTCTACATCCATAAAACGCACCCTCTCTCTACTTGTCTCTATCTCACCTTTCTCCTCCCTCCTAGATCCCTCCCTCTCTACTTCTCTCTGTCTCTCCTCCTATCTCTGCCTCCTTCCCTCCCTCTAGTCTTTATCTCTCTCTCCCTCCCTCTACCTACCTCTCCCTTCACAGCTCTCCTTTCTCTCTGCTCCACCTGCTCTCCTCCTCTACTCTGTCCCCTCCCTCTCCCCTCTCCCTCCTCTCCATCCTCACAACTCACACTCCTCTCTTCTCTCTATCTCACCTCCTCTCATCCATACCTCTCCTATGCGCCTCTCAAAATCTCTATCTCCTAGTCCTCTACCTGCCTCTCCATCCATCACTCCTAACACTCACTCCACACCTCTCTGTATCTCTTTTCATCGCTCCTCATTCCCTCTCTCAGCTGCCTCTCAGCTATATAATTTATTTTTATCTCCCCTAGATCTCTCTCTCACTGGATGTCTCCCTCCCTACCTTTTCCCCTATCTACTCTCTATCTCTCTTCTCCCTCACTCTACCTCTCTCTCTCTCTCACTCTCTCTAACTCCTCCCTTGCCCTCTTTCTCTCTCACTCTCTCCTTTCTATCTCACCATTTCTCTCTTTTCCCTCTTTGTATCTCTCATCTATATCACCCGTCTCTCTCATATCTTCTCTCCTTCCTATCTCTCTCCTCACCTATGCCTCTATCTCACTCTCTCTCTACTTCTCTCTGTCTCACACTATTATACCACACACACGCATCCTCCATCACTCCCTGCCACACCTCTCTATTGCTCTCTCTCTCTCTCCCTCCTCTCTCTCCTCCATGCCTCTCCCTCTACCCTCTCTACCCTACCTCTCCATCCATATCCCTACCACTCTCTGCACCTCTCTCTAAGCTTCTCTCCCTCCCTCATTCTCTCTACCATTTCTCTCTATATTTATCTAATTATCTTTATCTCCCCTAGCCCTCTCTCTCTCACTAGATGTCTCCCTCCCTATCTTTTCCCCTATCTACTTTCTATCTCTCCTCTCCCTCCCTCTACCTCTCTCTCACTCCTCCCTCACCCTCTTTCTCTCTCACTCTCTCCTCTCTATCTCACCATTCTCTCTTTCCCTCTTTGTAACTCTCTCTGTATCCCAAATTCTCTCTTATAACATCTCCTGTATCTTTTATCTCCCTTCCCCCTCTCTTCCCCGTATCACTCATTTCCTCTATCTCCCTCTACTTCTCTCTATCTCACCTATCCCTCTATCACTCCCTACCACACTCTTTTTATTGCTCTCTATCTTACCTCTCTCTCACCTCCCTCTCTCTCCCTCCATACCTCTCCCTCCATGTGTCCTTCCTTATGCACTCTTTATCTCTCATGTCTCTCTACCTCTTCTTCCCTCTCTACTTATCTTTATCTCCCCTTTCCCTCCCAACCTCTCTCTCTCCCCAATCCCTCCCTCTAGGGAAAATTTTTCATCTTAGAGAAATGTCCAAGAATAGTAGTTCCTTCGGTAACTTTAATTTCAAATAGATTACCTCAAAAAAATGTACAACTATGTCACAAACTAGAATTAGGTACAGTTCAATTCCCACATTAATCCTTATGAGAGAAACACATGTAAATTCAGTTTCAACAACTTACATAAACAGATTCAACAAATAGAACCATTAAACATGAAAGATGGTACAAAACAAAAGAACACACATATTTACATGGGGAAAACCCTTTTGGGTAAAAAAACCCATACTCCAAAAGATCCGAGCCATTGTATTATTCAGCAACAAATAGAGTTACAATACAATCTCAGGATCTTAGCCCTTTTCATAGAGATTACACCTTATTTCATTTTGGAGACAAACTGGCAACAACCCTGTTCTATTTCCCTCTCTCCTTTTTACCTTTCCTTGATCAACCTCTCAGTCCATACAACCTTTACACTGTTACAATACTCTCACATAGTATATAGTGTAGATTAATACAAGAGATCAACCAAGACACTTAATATGGAGGGATTTCAGTAGCATAATCCTACCTCAATCTTCCTGTCACTCTCTCAGTTCGACCTCATGGCCTCGGCCTTACTAGCTAGCCTCATGGCCTCAGCCTTACCAGCTAGCCTCATAGCCTTGGCCTTACCAGCCAGCCTCATGGCCCCAACCACTCAGCTGGATACAATGTATGAAATATATACATATTCAATTTCTAGGAATCTACTTTCCAAACCAATTCATTTTTCTCAACTGCTAAGAAGCTCAACCGTCGAAATTATCCCACATTAGCACGTAATATTAATAGTCTTTAGTTTATAAAAAAATTCCCAAAGACTTTAGGTATCCATGAGTTATTCCTTTTACTACCAACTTACTCGTACACTGTATTTGACCATCGCACCGAATTGCTGGTCATTCCTTATGGTCTCCACCATGACACGCATTCACTACTTGTGCATTTTTGGAGAATCAAGCTGGGAATCAACAATATTCTCAAAAATTCTCCCAAAATTCCAAGTGGTGCCCACATCCATCAGCTTGTTGCTAAAAATGATAACTCCATAACTCCACAACAAGGTTCTTAAGTTACCAAAACCACCGATGTCGCAACAATGAAGGAGGTCATCTAGTTAGGAAGTTACAGAACTTCCAAACACCACGACAAGGTTACCAAGTTATAGAAACTAGCAATTGGCAAGAGAATAAGCATCAGAGAAGGTTTCACTGAAGTCCCAAGTCACACCAATGACCAACTAGAACATACCATCAGCGAGAGAACAAGCATCAAAGAAGGTTTCACTGAAGTCCCAAGTCACACCAATGACAAACTAGAATAGACCATCAGGAAGACATGCTCTGTTGCTAAGAATCTTATAGAGCCTTGATGTCACTTTGAACAAATACCATCAACCAGAGTCATACTGACATTCACAACTAGCAAACCCATTGGAAGGAGACACAACAATATGCATCAGGAGTAGCTCCATCAACAACAAACTGAAAACTCGTAATGATAGCTCAAGTCACATCGACCACTTCCATTGGAAAGACAAACTAAATTTCACATCGATATTGGCTAGAATTTTATCATCATAAAAAGCTTACACTGATAGTTCAGGTCACGCTGATGACCCTTATTGCCAGGACACTCTAGAGGTCACACCAAAATAGCTCACTCATAGGTTTAGGCTTGTGGGATTGAGGCACAAAATTCCAACAATCTCCCACTTAACGAAGATCACACAAGCACCTCTAGAGCACTCAGGAACTAAGATCACACTGGCTCCACTAGTCCAGACCCTACTCTATACAAGTCTCTATTCAACAGCACTCAGGACACCCAATCAAAAAATTTCCATAGATACCAATCTATTGGAGAATCTACAACAAAAAACAAGTGTCCAACTGCAACTAAATATCAAACATTGCAACCGATCACATCCTTCCATGAAACCACATAGATCTCAAACATGCTCTCATTCTCCATCAAGACTTATGAACCAACATCTAAGATGTCCACTATTTTGGAAAAAAATCCCTATCATCTTCCAACATGCCACCTATGGAAGGAAGGTACAAGCTAAGATGAATAAGCACCAGTCCAAACACAAGAAAAGAAGCCCAGTGATATCATCAATAATAAACCATCTTCACTCCAGAAAACAAGATAGAACATCAGCTAGAACAACAATCATCCTGACTACTTCCATCCAACTGATAAACCCACATGACTGAAAATAGCACCCATAACAAGTGCTTGAACATCCAATCATCCATTCCTTAAAGGTATCAAACATTAGTAAACTTATTCCACCAACATAGCCAACCCATGTACTCCAAAAGAAAGCTCCATGTGCCAACCAGTCAAAGAAAACAAAACACATTCAGGAACTCCCACTACATGGGTAATACCAAATCTAAAAGATTAAAGGCATAAAAAATCTACCAATAGCAGCACATAGAAATGTAACCATGTAGTACCAAGGAACATCCACAATGATATGCACAACCTACAAATTAATAACCTGGAAGAAAAAATCTCACCACAAGTCTTCATAGCTCTCCCAAGTTCTCCACACCCAACAAAGGAAAAAGATTAAGAACCTCCATATCATCTCCCATGAACATGAGTGAAAAAACATGACCTCAAGCTAGTGATCACTACAGCTCCAACTAAACCTCAGACCAATGTAATGTGAAATTGAATAGCAGGAAGACCACCAAGACCAAAGAGAGAAACCTCTACACAACATATACCTATAAAACATCCTCCTACATACACTTCTAATAGAAAACTGTGTCAAGTATGATCTCCTTCCCATCCCAATGAGATGCCATAACAACATCCAACTGTTCAATCACCAAGATCAAGCATAAAAAATATAACATGTAAACAATCATGGATGTAAGCCTCTCAAAGAATACCAAACTATTTCATTTCCCATTTCAGGAAATCAGCCCATATAACTATCTCCTACCAGTTCTTATCAATAAATGATATAACACAAAAGCTCAAGGAGATGTCCACTTTCCACTATGAATCCTCTAGAACCATTTAACAACAATTCAAGATCCATATCATGAAAGAAAGCATAAAACACACTTGAAAGATATAATGGGAAAATGCCTCTTAGATAAACTACTGAGTAGACCAAGAGTGGGAAAAGAGAATGCTCCTCCAAGATATACAAGCCACCATGACTAATCCAAGAGAAATCTCCTCATTGGTTTTTGTTGAAATCATGTCCAACCAAGGTGTAGGCTACTCATACTTTCAACTGTAATCAGTACCTTTATCATCTCAAAAGAGTTATAGCCTCACCTTATTCTCCATGTATCCATGAGCACTAGAAAATGATCATTCCATGCTAAACTCCAAACTGCATTACTGCACTAACATGAAGTTCTCAAGCATCTGACCAATGTACTCAAAACACAGAGAAAATATAGACCACTGTCAAAGCTCCAAACATTTGAAACAAGAACTTTTCATGACACCATGATCTACATATCCCCCTTAGGAGATACCATGCTCTAAGTGACTTCACCATGGTCTCAAGTGCCATGCACAATGTCAAAACTCGAGTCCATAAGAAAGAGTATATCATGACATAAAAGCAAACAAACTCAAAACCAAAATCACCTGTCCAACACCACCAACACCTTAGCCAAAGAATCCAGTCATCCTCCATGGTTCCAAGATGTTGCACATCTTCAAATAGTGTCCATACAAATGTGAAAGAACCCTTCTGCAACAAAAAGATCAAAGAGCTCCCCCTGATACAACACTAAAGAAAAACATTCACCACCAAGTGATGAATCTAGAGTCATTGCTAAAGCTCCCACTAAATTGTGACAACTAAGCTTCTTGAGCATCATGACCCAACATCTGCTAATCTGAAAATTCTTCAAGTACACACTACAACATGTCCATCAAGTGGCACCAACATCTCCAAAACAAGCAGAGATTATCATCACTATCAAAACCTTACACCAAGCAATGTATCTAAGCTATCCATGACATCGTGATACAACATGCTATAGGTCCCTATAACCAACTATTCAAGTACTCAACACCATCCATCTTCTCATCCCAAAGCAACCAGACCAATGCACAAGTGACCACAAACAAGGCCAACTAACAAATCTACACCAACATTGCATCAACCTCGTGGATATAGACAGTCCACATCTGGGTTATATCACTATAACCAATGGGTAGCTAAACCACCAACCACATAACTCAAAGATAAATTTCATCGAACGTGAAAACCTATCATCACATTAGTAATTATAAACCAAGATATCAAAGAAGATAACCATGTAGACACTAAGACTCCAACACCAGATCATGACCAAATCCAATTTTCCAAACATGTCCACAACCAACACCATAGTCAAGGAATCCACAATCAACACCACAAGAATGTTGACTGACAAATCACATACCAACACTCTCATATAGAGAAAGAATCTCACCTCCTCATACAATTCCAAAGCACACATGCAGAACTGCAACCATCTCATCCAACAACGTTCCAAAAGCCAAGGTCTAGAAAATAGTTTAACAGCTCCACATCATCACAAATTTTGCTTGATGTGTAAAACCTGCAAAACCACATAAAACATGCAAGTACAATACATACTTAAAAAAGGAAACTACAATTCAAGAACTCTAGGCCTCCTTCAAGCCAATTCAAAAACCATCAATATGCACATGCATCCAAGAAAGAGATAGGCTATTGCAGAAGATTTCAAACCATCTAATGATTAACTCCATAGGCTTCAGTATTCAAGGTTAACATAGTACAATGCCTTCCAACACCAAGAAATACCACCCAACATAAGCACTCTCTTCCATGCTTGAGACACAACCATGAAGCAAAGAAATCCACCTCATACATTAAGGTTATACTGCTGCCAAGATAACTAACTCTAGCTTCACCATCCTTCAAACTATGTGTTGTCTTTGAATACTACAAGACTTCCACTCACCAAAGGATCAATACATCAACCAATTCCTCTAGTTTCCTCAAGCCTAATAGACTAAGAAATATTCATAGAAGAAATACCCAAAACCAACAACCAAAACAAGGCTTTGATACCACTTGTAGGGAAAATTTGTCATCTCAGAGAAACCTCCAAGAGCAGTAGTGCCTTCAGTAACTTTAATTTCAAATAAATTTCCTCAAAAACATGTACAACTATGTCACAAAGTAGAATCAGACATAGTTCAATTCCCACATTAATCCTTCTGAGAGAAGCACATGCAAATTCAATTTCAACAACTTGCATAAATAGATTCAACAAATAGAACCATTAAACATGAAAGATGGTATAGAACAAAATAACACACAAATTTACATGGGGAAAACCCTTTTTGGTAAAAAACCCCACACTCCAAAAGATCTGAGCCATTGTATTATTCAACAACAAATAGAGTTACAATACAATCTCAGGCTCTTAGCCCTTTTCACAAAGATTACACCTTGTTTCATTCTGGAGACAA
>VDFB02056351.1:16011522-16079739 GCA_007258455.2 Sequoia sempervirens
AAAAGCCAAGGTCTAGAAAATAGTTTAACAGCTCCACATCATCACAAATTTTGCTTGATGTGTAAAACCTGCAAAACCACATAAAACATGCAAGTACAATACATACTTAAAAAAGGAAACTACAATTCAAGAACTCTAGGCCTCCTTCAAGCCAATTCAAAAACCATCAATATGCACATGCATCCAAGAAAGAGATAGGCTATTGCAGAAGATTTCAAACCATCTAATGATTAACTCCATAGGCTTCAGTATTCAAGGTTAACATAGTACAATGCCTTCCAACACCAAGAAATACCACCCAACATAAGCACTCTCTTCCATGCTTGAGACACAACCATGAAGCAAAGAAATCCACCTCATACATTAAGGTTATACTGCTGCCAAGATAACTAACTCTAGCTTCACCATCCTTCAAACTATGTGTTGTCTTTGAATACTACAAGACTTCCACTCACCAAAGGATCAATACATCAACCAATTCCTCTAGTTTCCTCAAGCCTAATAGACTAAGAAATATTCATAGAAGAAATACCCAAAACCAACAACCAAAACAAGGCTTTGATACCACTTGTAGGGAAAATTTGTCATCTCAGAGAAACCTCCAAGAGCAGTAGTGCCTTCAGTAACTTTAATTTCAAATAAATTTCCTCAAAAACATGTACAACTATGTCACAAAGTAGAATCAGACATAGTTCAATTCCCACATTAATCCTTCTGAGAGAAGCACATGCAAATTCAATTTCAACAACTTGCATAAATAGATTCAACAAATAGAACCATTAAACATGAAAGATGGTATAGAACAAAATAACACACAAATTTACATGGGGAAAACCCTTTTTGGTAAAAAACCCCACACTCCAAAAGATCTGAGCCATTGTATTATTCAACAACAAATAGAGTTACAATACAATCTCAGGCTCTTAGCCCTTTTCACAAAGATTACACCTTGTTTCATTCTAGAGACAAAGTGGAAACAACCTTGTTTTCTTTCCCTCTCTCCTTTTTACCTTTCCCTGATCAACCTCTTAGTCCATACAACCTTCACACTATTACAATACTCTTACATAGTATACAGTGCATATTAACATGAGAGATCAACCAAGAAACTTAATCTGAAGGGATTTTGATAGCATAATCCTGCCTCAATATTCTTCTCACTCTCTCAGCTCAACCTCATGGCATTGGCCTTACCAACTAGCCTCATGGCCTTGGCCTTACTAGCCAGCCTCATGGCCTCAGCCTTACTAGCTAGCCTCATAGCCCCAACCACTTAGCTGGATATAATGTGTGGAAAACACACATATTTGATTTCTAGAAATCTACTTTCCAAACTGATTCAGTTCACTCAACCACTAAGAAGCTCAACCATTGACATTATCCCACATTGGTGAAAAATATTAACAATCTTTAGTTTATAAGGAAAATCCCGAAGACTTTAGGTATCCACAAGTTAGTCATTTTATTACCAACTTACTCGTACACCACATTTGACCATCGTATCGAACTATTGGTCATTCCTTGTGGTCTCCACCATGACATGCATTCACTACTTGTGCATTTCTAGAGAATCAAGCTAGGAATCAACAATATTCTCAAAAAGTCTCCCAAAATTCCAAGTGGTCCCCACATCCATTGGCTTGTCACTAAAAATGACAACTTCATAACTCCGCAACAAGGTTCTTAAGTTACCAAAACCACCAATGTCATGACAACGAAGGAGGTCATCTAGTTAGGAAGTTATGAAACTTCCAAACACCATGACAAGGTTACCAAGTTATGGAAACCAGTAATCGGGAAGAGAATAAGCATTGGAGAAGGTTTCACCGAAGTCCCAAGTCACACTGATGACCAACTGGAACAAACCATCGGCAAGAGAACAAGCATAGGAGAAGGTTTTACTAAAGTCCCAAGTCACACTGACGACCAACTAGAATAGACCATCGACAAGACATGCTCTGTTGCTAAGACTCTTATAGAGCCTTGATGTCACTCCGACCAAATACCATCTACTAGAGTCATATCGACATTCCTGACTAGCAAACCCATCAGCAAGGGACACAAGAATATGCATCAGAAGTAGCTCCATCGGCAACAAACTAAAAACTCACAATGATAGCTCAAGTTACATCGACCACTTCCATTGGCAAGACAAACTAAATGTCACACCGATATCAGCTAGACTTTATCATCAGACAAAGCTTACAACTATAGTTCAGGTCACGTTGATGACCCTCATTGCCAGGACACTCTAGAGGTCACACTAAAATAGCTCACTTAGAGGTTTAGACCTATGGGATTGAGGCACACAATTCCAACACTCCCTCCCCCTCTTTCTTTCTCCCCTTATGAGGGTTGGGGGTGTAAGGTTTAGTGTTTAAGGTATAGGGTTGAGGCTATAGGGTTAAGTGTATAGGGCATAGGGATTAGGGTTTAGGATATTAGGTTTAAATTTAAGGGTGTAGGTTACATGGATAAGGGATGGGGGTTTAGTGTTTAAGGTATATGGTTGAGGTTTGAAGGATAGTGTTTAGGGTTGAGGGTATAAGGTTAACTATATAGGGTATATGGATTATGGTTTAGGATATTGGGTATATAGTTGAGGGTATTGGGTTTAGGATATTAGATTTAGGGTTAAGGGTTGAGGTTTTAGGATTTATGTATATATTTGAGGGTTGAGGGTATGACATTAAGTGCATATGGTTTAGGGTGTAGGGTTAAGGGTATAGGGTATAGGGTTAAGGCTTGAATGTGTAGGGTTTTTTGTTTAAGTATAGAGTTGAGGGATAATGTTTAGGTTTTAGGGTATAGGGATGAGGGTTGAGGGTGTAGGGTTTAGGGTCTAAGGTATAGGGTTGAGAATTGAAGGATAGTGTTCAAGGCTGAGGGTATAGGGCTAAGTGTATAGGGTATAGTGATTAGGGTTTAGAATATTGGGTATATGGTTGAGGGTATTGGGTTTAGCATTGAGATTTAGGGTTTAGGGTTTATTGTAAAAGGTTGAATGTAGGGTTTAGGGTTTAAGTATAGGGTTGAGAAATGATGTTCAAGGCTTAGGTTATAAGGTTGAGGGTATAGGGTATAGGGATGAGGGTTGAAGGTGTAGGGTTTGGGGTTTAAGGTATAGGGTTGAGGGTTGAGGTACAGTGTTTAGGGATAATGTTTAGGGTTTAGGGTATGGGGTATAGGAATGAGGGTTGAGGGTGGAGGGTTTATTGTTTAAGGTATAGGGTTAAAGGTATAAGGTTAAGTTTATAGGGTATAGAGATTAGGGTTTAGGATATTAGGTATAGGGTTGATGGTATTGGGTTAAAGGTTTAAGGTTAAGTTTATAGGGTATAGGGATTAGGGTTTAGGAGAGAGAGAAAGAGAGAGCTAAGAGAGGGTGAGGGAGAAACATGAGAGAGAGAGTATTCTCTAGTTAGGGTGGGAGGGAAAGACTTGAGAGAAGGGGAGGGGGTGGGAGGGAGGGCCCTTAGAGAGAGGGAGAGAGAGAGATTGCCCCCATTTCTTGGACCCATTTTTTCAAACAAGCCACTACATTGCCAATTTCACCAAATTGGCAAGCCAGTGGGCCTACTAGCTTACCAATTTGGTAAAATTGGCAACCTAACTTGGCCTGTTTGAAAAAAATGGTCAAAGAAATGAGGTCTCCCGGTAATCTCCCTGTGATTTACATCACTGGGAAAACCCATTTCTTGGATCCAATTTTTCAAACATGCCACTACATTTCCAATTTCACCAAATTGGAAAGCTACTAGGCCCACTAGCTTTCCAATTTAGTGAAATTGGAAACCTAACTTGGCCTCTTTGAAAAAATGGGTCCAAGAAATGGGGTCTCTTAGTGGTTTACATCACCAGGAGACCCCATTTCTTCGACCCATTTTTTCAAATAGGCCACTACATTGCCAAATTCACCAAATTGGCAAGCCAATGCACCCACTAGCTTGCCAATTTGGTGAAATTGGCAACCTAACTTGGCCTATTTGAAAAATTGGGTCCAAGAAACATCACCGAGAGACCCCATTTCTTGGACCCATTTTTTCAAACAGGCCACTACATTGTCAATTTCATCGAATTGGCAAGCTAGTACGCCCACTAGCTTACCAATTTGGTGAAATTGGCAACCCAAATTGGCCTGCTTGAAAAAATGGGTCCAAGAAATGGGGTCTCCCCCATCTCATGAGACCCCATTTCTTGCACCCATTTTTTCAAGCAGACCACTACATTGCCAATTTCACTAAATTGGCAAGCCTAACTTGTCCTAACTTGGAAAAATGGGTCCAAGAAATAGGGTCTCCCAGTGATTGACATTACTGAGAGACCCCATTTCTTGGACCCAATTTTTCAAATAGTCCACTACATTGCCAAATTCACCGAATTGGCAAGCTACTAGGCCCACTAGTTTGTCAATTTGATGATATTGGCAACCTAACTTGGCCTATTTGAAAAAATGGGTCCAAGAAATGGGGTCTCCCAATGATGGAGACCCCATTTCTTGGACCCATTTTTTCAAACAGGCCACTACATTGCCAATTTCACCGAATTGGTAAGCTAGTGGGCCCACTAGCTTACCAATTCGGTGAAATTGGCAATGTAGTGGCCTGTTTGAAATAATGGGTCAAAGAAATAGGGTCTCTTGGTGATATAAATCACTAAGAGACCCCATTTCTTGGACCCATTTTTTCAAATAGGCTGAGTTAGGTTTCCAATTCCATCGAATTGGCAAGCCAGTGCACCTAGTAGCTTGCCAATTCTGTGAAACTGGTAACCTAAGTTGGCCTATTTGAAAAAATGGGTCCAATAAATGATGTCTCCTGATGCTTTGCATCACTGGGAGACCCCATTTATTGGACCCACTTTTTCAAATATTCCACTACATTTCCAATTTCACCTAATTGGCAAGTTACTAGGCCCACTAGCTTGCCAATTCCGTGAAATTAGCAACTTAACTTGGCCTGTTTGAAAAAATGGGTCCAAGGAATGGGGTCTCTCGATGATTTACATCATTAGGATACCCCATTTCTTGGATTACATCACTAGGAGACCCCATTTCTTGGACCCATTTGTTCAAACAGGTCACTACATTTCCAATTTCACCAAATTGGCAAGCCAATGTGCCCACTAGCTTGCCAATTTGGTGAAATTGGCAACTAAACTTGGCATGTTTGAAAAAATGAGTCCAAGAAATGGGGTAATCACTGAGAGACTCCATTTCTTGGACCCAATTTTTAAAATATACCACTACATTGCCAATTTCACTGAATTGGCAAGCTAGTGTGCACACTAGCTTGCCAATTTAGTGAAATTGGCAACCTAACTTGACCTATTTGAAAAAATGGGTCCAAGAAATGGGATATTATAGTGATTTATATCACCTGAAGACCACATTTCTTGGACCCATTTTTTCAAACATGCCACTACATTTCTAATTTCATTGAATTGGCAAGCCAGTGTATCCACTAGCTTGCTAATTAAGTGAAATTGGTAGCCTAACTTGACCTATTTGAAAAAATGGGTCCAAGAAATGGGGTCTCTTAGTGATTTACATCATCGAGAGACCCCATTTCTTGGACCCACTTTATCAACCCTCAACCCTTAATCCCTTAACCCTTAAACCCTCAACCCTCAACCCTTAAACCCTAATCCCTCAACCCCTATACCCTCTACCCTATACATTAGACCCTCAACCCTATACCCTAAATCCTCCACCCTCAACCTTAAACCCTCAATTCTCAACCCTAATCTCTCAACCCTATACCCACAACCCTCTACCCTCAACCTTAAACTCAACCCCCAAACCTTTTAAACTCCTAAACCCTTAAACCTCCACTCCCATACTAAAACCACCAACCCTCACCATTCCCTCACTTTAATCCCCTCAATCCTCAACTCCTTAAACTAATCCTCAGCCCCTATATATCCTTCAGCCTCCCCTATACATTGACCTCAAACCTAATCCTCAACCATATAACAAATTCCTAAACCCTAAAACCTCTATCAACCCTAAACCCTCAACCCTAAACCCTTAATCCCCTCAACCCTAAACCCTCTACCCTCTAACAATTCTACACCACCCTCTACCCTCAACCTCAACCTCAACCTTAAAACCCCAATCCTCAACCCTCTTTATACCCCTTCAACGCCATCCATCAACCATATACACACCCTTTCACCTCAACCTCACCTTAAACCTTCTACCTCTTCCCTCTACCCCACATTAATTATCATACCTCAACCCTAACCTCAACTTTACTGGTTTCAACCTCAACCCCTTAAACCTTAACCTCAACCTAACTAACTCATATATTCTCCAACCTATACCCTAAACCCTCTACCTTCAACCCTAAATCCATAAACCTTCTACCCTCTACCCTCAACTGAATACCCTAAATCATCAACCCTATAGGTCCTCCGCCCTAATCCCTCAACCCTATATCCTCAACCCCTATCCCTTTCTCTCTATCTATACATCTCACCTGTCTCTCCCTCCCTCTATCCTACCCTCTCTAATTGTATCTATCTACCCTCCCTCTTTCTATGTACCTCTTGATCAATCAATCCCTACCACTCTCTCTTGCTCCCTCTATCTATCTATCTCTATCTCCCTCCCCCTACCTCTCCATCACTCCCTCTCTCTCCCACTCCCTCTTAGTGTTTAGGGATTAGGGTAGAGATTTTTCTTGGGTATAAGGGTTGAGGGATTAAGGTTGAGAGTAGAGGGTATTTAGTTGAGGGTAGAAGGTAGAGGGTTTAAGGGCTGAGGGTTGAGGGTTTAGGGTTTAGGGTTGTGTGTTTAAGGGTTGAAGGTTTGAGGGTTTAGGGTTGATGTATTAGGGTAGAGAGGGATGGATGGATAGATAGATGGACAGGTGGAGGGAGATGTGAGAGAGAGAGAAGGATAGAAGAGGAGGGAGGGACATAGATATATGAGGTTTGAGGATCCAATGTATAGGGTAGAGGGTTGAGAATTGAGGATATAAGGTTGAGGAACTATAGGGTTTATGGTTTAGGGTATTGACTTAAGGGTATAGGGTTGAGGGTACATATGGTTGAAGGATTAGGGTTGAGGGTCCAATGTATAGGGTAGAATGTATAGAGGTTGAGGGTTTAGGGTTTGAGGGTTGAGGGATTAAGGGTTGAAGGTTTAACTTGGATTTTTTAAAAAAATGGATCCAAGAAATGGGGTCTCCCAGTGATGTACATCATTGGAAGACCAATTTTTCAAACAAGCCACTACATTTTGAATTTCACTGGATTGACTAGCTAGTAGGCCCACTAGCTTGACAATTCAGTGAAATTGGCAACCTAACTTGGACTGTTTGAAAAAATAGGTCCAAGAAATGGGGTCTCTTGGTGATTTACATCACCCCAAGAGACCCCATTTCATGGACTCATTTTTCAAATAGTCCACTACATTTCCGATTTCACTGAATCAACAAGATAGTGGGCCCACTAGCTTGCCAATTCATGAAATTGGCAACCTAACTTGGCCTATTTAAAAAAATGGGTCCAAGAAATGTGATCTCTTGGTGATTTTCATAGACCTAAGACACATAATTGAGAGGGAGGGAGAGGTTTTAGTATTTAGGGTCTGAGGGAGATACCTGAGAGATAGGGAAAGAGAGGGAGAGAGAGAGACCTAGAGAGAGAGAGTTCTCTAGTTAGGGTGTAAGGGAGAGACTTGAGAGAGGGGGAGGGGTGGGAGTGAGAGACCAGAGAGAGAGAGGTGGGAAATAAAGAGAGAGATTTCTCTAGTTAGGGTGAGAGGGGGAGTGGAAGAGAGAGGGAGTGAGAGCAAGGAGTGAGGGTGAGGGGGTGTGAAGGAGAGACCTGTGAGAGAGGGAAAGAAACAAAGATAGAGAGAGACCTAGAGAGAGAGAGAGTTATCTAGTTAGGGTGGTAGGGAGAGACTTGAGAGAGGGGAGGGGTGGGAAGAAGAGACCTAAGAGAGAGATAGAGAAGAGTTCTCTAGTTAGGGTAGGAGGGATAGACTTGAGAGAGGGGGAGGGGTGGTAGGGAGATACATGAGAGAGATAGTCATTTAGTTAGGATGGGAGGGAGAGACTTGAGAGAGGGGGAGGGGGTGGGATGGATAGAACTAAGAGATAGGGAGAGAGGAGAGAGGAGAGAGAGAGAGAGGGGAGGGGGTGGATGGATAGAACCAAGAGATAGGAGAGAGGAGAGGAGAGAGAGAGAGAGAGAGAGGGAGGAGGGAGGGAGGAGAGAGTCTCCTCTAGCTAGGGATGGGAGGACACAGAATTGGAGGAGAGGATACCTTGAGAGAGAGGGGAGAGAGAGAGAGCCTCAGTTAGTGGGAGGAGAGACCTAAGAGAGAGAGAGAGGAAACAAGCAGATACACCTGATAAAGAGAGAGATAAGGGAGTGATATTTGAGAGAGAGGGGCTGGGATGACTCTGAGAGAGGCTGGACCTAAAGCCTAAGTGATAAACCATAAAGCCTAAAACCTAAACCCTTAAACCTAAAGTTTAAAATCTAAACCCTAAACCCTAAAGCTTAAATCCTGAAGCCTAAAGCCTAAATCCTAAATAGAGAGAGGGAGAGATAATGGTGAGATAGAGAGTAGAGAATGAAGTAGGGAGTGAGATAGAAAGATAGGGAAGGGAGAGAGAAAAATCTAGAGGGAAGGAGTAAGGTTGGGAGATCAAGAGAGATGGAGAGATAGGGAGAGAGGAAGAGAGAGGGAGAAAGAGAGGGAAGGAAGGAGGGATAGGTAGATATGGAGAGAAAGATAGACACAAAGAGAGGAGGAAGGTTGGGATATTGAGAGATAGGGAGAGAGAGGCAAGGGAGAAGGGGAGGGAGGTGCATGGAGAGAGAGGACAGCTTACATAAGGAAGGAGAGACATGACTGATAGCTGAGGATACTAGTTTAGACTGAGGGCCTAGGGCACAACATTGACCGTAGGGACTAGGCCCCAAGCCCATGGCCGAGGGACAAATGTCCAAGGCCTAGTTTATAAGGCTGAGGGTGTAGGGTTTAGGGTATAGGGATTAGGATTTATGCTATTCAATATAGGGTTTGGGAGATTGAGAGAGAGGATGAGAGGGAGAGAGAGGGAGAATTAGAGAGGGAATGAGAGAGAGGTGATAAAGAGAGAAGTAGAGAGTGAAGGAGGAAGGTTGGAGAGATTGAGAGAGAGAGGTTGAGAGGGATAGGTTAGATAGAGAGAAGTAGAGAGGGAAGGTGGGTAGGATAAAGGGGGAGATAGAGAATATTAGAGAGGGAAATAGGGATGGAGAGAGGGAGGGAGAGAGAGAGATAATTGTGCTCGATAGAGATTAAAGAGGGAAGGAGAGAGTGAGAGAGGGAGAGGTCAAGATAGAGAGAGGAAGATAGAGAGAAGTATATAGCAAAGGAGAGAGAGGAGGATGATTGGGAGATTGAGAGAGAGGGAGAGAGAATTATTGAGGGAGATGTAGAGATTGAGAGAAAGAGATAGAGATAATTATATATAGAAAAGGAGAGATATAGATGGGGAGGAGGGAGGGAGAAGTAGAGTTATATAGAGAGAGAGGGAGAAATAGGGAGGGAGAGAGAGGTGATACATAGAAGTAGAGAGGGAAGGTGGGTGGGAGGAGGGAAGAGATAGAGGTGATATCAAGAGAGAGAGGTGGTATATATATATAGAGAGAGAGAGAATAGGGAAGGGGGGAGGGAGTGAGAGGTAGTGGTGAGATAAAGACAAGTACATAGGGAAGGAGAGGGAGAGGAGGAAGGTGGGGAGATTGAGAGAGAGGGGGAGAGAGGGGGAGAGAGAGGAGGGAGGTAGAGGGATAGATAGAGAAGTATATAGGGAATGATAGATAGTGAAGGAAAAGTAGAGAGAGAAAGGTGAGGGAGGGAGAGAGTGAGAGAGAGAGAAACACAAAGGGAAGGAGGAAGGTGTTGGAAACAAGCAACACTGAGAGGGGGGTGAATCAGTGTTGTCCAAAAATTAAGTTTATTATTCTGATCTTTAACCCACTTAAAACATCCAACCAAAAGAAATATGCATGAACATAAAGAAAAGAACCAAAACACCATAACACAAGGATTTTTACATGGAAACTCTATTAGGGGAAAAACCACAGTGGATGGCCAATCTACAATATGATCTAAGTATAATCAAAAGAAAGATTACAAAATAGGAATGCACTTGCATTCAAGCACATTGCCTAGAGCTCACTGCTCAAAATGGGAAGGCACATTTCCTTACAAAGATTTGGATTAAATCCAAAGGAATGAACTGAGAGAGTAGCATCTACAAATGATTGATTACAGTTTTGGTTAGGCCGAGTAGTCGATCTTTTGTCCTTCTAACTGATTCTGCACTTTTGCTCTGCTCTTCTCTAACTCACTTCACAAAATATTTAATACACAAGTGAAACTGTTCATAATCGCTCAATCACTCTTCTGATATTCACAACACAAATCGAAACACCTTCTTCACACACCAAAATGATATAATTTATCATTTATATATATCCACAACTAAGAATTTAATCACAAAAAATTGGCTTCAATAAAACTTAAAAATATTTACAACTGATGGCTCAAATCATGAATAATATTCAATGCGCATCCATGATGGTCACCCACAAATTAGTTTAGACCCAAATCAAAATGCTCAAGAACAAAAAAAAAAGAGTAAACACTACTTAAATATCTGCGACACGTTATATCAACTAGTTAAACCACCAAACACTCATGAACAAAAAGATATCCAACCGGATCTCCAAACATTCACACAACTTGATACAAGGCACTAAGATTTTTGGATAACAAAATACATACATTGATCAATCTCCCATGAGATCCACATCTCAAAATAACAATAGAAAATATATATGAGAATTGATGAACACAAAACTACTATGTTCTTCCTTTATTGTATTCAATTTTTCTACCACTATGAGAAAATGATAACGTGCAGATCCAATCACCAACTAGGGTTGCCATCAATGGCAACACTAGAAAAAAATTGCAGTGTCTCTTTCCAACAATCCCCCCTTTTGGTATTGATGGCAACACTTAGTGAAAAATGACCAAGTTTTAGATCAATACCAAGATGAATTGCACTACTACTTAAAAAATTTAGAAAGAATCTTCAATCTCATCTCATAAATGCAACTTCCCCTAAGATGAATATACATTTTTCATTGTACAACTCTCCCCCTTTGAAATCTATAGAAAAAATGGGGAAACCAAAAAGAAATCAAAACTTCAAACTATACAAGCATGATCTTTACACAAATTTGAAAATATTTGCAAAATCTCTCTTCAACACACTTAAATTTGTGTCCCAAACCCTTTTGAGACTCTCCAGAATTGTTATGTGACCACAAACTAAATAAGATTGTTTTTATGCAGTCTCAAGATTCATTGGGTCACTAAATTCCATAGCATCTTTGAATTCCTTTAATGCACTCACCATTATTTCAATCTTTGGACCAACTAGTCCTCTGAGCTCACATGCTCTCCCTACAATCCTCTCATTTTCATGCTTCAAGATCCTTATTTTGTCAAGTAGAGATATTACTTAACCTTCTTGCTTTCCAACATCACTAGCTAATGGATCAAAAGCATCATAAATGGTAGCCAATTGATTTTCAAGATCATTCACCTTCTTCTCATTGTCTTCAATAAATTTGGACAAAACCAAACATGACTTATAAGCCTTTCCACCTTCAGATAGAGAATCTTGAATATTCTTCATACAGGTGGCTAACAAATTTTTATCATTTGCAATTAGTTCTTTCAACCTACCAAATATTTTTCCATCAAACTTCTTCTGCACTTTAACCATGGCTAATTTTTTCAAGAGACTCAAAATGAGTACTTACATAATTTATGAGATTCTTCAGTTCACCGGAGGAGGAACTAGATAGATCCTTAACATGCGTTGGCATAATTTTCTCTAGAACTCCAGATGCAAGATTTAATAATTCACTATCCTCAAAGTGAGATTTCAGAATCTCCTCACTGGCCTTAGCTTGTACAAATGATGCAACCTTCATTATCTGAATTTGGGACAAGGTGGATAGATTGATCATGCCTTTGACCAATTCATGATCAAATTCTTCCTGTTGTTCCATCAGAAATTTCTTCACTACCTCAGAAGTGTCTCTTGCTTCCACTAGAAATTCCTTAACTTGAAGCTTTTCTTCTTCAACATTTGGTTCTTCAGTGACTAATAATTGATTTTCTTTAGGAGCTTCAACTTGTTCATTTGGCATCTCCTTTCCTTTAGCTAATATAACCTTAGGAACTTTAGTCTCCATAGATACTTCTATTGCATCCACATTAGGAGGAATCTAAATATCCTCAGTATCTACATTCACCTCCTCATTTATCGGATCAGATACAACATCTTCAACATTCACTTCTTCAACATTGATCTTGTTCTTTGACAAAAATGCTTCCAAGATTTTCTTGTTTTCATTAGCAACAACATTAGTTTCACCAATCATAAGTTTGTTCACCCTTGTTTTGCTTTTGAATTTCTTCTAGTATTTTTTTAGAAATGACTTCATCTCTTGAATAGAAATTTCTGAACATAAGTCTACAAGAATTCTCTTTCTCATATGCTCCTCTTCTATCCTAGAACTTACTCTTCTCATCTCCAAAACCTCATACAGACTCTCAGGTAAACTAGACATAATTTCAACAAGAACTTTATTGAAAATATTCAGATGTTTTATTGTTGCCTCTTCAAGAATTCTTTGTCCTAATTCATCAAAATTTTCATACCATTTGTAGAGGGCCTTGAGGTTTCCATCCTTGACAACAACATTCTCAACTTCTTCAACTGTCACACCTAGTTTGCCAATTTTTTCCTTCTTCTTTGTCATTTCTTCTTCACTGAAATATTTTCTCTTGGTTACCTTTATGGCTTGAGTGTCGGTAGCCTTTATTTCTTTCACACCTTCATCTAAATTAGTCTCCTCATCTTCTAAGATGGCTTCATAGGTTCTTACACTCTTGTTCTTCCTCTTAACAGAAGCCTTTTCTTGAGTTTGCACAAGAACTAGCTTGGTTGCAGGAGTGGATAGGTATGGAGAACTCCTTGTTGATCTAGTATGGGTAGAGGATGCTTCCAAACTAGCAGATTTGGTTCTTGCTAGATCTTTTCCTACTTCAGCTTCATCTCTCATCCTTCTAGATTCTTTCAATACTTCTGTAGATAAACCCATTCTTTTTGCAATGACTTCCACTTCTTCTCTTAATGTTTGAATAAGCTTAGGCTTCTCTAGCTATTCATATGCCTGCATATTCTTTTCAGCATAGGTTCCAAAGCTTTCTTCTGCCTGATCCAGAGGCTTGCTAAAAAAAATTCTTCATAAATTTCCAAGATGTTTTTCACGACTTCATATCCCATAGGCATAATCCATATCATTCTGGGATTAGTGGCTTCCATTAGGCATTGATCAATATCTACCATGAAACAAATTGTATCTTTTTACTTCTCTACAATTGAAGTAGGAATTCTTTCTCTTGCATGCATCATACTCTAAAAGTTTTTGAAGTACCCCTAGAGGGCAGTATTTCTAGTCTGACTATCACCAATTCCATACAATATGTAGACATGTAAAATATACTAATTGACATCGTGCATTTGATCCTGACTCACTAACATCGTTTCTTCCTGAATCATCCCTTGGTCTAATCATTTAATCAAATTCCCCTATCTGATTAAATTCATCAATATTCATCTCTTAATTAAATAAATCATTTTATCTAATTAAATCAATCCATCTGATCTAATTATCCCTATTTAATTAAATAATCAATTTATTTGATTAAATCTCTAAAGTTTGTTCATTAAATTGAATAAATTAAAACCTTATTTGATTTAATCTAACACCATTTCTTTTAGTTAAATAAATCAAAATCCTTATTTAATTATTGTCTTACCATATTCCTCTCTTATTTGATTTAAATAAATCCATAAATCTAAGTCAAATAAGTCACATCATCAAATCTCCTGTTAAATTAATTAACCCTTGATTAATTTAATGTCTCATCCTCTAGATAATGCAAGTTGCACATGAAAATAGATTTAATTCATTTATTAAATACCTATTTTCCTCACAAGGCATCTTTTGGAATATTCTCTCAATTTAAATTCAAAAATTCCAAGTCAACATGTACATCCAACAAGGCATTAACTTCCTCTTACATGTCCTTTGCCTTGAGCCAAGTGGCATTTATTACATTTTCCCTTCCTTCTTGCATGTCATTTCAACAAATTTGAAATTCAAATATTTGCATTTATTGGCACAAACCCCAAATCTTGCACATCCTTCATCCATTCATAGCTTGACAAGTGGCATCATATCATTGGATGAATGTTAGTCCCACATTGTTCAAATTTGGACATTCATCCATCTTGAAATTCTATAAATAAAGAGTTCATATCCTCATTTGATCATCCACAAACATTGCAAAGTTATTATGCTAAAATATTTAGCCATTTCCATCCATCATTGAATTCTTAGATAGGATTTTTGCAGATTTGGCTTGGAGTTCTCATCTTTCATCAAAGTGGATCAATATCATCTTCAACATATCAATATTTCATCATAGGAATTGGGAAAAGGCCAATTTTCACATCAAATTGGCACAAATTCCCCCATGGGATCATGAGTTCGCATATTTAAATTAGGATTCAAGTTATTTCATTGTTTTTATTTGGTTCTTCATTGTTTTCTTTCCTATTTTGAGATTGTAAATGGATTTCATGGGGAATCCTTGTTTTAGGTTGCAATTCCTTGTTTAACTTGTTTACTCATGTTGTTTTGTAGGTACTATGAAAAGGGTTTGTACATTTGGCGCTAGAAGAAGGGTAAATCTCAATTTTTAATTAGTTTTTTTCAAAAAATTTGCATTTTCATTCACACACAAAAAATTCCAATGCTGGGAGCTCAACGTCATTATTTTGGCACTGTAGGCTCATCAGTGTTGCTATATGGCACTGCTTAAAACACAAAATCTGCCACTAGACTTGTCCCACCAAAATATTTGAATTCTAAACTCTGCCGCTGGACTCATTGACTTGCCAAACTTTTTCAAATTTTTAAAAATAGTGACGATGGAAGGAAACCCTAACGCTGGGAAAAAACTTTACACAGTTGAGCTCTTTGTCCCGACACAGAGTGCCACTGACTAGTAAGTGGCGCTATGAGGGCACCGCTGAGAAGACAAACTATGACGCCTTTGTGAGTTGTGACGCTGGGAGATAGTAAAAATGGAAAATTTGATTTTTAGCACATGCTTTTGATTTATGATTAATTTATATTCTATTTTCTAGTTTTTAACTTCTATATTTTCCATAATTTGATTCTTTTTTTTCTCACTTGTAGGTTGGAAATCGAAAACAAAGAAGGAGCATGATTATATTTTGTACAATCAAAGTGTTTTTAAAAACTTTAGTGTCTGTTTAACACTTCTTTAAGAATTTTTTATCTCTTCTTTCTTAGGACACTAATCTTCCTTTGGGTTTAAAAAGAATCTTTTTGTTTATTCCTTGCAAAGGAGCTAAAATGAACCTTAGGATCACAACTTACTAGATTTTGTTTCTTGGATTAACAAATTGAACTAAATATCTTACACTTGTGGTTTGGTGCTCTAAAACAAACTCACATTTTGCTTTGGGGATTTAAAAAGAACAAGAGTAACTTTGTTTTTTGTGAGGGCTTACTTAAACTAAAGCCATTGAAAAAATATGTATGCACTTCTCTCACACTTTATAGCGATCTTGAGAATCAAAAGGCCTTTTTACATGACTTTAGGATGAGACAAAACAATCACCTCCACACTTTGATTTGGGTTTAAAATTGAACATCTTGTGAGAGTTTGAGTGGGGGCATTGTTGCATATATTCTCTCTCCTTGTTGCCAACAAGGATTGATCGAGTTACAAATATTGTTCTTCATTCACTTTTGTTTATCCTAGAGGGTCTGTCTTGAGGAAAAAGTACTGACCTAAGGGAACAACTCAATTGGTAACACTCTAAAGCCAAGAGTATTTCTAGCCGAGATATAAATGTGGATATTGGAAGAAATGTCAATATCACGTGGTTTAATATGATAGGATGGATCCGAAAGAGGACTCTTGCCACATTGGGTCAACTCCTACGAACAAAAAGTCCTTATTAAAACCCATGTGCTAGAATTTTCCAAAATCCCTAATCTATTTGTTGTTGCAAGAACGGTCATTCTAAAGCTGCCCCACACTTTTACAGTCTTCTAGTAGAAATGGAAAGCATGCCATGGGAGTTTCATTGGTGTTGATGCTTGGCTACCCCAATTCATGTTAATGAGTCATGGAAGGGAGCCAGTGGGGTAAAACATCTAACCATTCACTAGAGATAAGCATAGCTAGACTTGTCTAAGTGGGAATCCAACAAATATTGTCTTACACATCCATAGGGTTGTACTTGTTCTTGGTTTGAAAACACAGTGCTTTATTCAAAAACATTTGCAAACAAACATTCAACATGACCCTCAAAATTTCAAACCCTTTGGGAGGAAAATATCATTGACCAAATTCTCATGTTATTGCTTGCCCTTGGGATTACATCCTTAGAGGTTTCTGAGAACTTGAATTTACATCTCAATTTTCCCACTAAAGTTAAACAATAGGTAACCCTTGCCTTAAATTCATCAAAGTTTCACATAATATACCTTGTGAAATGAGATGACGTTGAGACATTGGAAATTCAGTTTGAAAGCTAATCAAGAGTGTGTTTGCGGTAAAAAGAATCCATTAAGCAAATATTAAAGACAATTGGACCCCCCACATGTGTTTCCAATGATTTCACGCAAAATCAATATCAAGAAACCAAAGGTGAAAACCCTTAGTCTGATAGCCAGTCAAGAACGTCTCTCTTTGTTATACGAAGTCAGACAAAGACTTCTTTTCAACTTTTACAAGAAGGCTTCAAGGAACAATCCTAGTTTGTATTCATTTTATTACTGCCAAAACCAAAATCTTTTCAGAGAGTTTGAACATCTTGTTTAGAGAAAAACTTGTTCTTCAATACCTAGGTCTAAGCAAAACAAGTGTCTTTTTTAGGTTCATCTTAGGATCAAATCAAGTCAAAACCTTTTTCGTCCATCCTTCAAAACATCAAAACAAACATCATATCACAATCACCTTTGGAAAATATTGAAATCATCCTTAATATTGGGATTTTTTGGAAAAATAAAAAAATCATCAAAATCATTGAGACTAAATCATTGAAAAAAATTACCAAAATCACCTTTTGGCTAGGTATGTGTAGATGCATTCTTTTGCATATGCTTAGTCAAAATCACCTTGTTTACCTTAGTATATGTAGATGAATCCTTCGTCATATGCTTATTGAAACTATCATCTTGTTTGGATAGGTGTGGGTAGATGCATCTTTCTTCCCACACATATTCAAATTATCATCCTTTGATCAAATCTATCCCTTAGATAATCATCCAAACATCTTAGGGTCTATTTGTTCAAAATAAAAATCAAAATCAAAATCAATCAAGGACTGTAAGAATTGGCTATAAAGGTAGCCACCCAAGATCTAGAGGCCTAATAGAAAGCACAAGCATAAGAGAGATAGAAACAAGATGACAAGAATAAACTGTATTCAATGTCAATGATATGAGAGGATTCTGATTGATTACAAATGAGAGAGATCCCTTGGTTATATAGCCAAGGTGAGAACATAGAAGGGAATAAGATTATGACAAGTTTCATAATCTTATGACATGAGACAACTATGAAAAGTTATCATTCCACCTAAAGTGGAAAAGGATAATGTGATACTTGTCATAATCTTATGCCCTTCTATGTTCTCACCTTGGCTATATAACCAAGGGGTCTCTCTCATTTGTAATCAATCAGAATCCTCTCATATCATTGATATTGAATACAATCTATTCTTGTCATCTTGTTTCTATCTCTCTTATGCCTATGCTTTCTATTAGGCTCCACAAAAGGTGGAAGCGATGAGGTAATGACATGTCAAGTCCACAAAAAGTGGAAAACCTCCAACAACCTCCTATGTGGTCCCTAAGTAAACCTAACTAAGGTGTAATCATGACCTAGGACAAGGTACAACACATTTAATTACACCAACACCCCCCCTTAAGTGCAACTTAGGGAGAATGTACACAAATGCAAAAAATGCAAGATGGGTCCTGACTACTAGGCCATGTTAGGTACCCATGTACAAATGCAATGAAATCTCTCACAAGTGGAGTAAAGATAGAAAAACCCAGTGGGAAAAAACTACACCCCAAAAGAGAGATGAAATACAAAATCCTATGAATATGGCATGAGAAGGATAAAACCCCATGTGAGGAAAAAGTCCCCCCCATACAAGAGAAGAAGAGATACAAGGTAGCCCCCCCTCAATGTACAATGATCACCCATGGAAGATGCTCAAGAAGGAATGAAGAAGCTGCTCCAAAACTATCAAACAACATTCCTCCCTTTAGGAAGAAACAATACCAAAGTTGTATGAATGAAGTCTCCCCAATCCACAAGTGAAGAAGGAAGAACCCTCAAAATGTAAGAAGTCTCTTAAATCTACTCAAAGTTCCTTGTGGTGATGTTGAAAGATGCCTTCCCCAAACCATGTGAAGCTGCAATAGTGTAGTCACTTCCTAGAACCTATGAGAACCCCTTTGCAACAACACTCGCATCTACTAAAAAAGACAACTCAAGATATAGCAAGGATGTAGGTAGAACATACTCCAAAGATGATGTCTCCTCAAGAGAGAAAGTGGCCTCCTCCAACTGTTGTACATATGAATCCACAATCACATCAACCTCAAAAGACTGATCATGTAGAGGAGGGTCAAAGTGTTCCCTTGCAACAACTGAAGAAGAATCACCTTCATCAAAGAGAAGATGTAAGTAATCAAGTGTGTCTCCCAAGTCTGCAATGTAGGACTCCACAAATAAACTGCCAATGTCTATCAAGTAGTCATCCCATGAAGCTGCTACTAGAAGACAAGGTATGCACTGTTGCACCGAATCACAAGGAACTGAAACTCTTGGAACACAAGTGTCATTAGGTACATCAGTCAATGTAGAAGATGGAGTATCAACAATAGGTTCAAGAACCTCGGGGGTAGAGAGCACTCCAAGATTCAAGTAACCATACTCAATCTCCTCAAGCGTGTCCACATTAGGGTGAATTGAATCATCAATAGGAGCAAAATATGAGAAGGTGTAGAACTGAGAACAATGATCAACCTCCCCAACTGCAACAAGAGACTTGCTATGCAAATCTCAAACAATGACAAAATCTGGTGTGAACTCTACACTGTTTCCTATACCACTATGTGTAATTAGATAGATGGAAAGGATGTTCCTTAACAAAGTAGGCACACATAGGACATCATTAAATGCTCCACCTTCAACATCAAGAGAACCCTTCCCAAAAACTGCCAAAGAAGTGTTGTTGGCCATCAAAATGGGTGGTGATGAACAAGAATCAAATGAAGAGAACATATCCTTGGATGAAGTCATATGATGTGAAGCTCCTGAATCAAGGATCCACCTATCTGAATTGGAATCTACAAAAGCAAGAAATGCTTTCCCCTTATGTTTCTCATGTTGAGATGATGTAGAAGGAGAAGAGCTTGATGTTGTTGCCATGAGATTTGTTCCTTTTCCCTTAGTAGAAGTGGAAGGGGATGAGTCCTTCTCTTGATATGCAACTGGAAAGTTGATGTTGTTCTTCTTAAGGATGATTTTCAACTCATTGATTTGCTTAACATGACAACGATGCTCATCATGACCAATCCTTTTGCAATATGAACATGTTGGTTGCTCCCTCTTGTTTGAATAGTTGTACTTCTTTGAAGAAGATGATGTCGATGAGCTTTGTTGTGGAGAAGTGGATTGTTTGTTCTCTCCTTGTGGCTTTGGTGAAGATTTCTTTTTGTCCTTCCCTTTACCATCCTTGTTGTTTCCATGATTGGCCATCAATGCTTTTGAAGTTGAAGACTTGAGAATCCCCATGCTTATCAAATTTTCTTGCTCTAACATCAAAATTTTTGTAAAAGCGTCAAATGTAGGCATAGTGAAAGAACTACCAACTATCAAGTGATGGGTTTGGAAGCTAGAAACAAATGCTGCATATTATGTGGAAGCTTTTCCAACAAATTGTAGACCAACTGTGCACCCTTCTTATCAATACCACAATCCTTAAGTTTTTCTCTTAGCTCATTTTCCTTAGTGCCATAGTCTTGGATTGTAACAAAATTCTTGGGATCTAACATTGTGAGATCATTGTCAAGTTGATAACCTCTAATCTCATCAACTTGGCCATACAATTGACCAAACTTTTCCCAAGCTTCTTTAATTGTTGTACACTTATCAATTTGAAAGATTAGATCTTTTGATACATATTTCCTTAATGTTCCAAGATCCATAGTACTTTTATTGAGCCAATCCAAATGAGCAATAGGATTAGCTTGAGGATTAGATGGTGCAACAATAGTTCCATCAATATAATGAGTTAATCCTTTTTCCATTAACTTACTCCAAGCATCAATTTTCTAAGAAGCATAGTTATGTGGAGTTAACAAGGGAAACTTAGGAGAACCCATAGCAGCAACATGAAAGAGAACAAGAGAGAGATAGAGAGGCACAATCACTCAAGACACCCCCCCAAATTCACTCAATCAAAGAACCCCCCCACAAAAAGATGAATTGGCACTTTATAATTAGTGCGCGTATAATGGCCACTTGCAAGCCAAGCAAAGTGGCTGTCTAATTTTCAATGTTTTACAACAATATTAATTAGGCTACAATAGACTCAAATGATTGATACAAAAGACCAACTAAGATCTTATCTTTTACAAATGCCAAAATAGGCCAAAAATGACCAAGTGTTGAAAGTACAATTTTTTATCACAATTACTATAAAATGATAGCACCACTGTGAAGTTCAGAAAAAATCATGCACTTTAAAAAAAAATGGCACCTAAAAAGGAGTTCGTATGAGCCTAAACGGAGCCCCGGAAGTTGCAAAAATGGTGACAATCAAGCAACACCTGAGACAAATCCAATTTTATGGAAAATACATGCACCAAAATTAGAAAATAATTCTACCACTAAGATGTACATGAAAAATGAGCCTAAATAAAAAAAAATTGCACCAAAAAAGGCCTCAAAATGACCAAGTTATGAGCCTCTGAAGTTGAACTGCAAAATCAAAAAGCTCAATGGAGAGGCGTCTACAAATTTTCAAAAGGTGCTGCCACAGTGCTGACATCATCCAATCGCTATGTTAAATTTGATGGTTGTTTGACCATCACCGTCCCATCACCATTGCCATAGAATCTTGACAGAATATTTTGATTCCTCACCGGAATATTTTGCTGGGAATGTTTGACAGAATATTCTCATGATGCTAACAGCTTGCCGGAATATTCTACTATCGTATTTGGAAAAACCGACCACCAATTTGAATTACCATCGGGAGTTTTTGACACTTTCCGGCCACCGGTACTTAGTGGGGCTGCAGGGGCGTGGCCATGTGGCATCGGCCGACGACAGACGTACCCTGTGGGCTGCAGGTACCTGCAGTTGCAGGTACAGTCTGCAACTGCAAACTTCAATTTTTTTTTTAATTTTTTGATTATATATATATATTTTTTTCTTTTAAAATTTTTACAATGTGAAAATAATTTTTTTTTTTTAAATATTTTTCGTAGATATAAAAAAATTTGAAAAATTAAAAATTCGTACCGACTATCATAATGGCTGGGCCATACGGCTCGGCTAGCAATTTTTTTTTGCCTTGACGAACAAGTTGCTCCAATTTGGATGAATTGGCAGTCGATCTTAGGGTTTTTGGCCCTTCTGAGCATGATGGAGATGTCCTTTTTGGCTGAAAGTGCTCCGATGTGGTAGCTAGCTCCTAGGTCTGGCAACCATCTCTAATCTTCAACCCTTTGTAGATTTGGCCTCCAATGTCCAATTGAGATGAAACAAAAGGCAACTCTGACTATCTCGGACACTCCAGATGCAATGGCAAGCTTAGATCTAATGCAACAAGCTCCCAAAATGCTCCTGCAATACAAGGCTAAAAATAGAACCCTCCAAGAATCTCTCCAAAAGACTAACTAAAGGCACTCTAAAAGCTCTGATACCATGTAAGAATTGGCTATGAAGGTAGCCACCCAAGATCTAGAGGCCTAATAGAAAGCACAAGCATAAGAGAGATAGAAACAAGATGACAAGAATAAATTGTATTTAATGTCAATGATATGAGAGGATTATAATTGATTACAAATGAGAGAGACCCCTTGGTTATATAGCCAAGGTGAGAACATAGAAGAGCATAAGATTATGACAAGTGTCATAATCTTATGACATGAGACAACTATGAAAAGTTATCATTCCACCTAAAGTGGAAAAGGATAATGTGATAATCTCCACAAAAGGTGGAGAGATAATCACATGATGTGTCCAAAAAAGGTGGAAGTGATGAGGTAATGACATGTCAAGTCCACCAAAAGTGGAAAATCTCCAACAACCTCCTATGTGGTCCCTAAGTAAACTTAAATAAGGTGTAATCATGACCTAGGACAAGGTACAACACATTTGATTACACCAACAAGGACAAATCTTAAATCAAAATCTGAAACATATCCTAAAGTTCCAAAAAGCCTAGTATCTCCTTCAAGACTTACCAAAAGATCATAACATCCACATCATTCATATTTTACATCATATCATCACCTTTAGATCCTCAAGATATTCCAAATTTTTTTTGCTTTGAGACATAAAATAAAGATCAATCCAAGGAATAAGGAGATTCATCTCCCATAGTCTTGAAGGTTGATCCTTGTTTTATGGTTCTAACTAGATCTCAATACAAGAAGGGAATGGAAGCCAACAAAGAAACACCCGCTTCAAGTGATCTTAGCCAAAAAAATGTTGAGATAAATCCCACTAAGTCAAGCAATCCATTAACCATTTCATCATCCCAAAATCTGCCAGAGGAAAAACAAGGAGAAGATCTTACCTTTGGAATGTCTCATGACGAAATAACAAAAAATGCTTCAAAATCTGGAAACCCATAAGATTGTCAATATCATGATGAGGCTTAACCCTTCACTATGCATGCTTGAACTAGCAAAGTAAGGGGCCAAATTGCCTTCATATTTTGACATGAGCACCATAATAGAGACATCTTTTCCTCCCATCTCATCCACCATCCCCATTTCATCTACACCCCCATCTCAAAACATCACACAAAACATCCTGCAAATCACAACTTCGTTCACTCCAACCCAACCCAATGTTAATAAGGGAAGAGCATTTCTCAATGCAATTCAAACACATCCCCTTGTTAATAATCAAAATTTGGATGCAAAAACTACCTTAGAACAAAATGTACCTCAAAACCCATTACACAAAAATATTTCTCTCACCTTTCATCATGATCCATCATCATCATTTTTTCACACAAAACCTCAAACACCTCTTCTCAGAAATTCGCAAGAAGAGGGAGATATGTTCAGACTAGGGGGAATCTTCGATACCATAACACAACTCACACCCCTTAAATTTCCACCACTGCCATTGTCATCTACAAAACTCCTTGGTTTAGGGCTTCCCCCTCTACCAAGTATTAATCAAAATAAAATCTCAACCATTAATCAAAGCACTATGCCAAACAGTCAAAACTTGTCGTTGATATCACAACAACAAACGACAAACATACAAGCAATGGCTACATCATCAAACACCCCCTTAGCATCACAAAGCATGGTATCTCAAGGAACAATCACATCAATAGCACCATCCATCACACAAAACATCAACACCACCTTCACAAACACCATCCCGAATCCACCACCACCAACTTCCACCACATCAAGTCAATACAATGCAGCATTGCAAGCTGCTTTTCAAAGAGGATACCAACAAGTTCAAAAATAGAAAGTTTTATATCTAGCTGCTTAACAAGCTACTCAAGTTGCGCAAGCTGCCCAAGCAGCCCAAGCTTTATTACAAAAATAACAACAACAACAACAAGCCACTCAAGCTGCACAAGCATCACAAGCACAAAAGGTTGCTCAAGCACAACTTCTATTGCAACAACAAGCAGCACAAGCACAAATAGCCCAAGCGCAAGCACAAGCACAACTTCTTTCACAAGCAGTGCAATTGCAAGAATATCAACAAGCATTAAAGCAATACCAAGAGCAACAAGAAGCAATAGAATTGGCAGCCCAACAACAAGCACAACAACAAGCATTGTTAGAACAAAAACAAACATAACAAAAAGAATAAATCTTAGCGCAACAACAACAAGATCAACAACAAGCGTTGTTCATACAAAAGCAAGTAGAAGCCTACTTCACCTGCCAAAACATACATATACCATCAAACAACGCACCAACCAACCCATCCATCCAACCAACGATTGAAACACCCCAAAAAACTTTCATCCCACCCCCTGATCCCCAAAATGATGCGACGACACAACTTAGGTTGCTTTCACAACAAGTTCTCGACCTTCAATCAGGATGAACAACCAAAACACCAAGAAACTTGTGTCCCTATCCATTTGATAGGAGCCTAGACATGAAACCATTCCTCAAGGGATTTGAAATCCCCAAATTTGACAAATATCAAGGGATGGGAAACCCTAAAGACCGCATCAGGGAACTCCAGGTTCATTGCATGGAGGTCACATATGGTGATACTTATCTGATGCGACTATTTCCTAGGAGCTTAGCCGGCCTCACTATAGAATTTTTCTCTCACTTACCTTTAGGAATTAGAACATTCCAAGAAATTAGAGATGCATTCATTAAAAATTATGCATGCAATATCACAATGGATGTTAGTCTCGAAGAACTCTCAGCTCTAAAACAAGGAAAGGGTGAATCATTCACCTCATTCCTACAATGATGGCGATCCAAGGCCAATTGGAGCAAGTGGACCATGCCAGAAGAACATGAAGTGTGCACCATCATAGCCAACCTTGAAGGATGCTTGGAATTTCATCTCAAGGTTCAGGGCATCACCACATATGAGCAATTGATCTCCAAGGCACTTAGCATCAAAAGAGCCCTTGTGAATCAACCCGCATAATCAACATCATATCACGAACAAAAAAACAACCATCCACCATCAAATTGCAATGATAAACCTCGCACGTTGGCAAGGAACAAAAACATCACTAATGATGGCATCATTGATGCCAAGATGGTCATTACTGGTCCACACCAAAATACACCCACACCACAAACCCAAACACAACACCAAAACAATCATCACATAACATACCATCCTAACAACAATCTAACCATCAATAATCTCAAAGACCAAAGAGGACCACCCTAACACAAAATTTATCCCAAATGAAAATACACCATTTTGGGGGAACCCCTTGAGGACATAATGAAAAGTTGATCGACGAAAAACTCATCAAGCCTCCTACATTTGAAAATTACCAGGAACCCAACATCAAACCTCCTTGGTCTAACAAGAATCAACTTTGTGAATTCCACAAAATCAAAGGTTACACTACAAACAGTTGCATGAGACTCAAAAACATCATCCAAGATCTCATCAATAAAAAAATCATAAATGTGGAACAACCTATGGGAAATCAGGATCTTAAGATATATATGAATCCGATGTCGAATCATAGTAACAAAATAAATAAAAATGATAAAGGGAAGGGAATTGTAAATAATGTGTATGAAATAGTTATTGGGTCCCTAAATGAAGACTGCATGGTCATCACCATCAAGGGCCCCCATGCCAAAGATTGTGGAGTCACCACAAGAGGCTAAAAAGTCACCATTGTAGGATCATCCCAACCAAATAGAGTCCCCTCATCTAGATCTATTCTGCATGACTACAATGTCTTAGATCAACTCAAGAGAATTCCAACACACATCTCCATCATGGATTTGTTAAAAATATCATCAGCTCATAAAAAGATCCTTGAAGAAGCATTGGCCTCATCCACTGTCCCCGTAGATCTCGATGCAGAGCAATTCCAAGCTACGGTCGAAAATATCATAACACCTAATCTTCTTACATTTTTTGACCAAGATTTCCCTGCCCAACCATCTCACAACCATGCACTTCACTTCGAAGACATTGCACATAAGAGAAAAATCAAAAGGGTCTTGGTGGATGGAGGTGTAGGCTTGAACATATGTTCCCTAAGCCTTATCAAACAGTTGAAAATATCAGAAGATTCTATCGACAAAGGAAAGGGCATCACGATAAGAGCATATGATGACCAAGAAAGAGTGTCTCAAGGCATGATTAAACTCCCTAGTAAAGTAGGGCCGACTCTAATGGAAACCACTTGTTAGGTTTTGGACCTTGACTTGCCATATAATATCCTCCTGGGCTGCCCATGGATCCATGTGATGAAAGTCGTAGCATCAACCTTCCACCAATGTGTGAAATTTACACATAATGGAAAAGAGGTTACTATCCATGGAGATCCAGAAGTGTTTTCATATTGCAAAAATCTTGAGACCAAGTATTACAAAATTCCCCTAGTGCCAAAAAATGATGAGGGCCCATCCACATCATACATCGACCTCGCCACCCTCACATCCACTTCTGAGATAGAGACACCCACCATTCCCACCATCTCTAACATCAAACTCATCATCCAGGAAGACGACTGTGGAAGTTACAAGCTCCCTAACAATGCTTTTGTGATAGGAGAGTTACTACAATCTCCTAGATCACGGGGACGTCCACAAGAAAATCAAGCTTCCGCATCACACACGTATCCTGAAGATTATCCCGAATTCACAAGATGGGGAGACCTTGGCTAGGAGGCTGTTGAAGTAGATCCATCACACATGTTATATCAAAATGAAAGACCGATACCTGAATTACCAATGGACGAGACAAGCAAGGGCCTACAAATGATGCTCACAATGGGCTATGATATAAATCAAATATTGGGACAAAATGACAATGGCCTCATAGTACCTATCATGCCAGAGATGTGACCAATAACAAATCTTGGCCTTGGATGCACTCTGACGAGTATAACCATATGTGGCCAAAGTCCTTTGGTTAGAATGGTTAAAATTTCTCCTCAGCCAATACTAGTAGAAGTATGCTCACCAATATCCATAGATAGAAACATACATAACTTTATAACTGAGGCCTATATTAGCAGTGATGACAAGGATACCATGACCAATCTACCTAGGTTATTTGAGGATACCACCCTTTGCATGATTAGTACCTTATCTTTCAAATCTGATCATCAAAATCATGAGATCCACTTAGTCTATCCACAACTCATCGACCATGACCAATGAGGCACTCTCAAAATTCATGGGATTGAGGGATAACATTCCAGATGGAGATCACAAGGTAGGGTCTATAATGGATTTGGACACACATGCTTATTATGGGGAAATGATTGAATCCTTCAATTGCAAAAGTGAGAAACTAAGAATCATATCTAATTTCTTGAGTGAAAACCACACTATGTCACTTTGTGACAAGAAAATAGTAAAAATAAATGACATATCCAATGGTGAAAACCTCTCTGAGGTGCTTGAGGATGAAGGATTCAATCTTCCCTTAAGAGTTATTCATTAGGAGAAGTCAACAGTCTTGGCTAAAAAATGCAATCCTGTCAACCTAGGAACAAAGGAGACCCTGCATATCACATTCTATGTGGAATCACTATTATCAGAAGAGCAAGAACTCCTAGTAGCATTCCTAAAGGAAAGGAAAATAAAATTCACAAGGAGTTATGCGGACATGCTAGGGCTTGATCCAAAGACTATGGTTCATCACTTAGCAGTATATCCAGAGGCAAAGCCAGTCAAACAAAAACTTTGAAAAATGCATCCTCAAATCACCTTATTGGTCAAAATAGAGCTCAAAAAGTTGTTAGATGCAGGGTTCATCCAACCAATCGATTATCCAAAATGGGTGTCAAATTTGGTACTTGTTTCAAAACCTGATGGAGCCATTAGAATCTATACAGACTTCAGAGATTTGAACAAAGCCTATCCGAAGGATGATTTACCACTTCCCAACATCGACATGATAGTAGACATGATGGCAGGACATGAGATGCTATCATTAATGGACGGATTTTCAGGATACAACCAGATCATGATAGCAAAAGAAGATCAACATAAGATGGCTTTCACTTGTCCATGGGGGACCTACTGCTGGAACATGATGCCATTCGGCCTAAAGAATGTAGGAGCAACATACCAAAGGGCCATGATGTTGATATTCCATGACATGATTCATAAAATAGTCAACGACATTCTAGCTAAGTCAAGAAAAAGAAAAGATCATATAGCAACCCTAAGTGCTATCTTTGACAGACTAGAGGAATACAAAGTCAGAATGAATCCTAAGAAGTGTGTCTTTGGCATACAATCAGGTAAATTGCTAGGATACATAGTCTCCATGAGGGGTATTGAGGTGGATCCAGAAAAAGTAAAAGAAATCTTAGAGATGGAAGCACCAAAGACATTAAAACAATTGAGAGGTCTTCAAGGCCTCCTACAATCCATTTGACGATTCATAGCACAACTGGCAGACAAGAAGAACCCATATTCTCACCTACTCCACAAGGGGGTAGCGTATAAATGGGACACAAAGTACGAAGAAGAATTTAACAAAATTAAAGAATATCTACTGACACCGCCAGTCTTAATGCCACCCATCCCAAAGAAGCCATTGATATTATATGTGTCAGCAACAACAACAACACTTGGGGCTCTCTTGGCTCAACATGATGAAAACGGAACAGAGAGGGCTATCTACTATATCAGTAGGACAATGGTTGGTCGTGAGCTAAACTATTCATTCATCGAGAAAGCATGCCTCGCAGTAGTGTTTGCATCACAAAAATTTAGACATTACATGTTGGCACATAAGATAAAGCTCATTGCGCAAATTGATCCCCTCAAATACCTACTATCAAAGGAAATGCTAACCAGAAAAATTAAAAAATGGGTAATGATATTATCAGAATATGACATCGAGTATGTGGAGAGGAAAGCAGTCAAGGGACAAGTCATCGCAGACCAACTAGTAGAAGCACCTATTTATTCTGAGAATCCTCCCTTCTCAGAGTTTCTAGATGAATCCATCTTTAACCTCAACATAGCCAAGCACTGGAAACTATACTTCGATGGCTCATACACACAACATGGATCAAGAGCTAGTATCTTCTTCATCACCCCACAAGGGGATTTCATACCAAGGTCATATAAACTAGAATTTCCTTGCACTAATAACATCACAGTATATGAGGCTTTAACCATAGGTCTCAGAATAGTAGTGCAATGGAATATCATAGCTCTGAAAGTGTATAGAGACTCTCAGTTGATCATAAATCAATTCAATAATGAATATCAGACCAAGGATGACAAGCTCACTCCATACAAGAAATTGGTGGAGACTCTTAAGGAATCTTTCATTGAAATAACATTTAAGAAAATTCCTAGAACCAACAATAGAGTAGCAAATTTCATGGCAACATATGGGTCCCTATTGGATATCCCCAACAACATTCCAAAATATGAATTCTTGATTGAGCAGCTTCTCGTTCCCACATTCAAGGTACCAAAATTAGAATATGTGTGTGAAATCGTTGGTCCTGATGATCCTTGGTACCATGACATCTACACATATCTTCACATAGGAATCATACCCACTAACCTACCATCAAACCTAAAAATAACCTTTTTTTAAAAAAGGCATCCAAATTTGTCATCCTAGGAGATACCCTATACCGTAGGAGCATAGAAGGTACCTTACTACGCTGCTTAAATGTCGAGGAGGCATTAACCGCTCTAACCAAAGTACACAATGGTAATTGTGGTTCACACTCGAGTGGAATGACCATAGCCAAGAAACTACTAAGGATGGGGTATTATTGGCCCATGATGGAAAGAGAAGCACATGATCATGCCAAGAGGTGTCTAAATATCAACATCATGGGGACCTCATCCATGCTCCAGTTCAAGAACTTCACCTGACTATCACACCGTGGCCCTTTTCGCAGTGGGAACTCAATCTCATTGGGAAAATCACACCCACCTCATCCAACGGCCACAAATTCATCATAACTACAACTAAGTACTTCACAAAGTGGGTGGAAGCCATACCCATGACGTATATCACTAGAAAGAAGATCTCAAAATTCATCCTGAACTATCTCATTTGTCGTTACAGTGTCCCACAAGCCATTATCTCTGATAATGGGACACCATTCAAGAACCAGAAGGTTCGTGACTTGTGTGAGAAATTCAAAATCTAGCATCACTTCTCCACCCCATACTATCCCCAAGGTAATGGCCAAGCAGAAGCTGCAAAAAAACCATCCTCAAAATCCTCAAGAAAATAATCAATGACATAGGTCATGATTGGCATCTGCAGCTTAATCCTACCCTTTGGGCCTATCAAACCAGCATCTGCACACCCACTAGCGCCACTCCATTCTCCTTGGTTTATAGATCAGAAGTTGTTTCCCCATTGAGATTGAGCTCCCATCCTTCAAGATATCACTGCAAAACCTCATCACAGATGAAGAATATCAGGTATCAAGACTAAATGAGCTGGAGTTACTAGATGAAAGATGGATAGATACTTTAAATCACTTGCAAGTATATTAAAATAGACTCAAATGGAGCTACAACAAGAAAATCAGAAGCATGACTTTCCAAGTCAGAGAACAAGTCTTAAAAGAAAATCAAAAGAATGTCCCAAACCCAAGCAGCAAAGGCAAGTTTGAACCTAATTGGTTAGGACCTTTCATCATCACAGCAAGTTATAAGTCAGGGGCATATCAGTTATCAACACCCGAAGGGGAACCTCTACAGAAGCCAATGAATAGCTCCCATCTCAAAAAGTTTTATGCCTAAATCTTTCAAGGTATAGAACCAAAAAATCCAAAAAAAAAAAAAATGTCCTAAAAAAATGGTTACTTCAACAAAAATCTAGCAAACAGGTGTCTTGGTAACAACAAAAAGAAAAAAAAGAAAAAATCCAAAAAAAAATCAGAAAAAGGATAAAAAATAGTAAAGAGAAAAAATTGTCCTCTAGTGAAAACCACTTTGGTGGCACTTTGGGCAAGTACCTTGGTGAAAACTTGGCAAACAAGTGCCTTGTGTAAATAAGCACTTTCCATCCACCAGGATCTTTATGACTTGTTTGGCATCATTCATCCATTTCACTTCCATCATCCATCACATTCAAGTCTCCATCCATCACTCATCCACTCGCATCCCCACCATAGCTTGGTCCTGTTTTTGTATCATGATCCCTCCTAGTACTAATCATTTCATCCTCAAGGTTAGTTTGTCCTACCTTTATCAGAGTAGTCTATTGCATCATACTGGGGGCATGTTCTCATCAGATTAGATTCATGTATATTCTTAAAGTCCTCAAAAATAGAAAATCCAAAAACATCAGAAATATTAGAATATCCAAAAACATCAAAAATTCAGAAAATCTAAAAGCATCTAAACATATCAAAGTCCAAAAATAGGTCAAAAAATTCATTCAAAGAGTCAAAAACAAGGTCATCTTGTTGAACTACATCATCTCTAAACTTGAATGTAGGAAAGGTTGATCTTTGATCATCCCTTGAGACATTTAGGTCAGTCCTATAGGAGTCCATCATAATAAACTGACATTTCATCATGTGTATCATCATCTATAAATCTATCAAGTTGTCGGTCAAACTACGTGGTCTCTGCGTATATAATGTAGGCAAGGCTAATATGTTTATTAGCCCTTGAGACCCCTAAGATAGGTCCTTAGGTTAGTCTCTTGGTCAAAATCTTAGAAAAATCCCAAAAACATTAGAAAATCAAAAAATCAAAACATTTGCAAAATCCTGAAAATTACCAAAAATAGCCTCAAAACATTGCAAAACATTGCAAAACATCTAAATATTTGAAAAATCCATCCATCTCCTCTCACTTTCACCCACAATAACACCAATCATAATAAATGGATCATCATCATCAACCTTTGGTGAAACAGTTGAAAACAAGTCTAGCTAATTAAAAGTAAAACTCCAAATGTCAAGTCTTAAATCTAAGCCAGTGTGTAAGTAAGTTGGTCGTCTCTTCATATTGGCAGCTTATCATCCAGTTGGTCCCATATCAAGAATCCCTTAGAACACTTTGGGTAAATGAAATGACGTGCCACCATCCACTAACATGTCCTAGGATGAATCCTTCCTACAATGGGCATTATCTTTTGGCAATAAGTTTCGGTTAATATCCTTAGAAAACACATTCCCTTTTGGTTAGCAGTATTTAAGAGCATTAGCTTGTTTGTGAGATTTATCTTTTTCTTTTTACTTATCTTATTTTCCCTCATTCCAAGGACATCTTAATGATATCCCAAAATGGAGGATTTAGAGAAATAGGAATGGGGCAACAATCAGTATCTTTTGTCTACTATGCTTGTTGGATGTTCTTGTAATATAACCTCTATGAATACTTGCTTTGTTAGATATGTATGGAAGAAGTCTAGGGAAACTTGTTGACTATTACATGGATAGGTTTACCATTTTCGTGTTTTGGTCTGAGGTGCCTAAAACTTCTAAAGTGCATCCTAGCAAGGTTTTCGTATGTCAAGTGTGAACAAGAATATTCCTATCTACTTGTCAAGTCAAAGTTCATCTCATGGGGTACAATGCCATCCTAGTTTTCTATACCTTGATGCATCGTACCAAGTGTGTTATCAAACATAAGAAAATTTGACCCTTTGAAAATCCCAATTGCTCAGCAAGTAATCATCTTCATCATAATTATCATTTGCATCATCATGTGTCTTGTTGAAATAAATTATTTTCTTACTAACCACACTAACAAGGTACTATGACAGTTGTTCATCATCGCCATCATCATCACTGATTCTACATCCACAAATCATTAGCATATCACATAAACATATCACATAGGAATCATAAACACATTTGCATAAACATATCATATAGGAACATACGCATTGAATTTTTATGATCATATAAACAATTTATCATAAACATTCTTCATAGATAGATACATCCATGTCATTGCATTTAACCCAGTACATTGCATCTCATGGTATTATATCAATAAATATTCATTTGCATTTCATAACAATTTCATATCACCATCTATCATCTAAATCATTGCATAACATGAACAAAAGAATTCCATAATCATTTTTGCATAATCATAATAATATAAGAATTGAATTCAATAGGCATACATACTTGCATAACATAAGTGACATCATATCATCACATTACGTTCACATTATGCATCAGCATATCACTTTGCATTAACATATCATTGCATCACATACATCATCAGTAATTACAATAACATTTGTTATTCTAAACATCTCATTATGCATTAACACCATTTCATTTGCATCATATTATGACCATCACATTTTCATATTTCATTACCCATATTGTCTCATAAATAACATCATAAAACATTTATTACATAAAGCATTCCACATAGGCATAGACGTATAAAATTCATATATGCATCCATTCATTAACATTTCATAAGCATAATTTACATATCATTTCACATATCGGACCATTTCATTTTGCATTATCATAAATAAACCATCACATTTGCATATCATAGGTGAACATAATATAGATCTATTAGTCATAATCATAACACATGTATCATCATCAGAAATAAACGCATCCATAGAAGACATCACTAAAAAGTATATAGAAATGAATGCATCCATAACATATAGAAGTAGAACCATACATACATACATAAGGATAACACATTGCATCACATCAAAAGCATCATCAACTCATATATATATATATCATCAATAATGTCACTGTCATAGTACAAAGAATAAATTGGATCGCTATATATATATGTCAATCGATATAAAAGGCCCCCTCGAGCTATCAAAAACACGCCCATAAGGCACAAAAAATACATCATAATATCTCGATCAAGCTCGGTCCCAATGAATGCTACTCTTGCCCCTGTCACCATGACCCTCTGGTGGTCTCTAGCTGGCTCACTCTGAATACTCTGGGACCCACACTGCTCTGGGTATGGCCTCATAATAAGCCTGCTGGTAGTACTCTACCTCTTGAATGGCATCCCTGTAGGATTGCACTGGCATTGTACCCTGGGAGGAGGAGGCTATCATACTCTCGATCTGCTATTTCTAGCCTAGCTCTATGGCTGCCTGTAGCTCTGCAACCTATCTCTGTTGCATAGCCTAATCCCTCTTGGCCCTAAGCTTCTCTCTCTTAGCCTTTTCCTAGTCTCTCTCCACTGTCACCACCTGAACCTAAGCTTGCCGCTACAAAATCAATGCATCTCAAGTGTCTACCTATCCCTGTGGCTGCACATATGGCTACACCCAAGGATGATCCTCATCTCATGGTGGCTCCTGTTGCTAGTCTTGTATATGTACATCTCTATGACCTAGTGAGACTGGAGGCACACCTGGTGGATCCTGTCGAATCTCAACCCTCAGTCCTTGCCCCAATCCTCTCCCTCTACCTCTAACTCTATGTGGATCTAGATCCTCACCTGGAATGGTCAATTGAAGTGGAGGTCTGAACTAGTCCCTGTAGGCCTGAGTGATGCCATGATCTGCTAGGGCCTGATCATAAGCCCACGGTTAGGCTACCAAGTGCCTAAACTTGTCAACTTCCACCGATGTGGGAATACCATGTCCCCATGATATATGTGTCATGCTACGAGCAAAGACAGCTACATAACCATCATTTGGTCGGCGGCTCTCCTAACTGATGTTGTACTTGCCCAAGTAGGTACCTCTCAATCATCGTATGCTCCCGCCCCTACATGTAATGGTCCTAGCGGCAATAAAAGATTTGATCAGCATCATTGGCCCATCTGGGCCGACCAAGGTACGGTCTCCAAGTGAAAACAAGCATCTCATCTAGGACCCACCTCCAATAGGGGATCCCGTGCTTGCTAGTGTGTGTAAAGGACACACTGCCTTTGTATCATGCCACAAGGGGATCATCTACTCCCATCAGAACTAGAACGACATGTGGACGCAACACAAAAATGTGCTCCCACACCCAGACATGAAGTAAGGCCACTCTAGCCTCCAGCGCTCTGTCGTCCATGTATACATACTCGTGCAAGTCTCGGTAGAGTGAGGCGAGAAGAATAGGCCCCTAGGAAAAATGAATAGGTCTATCTCAGACCATCCACTACCAGTAATACCCCTAGGCAAGATTGAAATATAGCCCTGATTGATCAGGGGCAACAAGACCCAAAATAATAGTTGCAACCACCCAGCAGTAGGGAGGTGCAATAACCCTGTAACGCTCTAACTCAATATGTCCCTCACAGTAGATGATGTCCCATGTGGTGAGGACTCTAATGCAGAACTCGCATCTTCATTCATGTTAAAGATCACTTAGCAACCATGAATAGGCAATCGTAAAATGTGCCAAATGTCCTCCAAAGTAATGGTGGCCTTGCTAATGGGAAGATTAAATGACGATGTCTCGTTGTGCCATCTCTCGACTAGCACTGATAACATCCAAGTGAGTGTGCATAGGCACTATGTATGCAATGGGCCATAATCCCATAGCTCTCAATCGATCCTGGTCCCTATCGCTCAGGTCCTGTAAGATGCTAGCCAAATCCCATGACCAATGCTCCCAAGAGTAGAGCTCACGTGTGACATTCTGCATTAAGGAAGGTCAATGTGTTAAATTTTTTGAAAATTTCCAAGTTGAACTCTCCAGAAGGTCCCTAGCGATGCAAAAAGGCACCACTATGGCGCACTTTCTCCCCTAGCATCACAGTTTGTGTGAAATGAGCGATGTCGTGGCACAATTTTGTCAAACCAGCCCGCTAAGCCCGAGCCCAGTATCGAAGTTTTTTAACTCCGAACTACACCATTGTGGTGCAACAAGGCATTATGCGATGCACTTGAAATGCCGAGTGGAACTATATAGCACCGCTGGAGGCAAGCTCCCCTTTTAAAGCATTAATTATGACATTAAATGAAAAGACTAAGCTTGGGTAAGGGTCACATACCGATGCCCCGATGCCAGGTGGCCGCTGGTATGTCCGAAGTCGATCAGTGATGTGTAGGGGAAGTTGTTGTTGTGCCATATTGCTAGAGATTCAAAGCTCAAATCTCAAGTTTGCTAGTGGAGGTGTGTGAAAATGACTTGAAAGTGGCCCCTCGAGCCCCTTTTAAGCCTAAAAATTAAGGTTTTTTAACCCTAAAAGGTTGTCCTGCTAGGGTTTTGGACCCCCAAACCTATTTTTGTCCATTTGAGGCTTGTTTTTCATTGTTTTATTGCATTTAGAAATGTTTTTATCCTACCAGAGCCCTTTCAAACCAGTCAGGTACTTTGTCACCTTTTTCATGAGATCACCCAAAAAATTAAAATTTTCGTCCAATCTCTTGAGGGGGCATTATAATAACATATTTCCTCTCGGCATGTAGTAGTGGGGCAAGTTTTTAAGTATCAAAATTTTTTTCTTTGATCGAGATTGGTTATTCTTTGAACCAACACAGCAAGTGCATTGCTTCAAAGAGGGAAAAAATGTAGACACGTAAAATATACTAATTGACATCGTGCATTTGATCCTGACTCACTAACATCGTTTCTTCTGAAATCATCCCTCGGTCTAACCATTTAATCAAATTACCCTATCTGATTAAATTCATCAATATTTGTATCTTAAATAAATCATTTTATCTAATTAAGTCAATCTCTTTTGTTAATTAAATCAATCCATTTGATCTAATTATCCCTATTTAATTAAATAATCAATTTATTTGATTAAATCTCTAAATTTTGTTCATTAAATTGAATAAATTAAAATCTTATTTGATTTAATCTAACACCATTTCTTTTAATTAAATAAATAAAAATCCTTATTTAATTATTGTATTACCATATTCTTCTCTTATTTGATTTAAATAAATTCATAAATCTAAGTCAAATAAGTCACATCATCAAATCTCCTGTTAAATTAATTAACCCTTGATTAATTTAATGTCACATCCTCTAGATAATTCAAGTTGCACATGAAAATAGATTTAATTCATTTATTAAATCGCTATTTTCCTCACAAGGCATCTTTTAGAATATTCTCTCAATTTGAATTCAAAAATTCCAAGTCAACATGTACATCCAACAAGGCATTAACTTCCTCTTACATGTCCTTTGCCTTGAGCCAAGTGGCATTTATTGCATTTTCCCTTCCCTCTTGCATGTCATTTCAACAAATTTGAAATTCAAATATTTGCATTTATTGGCAAAAACCCCAAATCTTACACATTCTTCATCCATTCATAGCTTGACAAGTGGCATCATATCATTGGATGAATGTTAGTCCAACATTGTTCAAATTTGGACATTCATACATCTTGAAATTCTATAAATAAAGAGTTAATATCCTCATTTGATCATCCACAAACATTGCAAAGTTATTATGCTAAAATATTTAGCCATTTCCATCCATCATTGAATTCATAGTTGGGCTTTTTGCAGATTTGGCTTGGAGTTCTCATCTTTCATCAAAGTGGATCAATATCATCTTCAACATATCAAGATTTCATCATAGGAATTGGGAAAGGGCCAATTTTCACATCAAATTGGCACCAATTCCCCCATGGGATCATGAGTTTGCATATTTAAATTAGGATTCAAGTTATTTCATTTTTTTTATTTGGTTCTTCATTGTTTTCTTTCTTATTTTGAGATTGTAAATAGATTTCATGGGGAATCCATGTTTTAGCTTGCAATTCCTTGTTTAACTTGTCTACTCATTTTGTTTTGCAGGTACTAGGAAAAGGGTTCACACATAATATATCTCTTATTTGAATAGCTATAGGCTGATTACTTTACCAATGAACTTTCCCAACACCTAGAAACTCACTCATGAAATAAAAGAATAGAAACATCAACAAATTACCATATTTAAAAGAGTTCTTTTCTTTCTTAATCTTACCCAGATTCTCCATCAGCTAACTTCTGAGCAGCTCACACAGTTATAATCTGCATTTTTTTTACCATCTGATAGGCTGCATAAATGGTCGTACCAGTTACTGAATTATTCTGTCTGGAGTGGTAGACCTTGTAGCCAATGACCATCGATGCAAATTTCACATCTTCAACAATATCTTTGATTGTTATTTCCCTTCTATCAAATTTTGCACCTATTGCATCAGTAACCTTTTGATTCTTTATAGATTTCAAGATTGGTAGTCCACTGAAGGAATTTAGACTTGTGACAACACTTATAGCTTCTTTCATAATCTTAAAAGGTATATTCAACCACAAGAATTCAACATTAACTTGGCTCAAAATATATCACACCCATTTGCTTTCCTCAAATATGGGGAATTTCACAAACTGTGTGAACTTCTTCTCTTCTAGGGTTTTGTATTCTAGCTTAACAATGAAGTCCTCTCCAATTATATGGTTGGAATACAAATTCAGCATTTGTGAGCTCCCTAGCTCTTTAATATTAGCATGAATGTAAGCCCTAATGTCTTCAATATTCAAGACACCATACGATATAGACAAAAATGCACCTAGAGGCTCAGTCTCAATAGAATTAAAAGGATGTCGCTTAAACTTCAAACGAGGTCTATCCTTGACTTCAATTACCAATGGAATGGCCATTTTTCAAATTCACTAATTCATAGGTTTTTCTAATAAATACTTTTTTGTTGGATCAAAGTTTGATTGTTGAATCTTCTTCACACTTCAATCTCACTGCAATTCAACAAAGTTTTCCCTAGAGCTCTCCATACTTCCAAAATGCAAAGTGAAAAATGAAGGATAAAAATGACCTTTTATCATTCACACACCTAACCCTTTTTATCACAATAAATTCTTTTACCCTAACTCATCTGGTTACCTTGTTTCCATGCAGTGAGATAGATAATTCTTCTTTGGATCTCCAATACTACATAATACTTTCTCCAATTGGTTGAACAACATTTGAAAAGTATATATGCACTTGCTAGACTTATTCTCATTTTAGTGTCAGTTACCAGTAGGGGGTTAAGAGATTTTCTTGATATCCCCCCCAAGCCAAAGGCCTAAAGCTAATTCCTAGAGGAATTACCAGAAGAAGATTCTACTGCTGGCATATTTCCTTCAACAAAAGGATACTTCTTCACCCATTTCTTCTACATTTTCCTCTTGATCACATAAGTAGTCACTTTACCTTTTCCCTTAACATCTTGTTGCATGTTTTATTTTTCAGACCTTTTCTGCTCCAACAAAATCTAGCAGTGTGGCCAAATTTGTTGTAGTTGTAACACAACATTTATCTATCCATACCTACTATTCCACTAATTTTTCCTTGATTTACATGAGTTAGTACTATTCCCAAGTCTATTGCATGCATAACATCTGACATCTCTATAAAAGTTGTTCATCACATTTTTGCATTCATTTGACTTATGACCAAACTTATTACAATTAAAGCACTGGCCTAATAATGATGGTCCACTTGAATTCATCTTGCTTCTACACTGAGAAGCCATATGACCAAATTTATTGCAAGTAAAATAGTAACCATTGAATTTTTGAGCATTTGGTTATCTTACCAGATTCCTCCTAGCTCCGTTTATTTGATTTCCTTTCCTAAATCTCCCTTGTCTAGATTTACTTTGTTCAGATCCAAAACTTTCTCCTTCTTCATAGTCAAGATCTTGCTTGTCACCATTAGTCCTCTAACCTTTAATCAGTTCATCAAGCTTGGTTGAGATAGCTTTGAATTTCTCCTTGTACTCATTTGTAGCAGTGAGTTCATTTATGAGATCATCAAGCTATTTTTCAAGCACTTCCTCATTGTTTTTAGATTGTTCCAATTCATTTTCCAGTCGGTTGCATTCTTTAGATTTTTCTTTCAAGGATTGAGAAAGCTTTTCTTCATTTTTCTTTCTATCTTCAATCTCCTTGGTCATTCTCATCATGATAGATTCCATCTCACACTTTAGGGAAGCATTTTCTCTAGAGAAATTTTCACATTCTTTTATTTTCTCCTTCAAGGCATGACTCAGTTGTTCATCTTCCATGCTTCTATTCTTCTACTTAAGATAATCACAATATTCCTTTCTTTTCTCCCTTGATTCATTGATTTTGTCTTTCAATGCTTGAATGAATTTCTCTGTGTAGACACTTAAAAATAACGTAGGCCTGCAAGCTTTATTTTTTCCACTTTCATCCTAGCATAATTATGACATTTAATTATGTCCTTGGTCCACATTTGACTATTAATTAAATAATTCATAATTATTTAATTAATTCATGTCTCTTTATTCTTCATGATTATTAAATAAATAAATTTATTTATTTATTCGATACAGCACTAATGGTCTATTATCTTCTTACAATTAAATAAATTTCTTAATTTATTTAATTCCTTATGTCTTCTTGATTATTAAATAAATAAATTTAATATGTCACTAATTCTCATAATTAAATGAATATATTAATTTATTTAATTATCGGTCATAATCCTCTAAATTAAATAATTATCTTTAATTATTTAATTACGTAATTTAACATTTCTCTCATTTTAAATAAATGAAATTATTTAAAATGATTTCATTTTATTAACTGTCACTCCATTTTGGTAAATAATCTAAAAATTGATTATTTATTGTCACACAAAATCCATATTTTGAATTAATTTAACTCAAAAAGATAATATTCTTCCAAAAATCAAGTAATTGAGAAAATTCTTGATTTTCCAAATCTACCTTTTTAGTTCAACCTTTATCTTATTGATTTTTCAAATCTTACAAATCAAGCAATCTTTATCTTCTTGATTTTCAAAATCTTTTATCTTTTTGACTAATTGTCACATTTATTCTCGACCACTAATTCGATTTTCTCAAATGACATCTTGACCTTTTATTTAATGATTTTTCCCTAACCTTGATTAGGGATTGTCACATGAAATATCGTCCACTGATTTTAGGCTTTGTCAGCTTTCAATTTGGCTTGTCCATACAAAATTGCATTTTCTATAAAATGTCAATTTGCTCACATTCTCAGGACCACTTCCTTATTGCAACACATTTATGCTTAGATTTTAATTGCATACTTTGCACTTAGCTTGTTTAATTCAATTTGATTACTTGTCATAGGCATTTTTTCATCAAATCCTTCAAAAATTGCATAGGACATAGTCATAGGCATTTGCTCACATACACAAATCTGAGGGCAACAATCACAATTGCTGCAAGTTAGAAGGTGCTATGGAGATGAATCACTGAAGCTTCGAGGAGTAATTGGTATAATATTTCTTGTATTTTATTTCATTGTACTCAATAGTTCTTTGGGTTTTAATATTTATGCTCTAGTCTGCTAATAATCATCTAACCTGAAATTTACCCATTGATACATTGGTGAACCCGACTTGTTATTTTTGTTGCTTTTGGATGGTTTTCGGTTTTCTATTTTTTTTGTAGGTATAGATAAGGAATGACACATTTGAACTTTTTTGAGCTGCATCCACTGCGTCGCGATGCATTCAACATTTGAAATGTTGTATTCACTCTACTGAGCCGCAATCACAGTTAGGAAAGCCGCATTTGACCAACTAAGCCACATTTGAAGTTTCAATCGAGGCATATGCCTATTAAACTGGAACATGAGCCTGAGACACATTCACTCTACTGTGATGCATTTTCCTGGTAATATTTTCTTTTTTTTCGTATTTAGATTTTCTAATTTTATTTTTGACATTCTAGTTTTCTCTTGCATTTTGATTTTCTTCTGCATTCTTCCTAGCATAGGGTTTATCATGTTACTAATATTTTTTTGCATCATGCAGCGGTTACATTTTGTGGGTCCAAGACTAGTTGATAAAATTCCTAACTTGTGCTTTTGCAGTTCGAATGTCCAAGAGTCATTCCAAAAAAAATGTGCTTGTTTTTTATAGAATAGAATACATTTCTTTTGGTGCATTTAAAATGAACATGTTTTCAATTCTATCTGATTGTGTTTGAAAGTGATAGGAAAATATGCTCTCACCCTATGAAAACTGTAAGGGAAAGGGTGGCAGGAATCTCATAGAAACCTCCAAACAGTAGTGCCTTCGGTAACTTTAATTTTGATTAGGTTGCCTTAAGGACACGTACTACTATGTCCTAAAGTGGAAATGAACATAGTTTATTTCCCACATTAATCCTTCTGAGAGATGCACATGTAAATTCAACAACAAGAAATAATAGATTCTCTAACAGAACCATTACAGACATGAAAGATGAGATAGAAAAATAGAACACAAAGATTTAAATGGGGAAAACCCTTTCAGGTAAAAAACCCCACTCTCCAAAGTTTGAGCCATTGTATTATTCAACAATAGAAAGTTACAATATAGTTTCAAGCTCATAGCCTTTCAGAGATTACATCTTGTTCATTCTGGATACAACTGGTAGCAACTGATCAAACCATCAAACCACACAATCTTTGCACTATTACAATACCCTCACACAGTATACAGTGCAGATCAATTACAGAGAGATCAATCATGATTCATGATCAGGAGAGATTTTAGTAGAACCCTACTTCTCTCCTCTTCTGCTTTGGCCTAAAGGCCTCAGCCTTTCAGCTAGCCACTCGGGCTTCTCTCTATCAGTTTTCTCTCATCTACGCTTATAGAACGTCCAATGCATACATATATGCTTTCATTCTCAATAGTCAAAAAGAAATCTCCAGCTCAGCATCATCATCATAACGAAGATGTTTCCACTTCCTCATGTAGATTTTTCCCTTTCCACATAGAAACAGTCACAACAGTTTCACAGCAAATGATTCACATTCTACTTTCTTGGATTGGTCCACATCAAACCACGTCAGACAGTCTTCACTCAGTCAATAGTAATCAACTTGTGTTGCATGTTGGTGAGACACACAAAGTGTATCCCTGATGCCACAAGACCTGTTTACACATTGTCGCCAAAAGTCATCTCCATCGGCAAGAGGTTCCATCGAGCTTACAAGTTGCATCAACCTCAGCATGCACATCGGTGAGACTATCACTATCACCAAGAGATCACATCGAGCCTTCAATTCATACCGAAACCCATTGTATTCCTATCAGCATCCATCTATCGGCAAGAGTCTCCTACTTGGCATGATCAGTGAGACCTCTCATCGACCTCCAGTTGAACTCATTTTCCAGTGCTATCACTAAGACATCCAACTATTGCCAAGAGGTTATACCAAGTCTCCTCAAGTTTCACAAAAGCACCCGACAGTCGGCAAGACATTTTTCTTTCACCAAGACTTCATACTAAGATCTTATGTTATACCGAACTCCAAATAGTCACCAAGAGTCATGCTAACATCCAAGAAGCATCAACCAGACCATCGCTAATTGGTGAGAGGTCATATTGAAGTCCAAAGGGTCATACTGACATTAGGATTCCCATCGGCAAGACAAACACCCTTCGCCAAGACATCACCTCGTAGGTCCCAAGTTACCCCGAGTCTATCCTGTTGGTCAGACTTACCACTTTCTCCAAGACTTCATATCAAAGCCTTCAATTCATACTGATGTGTTCCACTGTCGGTGAGAGAATAAAACTTCGGCAAGAATTCTTATCGAGGCTTCTATGTTAGCCCAAAACCATTGTTTTCCAGGAGTCACACTGAACCAATGACCCCACGTGTTGTCAGAGAGACTTCTGATATTTGATGAGACATCATATCGAAACAAGCCTTTCAGTCAAGGGTCTCTCCAATGTCTTTAAGTGTTACATTGTCACCAAGACAATCCTTCATCATTGAGACTTCACACCGAGACCCTTAAGTTACTCTTAGTGTATACAGTTAGCCACATATCTCCTAGTTGCCAAGAGATCTTCCTGAATGTTCAAGTCACCCTGATGACTACAATCGGTGAGACATCTCCCTGTCGCTAGGACCACATACCAACACACTTGAGTTACCTTGATGATGTAGTCACCATAGGTCACATCGACATATGCTAGGAACCTGATAACAAACCCTTTTTTTGCTAAGACATTCCACATTGGTAAGAGATCTCACCGAGTCTCCATGTCATAGAAATAGTTCCATTTGGCAAGACAAAAGCATAGTCTCAGTGACATGAGAAAAACACAAGATTATTGAACTGCCAGTTGGCCAGACAACAAGAATGTCATAGCAACCATGCTTTCTCAAAGTTTTCAACCTATGAGATTGAGGCAACAAATCCAACAATCTCCCACTTGAAAAAGATCACACAAGCACCTCCAAAGCAACCAGGAACTAAGATTACACTAGCTCCACCAATTCAAACCTCGTAATACTCAAGACACCCAATCAACATGATTCCATAGATAACAGTCCATTAGACAATCTGCAATGAAGACTAGGCATCCAAATACAACTCTCTGACCAACAAAGCAACTGATCATAGCCTTCTAGGAAACTACATAGATCTCAAACATGGTCTTATGCTCCAACATCCAAGATGTCCACCATTCAGGCAACAATCCTATCATCTTCCAACATGCTAGCTATGGAAGAAGGATACAATGCCAAGGTGTATAAGAACCATTCCAATGAACACAAGAAAAATATCCCAGTGATACCATCAACAAGATACTACTACCACTTCAGTGTGCTCAAATGCTATATAGAAGCAATATCAACTTCAAAGCTTCAAATAGAACACAACAGTGAAGTCATTCTCTAGAAACAAGATAAAAAACACCAACTAGAATAACAATCAGACTGATTGCTTCCATCCAACTGATAAACCCACATGACTGAAAATAGCACTCATAGCTTGTGCTATTCCATCCAATCTCACATACCTCAAAGGTATCAGCTATTAGCAAACTCATGCCACTCCAAAACCAACCCATCAATAGCGAATGTGATCTCCAAGTGTCAACCACTCAAGAAGACAAAACACAACAAGAACTCCCACTATCCAAGTAATCTAAAGACATCACAAGTCACAAACCTTCACAACACAGAGAGAAATTGTGCACATCATCTTCCTATAGAAAATCCTCCTACATACACTTCTAACAGCCAGCTGTGTCAAGAATGATCTTCTTCACACCCAAAAGAAAGCCTTAACAACATCCATCCGTTCAATCACCAAGATCAAACTGACTTTGAAAGCAACATGGATGTAAGCATCTCAAAGAAGATCAAGCTAGTTCATTCAACATTTTAGGAAATTAGCCCATACAACATCTCCTACCAATTCTCATTAGTAACAAGGAGATAAAACAAAACTTTACAACTTCCACTATGAATCCTACAGAACCATTAAACAAGAATTCAAGATCCATATCATGAAGGTGAACATAAAACACATCTGAAAAATATAATGAGCCAAATAACTTTTAGATAAACTATTGAGTAGACCAAGAGTGGGAATGAGAATACTCCTTCAAGATATACAAGTCATCATGACTAATCCAAGAGAAATATCCTCATAGGTCTCTTATTGAACTCGTGTTCAACCAATGTGTAGGATTCTCGGACTTTCTGATGAAAAAATTTAACAAGAGTAACAAGCAGCAACACTTCTCTCACAAGAGAAAGACAACCTCACCTTATTCTTCATGTATCCATGAGTACTAGAAATCGATCATCTCATGCTAAACTTCAATTGCATTATTGCACTATCATGAAGTATCAAGAAAATAATCAAAGAACATAATACAAAAAGAATTACCAGACCATTGTCAAAGCTCCAATCATCTGAATCAAGAACTTATCATGACACCATGATCTACACATCCCCATAGGAGATACCATGCTTCAAGTGACCTCACCATTGTCTCAAGTATAATGCACAATGCCAAAACTACAGTGCATAAGCAAGAGTATACCATGACATAAAGCAAATAGACTTAAAACCAACATCACTTGTCAAGCACCACCAACACCTCAGCCAAAGACTCCAAGCGTCCTCCATGGATCCAAGATGTTGCACATCTTCAAGTTATGTCCATGCGAATGCGAAAGAACCCTTTTGCAGCAACAGGATCAAAGAGCTCTCCCAAGAAACATCTGCAACACTAAAGAAGACCATTCACCACCATGTGATGAATCCACAGTCACTGCTAGAGCTCCCACTGAAAAGTGACACCCAAGCTCTCCAAGCATCATGACCACCTACTACAAGTTCCCTTAACTGACTATTCAGGTACTCAAGAATATCCATCCTCTCATCTCAAAGCAATCACACCAATGCACAAGTGACCACAGACAAGGCTAGCTAACAAGTCTACACTAGCAATGAATCAATCTCATGGATAAAGACAGTCCACATCCAAGTTATCTCACTACAGTTGTAGATAGGGTAAAATCAGATTTAATGTTTAATGAAAACAATAAACTAATTAGATCCTATCATGCACAATAGAGTATGAACTAATACAAAAATCACAATAAATAGCACAAATGCAAACCGATCTCTGTGCTAATTCAATTTATCTCCATTGCTCTTCTCCACCAACATGAGAATGCGAGATTTTGAAGGGTTGACAATGGAGGAATGTTGAGTGCTCATTCTTGAAGCATAACAACTTGACAATGACAATGAAAAATAGGGAGAGTGATAGATAAAGATGAAAGATTGATTTTGACAGAGTCTAGATGCTAGACTAATCAACCCCCTAAATGGATTGTGAGAGGCCACATTTATAGAGCCGTGACGTTGACGAAGATAAGATTTGACAAGATTCGACAAGGATTTGATTTTTGACAGAAGAGGAAATACAACGAGATGAGATAAGATTTCAAAAAAGATGGAAAGATTTCATTTCCTATTTTAAAGGAAATAAATCTTGAAAAAGATGAGAAGGATAATTGATGAATTATCTAATTAAATAAATTAATTAGATTCACACGAGTTTAGTTTTGGAAAGAAAGCGAGAAGATCTTTTTAGGATTCTATTAATTAAATAAATTTTGGATTTATTTAATTAACGTTGAATTTATGATTTCATTAATTAAATAATATAAATTATTTAATTAACATTAGAAGAATGAAGAGAAATGATTTAATTAATTAAATAATATAAATTAGTTAATTAACATTAGCGAAATGGATGGATTATGAGTATGAATTTAATTAAATAAATAAAATTTATTTAATTAAATAGATGATGACATGGGTACCTAGGGCAGAGCGTGCTACAAGATGCCTAAATGATGTAATGTCGAGACAGGTATTACAAGAGGACAATTTTGGGTGTCTACAGCAGCCAATGGGTGGCTAATCCACCAACTGCATAACTCATAGATCACAAACATCAAACATGAAAACTTATTATCACATTGGAAACTACAACACTGAGATATCAAAGAGAATAACCATGCAGACAACATGACTCAAACACCGGATTATGCCAAATCTGATTTGCCAATCATGTCCACAATAAGTACCATAATCAAGGAACCCTCAAGTAGCACCACAAGAATGTTAAGTGACATCACATACCAACAGTCCCATGTAGAGAAGAAATCATACCTCCTCAAGCCAAGCACCAAGCATGCATGCAAAACTACAACTATCTCATCTAGCAACACCCCAAAAGGCTAGTGTCTAGACAATAGCTTAACAACAACTCCACATGACCAAAATTTTTTCTTAACCGTGTAAAACTTGCAAAACCATAGAGCTATGCAAGTACAAAACATCCTTAGAAAGAAAATAGTAGTTCAGGAGAATCCAAGCCCCTTTCAGACCAACTCTAAAACCACCACCATGTACATGCATTCGAGAAAGAGAGAAAGGCTATTTCAGAAGCTTGCAAATCATCTAATGATTAACTTCATAGCCTTTAAGTATTTGAGGTTGATAGGAAACCATGCCTTCCAAGACCAGGAGCCACCACCTAGGATAAGAACTCTCTTCCATGGCTGAGAAACAACCTAGGCTTCTTCATATCACCCATGATCCTGTCACACAGACACCACTATGAAAGCTTTACTACTACACAACCACAGAGTAAGAAAATCTACCTCATACTTCCAAGGTTATATCGCTACCAATCAGGAGACATAGATCACAACATGATCAACTCCCTTTTCCATCCTGACCATCCTTCAAGTTGCATGCTATCTCAGAATACCACAAGGCTTCCACTCATCAAAGGATCAATACATCAGTCCATTCCTGTAGATTTCTTCTAGCCTAACAAGCTAAGAAATCTTCATAGGAGAAATATCCAAAACAAACAACCAGAAGATGGCTCTAATACTACTTGTAAGGGAAAGGGTGGGGGGAATCTCATAGAAACCTCCAAACAGTAGTGCCTTCGGTAACTTTAATTTTGATTAGGTTGCCTCAAAGACACGTACTACTATGTCATAAAGTAGAAACAGACACAGTTTATTTCCCACATTAATCCTTCTAAGAAATGCACATGTAAATTCAACAACAAGCAATAATAGATTCTCTAACAGAACCATTACAGACAAGAAAGATGAGACATAAAAATAGAACACAAAGATTTATGTGGGGAAAACCCTTTCAGGTAAAAAACCCCACTCTCCAAAGTTTGAGCCATTGTATTATTCAACAATAGAAAGTTACAATACAATTTTAGGCTCCTATCCTTTTAGAGATTACATCTTGTTCATTTTGGATACAACTAGTAGCAATTGATCAAACCATTAGAACACACAATCTTCACACTGTTACAATACCCTCACATAGTATACAGTGCAGATCAACTAGAGAGAGATCAATCATGATTCACGATCAGGATACATTCCAGTAGAACCCTGCTTCTCTCCTCTTCTTCTTTGGCCTCAAGGCCTCAGCCTTTTAGCCAACCACTCAAGCTTCTCTCTATCATTTTTCTCTCATCTACGCTTACAAAATGTCCAATGCATACATATATGCATTCATTCTCAATAGAAAGAAATCTCCATCTCAACATCATCATCATAATGAAGATGTTTCCACTTCCTTGTGTAGATTTTCCCATTTCCACAAAAAAATAGTCACAACGATTTCACAGCAAATAGTTCACATTCTACTTTCTCGGATTGGTCCACATTGAACCTCGTCAAACAGTCTTCACTTGGTCAACAGTGATCAACTTGTGTCACATATTGGTGAGACACAAGAAGTGTCTCCCTAATTCCACAAGACTTGTTTACACATTGTCGCCAAAAGTCATCTCCATCGGCAAGAGGTTCCACTGAGCTTACAAGTTGCATCGACCTCAGCATGCACATTGGTGAGACTATCGCTATTTCCAAGAGATCACATCGAGCCTTCAAGTCATACCAAAACCCATTGTATTCCTATTGGCATCCATCTATCAACAAGAGTCTCCTCATCGACATGATCAGTGAGACCTCTCACCGACCTCTAGTTGAACTCATCTACCAACGCTATCACTAAGACATCCAACTATCACCAAGAGGTTATGCCGAGTCTCCTCAAGTTTCACCGAAGCACCTGATAGTCGGCAAGGTATTCATCTTTCACCAAGACTTCATACTGAGCTCTTATGTTATACCGAACTCCAAATAGTCACCAAGAGTCATACCAACATCCAAGAAGCATCGGCTAGACCATCGCTAATCAGCGAGAGGTCATACCGACATCAGGATTCTCATCGAAAAAATAAACACCCTTCGCCAAGACATCACCCCACAGGTTCCAAGTTACCCCAAGTCTATCCTATTGGCTAGACTTACCGCTTTCACCAAGACTTCATACCGAATCCTTCAAGTCATACCGATATGTTCCACTACCAGCGAGAGAATCATCCTTTTGCAATACTTCTTACTGAGGCTTCCATGTTATCCCAAAACCACTATTCACCAGAAGTCACACCGAATAGATGACCCCACGTGCTGTTAGTGAGACTTTCGATATTCAATGATACATCATATCAAAACAAGCCTTTTCGGCCAAGGGTCTCCCCAATGCCTTCAAGTGTTACATTGTCACCAAGAAAATCCTTTGTCACTGAGACTTCACACAGAGACCCTTAAGTTACTCTGAGTGTATACAGTCGGATAGACATCTCCCAATAGCCAAGAGATCTTTCTGAATGATCAAGTCACCCCAATGACTACAATCAGTGAGACATCTCCCTGTCACTAGGACCACATACTGACACACTTGAGTTACCTTGATGATACAGTCACCATAGGTCACATGGACATATGCTAGGCACCTGATAACAAACCATTATATCACTGAGACATTCCATATTGGTAAGAGATCTCACTGAGTCTCCATGTCATAGTGATAGGTCCATTCGGCAAGATAGAAGCTAAGTATCAGTGACATGAGCAAAACATAAGATTACTAAACTTTAAATCAACCAAACAACAAGAATATCATAGTGACCATGCTTTCTCAGAGGTTTCAGCCTATGAGATTGATGCAACAAATCTAACACAAACTAGGTGATTAGAAAACCAAACCCACTTTGTCCCTATGTAACCTTGATGCAATAATCGAAGTATCCTCTCCCCTTAGGTAGTCATGCGATCTTGGGTGTAAGAGAAATGATTATTACCTCTAGAAATTGGGCCTGCCAGGGGATTTCATCACCTTTAGGTGATTGAAACCAGCAATGGAGCTAAATCCAAGCTACCCCTGACTGGTATATAAATGTGAATCTTAAGGGAAAACCTAAGATTATGAGTGCAAAAGTGTCATATAGACCAAGTAGTACTCCCCAAAACCTTGTTGAGCTTAACCTCTTTAGGTTGGAGTGCCTCCTAAATGAAGCTTAATCTTGCACCCCATGTATGGCCATTTGAATGAGGGTCCCAAATTAAACACCATTGTTTAGTAGCCAAAAACCTTCTATTTGCTAGTGCAACACCGATTGGTGTGAAGGCATCCACATCTTCACAATCTATAGTAGAGGAGATCAATATTCCATGGGAGTTTTCATGGAGGTTGGAAGCTTGGTTGGCTTGAGAAGAGAGTGCACTATAAGGGGGAGCCTGTGTAGCCAAGCTTCTAAATTCACACACTACTGATATGCGGCTGGGGAAACCCACATGGAATCTAGCGAATATTGTCTTGGCTTAACCAAAGGATTGTACTTGTTCTCTTTTGTGTTTGATTACTTTCAAAATATTGTGCTTTCCAAGTCTTTTCTGGTTACTAAAATGAAACAAACAAACAACACTCAAACATCTGGAAACAAATTGTCAAAATTTAAACAATTTGGGTTTTTGACCACAAACATCAGAAATTTGACTTTTTACATTCTACAATGCATTTGTTAAAATGCAATCACTCTGTCAAACCTCATTTGCCAAATTTTGCAACACATCTACTCTATTCAAATGCATCTATTGATCCAGGTAATACATTCTCCTATCTTGAAATGCATTTTCCATCTATAAAGCCGCATTTGCAATTTCTAGCGCCCCATTTTATCATTGAAACACATTTGTTGCCTATAACAATGCAATCACCTGACAAAAAACTAAACACTTTCCTAGACTAGAATCTGAGTCCATAAACTTTACCCTACTATCAAACATCTTTTTCAAAAAGTCTCTATCAGAAACCAAAACTTAAATTGCTCAAAATGTCCATCATTTGCATTCACTAGCTTGCATCTTGTCCATAGGTTTAACTTTCCAAAATTTTAGTTGCATTCCCAAGGCATCATAATCATCAGTTCTAGCATAAAATTGTCCTTAGGCTTCATCTTGGAAAATTTTGGATTAGGAAAACTCATCACACTTTGCAAAACCATTGTTTCAAAACTAGGTTATCTTGAGACAGTCATTATTTTTCTTTTTAGTCATTGTTCTTTTTGTGAGAACCTCCAACTCAACAGTCTAGTTAGGAAGGCTCACTCGTTATTTTGACCTTGTCACTTAGTCCCCTTAGCAAGTTATTTTGATAACCAAAATTGAAACATAAGTCAAGCATAGAGTGGTTAAGCAAAACCTTTCTCCAAATATTGTCCAAACTTAGTTCTCATTTTAAACTTAGACTTTTCATTGTCCATCTCTAGTGCTAATTTTGAACCTAGACTTTGCATTAATCATTTTAGTCCTTAGTCAACATTATCATCTTATTCCTCACTTGGCACTTTGACCGAGACAACCTTGGCATATTTCCTTCATCATTTACTTAGGAAAAAGACATCATCAACTTGCATTGTCATCTTTTATTCCAAAATCCAAAACAAAACAAGAAAAAAAATAGTATTCATTTTACATTCGTCATTTCCTTTAGACAACATTGTCACATTGTCATCCCTTATTATCAAAAATGAAAAAACATAGTCTTGCATTTTCATGCTTTTATCACAAAATCCAAAAACATAGGCTAGCATCATCCTTGCATTTAATTGTCATTCTCATCACTCTCATTTGAGCAATTTCTTTTTATGGTGGAAACTAGACTCCAAAGAAAGAAAAGGCAAATGGAAAAATTTGGACAAGATTCCAATTCCAACATTATCAATCACATGTATGACCCAAATTGGAATTTTGACGACCCATTTAGTGACAAAAATACTCAACCTCTCATCACCATACCATCCTCATCAAACAAGCCCTTTGAACCATTCCTACGTAAGGATGAGTATGGACAAATACTTGAGGAAAACCTAGAAGTAGTAGCACAAGATCCAAAAGTATCCTACTTTGTAGAACAAATGGTCTTATATGATAGAGATAGATATTTGGCCATACTTTTAAGTCAAGGGCTAAATTACACTATGGGTTTAACATTAATACTTTGAGATTGACATCTTCTAACCATAATGTCAGCAATACACATAACATGTCCAATAGAGATCAACCTCCAAACACCACAAGCAATACCTTCTTCGATGCTACCTCACAAAATGTTACAACTACCATGAGTGCTACCTCCAACATTCCAAAAAAGTCCAATTCAATCAATGCTACATCCATTCGAGGAACATGGTCCATCACATTGCCCACAATATCCACAATATCATCACAATCAACTGGAGCCACCTTTGGGTCCTTGACAAAGTGGGAAAGTTATTCCAATCCTCTATTTACCACTACGGTAAAATCCATGTGGGCATCATCAAGCCATACAAAATTTCCATTCATGACTACCTCTAATACCATGAGTGCATCTTCATCAAATCCTCTCATTGGTACCTCACATAATCCTTTGGGAGGAAGTAAACAATGTATCTTCATTCAAGGACCACAACATAATGTTAACATGTCAACACAGCTTAATGCCATCACCTCCCAAGGACAAAATGCGAACATTCACCTTGTACAAACCCAACAATTTGGAAAAAGCAATCAAAACACATAACCTATGGAATCATTCACACATCAAAATATTCATGGTCACCATATTCCCTAAATATCGACCCAAATGGATGGGGGACACATTTTGACATATTCATCCCATATTCATACTTGCCAACATGTCCCCAATCCAAAATTTCAATACCAACAACATGCAAATCAGAACACATCATACATGTCATAACAACACATCCCTCAACAACACACCAACATCCACTCACAACAAATGGGGACCTATGGCATACCAATCAATCCAATGTATGGGGCCACAAATGACCCTATAATCAATGCCTTGCAAGAAAAACTGATAGGTCTAGAAAAGACAATAGAAAACATACAAATATCTGACAAGAAATTAGAAGTTTCATATGATTTATCCATATATCCCTTTGACATGAACTTATACATGCCACCATTTCTATCGGGATATGTGTCACCTAATTTTACCAAATGCAGAGGAAAGACAAATCATATTGAACATGTTTGAGAATTCATGACCTACTGTATGGATGTCACCTATGAACCAAAATACTTGATGAGACTCTTCTCTAAAATTCTTGCAGGTCCTACCCTTTAATGGTTCTCCACTCAAAAGGATATCCAAACATGGGATGAACTTAAACACAAATTCATAAAAAATTACTTGTACAACATTGACATGGCCACCTCTATTACTAGCTTATGCAACCTCACACAAGACGACACTGGTGAAATGTTCATCCCATTCTTCCAAAAATGGAGAAGTCTAGCTAGTCATTGTCACATCGACATACCTAGAAAGGAAAAGGTTGACATGTTCGCTCAAACACTTCTAGGCCCCTTAAAATATGGATTGCAAGTGCATTGTTGCACAACCTTCATAGACCTAGCTAAAAAGGGTGTCCAAGTTTAGAAAGATCTTATTGCAAAAGGAGAGCTAAAATATGGTCCTAAAAACACAACTGTAAATCCTCCCATGGACAAAAATAAGTATTGGGTCAAAAATAAACACATTACCAATGGCAGTGTCGTCAATGCCAAGGTTGTCAACACTATGGGTCCTATACTAGCTCTGAAAGGGGTTCAACTACAAAAAAAACCAAAAATGATACTGAGACCCCCTACCAATGTCACTCTTACAACCAAAATGGTATGAACAGTCAAAATCAAGGACAATTTTTCCAAACAAGACAATTCCCAAAAAAGACGAACATACTTTTCTTTGGGAGAACCAATTAAGGATGTCCTTAAGAAGCTCCTCCAAAACGGTATCATCACACTTGAAGAACCTAAACTGTATGACCCAGGGTAGTTTAAACCATCATGGTGGGATGATAATGCTTTCTGTGAGTACCATCGGGCTAAAGGTCATAAGACATCATCTTGTTGACAACTCATAAATATTGTGCAAGACTTTATTGAGAGCCGAGTAATTGAATTGGGTGGGCCACAATTTCCATCAAATGTCAACCATACCATTCAAAAGAACCCATTGCAAGACTATGGTTCTAATAATGCCTCCATGTCAGGTCCTAAGACAAACAATAATCAAGCCAATTATGCCTGTGCCAAGTATGACTATTCTGGTGGACCTACTATAAACAATGTTCAAACTGATAATGAGTGTGTTAATACCATCATAGTCAAAAGAGTGCCTCAATGCAACACCACTACTCAAAGCAACAAGATCACCATAGATGGTCGAGCTCCTATTAGGAAACCTAAGATGACCATACCTGGTCCATCTCCTAAACAACTGCAACCCAACTCATCTGCAAAGTAGTGGCAACCTAAGAGTTAGTTTAATCTTATCGACCAATTAGACAAAACCCCTACACATATTTCCATACTTGAGTTGCTTTGCATTTCTCCCACACATAAGGCTATACTAGATAAATCCCTGCAAGAGTCATCCATCCCTAAGGATATTAATGTCAACCAATTTAAGACCATGGTGGGATACCTCACTACACCTCACCACGTCACCTTTTCTAATTAGGATTTTTTGTCACCTAAGACCAACCATAATGATGCACTACATATTGAAACTTTCATCCATAAGCACAAGGTTAGAAGATTTTTAGTAGATGGTGGAGCAAGATTGAACATACGCTCCTTAAAATTGGTTAAGGCTCTAGGATTTTCTAATGCATGCATAGACCCTACAAAGAGCATAGTCATAAAAGCATATGATGATAAGGAACATTATTCTAGATGCATTATTTCTTTTCCTATCAGAGTGGGACCAATCATTGTGGACACAACTTGTTAGGTCCTAGATCTAGAATTACCTTACAAAATCTTGCTTGGTCACCCATGGATTCATTCCTTAAAGGTCTTCCCCTCCACATATCACCGATACTTGAAATTCCCATTTGATGGCACATAAATCACCATATATGGAGACCCCAACCCTTTTCAATATTGTACCAACCTAAGGGGTATTTCCAAAAACCAAGTTCCCATCAACCAAGAAGCTCCTAGATCTTCTTTTTCTAAGTACATTGACCTATCCACACTCACATCATCATCCTTGTCCACTCCATCCACATCTTCCACAATTCCTAAGGCTGAGCCCACTATCAAGATCAAGGACCTAGGCTATGGAAAATTCAAACTGCATACAACGTATAGCATCATGACAATACCCAAGTCTCCAAAGATCTATGGTAGACCATGTTTTAGAATGGAACCCAAAGAAATTTTCAAAGTTCCACCAAAAATAGTTTTCATCAAATGGGGAGACATGAGAAATGAAGACATTATTGATATTATAGGATGGCTCTATAAAGAAATGGCAGACCTACCCCCATTACTAGTTAAGAAATATGGAAAGGGCTGTGACATGATGAAGGCTAAGGCTACAATGGAACTAGTGGCCTAAGCAAAAATAAGACTGGACAAAGAGAGCCCATAGAATCTTTATAAATACCAAAGTATCTTAGATTAGGGTATGGATTTCCATACAATGACAACCAACATACCAATGGAATTTTTACTGAGTGCATGCATGCTTCTAAAAGTGGCAAGACTATCAAGGAATCCCTTACTGAAACAAACTCCCAAGAGTGGGAATTTGGCTCCCAATGATTGTTAAGTGACTGTTTCCTTGATGATTTGTTCATTGAAACTAGGGAACTTACCTCTGAACAAATTTTTTGGAAAACATTTAAAATTGATCAAGCACCAAATAGTCATGGTACCATTTACCCTTCCCATGACATACAAGCCCCACCATCTGAAATACATAACCATCAGTTGAATCAATTTGAATTGATAGATAACATTGATACCCACGACTCTAAGTCCTTATTTTGACAACAAATATGAAACAAGTGAAGGGGAATATTGGATTGATTCTGATGTAGAATTGGATGATGAAAACTTCATCTCCAATGTCTCTAAATCCATCTGCATTATTTTTTGCATCCTCCCCTCAATTCACCAACGTTGACAATGGAATTTCCCTAGTCTATCAACAATTAATCGTTTGGAAACAACAAGGACCGCCAGTCCTAGATACCTTTCAGATGATGAGGCCATCACAGAATCTATGGGATTACATGAGGGCATACCCAGTGGTGATCACAAGGCTAGATTAGCCATTGACCTAGATTGTGCAACATACTTTAGGGAGACTACTCCGTCCTCCAATCGCAAAATTAAAAATAAGAAAAAAGAAAAAAATGAAATGTCTTTAGGTGAAAACCAAAAGGAACCTTCTCATGATAAAAAGTAAAAACAAAGGATGCATTTGTGGGTGAAAGCCTCTCTAAGGTTCCCAAAGATAGAGGACTAGACTCTCTCCCCATAACTCAAGAGAAATTAGCTATGCTCATAGAGGACACAATAGAAGACAACATATCAACCACAAAAGATCCAAAAATGGTCCTCTTTGCTACATCCTTGACTAAAGAAGAGAAACCAAAATTTCACAAATTGTTTGCCAACCATAAAATCAACTTCGTATGGTCCTATGCAAACATGTTTGGACTAGACCCAGAACTGGTTCTGCGCCATCTACTATTATTGCCAAATGCCAAACTGATTAAATAGAAGCTACACAAAATGCATGCTCAGGTCACTCTATAAGTCAAGGATGAGTTGAAGAAACTTCTAGATGCCAGGTTCATATGGTCTATTGATTATGCAGAATGGATATCTAACTTGGTACTAGTAACAAAGCTAAATAGGATGATCCATGTCTACACAAAATTTTAGAGACTTAAACAAAGCATGCCCAAAAGAGGACTTTCCACTACCAAATATAGATATAATTGTCAACCTCATGATAGGATATGAGATGTTGTCTCTCATGGATGGTTTCTCAAGCTACAATCAAATTTGTATTGCCACGAAAGACCAACATAAAATAACATTCACTTTCCCTTGGGGTACATACTACTGGAATGTCATGAATTTTGGTCTCAAGAATGTAGGTGCCACATATCAGAGAGCTATGACCACAATCTTTCATGACATGATGCATAAGATAATGGAAGATTATGTGGATGACATTTTGGCTAAATCAGTAACAAGAAAAGACCATCTGAAGGTGCTAGAAACAATTTTCAAGAGATTGGAAGAATATAAAGTCTGACTGAATCCTAAGAAATGCATCTTTGGTGTAACATCTAGAAAATTTTTGGGATACATATTATCTCAAAGAGGCATTGAGGTCAATCTAGCAAAGGTAAAAGCCATCATGGACATGCCTCCTCCTAGAGGAATCAGTGAACTCAAAAACTTACAAGGCAGGGTGCAATCTATTAGACACTTCATAGCACAATTGGCCGACAAGTGTTAACCATTCCAATATCTTCTACACAAAGGCATCCCTTTTGTGTGGACAAATAAATATCAAGAGGCCTTTCAGAAAATAAAAAACTACCTAATATCAGCACCCATCCTTATGCCTCCCATTCAAGGAAAACCTTTGATCTTATACATCTCAACAACTACTTCAGCACTGGGGGCATTACTAGCACAAAATGACCATGAGGAGAAAGAAAGGGCCATATATTATATCAGTCAGACACTAGTTGGGTATGAATTGAATTACACATCAATTGAATATGCTTCTCTAGTAATGGTCTTTGTAGCTTATAAGCTAAGACATTATATATTGAGCCATCAGACATGGTTGGTAGCAAATATTGACCCCCTCAAATATCTATTAAGTCGGGCTACATTAATAGGACATCTAGAAAAATGGGTAATGATCTTGAGAAAATATGATATTCAATATGTAGAAAGAAATGCAATAAAGGGACAAGTCATAGCAGACCAACTGGTGGATGCACCTATACAAAGTGATCACCCTTTAGTGGAAAATTTCCCAGATGAGTCAATATTCCATACAGAACCTAAGTCACCTTCGAGACTCTACTTTGATGGATCGCATACTAGTCATGGCTCAGGGGAAAGAATACTATTATCACCCCTCAAGGAGATTCCATTCCTAAATCCTTTCACATAGCTTTCCCATGTACCAATAATGTGGTGAAATATGAGGCATTGGTCACAAGACTTAGAATGGAAATAAAATGGAAAATTAGAGCACTACATGTCTATGGGGATTCTTAGTTAGTCATCAACCAAGTTAACAATGACTATGACACCAAGGATGAGAAACTAGTGCCTTACAAATGAATGGTTGAAAACTTTCAGACATATTTTCACATGGTGACTTTTAAGCAAGTTCCAAGAGCACAAACAAATGTGGCAGATGCCATGGCTACAATAGGCTCTCTCCTCAACATTCCAAGAAATATGCCTCAATTGAAATTCCTAATAGAACAATTGTTGGTCCCCTTCTATGAAATTTTAGAATAAAAAATGGTTTGTGAGCTTGTTGGTCCTGATTCTCCCTGGTATCAAGACATTCATGACTACCTTAAGTCCCAAACCCTTCCCCCTAATATGTCCAATAATCAGAGGAATTCGTTTATATGAAAATCCACAATATATGCCATCGTTAGTGACACCCTTTACTGTCATAGCTTTGACAACACCCTCCTTAGATGTCTCGACACCAACAAAGCACTCACAACCTTACACAAAGTACATGAGGGTATATTTGGGTCTCATTTGAGTGGTCCAACTCTGGCCAAGAAGATAACAAGAATTGGATACTATTGGCTGACCATTGGGAAAGATGTACTAGAATATGTCAGAACTTGTCACCAATGCCAGATTCACAATGATTTGATTCATGCTCTAGCATAGGAACTTTGGCCGATTACTTCCCCTTGGCCCTTTGCACAATGGGGACTCGACCTCATGGGTAAGATCCATCCTACCTCATCAAATGGCCACAAATTCATCATCACTGCCACTGAGTATTTTATGAAGTGGATCAAATCCATCCCCTTGACATTCATAACTGACAAAAAAATCTCCAAATTCATTCTTAACTACATCATTTTCCAATATGGCCTTTCGCAATCCATTATCACTAATAATGGACATCCGTTTACAAACCAAGACGTTCACAAGTTATGTGAGTGATTTCATATCCAACATCATTTTTCCTCTCTGTATTACTTGTAGGGAAATGGTCAAGCCAAGGTGTCAAATAAAACCATTGTTAAAATTCTGAAAAAGACTGTCAATGACGCTAGCCATGATTGGCATATTCAACTCAACCTTGCTCTATGGTCTTACTACACTAGCATTCACACACCCATGATAGTGACTCCATTCACCCTGGTCTTTGGAGCTGAGGCCATCTTGCCCATCGAGGTTGAAATTCCTTCCTTATGAGTCTCCCTGAAGGGTCTAACTGATGATGAGTACAAATAGTCGCGCCTACACGAGCTAGAGATGCTAGAGGAAAGAAGGCATAATTCCCTAAACCATATGTAGGCATATTAGAATCATCTCTATCATAGTTACAACAAGAAAGTCATGGTTAGGAAGTTTGACATTGGTAACCTAGTCCTCATGTAGAACTCTAAGAATCAGGCTGATAGAGAAAATCTAGGAAAGTTTGAACCAAACTGGTTGGGTCCTTATTTCATCATATCCTCGTATGGTTCTGGAGCATATCAACTAGCGACTCTAGATGGGGATCAACTAACAGAACCTATCAATAGCCTACATCTCCACAAGTTCTATGCATAGCATGAAAAAGTTGACCAAAAACTTTAAAAATACCAAAAAAATTGAAAAATGATAAGAAAAATTGTTGCCTTGATAAAAACCTGGCAAACAAGCATCTCGGTGGCACCAAAAAAATGAAAAAATGACAAAAATAGTAAAGAGAAATAATTCGTCCAATAGTGAAAACCTAGAAAACAAGTGCTTTGGATAAGTACCATGGTGAAAACCTGGCAAACAGGTGACATGCATAGTCAACCATTGCTCTTCCATCTATTGTCACTTTATCTGTCTTCATCAATGATGAGGTACATTTTCTGTCAACAAAACAACACTTGAGATGACATCATACCCTACTTCTCATGGTTGACAAACAATTCACATCAGTTCTTGCATACCATCCTTTCGGCATCACATGCATATCCCTGTCATGTCCTTTAAAATTGTCTAAGTCTTGGACTTGACTAGGGGAAAATTTTTTATCATGTGACTGCAGTGGGTATCATGCACGAAGTCCTCAAAGAAAGACAAAAACATCACAAAATGTCCTGAAAAAAGAAAAAAACATTACAAAATGTCCAAAAAAAAGACAAAAACATTACAAAATGTCCTAGAAAAAGACAAAAATATTGCAAAATGTCCTATAAAAAGGAAAAAACATTGCCAAAAGTCCTAAAAACAAAGACCAAAACATTGTAAAATGTCCTGAAGAAAGATGGTGCAAGAGCACCCCATAGTTCAACTAGGAAAGTTGATTAGAAGGTCATGATTTGGCAATTTGGTTAAGCCAAATGTAGCAATCTCCTTCTACCTCTTTGAGTTTGTACCTTAGAGACATTGGAGATTAGGTTATGTATTGGTTAAGGTCATGTTGACCATTTTTTAGGTTGAGGTTTGTCTACAAGGATGGTTTAAAGACCTTAGTAGACCTTTCTAGGTGTTAGTTTCTCTTAAATTTTGCAAATAAGGCCTATTGGACTTCACAAGCAGCCAAGGAGTAGTTAGGAGCAAGCTTAACTATTTTGAGACCCTATATAGGGGTTTCCTTGAACTGAGAGCAAGGTTGGAAGCATTGGAATTTTTTAAAGTTTTGAATTCAAGAAGAGTTAACTGTGTTTTGTGAAGATTTTCTGATTTTTGTGTTGTGGAGTTGCTTTAATGGATTGATCATAGCACCAAGACTTGTGTAGGATGTAGAGTGGTGTTTCTACAAGATTTTTGTGTCATTAGATAGTTTCTTTATTCATTTTCAAGCACTATTTGTAAATAAATTGGATTCCATACTATTGCTAGTTTATACCAAGCAATCTTGAGCAAATGGAGATTTAGTTCACTTTCCCACCATACAAATTGTACAGCCCTTTGGGAATAGTGACTAGACTCCATGTGTGTAAATATGGTAGGAATTAGGGTTTCTATGAACATAGGATCTCTTGGAAAAATCTTGCCCTAGGTGAGCCAGAAAGGTGCCGAGCTAGGAAGACAAGAACTGCAGAGCACATAACTTGCAGGGGTGGCAAGTTCTTGGTAAATTTCCTTTTGGAGGAGGTAGGCAAGTGTCTTACCTAGTTGAAAAATGAAGAAGAAAGCTCCATCAATTCAATTGATGTGAGAACAATTTGATAGTTTGAAAGCAGCCATAAAATGGCTTAAAACCCTAGGAAATGTCCATTTTCAAGTTTAAACAGTGTACAGACAGTTAAGGATTAAGACCTCAAAAATATTTAAGAGGTGTTCATATGAGCCAAGAACCTCAAAGAAAGAGTGGGGTGTTCTTTTGAAATGTTTGAGTAATAACCAATTTTTTTTGAGATGGAGACCTAATTGGGGCTCATGGGCTAGTAGCCTTTTTAACCCTAGATGAGGGTTTGGTGAAAGTGATCAAAAGGTGGAGTTTGGTAACCTTCAAGAACCCTAGGGGGATGGTTTGAAGCTATTGAAGACATCTCTACACCCCTGCAAGAACTAATTTAGTGTTGAGGATAGGTTAGCCTTTAGGGTAGGTTAAGGGCTAAGGAAGAGTTGAAGCATTGCACTAAGGTTGACTTGGTAGATTGAATTGTGAAGGTAGTGGGGTTGGCCAGGAGAACCAGGGGTACCTAGTCATGAGTAGGGTCCTAGAGGTTAAGGCATTGAAGAAAAACACCAAGGAGGTCTTACAAGCAAGGCCTAGAGTAGGAATTAGTGATTGATTCCTCCAACCCCTCCCTACCAGATTGGTATCAGAGCAAGCAAAAGATTTGGGATTGTCTACTGTATGTTTGAGACTGAGTCTAGTAGTTCTACCATCATGGTGACAATTTCAGAATTGGCCAAGATGGTCGAAGGATAGGAGGAAGAAAATAGGCTATTGAGGGAAAGAATAGAACAACTTGAGAAAGCATTGAATGATGTACAGTTGGAAGGAAGGGTACCAAAGAAAGAAGAGGTTGCAAAGGAAGATAAGATCCCTGAACCTAATCCTATTTTGAAATAAGAGCATTTCCTGAAGGCATTAAAGGCTTTGAGTGGAAAAGGACTTGAAGGCATACCACTATTTAGTGGGAAAATGGAAGCTGATCTTGTCATGGATTGGATAGAGGGAATGGAAAACCATTTTGAATGTGATGGAGTCACTGAATCACAAAAGGTAAAGGTGGCCAAATCAAGATTGAGAGGTTCTACCTTGACATGGTGGAAGTTCATTCAGATAGGGAGGGAAAAGGAAGGAAAGCAACCTATCTCTACTTGGAAAGGAATGGTTGCCAAAGTGAGGGAAGCATACATGCCAGATGATTATGAGATTCAGTTACATAAGAAAAGACAGAGCTTGAGGCAAAGAGACAAAGATGTGAACACTTATACTAAGGAGTTTCAAAAACTTTGTATGAGGTCTAATGTGACAAAGGATGAAAGTCTCATGGTGGCTAGATACCTTAATGGTTTGAAGTGGAACATTCAAGAGGAGATGACTCTTCTAAGTCCCAAGACAATGCACCAATGCTATCAATTGGCTATGAATATTGAAGAGAGAAGTAAGAGGAAACAAGAACATGCTTCTAAGAGTAGAGGAAAAGGCAGAGATCAAAGAGGACATAGAGGTGGATACCAAGGTAGAGGGACTGAACAAAGAAATCAGGGAGAGTCTAAACTCACAAATTAGGGAAGTGAGACACCTTCTAGAGGAGGGTATAACAGAGGTAGAGGACATCAAGGAGGTTCAAGTAGAGGAAGAGGAGTAGGAAGAAGTAACTCATACTTTGCTAGTATGAAGTGTTACAACTATGGTCAAGTAGGACATCCAGCTTATAGGTTCTGGTAGAAAGAATCTTCATCAAATACTAAGAAGAGAGTAGCATATACTCAAGAGGACACCATGAGTACCAAATCAGTAGAGGTTAGTCACATTGAATCAAAAGTGGGGAAGAATCTAATGTTTAGCAGAGTTTTGATTAGACAACCAATCAAGGAAGAGCTAAAACAAAGAAGAGCTTTATTTAGAGTGAGATGTAAAATAATAGTGAAAGTATGTAAGGTTATTGTGGATTCAGGTTCAACTGATAACATCATATCTAAGGAAGTAGTAAGGAAGTTGAAATTAGAGAAAATACCCCACACTAATCCCCACAAGGTGACATGGTTGAACAAAGGGCAGAGTGTTCTTGTCAATGAGCAAGCAACGATGGAGTTCTCCATTGGAGGGTACAAGGATAAGTTGATTTTTGATGTGTTACTCATGGATGCATGCCATCTTCTATTGGGTAGACCATGGAAATATGACAAAGGTGCCATCTATGATGGAAAGGAAAATACTATCTCATTCAGAAAGGATGGAAAGACATTTCAGTTACAGTCACTACTAGATGAGGAAGAAGGACATTCAAAGACCCCTAGTGTCTTATTAAGCAGCAGAAAAGAGTTCATTAACAACCTACATCAAGGAGGTGAAGGATATGTGGTCATGATGTAATCCAAAGAGGAAGATAAGACTGAGAAAATAGTCATACCAAAAGCAGTCCAAAGGTTACTTGACAAGTACAAGGACATAGTTAGTGATGGAACACCAACAACCTTACCTCCAAAGAGAGCCATTAGTCATCAAATTGACTTCATACCAGGAGCTTCATTACCAAACAAAGTAGCTTATAAGCTTACACCAGATCAAAACCTAGAAGTAGCTAGACAAGTGCAGGAGTTGTTAGATCAAGGATTAATTAGGAAGAGCATCAACCCATGTGTAGTACCAATGGTATTAGCATCCAAGAAAGGTGGTAAGTGGATATTATGCACTAATTCTAGGGCTATAAATAGGATTACAATCAGATATATGATCCCTATTCCTAGAATTGAGGACTTGATGGATTGTCTTGGAGGAGCTCATTATTTTACCAAGTTGGATCTCAAAAGTGGATACCATCAGATGAGAATCAAGGATGGAGATGAGTGGAAAACAACTTTTAAGACAAATGATGGGTTGTATGAGTGGAGAGTTATGCCATTTGGCCTCTCTAATGCCCATAGCACATTCATGAGGCTCATGAATGAAGTGCTCAAAGACTTTACAGGGATATTTGTGGTAGTGTATCTTGATGATATACTCATCTTTAGCAAGACAACAGGAGAACATTTAAAGCATGTGGAGATGGTTCTTAGAAGATTGCAAGAAGAGAAGTTAGCCATCAACCTAGAGAATTGTGAGTTTTTCAAACAAGATCTTGTGTATTTGGGGTTTGTAGTATCCAAAGGAACATTGAAAATGGACCCAAGCAAAGTGGAAGCTATCCTAAACTGGCCTACACCAACCACAGGGAAAGAGGTAAGAAGCATTCATGGATTGGCTTAGTTTTATAAGAATTTTATAAGAAAATTTAGTGGCATATGTGCACCAGTCCTAGATACAATCAAAGGTGGATTAAAGACTAAGTTTAAGTGGACTCAAGAAGTTGAGAAAGGTTTTGAGAAACTAAAACAAGAAGTGGCAACTCAACCTATTCTTTTATTACCTAGTTTTGACAAGTTGTTTATTGTGGAATGTGATGCTAGTGGAGTTGTAGTAGGGGGAGTACTCAACCAAGAAGGCAGGCCTGTGGCTTTCTTTAGTGAAAAGCTCAATGAATATAAACAAAAGTACTCTACCTATGACCTAGAACTGTATGCTCTAGTGCAGTCACTTAGGAAGTGGAGGCAATATCTCCTACCCAAAGAGTTTGTAGTGTTTACTGACATTCGAGCACTTCGCTACATCAACACTCAAGAGAAATTGAGCAATAGACATTTGAAGTAGATGGAGTATCTTCAAGCTTTCACATTTACCATCAAGGGCATTGGGATAGAGAGTTTCAAGGATCTCTATTGAGAAGATGAAGACTTCTCAGAGGCATATAAGGTATGTTCTGATTTTGGGAATCATTTTCATAGTCAATTCTCAGAGTATACATTGTAGAGTGGACTTTTTTTCAAAGGAAACTAGTTATGTGTTCCAAAAGGTTCAATGAGAGAGAATCTTATCCAAGAAAAACACAATGGTAGTCTTAGTGGTCATTTTGGTATCAACAAGACAATAGAACTAGTACAGAGGTTCTATTATTGGCCCAAGTTGCCAAGGGATGTCAGAAGGTATGTGGAGCAGTGTGTAGTGTGTATGAAAGCCAAAGGGGGAGCTAGTAATGCAGGGTTGTATCAACCTCTACCCATTCCCAACAAACCATGGGAGTGTGTTAGCATGGATTTTGTGGTAGGACTCCCTAAGACTAAGATAGGGTTTGATAGTATCTATGTGGTGGTAGATAGATTCAATAAGATGGGTCATTTTATTCCTTGCAAGACCACACATGATGCTAGCTATATTTCTCATATTTTATTCAAAGAAGTTGTGAGGATCCATGGATTGCCTTTGAGCATTGTATTAGATAGGGATGTGAAGTTTATGAGTCATTTTTGGAAAACTCTGTGGAGCAGATTAGGTACCAACCTGTCTTTTGGATCAGCTTACCATCCTCAGACTAATGGGAAAATAGAGGTGGTTAATAGGGTGTTAGGTAACCTTCTAAGGTGCCTAACCAAAGAGTATGGATAGACATGGGACATGGTTATCTCACAAGCTGAGTATGCATACAATGATAGTGTGAACCGGACCACAGGGAAGAGTCCTTTTGAAATAGTGTATGGGATGCACCCAAGGGGAATATGTGAGCTCAGGGATCTTAGAGCTATGGAGCATAGGAGTGGACATGCAGAGGACTTCACTTAGACCATGAAAGAGATTCAAGAGCAGGTAAAGAAGACAATCACTGAGGCTACACAAAAGTTGAAGGATAAGGTAGATCTTTCAAGAAAATATTTGCAATTTGCAGTAGGGGACTATGTCATGGTCCACCTCAACAAATCAAGGTTGTAGAAGGGATTATCAACCAAGTTGTAGATGAAAAGAGTGGGACCATGCAAGGTATTAGCCAAATATGGGAAGAATGCCTACAAGGTGGAACTACCTATAAATTTAGGCATCTCTCCAATGTTCAATGTAGCTGATCTGATCAGATGTAAGGGAACAGTCATTGACATGGGTTAGAATAGTAGGGAAATCTTCAAGGATGTAAGCAACATAGCCTTACCTACTCTAGAAAAGCTACAAGTAGAGAGGATCTTGGAGTCAAGAGTGAAGAAATATACAAGGCATAAGGTGTTCATGGAGCATCTTATCAAATGGAAGAATAAACATGAATTTGAGGCTACATGGGTAGAGGAAGCTCAATTTAAGAAGCATGGAATTGATGTGTCATTGATCTCTCCTCACATTCCTTAGTGTTTATGCAGAGAGGGGGAGAATGGTGCAGGAGCACCCCATAGTTCACCTAGGAAAGTTGATTAGAAGGTCATGATTTGGCAATTTTGTTAAGCCAAATGTAGCAATCTCCTCCTACCTCTTTGAGTTTGTACCTTAGAGACATTGGGGATCAGGTTATGTATTGGTTAAGGTCATGTTGACCATTTGTTAGGTTGAGGTTTGTCTACAAGGATGGTTTAAAGACCTTAGTAGACCTTTCTAGGTGTTAGTTTCTATTAAATTTTGCAAATAAGGCCTGTTGGACTTCACAAGCAGCCAAGGAGCAGTTAGGAGTGAGCTTAACTATTTTGAGACCCTATATAGGGGTTGCCTCGACCTGAGAGCAAGGTTGGAAGCATTGGAATTTGTTGAAGTTTTGAATTCAAGAAGAGTTAACTGTGTTTTGTGAAGATTTTCTGATTTTTGTGTTGTGGAGTTGCTTTAATGGATTGATCATAGCACCAAGACCTATGTAGGATGTAGATTGGTGTTTCTACAAAATTTGTGTGTCATTATATAGTTGCTTTATTCATTTTCAAGCACTGTTTGTAAATAAATTGGATTCCACATTGTTGCTAGTCTGAACTCGGCAATCTTGAGCAAATGGAGATTTAGTTCACTTTCCCACTATACAAATTGTATGTCCCTTTGGGAATAGTGACTAGACTCCATGTGTGTAAATATGGTAGCAATTAGGGTTTGTGTGAACACAAGAGCTCTTGGAAAAATCTTGCCCTAGGCGAGCCAGAAAGGTGCCCGACTAGGAATACAAGAAGTGTAGAGCACATAACTTGCAGGGGTGACAAGTTCCTGGTAAATTTCCTTTTGGAGGAGGTAGGAAAGTGTCTTACCTAGTTGCAACATGAAGAAGATAGCTCCATTAGTTCAATTTATGTGAGAAAAATTTGACAGTTTGTGATGAGGGCACAGACCCGAGACACAGAAAATAACACACAAACTAGAGAATAATTTTATTATTCAGAAAATGGAAATTCTTACATGCAGAGGATCTCAAGTCCCCAAGTTCTA
>VDFB02056351.1:16079839-16209315 GCA_007258455.2 Sequoia sempervirens
CATCATCATTGTCATCAGACATTTTTGAGGGATCCTCTTGAAATTTAAGGATCACTCCTCTTGACATCATTATTCTTCAAATGTATCCTTCTAAAGAACAATCTCTCTCATTCATGCCTTACGATGTATCCTTCCTAGGCATCATCATTGTCATCCGACATTTTTAAGGGATTCTCTTGACATTTAAGGATCATTCCTCTTGACATTAGTATTCTTCAAATGTGTCCTTCTGAAGAACAATATCTCTCATTCATTCCTTAGGATGTGTCCTTCCTAAGAATCATCATTGTCATCTGAAATTTTTGAGGGATTCTCTTGACATTTAAGGAGCAGTCCTCTCAACATCGATATCTTTCAGATGTGTCCTTTTGAAGAACACACTCTATCATTTATGCCTTAGGATGTGTTCTTCCTAGGCATCATCACTATCACTATCACTAGCATTTGGAGGGATCCTTTCTTAAGCGATCAATCCTCTTGACATCAACATTATTCAGGATGCGTCCTTCCTAAATTTGGCAATCTTTAGCATTCGTCATCTAGGAATTTTCAAAACTTTTCCACCCTAGAAACTCGACATCATTATACCTGACATCTTGAAATTAAGACACTTGGCATCTAGACACACTTGGAAAACACTTGGCACTTGTCTTTTGGTTTTCCATCATGTTACTAGTTTTTCAACAAGATCCCAACAACAAGATTTAGAGAAGCAGCGATGTATCATGGAATTTGTCTTGTCTTTTGACACTCATGTTACTAGTTTATTTGTGAGGTCCTAACTATGGGATTTAGAAAAACAACAATGTATCATGATCATGGTTTTATTTTGTCCATTTGGTAATCATCTTGCTAGTTTCTCAAGGATGTCCTAGAAACAAGATTTACAGAAGCAACGACATTTCATCACTTGTCCTTCTTGTCTTTTTCTGCTTATGGTTGGTTATCACAAAAATACTAGGGAAAATTGCACTCTTGGTATGAGTCATGATCATCCTTGTCTATGACATCTTGTCTTAATTGATGGTATGACCTTGCACACCTTGATCTATGTCATATCATGGTGTTTTTTGTCCATCACAATAATCTGCCCAATGATGATTAAGAGCAATAAATGTTAAAGTCCTATGTTAAGGTTTTGAAGGGTTTTTTCTAGGAACTAACATGCATCTCCTTCTATCTTGTCATCTTCTCTCATCCATCTCTAGATAATATCCTGTGAGATACAAAAACATAAGTGCATACATAATCATATAGACATTACATCATCCATATCAGTAAATCATATACATTTCATTACATATTGCATTATACACAGTCATGCATTAACATAATCAAAAACATGACATCCATTCAAATAAATACATTATATCATCATCATCCATGGCATAATGTCAGCATGACATATAAATAAGCATTGCATTATCATGACATCACACCATAGGTAACCATCATAGAACATAAATGACATGACATATAAATAAATACCATCATCCATCATAAATTAATATCATACATAAATCATCCATCATACATCATAGTGCATAAATCAAATAACATCAAATGACACACATGTAGGCCACATCAAAACTAAATTATATATATAGTGTATCAATGGGTTAAATTTGGGATTGGGTTAGCATGATTAGATTAAAAAACCAAAGAAATTATGAAGCACAAAGATAAAAAATAACAAGAACAATTATACCAGATATTCATTGAAGCTTCCATGATTCACTTCCTAGCCCACAATGTATGATATTGCCCTCAGATCGAGTGTGTGAGCAATTTGACTATGACAATGTCCTATGCAAGTTTTGAAGGATTTAAATAAAGACTATGCCTATGATTCAACAAGTAATCAAATTGGAATAATCTAAAATGCAAAGTATGCAATTAAGATCTAAGCATAAATATGACAGAATAATAAAAGTTCGTGTGTTAGTCAAAAATGTGAGCAATGAACAAACAAGATTAAAAGTTGATAAATCCTAAAATTAGTGGACAAGATTTCATTGACAATCTCTAATTAGGGTTATGGAAAAATTGTTAAATGGGTGGTTAAGATGTCATTTGATAAAATCAAATCAGTGGTCAAGAATAAATGTGATAGTTAGCCAAAAAGATAAAGATTTTTTGAAAATCAAGAAGATAAAGATTGTTTGATTTATGAGATTTGAAAAATCAAGAAGATTATAGTTGGATTGAAAAGTAGATTTGGAAAATCAAGAATTTGCTCAATTACTTGATTTTTGGAAGAAGATTACCTTTTTGAATTAAATTAGTTTAAAATAAGGATTTTGTGTGACAATAAATAATATTTTTCAAATTATTTACCAAAATGAACTGACAGTTAAAAATGTGATATCATTTTAAATAATTTCATTTATTTAAAATGAGAGAAATGTTAAATTTAGCAATTAAATGATTAAAGATAATTATTTAATTTAGAGGATTATGACCGATAATTAAATAAATTAATAAATCTATTTAATTATGAGAATTAGTGACATACTAAATAAATAAAAAAAATTCATTTATTTAATAATTAGGAAGAATGAATGAACAAAGGTAATTAAATAAATTAATAAATCTATTTAATTATAAGAAGATAATAGACCTTTAATAATGTATTGAATAAATAAATGTAATTTATTTATTTAATAATCATGAAGAACATAAGAGACATGAATTAATTAAATAATAATGTATTATTTAATTAATAGTCAAATGTGGACCAAGGACAATTAAATGTCATAATCATGCTAGGATGAAAGTGGTAAAATAGAGCTTGTAGGCCTAGGTCATTTTTAAGTGTCTACATATAGCATCATCTCAAAAAATATAATGTCACAGAATAAAGTCAAGAGATATCCCAAAAATAGAGCTTGCAGGCTCGATAGTCAATACATAATGTATCATAACATAAAGTCTAAAACATGAAACCAAATGTAGTAAGCATGTCCCTAAGAAGTGCTCTCCTCATCCCCTCATGACGAAGAGTGTAGTGACTGAAGACCTATGCCTGGCACTGAGGTAACAGGTGGAACTATAGCCACCTTTGTTTGTGAACCCAATGGAACTGACACTGATGGCATCATCTCCATGGTAACATGAATCTATGATGACACTGTGGCATGACTTTGTGAAGCCGAAGGATCTGTCATTGGAGGTGGACCAGGTACTGATCTATGGCTTGAACCTGATGACCCATGTGAGTGCCCTAACCTATGATTGGAGGAGTGCCTGTGATGGGACCTATGACTCGAGGTATGCCCTGAAGATGTCGAGCCCCCTGCACTACTCCAACTAACACTGCCACTGCCCAACCTACTACCACTACTTGTCTATGTCCTGGTAAGAGTGAGATATTTCATATCAACTAGCATAGCCTGCTCATATAACTATTTGCATTGCCCAAGCCATACACTAATCCTGTCGAATTCTCGAGCTAGATCTATCGATGGTCCTGTACATAGTCATGCAAACTCTATACACCACTTTGTTGCCTCCTACTAGCAGATCACTGCCTAATCCCGCTCTACCCAAGTCACCTCTAGCTCTAACTATAGTGCTCTAACCTATACGAAACTATCATCTAGTCTCCTCTATACGTCTTCCACCCTCTAATATGTTGTGGCATCATGGGGTAATGCCGAGCTGGATGGTACCTCCTCCTCTCCCTCTACCATGTTCCATCTTAACAATCTCTCAGCCTCACTAATGGCCTCAACCTCATCATCCTCCCCAATATCCTCCTCTCCTCTAACTCCCTCCTCCCATAGCATATCATCATCCATCTTAGCCTCTATTCAAACCTCCTCCTCCCCAACCTCCTGATCCTATCTAGCCTCCTCCTCGACCACATGCTCCTCCTCAGCTTCTAGTCGAACCTCCTCCTCTCTCTCCTCCTCCTCCTTGCTTGCCTCTGGGATGGCATCCAATGCCCCTCTTACTACACACTATCTCACCCTCCTGCCCTACCTCCTGCCATCTTGATGCAGGAGCATCCAGTGGTGTAAGGGCGATCTTGCATCACCCAAAAATAGCTAAATTTCAACTTTCTTAGTTTTTAGATGTTTTTAAATTTTTGGATACCCTTTTCCTCATAATGAAATTCCCAATTTATAGTTTTTATTTTCTATTCCTGGGTTGAAAGATATTATAGTTTTAGTTTCCTAGATTTACACTTGAAAATCTTTCGAGTTAGATTTGAGGCACTTAGAGTTCCCAGAATGGCCCCGAAACTTGCCAAAATTGGTATAGCTAATTTTGAGCGCATTATTGACTTCGAGACCTTTCCAATGGCTCAAACGGTTTGTGAATCGGAGTCCCAAATCAAAATTTATGGCCCCAGAAAGCTGGTGCACTTTCTAGAAGATACAATTGCAAATGTTCTTTTGAAATTTGAACTTCAAGTTGTAATTTTTGGCGCCAAACTGTCTAAACTCAAATTTGAATTTTTTTTTGGCTCCAAACTAAAGAGGGGCTCTATTTATGGGCAGGTTTCTAAATTTTTGGGTAGCTTTTCAGGGACAAGCTCGCATATTGCAAAAGTGGTTATTTTATAGCTTTTTGTAACTTGCATGTGTTGTAGAACTTGGGGATTTGAGATCCTCTACATGTAAGAAGCTCCATTTTCTAAATAATAAAATTATTCTCTTGTTTGTGGGTTATTTTCTAAGTCTCGGACTGTGCCCTCATCACATCTCTCCTTCATCTCTGACCATCCCCTCTATCATCCCAATCATCTTTGTCATCTCCATCTCCCCATCCACCTATGCCTCCATCCCTTCCTCCATCTCTCCCTCTTCCTCTGCCTCTATCACCACCTCTACCCCTCATCTAGCTCATGGCACATGGGGTATCACTAATCTCCTATCAATCAACACTGGCCCATCTAGATTTGTCAGTGGCACTGGTCGACATGCCTACCACCACAAGTCATAGTCAGCAGTCGTCCCTAGATTTACAATCCCACCCCATCCATACCCACTATTGTGCCACTAGACCATTAATCTACTGCATGAAAAATGGTACAGAAATAGGTGGACCCCAAGCTCCCTCCCTCAAAGATCTGGCATACTCGGTTGTGCCTACCGGTACACCCTGCTGCTTTCCAAACTATCTCAGTACATGCTATGGAAGATACATCTCTATGATGAGCTAACTCTGCACTGTCCTCCCAATTAAATAATGGTACTTGTAGACATCAAAAAATTGTCCTCTTATGATACCTTGTCACAACCTCACATCATTTAGACATCTTGTATCATATTTTTCCCTAGGGACCCATGTCATCATCTAATTAGTTAAATAAATCTTATTTATTTGACTAGTTTCATTTATTCCCTTCCTATGCATAATCCATCCATTCCTTTAATGTTAATTAAACAATTTATATTATTTAATTGATGAAATCATAAATTCAACATTAATTAAATAAATCAAATATTTATTTAATTAATAAAATCTCAAAAATATCTTCTCACATTATTTCCAAAATTGATACTCATGTGTATCTAATTAATTTATTTAATTAGATAATTCATCAATTATCCTTTTCATCTTTTTCAAGATTTATTTCCTTTGAAAGAGAATCAAAATCTTTCTATCTTTTGAAAATCTTATCTCACCTCATTGTATTTCCTCTTTTGTCAAAAATCAAATCCTTATCAATCTTATCAAATCTTATCTCTGTCCACATAAAAAATCTATAAATCTAACCTTTCATAGGCCATTTGCATCGAATCTTCTTCTAGCATCTGCACTCTATCAAAATCAGTCTTCAATCTTCCATCCATCTTCATCTATCATCTTCATCAAGTCATTATGCGACAAAATTGAGCAACCAACAATCCTCCAATAATCAACCTTCAATATCTCGCATTCTTATGCAGGTGGAGAAGAGCCATGGAGATCAATCAAGTCTAGTTTGAGAATTGGTTTGCATGTTCTTTCTTTATTTTTATTTTTATTCTAGTTTGTGCTTCATGGTGCTTGATAGGTTTTAATTAGTTTATTGTTTTCAACACATTATAAACCTTTAGATTTTTCCCTATCTACATATTGGCACCCACTATGGGGCCTTGCTTTGTTTTTAACATTTATTTGCAAGTTTTCTGACAAGATTTCGTGATTTTGGAATTCGGGTTTTCAATTTTTTTTTTCTATTTTAGCGCATCCGGGAGTTTCTGTAGCGCATTTGAGGGTTTCTGTAGTGCATCCATGTATTTTAACGACACTTTTAAAGGTCTTTCAGTGCATTCAAAGTTGTTTTGATGCATCTAGGAACTATTTCAATGCATATACAGGACATAATGATGCATATACTCAGTCCATTTCATTAAAAAAAATAAAAATAAAAAATAAAAAAATTAGTGCATCTGGGACTTCTTTTAGTGCATTTGGGACTTTTTTTTAGCACATATGGGACTTGTTCTGGTGCATATGAGGTCTATTTTAGTGTATATGGTCTCTGTTTCGGCATTTTTTAGTCAATCTTAAAATGGTCATATCTTAGTCATTTTTTGGTCTTTTTCAGAGCTTTTTTTATATGGGGTAGAGTTTCATGAGCTATCCAATGGTGTAGGTTTTTATCAATTTTACAAAATTAAAGTTCTCAAATTCTCATATATTCTTCAATGCATATGACTTTTGTTCTAACACATTGGTAATTTGTTTCTTTTTGTCTTGGTGACTTGTTGGTGAATCATACAGAGCTGGAAAAGTATTGGGATCAATCACAACAACAATGTGGAAAGTGAATAATCAGGTGCACACATTCCATTTTTAATCTCTTAATCTTGTTTGTCATACATTTCAATTTGGGGCATAAAATCAATCTTGTTTGATCACATCATTGAAATTGGCTTAAAATGAATTTTGTCTTCAATCACACTTCAAAAATTGGGTCTAAAATTAATCATTGTCTTCCATCACATTTTGATTTGGGGTTAAAAAGAACAAGTGCTTGAACTATTTTTTAAAAATTTCAATTTTCTAAAGGGTTAATTAACAATTGTGAGTGTGAATCAAGTGTGTGTGTTCTCACAAACACCTCACTTGGTTTTCTTTTATCAAGCCCTTCATAGGAGGCCTACTAGGGGATTTCATCACCCCTGGGGATGACCTCAATCGAAGTGTGAATTGAAAGACATGCTTTTTTCGGAGTTAAAATCTTGTCACTCTTGGCTAAGCCCCAAATAACTTTATACCTTTGGGAAGTCAAGGTGAAGGGCGGGTTACCCCTTTCTCCTAGCTGTGTGGCAGGATTTTTCTTTCAAACCATTCCTTAGTCCAACTTGTGCAAACTAGCTTGAAACCTAATTGGCCATACCTCACTTGACTAGTCATAGGGATTGTTGTTGTGTATTCAAGTTTTTGCTTAATCATAACATCTAATCTTCAAAGACAAATTTATCATTATGTTTCATGTGTGTGTTCATGCATTTGCATGTGAAATATTGTGTAGTGCCCAAGTCAAACTTCCAATAAACATTTGCCACATCATCCAAATCATACAATCTTGTCACTCCATATCATATCCTAATCATCATCATCTCTTTAATCCAATCAACAACATTTTACACCATGGAAACATTGGAAGACATAGCACAAAAGGTTGTTCACTTACTTCACACAGCTAAAACCATTCAAAAACCTTTACCCCAACAACTCATTCATGAATTCCATGACATAATACAAAAACTTCAAGCACACAAGTCACCTCAAATCCAATACCTCCTAGCTCAATCCCAATACCTCATGGCCACTTTTCAAATACAACCACCACATCATCCCCTATCCATTCATTATCACCCTTCTACCTCATACCAATCTAGTCCATCCACTTCTTCATATGACAATGCCACATCATGAAAAACACATGTGAATTTAAGTCCACCTGGGCAACAAAATCAAGAGCCTTTAAGTTCTAATGCAACCATTGACAAGGGGAACACTAATCTAGGTCATTCACCCTCTAAGTATATCATACCACTATCCAATAAAAATCCTATCCATAAGCCACCATGTCCGAGTCCTAATTCATTGGCCTCTTTACTTTCTAAATCAAGTCAAACCCCTGAATATAGATATATAAAAAATTAATTGATGGGATTACCTAAATCCACCCCTACACCTCCAAAGGATGTCACCCAAGGTCTACAAGCAAGGAATCAATCATCACCATGTCCTTCAACACATATACTTGAACACACAAAAGAGCCCTCAAACACCATGCCAAGTCCTTCAAGTCAATTGTGTCATCCACAACCCCTTGAGTCAATCCAAGAGTCTCCCCTCATAAGTCCAAGTCACCCTCTTTCATTCTCCTATGTTGTTGACCATCAAGAACATGTCAAGTTTATCCATGAGAAATCCCCTTCCACTTCCATTCAAGCAACCCATGAGTTATATCAAGAGTCTACTCCCAAGCATATGGAAACATCAAGCCCTAGTCCTAATCAAGATCAAATCATTTTCATCCAACCTATCCATAATTTATATCATTTATATGATCAAGATGATATCTATAATGATGAAGAGCCTATCCCTTAGCAACTTGATCCTATACCCATCCATGAGAAAGATATTCCAAATTCACCTCCACCTAGTCCTATCCATGATCCATCAACATCCACTTCCCTTGATGAGACATATGCCTCCCAAGCCAGTATAGAAGATCAAACAAATACCTTGGATCTAAGTGAACATAATGATAATCAAGATCCTAATGATTCTCCATCACCCACTATCAACCCCATTGCAATTCCTCCATCATATCCTATTGGTCTTTCCACCCTCATTCATGAATGTTCCTCCTTAGAACAACAACAACCATTATCTTCCCTTGCTTCATTTTCTCCATCCAATAAGGAACTTGTGTCTAGTGTTCCACCTACACCTAGTCCCATTATCCATTGCACACTCCAAAATATGAACCACCAAGGTAAAGGTCTAGACCTTCATGAACAAGGTATTTTGGAGCCCATCCATTTCAAAGTCCCTTCATGCTCTTATGGCCTTGGACATACACCCCAAGGACAACAACCTAAAGATGTTGGTATTTCCTCCATGCATCCTAAGTCCACTTTCCATCATGAAGCCTATTATACACATAAAACATATATTTCCATCCCTCCTCCATCATCCTACAAATGTCAAAATCATGTGACCATACACCTTCCTCCATCCACTTTACCACCATTACTTCCAACTCCTAATATCCCTCGATCCACTTTGCCACCATTACTTCCAACTCCTAATATCCCTCGATCCACTCTACCACCATTTCTTCCAACTCCTAATATCCCTCCATCTAATCTACCTCCACTTCTCCCAACACCTAATTTCCCCATTATCCAATCCCCTTATTCCTCCATCCATAAATCATAAAAATCCTAATCATGACCAATCAATGCACACATTGTCTAAATATAAACCTTCCACTCATTCCACCAAACCCAATGGATTCCAAAATAAAAATGGGAATGCCTCTACACATAAAGTCAAAAATTCTAAAGGTCCTAATACCTTAGCATACAATTGCACAAAGTCAAAGCCAAACAAGTTATATAAGCCCATACCTCCAAAAGTAAAGGAAAAAGCTAAAATGGTTTGGGTCCCTAAGAAAAAAGAAAGCAATTCAAATGAGGAATCTACATCACAAAAATCCCAACCATCCACTTCCACCCCACATTCTCATTCCATTCAAAAGTCTCAAATTCCTAAAACCAAAAAGCCAAACAAAAATCATAAAAATACTAAGTCTATGTGGGTACCTAAAATACTTCATCCACCACCTCCTAAGAAAACATCTCCATTGCTTCCTACACTTCATCCACATCAAAAGCTTCAATGTTTATCATAGTGTGTGCAACCATTGGTCATGGTTCCCTTCCATTTAACAACAATCACATATACCTCCATCTCCCCATCCTTAAAATACTATCCTACATATCTTCCCAATCACTTTCCTATGGTCCATGATTTTTCATAAACCTTTCATCCATCCTTTTTTTACAAGTCCTATTCAATCCACATCATCATCCACTATTCCCCATCCATTCTTGCATAATCCTTTCATAATCTACCATCTACCTAATCCATCCCTTTCATGTCATCCCTTACCAACATCTATGAGTATAATGACATTTGACATGGTCCATGCAATGAAATCCATCTCTAGCGGGACTATCACCTTTCATGCAATAGACATTTGAGTCCCTCCTATCCATATTCCCCTTCTCCTATCTAAAAAGACAAAAAAAGAAAAAAGAAAAAAAAGTAAAGAGAAATCCTTTCGTCCAATGGTGAAAACCTAGTAAATAGGCACCCTGGATAATTACCATGATCAAAACCTAGCAAATAGGTGTCATGTGTAGGTTGATTTTCTATGCCACTTACACTTGGGGGCACAATGTCTTATCTATCCAACCTATCATTTTCATATCATATCATTTCCATCCTACATACCATCTTTAGCCATCATACATACCTATCATATTGATTCCATTCATCCACCCTTCTCCTCTTGATCTTGATGAAGATATAGGGGAAAAAAATGTTGAAACATGTTTTGGGTACCTCTTGACATACCTCATCCTTCTAAATAAGCCTATCATTATCCTATTGTCATAAGCTTTTTCATGCAAAATCCTAAGTATTGTACCTAGAATGGGGCATGTTATTCCTATGCGACATAGTCTTTGGAAATCACATCCTTGCTCTCCTATGATGCATACATCCATTCCATTCACTATGACCTATCCTTTCCATTCATCCATATATCATGAGCCTTTTATCCCTTATCCCATCACCTGCCCTTTCATCCATCAATCCCATCTATCTCCTTGCACCTAGACTTGGTTTTCCCCTTGTCATTGGTATCTAGCACAAAGGCTACTCAAATTTTCATCCATTGACATCTCAAAACATTTCAAAAATCCAAAAAATACCAAAACATTTCAAAAATCCAAAAAAATTCAAAACATTTTAAAAAATTCAAAAATTCAAAACATTTCAAAAAATCCAAAAAATTGAATATTCTAAAAATACAAAAAAAATCCAAATATCCTAAAAAATACAAAAAATGGAAAAAGGTCCTAAAAAAATCCAAAAAAATCAAATATCCAACAAAAATCCAAACAATAAAATCAAACCACATCACTTCTTCTAATCAAACCAAATCATTATCATCAAATCAATTCATTTCTTCATCAATCCAATCAATCAAAATCATTCCAATCAAATCAATTCCTCAATTCAATCAATCAATCATCTAATCAAATCACTTCAACCTAAATCATTCCATTCACACCAATTCTTCTATTCAATTCATCCAACCATTCAACCAAATCAATCATCTTCATCAAAACCATCTCATCCATACATCAAATCATCCTCAATCATTCCAAGCAAATATCCAAATGCAATTCAATCCTTAATCCATACCAATCAAGTCGATCAATCTTGTCAAATTACCTAATCACATCCTTTGGTCTTGATCCTAATCTTTTCGTAAACCAAATCAACCACTCAATCAATCAATTATCATCATCCTTGTGTAGCTCTAGGGACATGCCACTCCCCACAATGACAACACTATCATCATCATGAATCAATCAGCATCATGTCAATTATTCAATCTCAATCAAGCTAAATAAATCTGACTCATGTCTATCTATCTATGACCCATATCAGTGACACATACTCATTAGACTCATATCGAGCGACCCATATCAAATGTTCTATCTAGGTGACTCATATCATGCAATCAATACACAATCTATCTATCTAGATATCATATCAAACTACTCTACCATCATTACTATTTGTTTTTTTTTTCAAGAATGCAAATTTATCAACAATCAAAACATCATCTTATTTGTATTTCAATCACAAATGCAAATATGTTTTCACATCAATCATCTACTATTTTTTTCTATCATAGAAAGAAAATTTATTAGAAGTCCTATCAATCATCTACTATTTGTTTTCTATCATAAAAAGAAAATTTATTAGAAGTCCTATCAATCATCTACTATTTGTTTTCTATTGTAGAAAGAAAATTTATTAGAAGTCCTATTAATCATCTACTATTTTTTTCTATCGCAAAATAAAATTTATCAGAAGTCGTATCAATCATCTACTATTTGTTTTCTATCGCAGAAAGCAAATTTATCAAAAGTTTTATCAATCATCTACTTTTTTTTTCTATCATAGAAAGAAAATTTATTAGAAGTCCTATCAAACATCTACTCTTTGTTTTTTGTACAGGGGAAACAAAGTTATCAGCCATCTACTCTTTGATTTCTATTTTGAGAAACAAAGTTATCAATCAGATTTTCTATCCATATCAACATGATGATAAGACAATTTCTCTATCTATTGACCAAAGAAGCAATAAAAACATCACCATTTTTACATATTGTGTTGCTCTAGGGACATGTTGCTCCCAACAATGACAACACTATCATCATCATCAATCAATCCTTCAATCAATGGCTTACAACTTGATAGGGGCACTACCTTGTTTGTTTTTGTATCATTTGTGCATGCTTACTTGCTTGCTTGTGTGTGTTATCATTTTATCTTACATTTGTATCAAATTCATATCATTCTATCTAATATTCATATCTTGTGTATGTTGGGGTAGCTTTTGGCACTATCCTTTGCATCTAAGGTCACATCATACCTTTTGTGCATTAGGAATTTAATGTTCTAAGTCTACTTCCTCATATGTCTAGACAAGGTTGTATTACGCTGGGGCATGAGACACATCATCACCTTGGTCCTTATATCTTGGTGCATAACATCTAGTGCTATATCAAACATCATGGTTGCTCACCTTCATTGCAGCATAATGTATCATCATCTCCTTCATCCACTTCCTATCTTGCATCATTCATCTTATCCCTCCCATTATCATTTCATTTTGAGAGCTTACCCATGTTTGTTCAACCTGCCTATCCTCTCGAGGGGGCATCATCATTCTATCATCATCCTATCTTTATATCATAATCCATTTTCCTCTATCCGTACCTTAAATTCTTTGAAATGATGTTACTCGACGCAAATATCATCATCTCAAACATCATCTCAAAGAGGGGCAAAATGTAGACATCAAAAAATTGTCCTCTTACGATACCTTGTCACAACATCACATCATTTAGACATCTTGTATCATATTTTTCCCTAGGGACCCATGTCATTATCTAATTAGTTAAATAAATCTTATTTATTTGACTAATTTCATTTATTCCCTTCCTATGCATAATCCATCCATTCTTTTAATGTTAATTAAATAATTTATATTATTTAATTAATTAAATCATTTCCATCCATTCCTCTAATGTTAATTAAATAATTTATATTATTCATTTAATTAAATAATTTCTATTAATTCTTCTAATGTTAATTAAATAATTTATATTATTTAATTGATGAAATCATAAATTCAACATTAATTAAATAAATCAAATATTTATTTAATTAATAAAATCTCAAAAATATCTTCTCGCTTTCTTTCCAAAATTGAAACTAATGTGTATCTAATTTATTTATTTAATTAGATAATTCATCAATTATCCTTTTCATCTTTTTCAAGATTTATTTCCTTTGAAAGAGAATCAAAATCTTTCTATCTTTTCACATCTCATCTTATCTTGTTTTAATTCCTTTAAAACAACAAATCAAAATCTTTCTATCTTTTGAAAATCTTATCTCATCTCATTGTATTTCCTCTTTTGTCAAAAATCAAATCCTTATCAATCTTATCAAATCTTATCTCTGTCTAAATCGAAAATCTATAAATCTAACCTTTCACAGGCCATTTGCATCAAATCTTCTTCTAGCATCTTCACTTTGTCAAAATCAGTCTTCAATCTTCCATCCATCTTCATCTATCATCTTCATCAGGTTGTTATGTTGCAGAATTGAGCAAGCAACAATCCTCCAACAATCAACCTTCAAAATCTTGCGTTCTTATGCAGGTGGAGACGAGCCATGGAGATCAATCAAGTCTAGTTTGAGAATTGGTTTGCATGTTCTTTCTTTATTTTTATTTTCATTCTAGTTTGTGCTTCATGGTGCTTGATAGGTTTTAATTAATTTATTGTTTTCAACACATTAAACCTTTAGATTTTTTCCTATCTATAGTACTTTCTGCAGAAACTGAGGTGGTCATCCTCATCATCCCATTGCTCATAGTCTATGTAGGGCCTCCAAATGAATGTAATCGTGGTATTAATTTGATGGCACCACCAACCTATCTCTCTGAACCTTGCACCTACATAGTAATATGCATATGGCATCCCCTTAGCCAGCTGCAATCTCTAGATAGGAGGTTGAAATATAGCCACATGCTCCCAGGCCCATATCATCAAAAGTATCATGCCACACCCAATGCTTTGTGCTCTCCTATAGGCTACCTCGTGAAGCTGATGGTAAAGCATGCCTAAGAAATAGGGTCCCCAGACATAAACTATCCTATCTTGCCTCATGCCCACTAGAACATCACCCCAACCAATGGGAAACCCGTGTCCACGGCGGTAGGGAATTAGTACTCTGCCAATCAATGTTGCTAGTAGTGCATCAAACCAGCCATAATGCTCCGCCATAAACTCCCAGTGGATCTTGTATCCCTTAATTTTGAGTCTTGCACCCTGATCATGATAGTAGGTCGTAAAGGTCTAATAGCCATGTTGAGGGTCATAGACAATCCACTCTCCTCAAATTGGCAAACGTAAAATATAGTAGACATCCTTGAGAGTCGCGATAACCTCTCTTGTCAGAAAATGGAAAGAGCATGTCTCGGAGTGCCATCTCTCACACAATGCAGTCAACAATCCCCTATTCGCTTGAATAATGAGCATATAGGCAACATAATACAAGCCCAGCTACATCAATTATCATTGTTCTCATGAACTCAGCTGATCTTAGAAATGAAAGGTCGATGGCCTACTCTCCCATGTATAGATGGGCGCTAGCTGTCTCTGCACATGATCAAACAACGCATTAGTACCTTACAAACAATCATCATTTGTGTCACTAAAAAGCAAGTAAAATTTGAAACCCATCAAAATCAGCCTTGGTCAAAGTCAAAGTCCAAGTCAAAGTCAAATGCATCCTGTTGACTTCGAATGCATCACAAGGAGGCAATTGCATCAATCCCTACTTCAATGTTGTCAGGATATGTCGAATGCATCATTCTAGCTATCATTTGATTCACAACAAGGCTTTTGCATTGCAAATTTTTGCATATGCGTCATTTTTTACCTCAAATGTGTTGTACTATTACGAATGTATCATTTTGCCTATCAATTGTGACTCGTTTTGGAGAATGCATCACGATTTCTTGCGAATGTGGCATGATCCATGAATCTATCCTATAAATCCTGGGCACTTGCATAATGACGCATCAAATTCGTCAAATGCAAAGGAAAATGCGGCTTATGTGCATGCATATGTGACGCAACACAATTGATATTGACTCTAAAACCCTAAATTTTGCACGCAAAAAAAAAATGTCAAAGTGGATTAGGGGTACATACTCCTGGCTCTGACCCCTCAGGTCGCCTATAGGTCCATACGATCTCTTTGCGATGCTCGGTCACTGGAATCACCATGTCTACTATAGTCCACTTTGCTCAATGCTCTCAAATTTGCTAAGGTGAATAGTTAAAATGAATTGAATTTTACACCTTTGTCAACCTATTTATAAAGTCAAAATGACATTTATCAACTCTTTTATTACTGGAGGCCATTTTGACCAACTTTGACCACCCTTTGGGCTACTCTAAACACATTAGAATTCGAAACTGGTTTCGCCATTGTCTTTTTGATCATTAAATTGACTTATTGGGACACTTTCCAATTTTTTTTGTCACCTGGCCAAAAATTCAAAAAAAATTCCGAGGGGGCATTGATACTTTGTACCTTCATTGGGGCATGAATTTAACTTGTTTTCTTTGTCACATTGCTACATGCTACATTATGACAAAGAGGGGCAAATTGTAGACACTTAAAAATGACATAGGCTTGCAAGCTCTATTTTAACCACTTTCATCCTAGCATACTTATGACATTTAATTATGTCCTTGGTCCACATTTGACTATTAATTAAATAATTCATAATTATTTAATTAATTCATGTCTCTTTATTCTTCATGATTATTAAATAAATAAATTTTATTTATTTATTCAATACGTCACTAATGGTCTATTATCTCCTTACAATTAAATAAATTTCTTAATTGATTTAATTCCTTATGTCTTCCTGATTATTAAATAAATGAATTTAATATGTCACTAATTCTCATAATTAAATGAATTTATTAATTAATTTAATTATCGATCATAATCCTCTAAATTAAATAATTATCTTTAATTATTTAATTACCTAATTTAACATTTCTCTCATTTTAAATAAATGAAATTATTTAAAATGATTTCATTTTATTAATTGTCACTTCATTTTGGTAAATAATCTAAAAATTGATTATTTATTCACACAAAATCTATATTTTGAATTAATTTAATTCAAAAAGATAATATTCTTCCAAAAATCAAGTTATATCAATGGGTTAAATTTGGGATTGAGTTAGCATGATTAGATTAAAAACCAAAAGAAGTTATGAAGCACAAAGAAAGTAAATAACAAGAATGATTATACCAGATATTCGTTGAAGCTTCCATGATTCACCTCCATAGCACCTCCTAACTCGTAGCGTATGATATTGCCCTCAGATCGAGTGTGTAAGCAACTTGACTATGACAATGTCCTATGCAATTTTTCAAGGATTTAAATAAAGACTATGCCTTTGCCTATGACAAATGATTATGCCTATGACAAATAATCAAAGTGAATTAAGCTAAAATGTGATGTATGCAATTAATGTCTATAATAATCAAGTGGTCTGTAAGTATAAAATGTGAGAAAAATTGATATTTTATAGAAAACACAATTTTGGACGGATGAATGAGATTGAAAGCTGACAAAGCCTAAAATCAGTGGACGAGATTTCATGTGACAATCCCTAATTAGAGTTAGGGAAAAATCATTAAATGAGTGGTCAAGATGTCATTTTGATAAAATCAAATAGGTGGTTGAGAATAAATGTTACAATTAGTCAAAAAGATAAATATTTTTGAAAATCAAGAAGATAAAGACTGCTTGATTTATGAGATTCAAAAAATCAAGAAGATAAGAATTGGACTGAAAAGTAGATTTGGAAAATCAAGAATTTTCTCAATTATTTGATTTTTAGAAGAAGATTACCTTTTTGAATTAAATTAATTCAAAATAAGGTTTTTGTGTGACAATAAATAATCTTTTTCATATTATTTACCAAAATGAACTGACAGTTAAGAATGTGATATCATTTTAAATTAGTTCATTTATTTAAAATGAGGGAAATGTTAAATTTAGCAATTAAATAATTAAAGATAATTATTTAATTTAGAGGATTATGACCGATAATTAAATAAATTAATAAATTTATTTAATTTTAAGAAAATAATAGACCTTTAGTGACGTATTGAATAAATAAATGTTATTTATTCATTTAACAATCATGAAGAACATAAGATACATGAATTAATTAAATAATAATCTATTATTTAATTAATAGTCGAATGTGGACCAAGGACATAATTAAATGTCATAATCATGCTAGGATAAAAGTGGTAACATAGAGCTTGCAGGCCTAGGTCATTTTTAAGTGTCTACATTTTTCCCCTCTTTGTTATAATGTAGCATGTCGCATTGTGACAAAGAAAATAAATTAAAGTCATGCTCCAACGAAGGTACAGAGTATCGATGCCCCTTGAATTTTTTTTTGAATTTTGGCAAGGTGATAGAATAATTTGGAAAGTGTCCTGATAAGTCAATTTAATGATCAAAAAAACAATGGTGTAGCCAGTTTCAGATTCTAGCATATTTAGAGCATCCAAAAGGGTGGTCAAAGTTGGTCAAAAGGGCCTCTAGTAATAAAAGAATTGACAAATGTCACTTTGACTTTATAAATAGGTTGACAAAGGGGTAAAAGTCAATTCATTTTCACTATTCACTTTAGCAAATTTGAGAGCGACGAGCGAAGAGGACTTCTACAAGGATGGTGATTCCAATGATTGAGCATCACAATGAGATCATACGAACCTTCAAGAGACCAGAGGGCTCAGAGCTAGTGGTAAGTACCTCTAACCCACCTTGTCATTTTATCATTTTTCATGCAAAGATTAGGGTTTTAGGGCCAACAACAAATGCACAATGATGCATATGCATGTGTGTAAGCCACATTTGACTTCACGTTCAATGCATTTGTTATGTCACGACACAATTGCAAGGGGTAATTGGGTCAAACCAAAGATGTGTGACACATTTGCTAAAAAGTGCAATGCATTTGTAACATCGTGCCGCATTCGAGAGCTATCATGCCACATATGTCATTTTGCGACACATTTGTTAGTTTTAGCAACACATTCAAATGAAGTGACACATGTGCAATAAAGCGTGATGCAAATGCTTTGATGTGATGCAATTGAGGGACAAAATGACATAGTCGATGTGTCACGATGCAATTGAAGTATGAAATGACACTTCACTTTTTCACGATGCAAATGAAGTCAACGCGACGTATTTGACTTAAGGTTGACTCTGATGCTTTTCAAATTTTAAATTCCTTTGAGTTATGATGATGATGATGATTTTTCATAAGGTACTAATGTGTTGTTTGATTATGTGTAGAGGAAACTAGCACCTATCTATATGCGAAAGAGTAGGTCATTGACCTTCCAATTTTGAGACTAGCTGACTCCGCGAGAGCAATAGTGGTTGATGCAACTTGGTTTGTACTATGTATATTCTCATTATTCAAGAGAATAGGGGACTATTGACTGCATTGTGCAAGAGATGGAATTCTGAGACATGCTCTTTCCATTTTCGACAAGAGAGGCTACTATTATGTTGGAGAACATCTACCACATTCTCCATTTGCTAATTCGAGGGGAGAGGATCATCTATGACCCTCAGCATGGCTATCAGACCTTCATGAACTATTATCACGATCAGGGTGTAGGACTCAGCAACAAGAGATATGAGATCTGTTGGGAGTTTATGGCAGAGAATTATGCTCGATTTGATGCACTACTAGCTACATTGATTAGCGGGCTACTGATTCTCAACCACCACAAACACGGGTTTCCCATTGGTTGGGGTGATGTGCTAGTGGGGATGAGGTGAGATAGGATAGTTTATGCTTAGGGCCCTATTTGTTAGGTATGCTCTACCATCAACTTCATGAGGTGGCCTACGGGAGGGCACAGAGCATTGGGTGTGGCACGACACTTCTGATGATATGGGTCTAGGATCATGTGGCCATATTTTGACCTCCTATCCAATGACCACAACTTGCAGAGGGGATGCCTTATGCTTATTACTATGCTAGTGCTCTATAATAGACAAGGGTTGGAGAGACAGGTTGGTGGCACCATTGGATTGACACCATGATTGCATTCATTTGGAGGCCCTACAGAGACTCTGAGCAGTGGGATGATGAGGATGACCACCTCAGTTTTTGCAGATGGTATCATTATCTAATTGGGATGACAATGCAAAGTCAACTCATCATAGAGATGTATCTGCCACAATGTGTCCTAAGACATTTTGGAGAGCAACAGGGTGTATTGGTAGGTACAACCAAGTATGCCAAATCCTCGAGTGAGGGAACCTAGGGTCCACCTATTTCTATACCATTTTCTGAGAAATAGATTGAAGGTCTTGTGGTAGAGCAATGGGGATGGAAGGGTGGGATTGTAGATCCAAGGATGACTACTAATTATAACTTGTGGTGGCAAGCGTGTCAACTAGTGTCGTTGAAAAATATAAATGGGTCAGAACCGATTGGCAAGAGATTAGTGATACCTCATGTGCCATGAGTTAGACAAGGGGGCAGAGATGGCAATACAGGTAGAGGTAGAGATGGAAACTGAGGCAAGGGAAGAGGAAAAGATGGTGATAGAGACAAAGGCAAAGGTAGAGATAGAGGTAGGGATGGAGGTAGAGGTGGAGATGATGGGGATGATATGGATGATAGAGGGGATGGCCAGAGACAGAGGAGAGATGGTGGGAGGTGGGGCAGGAGGGTGAGGCAATGTGCAATGAGAGGGGCATTAGATGCCATCCCAAAGGTAGGTGAGGAGGAGGAGGGGCCCAGGAAAGAGCTGGAGGATATAGGTCATGAGCACATGGCTGGGGAGGAGCATGTGGTCGAGGAGGAGGTTAGGCAGGAGGAGAGACATGAGCATGAGGAGGAGGTAGAAGCATGAGGAGGTAGTTTGACAGGAGGCCAAGATGGAGGTTGATATGCCCCAAGATGAGGGAGTCGACAAAGAGGAGGCCGTAGAGGAGGAGGATGATGATGGTAGAGAGGATGATGATGCTATGGATGAGGTTGAGAGGCTCCTGAGATGGAGGATGGTGGAGAAAGATGAGGAGATACCATCTAGCTTGACGTTTCCCCCTAATGTCATGACAGACTAGAGGGTGGAAAACCTACAAAGGAGATTGGATGAGAGTACCATAGAGGTCTGAGCACTACAGTCAAAGTTAGAGGTGGCTCAGGTAGAGCAAGATCAAGAAATGATCTGCTAGTAGGAGTGTACAGAGTTTACACGACTATGTACAGGACCATCAACAGATTTGGCACAAGATTTTGGCAGGACTAGTGTATGGTTTGGGCAATACAGGAAGTTATATGAGTAGGTCATACTAGCTGAGATGAGAGATCCCTCCCTGACTAGGACATAGATGAGGATAGGCAGCAACAACAGGTCAGTGAGTGGCAGTGGTAGTTAGAGCAGTGCAAGGGGCTTGACCTCTTCAGGGCATACTTTGAGCCACAAGTCTCGTCATAGTCATAGGTTAGGGTATTCACATGGTTCATTAGGTTTAGGCCATAGATCAGTACCTAGTCCACCTCTAGTGATAGATCCTTTGGCTTCACAGAGTTAGGCCGCAATGTCCTCATAGGTGCATGTTACTGTGGAGATGATGCCATCAATGTCAGTTCCACTGGGATCAAAGACAAAGGTTGCTACAAGTCCACCTATTACCTCAGTTTTAGGCACAGGTCTTTAGTCACCACACTCTTTGTATTTACTATCAAGCCTGCGAGCTCTATTTTTAGGATATCTCATGACTCTATCTTGTGACATTGTATTTTTTTGAGATGATGCTATATATATGATGCAGTTTTGACGGGGCCTACATGTGTGTTATGTGATGTTATTTGATTTATGCATTATGATGTATTTGATGTGGTGCCTATGTGGATTTATGCATTTATGATGGATGATGGTTACTTATGATGTGATGCCCTGATAATGCAATGTTTACTTATATATCATGCTAATGTTATGCCATGGATGATGATGATATGTGTAATGTATTTATTTCAATGGATGCCATGTTTTATGATTATGATAATGTATGACCATGTATAATGTATATGACTTTAATGCTATGGATGATGTATGATGGATGTAATGCAACGTCTATATGATTATGTATGCACTTATGTTTTTCTATGTCACAAGATATTATCGAGAGATGGATGAGAGAAGATGACAACACAAAAGGAGATGCATGTTAGTTCCTAGACCAAATCCTTCAAAACTTTACCATAGGAATTTTATATTTATTGCTCTTAATCATCAATGGGAAAATTATCGTGATGGCCAACAAACAGTATGATATGACATAAATCAAGGTATGCAAGGTCATACTGTCACATAAGAAAAGGATGATCATGATTCATACTAAGAGTGTAATTGCCCCAGTCTTTTTGTCATAATCAACCATAAGCAGAAAAGACAAGAAGGACAAGTCATGAAACACCATTTTTTTTCTAAATCCTATCTCCAGGACATCCTTGAGAAACTAGAAACATGATTGCCAAAAGGACAAAACAAATCCATGATCATGATAAGTCATTTTTCTAAATCCTATAGTCAGGGCCTCATTGAGAAACTAGTAACATGAGTGTCAAAAGACAAGACAAACATCATTATACGTCGCTACTTCTCTAAATCCTATTGTTGGGATCTCGTTGAAAAAATAATAACATGATGAAATCAAAAGATAAGTGCCAAGTGTTTGCCAAGTTTGTCTAGATGTCGAGTGTCTTAATACCAAGATGTCAAGTCTAATGATGTTGAGATGCTAGGGTGTCAAAGTTTTGACGATGCCAAGATGACAAGTGTCGAAGATTGCCAAATTCAAGAAGGACACATCCTGAATGAAGTTGATGTCAAGAGGATTCAATCCTTAAATGTCAAAAGGATACCTCAAAATGCCAGATGATAGTGACGATGCCTATGAAGGACACATCCTAAGGCATAAATATCATATTTTTTTCTTCAGAAGAACACATCTGAAAGAATGTTGATGTCGAGAGGAGTGATCCTTAAATGTCAAAAAGGATCCCTCAAAATGTCAGGTGATAGTGACGATGCCTAGGAAGGACACATCCCAAGGTGTAAATGATAGAGGTTGCTCTTTAGAAGGACACATCTAAAAGATAACCAAGAGTTGATAGTTTGATCATTTGTGACAATTTGACTTGTTTGACTAAGTTTGACTAAGGTTGACTAAATTGTCTTGCATTGACCAAATGTTGATATTGACATGCTGGTGTGATTGTCATATTTATTAAGGAATTACCAAAGTTTTGTTTAAGAGATTTTCTTGTTTTGAAATGACTCATTTGACTTGAATAAATTTTGACGTGTGTGTTAATGTAGTGCCATGAACCCTAATGGACTGACCTAGTGTGGCCTCAGGGGCTCATCAATAGATGGCCTTGCCTACATCATACACTCAGAGACCTTGTAGTTCGACATGATCAATGACTTTTTCTTGATGACTAAAGATTGTGTCATGATTTTATTTTGATGAACCTAAATGGACTAACCTAATGTCTCAGGGACTCAAAATTGAGGCTTGCATATGTAGTGAATGCGCAGAGACAATGTAGTTCGGACAAATGACAAAGATTAATTGATTTGACGGACTTGACAAGGAATGACTCTGTTTTGTGTTTTCTAGACATTTTGACTTTGTTGGGGTTTTTTAAGGATGCTTTTCAAATTTTAGGTCTTTCTTCAAGAAATTTTATAATGTTTTTGGTCTTTCTTCAGGACATTTTGTGATGTTTTTGGTCTTTTTTTAGGACTTTTTACGATGTTTTTGTCTTTTTTTTTTAGGACCTTTTGCAATGTTTTTGTCTTTTTTAGGACTTTTTACAATTTTTTTGTCTTTTTTCAAGAATTTTTGCAATTTCCCAGACCATGCATGATACCCACTATAGTCACATGATAGAATTTTTGCCCCTAGTCAAGTCCAAGACCTAGCCAATTTTAAAGGACATGAAAATGATATGCATGGGATACCCAATGGATAGTATGTTGGACTTGATTTCAATCATTTTTCAACCATGAGAGGTAGGGTATGATGTCATGGAAAAGGTCATGGTGGTGATAGAAAGCATGTTTCATCCTAGGCCAAGACAGATAAAGTAATAGTAGATGGTAGAGCAATGATTGACTACGCATGATGCCTATTTGCTAGGTTTTCGCCATGTTACTTATCCAAAGCACCTATTTTCCAGGTTTTCACTCTTTGGATGAATTATTTCTCTTTACTATTTTTGTCATTTTTTCATTTTTTAATTTCTACCAAGATGCCTGTTTTCCAGGTTTTCGTCAGGGTGGCAACTTTTATATTTTTCTATTTTTTTCTATTTTTAAGGTTTTTGGCTTGACTTTCCAATGTTATTCATAGAACTTGCGAAGATGTAGACTATTGATAGGCTTCATCAATTTTTCACCTTCTCGAGTAGCCAACTGATATGCTCCAAAACCAAAAGAGGATATGATGACATATGGACCCAACCAGTTTGGTTCAAATTTTCTCAGCTTTTCTCTGTCTGCCTAATTATTAGGGTTCTGCACGAGGACTAGGTCACCAATGTCAAACTTCCTCACCATGGCTCTCTTGTTGTAACTACGACAAAGACAATTTTGATATGCTTGTAGATGGTTTAGGGAATTATGCCTTCTTTCCTCTAACATCTCTAGCTCCTATAGGTGTGACTGTCTATACTCATCATCGGTCATACCCTTTAGGGAGACTCGTAAGGAAGGAATTTCAACCTCAATGGGAAAGATGGCCTTACCTCCAACCACCAAGGTGAATGGAGTGGCTCCTATAGGTGGATGAATGCCGGTGTGGTAAGCCTAAAGAGTAGGGTTAAGTTAGATATGCCAGTCATGGCCAACATCATTAATAGTCTTTTTAAAGATTTTAACAATGGTTTTGTTTGATGCCTCGCTTAACCATTTCCTTGTAGGTAATACGGAGAGGAAAAATTATGTTGGATATGAAATCACTCACATAACTCATGAATTTCTTAGTTTTTAAATGGGTGTCCATAGTTAGTGATGCTGGATTGTGGAAGGACATATCGACAAATGATATAGTTAAGAATAAATTTGGAGATTTGTTTGTCAGTTATGTATGTAAAGGGGATGGCTTTTATCCACTTCGTAAAATACTCAGTGGCGATGATAATGAATTTGTGGCCATTGGATGAGGTAGGATAGATCTTTCCCACTAGCTCAATTCCCCATTGTGCAAAGGACGAAGGAGAAGTGATTGACTGATGTTCTTGCATTGGAGCATGAATCAAATCACTGTGAATTTGGCATTGGTGACAAGTCTTGACATATTCTAGTGCATCTTTCTCAATGGTTGGCCAATAGTACCCAAGTCTCATTATCTTCTTTTCCATAGTAGGACTGCTCAAGTGAGACCTGCATATACCCTCATGTACTTTGTGTAAGGTTGTGCGTGCTTCATTGGTGTCAAGACATCTAAGGAGGGTGTCATCAAAACTATGGTGATAAAGGGTGTCACTAATGATGGCATACCATGTGGGCTTTCTAATAAAAGACTTCTTCTGGTTATTGGAAAAATTAGGGGGAAGGGTTTGGGACTTAAGGTAATTGTGGATGTCTTGGTACCACCGAGAATCGGGACCAACAAGCTCGTAGACAATCTCTAATTCTAGAATGTCGTAGGCAGGGATCAACAGTTGTTCTATTAGGAATTTCAGTTGAGGCATATTGCTTGGAATTTTGAGGAGAGAGCCTATTGTAGCCATGGCATTTGCCATCTTGTTTTGTGCTCTTGGGACTTGCTCAAAAGTCACCATGTGAAAGTATGTTTGGAAATTGTCAACCATTCTTTTGTAGGGCATTAGCTTCTCATCTTTTGTGTCATAGTCATGATTAACATGGTTGATGACTAACTAAGAATCTCCATATACATGCAGTGCTCGGATTTTCCATTTTAGTGCCATTCTAAGTCCCGTAACCAATGCCTCCTATTCTGCCATGTTATTTGTGCATGGGAAAGCTATGTGGAAAGACTTAGGAATTGAATCTCCTTGAGGGGTGATAAATAGGATTCATGCCCTTGAGCCATGATTAGTATGTGATCCATCAGAGTATAGCCTCCAAGGTGACTTTGGTTTGGTATGAAATATTGACTCATCTAGGAAATTTTCCACTAAGGGGTGATCACTTTGTATAGGTGCATCTGCCAATTGGTCTGTAATCACTTGTCTTTTGATTTATTTTCTTTTTGCATATTGAATGTCGTATTTGGTCAGAATCATGACCCATTTTTCTAGTCATCTTGTCAATGATGCCCGAATCAATAGATATTTGAGGGGATCAATCTTTGCTACCAACTATTTCTAATGGCTCAACATATAATGTCTAAGCTTCTAAGCTACAAATACCACTATTAGCCAAGCGCATTCAATTGATGTGTAATTCAATTCATACCCAACTAGTGTCCAACTGATATAATATATGGCCCTTTTTTTTTCTTCTTGGTCGTTCTATGCTAGTAATGCTCCCAATGTTGAAGTAGTGACAGAGATGTATAAGATCAAGGGTTTTTTGTGAATAGACGACATGAGGACTGGTGGTGATAGTAAGTAGTCTTTTATTTTCTAAAAGGCTTCTTGGCATTTATCTATCCACACAAAGGGGATACCTTTGCATAGGAGATATTGGAGTGGTTCGCACTTGTCAGCCAATTGTGCTATAAAGCACTGTATAGATTACTGCCTTGTAATGTCCTGAGTTCACTTATTCCTCTAGGAGGAGGCATGTCCATGATGGCTTTGAGTTTTGCTGAGTCAAATTCAATGCCTCTTTGAGAAACTATGTATCCCAAGAGTTTTCTAGATGTTATGCCAAAGACACATTTCTTAGGATTCAATCTGACCTTATATTCTTCTAGTCTCTTGAAAATTATGTGTAACACCTTTAGATGGTATTTTCTTGTTACCGATTTAGCCAAAAGGTCATCCACGTAATATTCCATTATTTTATGTATCATGTCATGAAAGATTGTGTTGATAGCCCTTTGATATGTAGCGGATGTATTTTTAAGACCAAATGGAATGATATTCTAGTAGTATGTTCCCCAAGGGCAAGTGAATTTTGTTTTATGTTGGTCTTCGGGGGAAATACAAATCTAATTATAACCTGAGAAACCGTCCATGAGGGATAGCATCTTGTATCATGTCGTGAGGTCAACTATGATATCAATATTTGGAAAAGGAAAGTCATCTTTTGGACATGCCTTGTTTAAGTCTCTAAAATCCATGCAGACTAGGATCATTCCATTTGGTTTTGTTACTAGCACCAGGTTGGATATCCATTCAACATAATCAATAGACTGTATGAACCAAGCATCTAGAAGTTTCTTCAACTCAGTCTTGACTAATAGAGAAACTTGAGAATGTATTTTGCATAGCTTCTATTTTGCTAGTTTGGCATTTGGAAATAATGATAGATGGTGCAGAACCAATTCTAGGTCTAGTCACGACATGTCGGCGTCTAGTCACGGCATGTCAGTGTCTAGTCACGGCATGTTGGCGTAGGACCATACGAAGTTGATTTTACATTCTATAAAGAACTTGTGAAATTTTGGTTTCTCTTCTTCAGTCAAGGATGCAGCAAATAGGACCTTTTTGGGATCCTTTGTGGTTGATATGTTGTCTTCTATGGTGTCCTCTATGAGCATAGCTGATTTCTCTTGAGTCATAGGAAGAAAGTCTAGTCCTCCATCTTTTGGTGCCTCAGAGAGGTTTTCACCTGCATATACGTCCTTTATTTTTATTTTTTTGTCATCATAAGGTACCTTTCGATTTTCACCTAAAGACATTTCATTTTTTTCCTTATTCTTATTTTTAATTTTGCAACTGGAGAATGGAGCAATCTCACCGAAGTAAGATGCACAATCTAGGCCAATGGCGAATCTTGCCTTGTGATCACCACTGGGTATGCCCTCTCATAATCCCATAAATTATGTGATAGCCTCGTCATTCTAAAAGGTGTCCAAGACTGGCAAGCCTTGTTGGTCCCAATCAATTAGTTGAGGATAGACTAGGGTAATGCCATCGTCAGTGTTGGTGAATTGAGGGGAGGGTGCAGAAATCATGTAGACGGATTTAGAGACATTGAAGATGAAATTGTCATCATCCAATTCCACATCAGACTCTATGCAATATTCCCCTTCACTTGTTTCATATTCATTGTCAAAGTAGGGGGTAAATGACTCAGAGTTGTGGTTGTTAGTGTCATCTGACAATCCAGATGTATTCAACCAATGGTTATTAGATTTAGATGGTAGGGCTTGTATGTCATGGGGAAGGGAAATGGGACTATGACTAGTTGGTGCTTGATTGATTTTAAATGTTTTCCAAAAATTTTGTTCAAAGGTAAGCTCCCCAGCTTCAAGGAACAAATCATCAAGGAAACAGTCACTTAAGGATCGCTGGGAGCCAAATTCCCACTCATGGGAGTTAGTTTCAGTGAAGGTTTCCTTATCTATCTCGACACTTTCTGAAGCATGGACGTGCTCACTCAAAAGTACATTGGTACGTCGGTCGTCATTGTTGAGCAATCCATACCCTAACCCAAGATACTTTGGTATTTTGAAAGGTTCTATGGGCTCTCTTTGTCCAGTTTTATTTTTTCCTAAGCCACTAGTTCCATCATAGCCCTTAGCCTTCATCATGTCATATCCCTTTCCATATTTCTTAACTAGTAATGGGGGTAGGTCAGCTATTTATTTATAGATCCATCTTGTAATATCAACAAGGTCCTTGTTAATCATGTCTCCCCATTTTATGAAAACTATTTTTGGTGGAACTTTGAAAATTTCTTTGGGTTCCATTCTAAAACATGGTCGACCATAGACCTTTGGAGACTTGGGTATTGTTGTGATGTTGTATGTTGTATGCAATTTTAATTCTCCATAGCTTAGGTCCTAGATCTTGACATTGGACTCATCCTTAGGAAGTGTGGAAGATGTGGATGAAGTGGACATGGAAGAAGATGCGAGTGTGGATGGATCAATGTATTTAGAAGAAGAGGAGGTAGGAACTTCTCGATTGATGGGCACATGATTTTCAAAAATACCCATTAGGTTGGTACAATATTGAAAAGGGCCAAGGTCTCCATATATAGTGATTTTTGTGCTGTCAAATGGGAATTTCAAGCATTGGTGATATGTGGAGGGGACAACTTTTAAGGAATGAATCCATGGTTATCTGAGTAAAATGTTGTAAGGTAATTCTAGATCCAGGACCTGGAAAGTTGTATCCACAATAACTGGTCCCACTCTAATGGGAAGAGAAATAACACCTCTAGAAGAACATTCCTTGTCATTATATGCTTTTATGACAATACTCTTTGTAGGGTCCACGCATGCATCAGAAAATCCTAGAGCCTTAACTAGTTTCAAGGAGCATATGTTCAATCCTACTGTGCCATCTACTAAAATTTGTCTGACCTTATGCTTATGGATGAAATTTTTGATATGTTATGTGTCATTATGGTTCGTCTTGGGTGACAAGTAATATTGATAAAAAAAGTGACATGATGAGGTGTAGTGAGATATCCCACCATGGTCTCAAATTGATTGACATCAATATCCTTAGGGACCGATGACTCTTGTAAGGTTTTATCCAGTATAACCTTATGTGTAGGAGAGATGCAAAGTAGATCAAGTATGGAAATTTATACATGATTTTTTCCAAGTTGGTTTATAAGGTTAAACTAAATCTTAGGTTGCCACTGCTTTGTGGTCAAGGTGGTTTGTGACTGCCTAGAAGATGGACCAAGTATGGTGATCTTAGGTTTTCTTGCAGGAGGCACACCAACTATGGTGATCTTGCCACTTCAAGTAGTAGCACTGCATTCAGGTGCTCGTTTGACTGTGATGGTGTTGACACATTCATTATTAGTTTAGACATTGTTAATAATAGGTCCACCTGAATAGTCATACTTGGCGCAGGTGTAATTGGCTTAATTAGTGTTTGTCGTAGGACCTGACGTGGAAGTCTTATTAGAACCATGATCCTACAATGGGTTCTTATGGATGGTATGGTTAGCATTTGATGGAAATTTTGGTCCACCCAATTCGATTATTCAACTCTCAATAAGGTCTTGCACAATATTTTTGAGATGTAGACAAGACAATGTCTTGGGTCCTTTAGCCCAGTGGTAATTACATAAAGCATTATCATCCCACCATGATGATTTAAATTTTCTTGGGTCATATGGCTTTGATTCTTCAAGTGTGATGAGACTATTTTGAAGACATTTCTTGAGGACTTCCTCCATGGGCTCACCCAAGTGAGTGTATGTGTGACCCCTAGGGAATTGTCTTATCTGACGGTATTGTCCTTGATTTTGACTGTTTTGACCATTTTGGTTGTTTGGGGTGGCATTGTTGGGGGGTGTTAGTATCATCATTGGATTGTTTTGTGGTTGAACCCCTTTTAGAGCCAGTACAAGACCCATAGTGTTTACAACCTTATCATCAACAACACCATCATTGGTAGCATGTTTATTTTTGACCTAGTACTTATTTTTGTCAGTGGGAGGATTTGCGTTTGTGTTTTTAGGACCATATTTTAGCTCTCCCACTGTAATAAGGACTTTCTCAATCTGGGTACCTTTCTCGACTAGGTCTGTGAATGTTGTGCAACAATGCACTTGCATTGCATATTTTAAGGGACCTAGAAGTGTTTGAACAAACATGTCAACCTTTTCCTTTCTGGGTATGTCGATGTGGAAATGACTAGCTAGACTTCTCCATCTTTGGAAGAATGGGATGAATGTTTCACCAACATCCTCTTGCATGAGATTGCATAAGCTAGTAATAGAGGTTTCCATGTCAATGTTGTATGTATAATTTTTTATGAATTTTTTTTTAAGTTCATCCCATGTTTGGATATCCTTTTGAGTGGAGAACCATTCAAGGGCAAGACTTGCAAGACTTTTAGAAAAGAGTCTCATCAAGTACTTTTTTTCATAGGCAACATCCATATAGTTGGTTGCAAATTCCTAGACATGTTCGACAGGGTTTGTCTTTCCCCTATATTTGGTAAAATTTGGGGACACATATCCCAGAGGAAATGGTGGCATGTATAAGTTCATGTCAAAGGTATATACAGATAGATCATATGACACTTTTGATTTCTTGCCGGGTATTCTTATGTTTTCTATGGTCTTCTCTAGACCCATCACTTTTTCTTGCAAGGCATCGATTATAGGGTCATTTGTGGCCCCATACATTGGATTTATTGGTACACCATATGCTCCCATTTTTTGTGAGTGGATGTTGGTGTGTTGTTGAGGTACGTGTTGTTGTGACATGTATGATGTATTCCTATGTGCGTGTTGCTGGTATTGAAAGTTTGGATTGGGGGGATGTTGATTGGTATGAATATGGGATGAGTATGTTAGAATGTGTCCCCAACCATTTGGGTCTATATTTGAGGAATATGGTGACCATGAATATTTTGATGTGCGAATGATGCCATAGGTTGTGTATTTTGATTTCCTTCAAAAAAAAATTGGGTTTGTACAAGAGGAATGGTCATATCGTTTCCTTGGGAGGTGGTGGCATTAGATTGTGTTGACGTCTTAACATTTTGTTTTGGTCCTTGAATAAAGAAACGTCATTTACCTCCACTCAAAGGATTGTGTGATGTACCCATGAGAGGATATGATGAGGATGCATTCATGGTACTAGATGCAGTCGCCAATGGAGGATTTGACTGGCTTGATGATGCCCCCATGGCATTTACTGTAGTGGTAAAGAGAGGATTGGAATAACTTGCCCACATTGTCAAGGACTGAAAGGTGGATCCAACCAATTGTGACAATATTGTGGATATTGTGGGAAACATGGTGGATTGTGTTCCTCCAATGAATGTAGCATTTATTGAATTGGGGCTGTTTGGAATGTTGGATGTAACACTCATGGTCATTGTGACATTTTGCGAGGTATCATCAAAAAAGGCATTGCTAGTGATGTTTGGAGGTTGACCACTATTGGACATGTTCTTTGTATTGTTGATGTTATGGTCAGGAGATGTCATTCTCAAGGTATTAATGTCAAACCCATGGGGTAATTTAGCTCCTTGACTTAAAAGTATGGCCAAATATCTATCTTTATCATATAATACCATTTGTTTTATGAAAAATGCCACCTCTGGATCTTGTGTTGCTACCTCTAGGTTTTCCTCAAGTATTTTCCCATATTCATCCTTACATAAGAATGGTTCAAAGGGGCGTTTGATGAGGATGGTATGGTCATGATAGGTTGGGTATTCATGTTGCTAAATGGGTCATCAAAATTCCAATTTGGGTCATACGTGTGATTGGTGACATTGGAATTAGAATCTTGTCCAAAGTTTGTCATTTGTCTTTTCTTTCTTTGGAGTCTAGTTTCCACCATAAAATGGAATTGCTCAAATGAGGATAATGAAAATAATGACTAAATGCAAGGATGATACTAGCCTATGATTTTTTTTTTTGTATTTTTCCATGAAGGATGACAATGCAAGGTGATGACTAAGGAAATGATTTATGCAAAATGACAAGGTTGTCAAAGCCAAAGGGTCAAATGGGGACTAAGATGATAATGTTGATGAAGAACCAAGATGATGAATGCAAAATCTAGGTTCAAAATGAGGACTAGAGGTGGAAAATGCAAAGTCTAAGTTTAAAATGATGACTAAGTTTGGACAATATTTGGAGAAAGGTTTGTCTAACCACTCTAAGGTTGACTTATGTCACAATTTCAGTTATATAAAAGACTTGCTAAAGGGACTAAATGACAAGGTCAAAATGATGAGTGAGCCTGCCTAACTAGACTATTGAGTTGGAGGTTCTCAAAAAATGACAATGACCAAAAAAGAGGAATAATGACTAAGTCCCAAGATAACCTTATTTTGAAAACAATGGTTTTTGTAAAGTGTGGTGAGTTGGCCTAATCCAAAGTTTTCCAAGATGAAACCTAAGGAAAAATTATGCTAAAAATGGCGATTATGATGCCTTAGGAATGCAACTTAAAATTGGAATTTTAAACCTATGGATGAGATGCAAGGTAGTGAATGCAAATGGTGGGTGTTTTGAGCAATGTAAGTTCAGGTTTCTGACATAAACCTTTTGAAAGAGATGTTTTGATAATAGGTTAAGATGTTTGGTTTTGAATTTTGGTCTGAAATTGGGTTTATTTTACTGTCAGGTGATTGCGTCATTACAGACATCAAATGTGTTGTAGTTATCAAATGTCACTCTAGAAATGTCAAATGTGGTTCAGTTTGTCAAATGCAACTTTATAGATGTCAAATGTGATTCAGTTTTGTAGATGCAACCTTAAATATGTCAAATGTGTCTCAAGACAGGAAAATGTGGTGTTTGGATTAGCAAATGCATTTGAATAGATTAGATGCTTTGCAAAATCTGGAAAATGCGGTGTGACAGAGTGATTGTGTTTTGAAAAATGTGTTGTAGAATGTAAAAAAGGTCAAATTTCTGATGTTTGTAGTCAAAAATCTGAATTGTTTAAGGTTTGACTGATTGTTTTGAGATGTTAAAGTGTTGTTTGTTTTTTTTCAGTAATCAGAAAACACTTGGCAAGGACAATATTTTGAAAAAGTAATCAAACACATAAGAGAACATGTACAATCCTATGGTTAAGCCAGGACAATATTTGCTAGACTCCACATGGGTTTTCCCAACCGTATATCAGTAGCATGTGAATCCATAAGCTTGGGTACACGGGCTCCCCCTTATAGTGCACTCTCTTCTTAGACCAACCAAGCTTCCAACCCCCATGAAACTCCCATGGCAGATTGATCACCTCTACTAAAGACTACAAAGACATGGAAGGCTTCACACTAATTGATGTTGTACTAGAAAATAGAAGATTTTGGGCTTACTACACAAGAGTTTTTAATTTGGGACCCCCGATCGAGTGGCCATACATGGGGCACAAGATTAGTCTCTATTTAGGAGGCACTTTAGCCTGAAGAGGTTAAGCTCAACAGGGTTTTGGGGAGTACTACTTGGTTCATATGACACATCCATACTCGTAATCTTAGGTTTTCCCTTAAGATTCACATTTATATACTGGTCAACGGTAGCTTGGCTTTAGTTCCATTTCTAGTTTGAGTCACATTGGAGTGATGAAATCCCTAGGCAGGCCCAATTTCTAGAGGAAATAATCATTTCTCTTACACCTAGGATCGCATGACTGCGCAAGGGGAGAGGATACTTCAGTTATTGCATCAAGGTTACACAAAAATAAATTGGGTTTTGCTCTCTGATCACCTAGTTTGCATAGGGTGAGATCATATTCACCTACCACTTTCAAGCATAATCAGACAATATGGAAGACATGTTAATTTTAAATGCACCAAAAAGAAATTTGTTTTAATCTAAAAAAAATAAGCACAATGTTTAGAATTGAGTCTTTGACACTCGAACCTGTAAAAGCACAAGTGAGGAGTCTTAGAAAAAGTCTTGGGCCCACAAAATTTAGCCACCACACACTACAAATAAATATTAGTAACACAAAAAAACCTATGCTTAGGTAGAGTGCAGAGGAAAACCAGAATGCCAAAAAGAACATCAGAATGTAAAAAAGGAAAAAAAAATTGAATGCAAAAAGGAAGAAACAGTTACCAGGAAAATGCATCACATCAGAGTGAATGCATCTCTATGTGCAATAAATGTTTCTTGGTCCCATGTTCCAGTCTAATAGGAAGATGTGTTGATTGAAGCTTCAAATGTGTCATTAAGCATTGTAATTGTGGTCCATCAAAGTGAATGCGGCATTTTTTTTCAAATGCATTGTGATGTAGCGTATGCGGCTCAAGAAAACACAAATTTTTCGTTTCATACCTGTACCTACAAAAATGACATAAAACAAAAAAATAGTACAAAATAGAAAATAAAGTAGTTAGGTTCACCAATATATCAATGGGTTCATCATCCTCCTCCTTTGCGACCTCCTCTCCACTGACTCCCTCATCCTAGGGCATATCAACCTCCATCTTGGCCTCATGTCAAACTACCTCCTCTCCAATCTCCTACTCCTCCTGCCTCTCCTCCTCATGCTCCTATCTCTCCTCCTGCCTAACCTCCTCCTTAGCCACATGCTCCTCCTCAACCACATGCTCGTGACCTATATCCTCTGGCTCCAGCCTAGGCCCCTCCTCCTCCTCTCTCTCCTCCTCCTCACCTACCTTTGGGATGGCATCTAATTCCCCTCTTACTCTACACTACCTCACCCTCCTACCTTGCATCCTACCATCTCTCCTCCATATCTAGCCATCCCCTCTATCAACCCTATCATCCCCATCATCTCCACCCCTACCTCCATCCCTACCTCCATCTCTGCCTCTGCCTCTTCCTCTGTCACCATCTCTACCTCTGCCCCTACCTTTATCGCCATCTCTACCTCTACCTCTATCACCATCTCTGCCCCATTGTCTAACTCGTGGAACATAGGGTATCATTGATCTCTTGTCAATTGACACTAGCCCATTTGGATCTATCAACAACATTGGTCAAACTGCCTACCACCACAAGTCATAATCAACAATCATCCCCAAATCTACAATCCCACCCCTCCATCCCCACTACTATGCCATGAGACAATCAATTTGCTGCTCGACAAATAGTATAGAAATAGGTGGACCCCAGGCTCCCTCCCTCGATGATTTGGCATACTTGGTTGTGCCTACTAGTACACCCTACTACTCTCCAAACTGTCTTAGTACACACTATGGCAGATGCATCTCTAGAATAAATTAACTCTATAGCATCCTTCCAATCAGATACTGATACTATCTACAGAAGTTGAGGTGGTCATCCTCATCATCCCATTGCTCGTAGTCTCTGTAGGACCTCTAAATGAATGCAATCATGGTGTCAATCCAATGGCACCACCAACCTATCTCTCCAACCCTCGTCTAATGTAGAGCATCGTCATAGTAATAAGTATAAGGAATCCCCTTTGCAAGCTATGGTCTCTGGATAGGAGGATAGAATATAGCCACATGCTCCCAAGCCCATATCATTAGTAGTGTCGTGCCACACCCAATGCTCTGTGCCCTCCTGTAAGCCACCTCATGAAGTTGATGGTAGAGCATACCTAACAAACAAGGCCCCTAGGCATAAACTATCTGGTCTCGTCTCATGCCCACTAACACATCACCCCAACCAATGGGAAACCCATGTCAACAATGGTTAGGAATCAGTATCCTATCAATCAATGTCACCAAAATTCCATCAAACTAGGCATAATGCTCCACCATAAACTCCCAGTGGATCTCATATCTCTCAATACCAAGTCATGTACCTTGATCATGATAGTAGGCCGTGAAGGTCTGATGGCCATGCTGAGGATCATAGACAATCCTCTCTCCTTGAATCATAAAATGAAGGATATGGTAGACATCCTCCAACATCATGGTGGCCTCTCCTATCAGAAAATGGAACAAGCATGTCTTAGAGTGTCATCTCTCACATAAAGCAGTCAATAGCCCTGTATTTTCCTAATTAATGGGAATATAGGAGCCATAATACAGACCTAGCTGCATCAACCATCATCGCTCTTGCAGACTCAATTGGTCTTGGAACCAAAAGGTCGATGGATTGCTCTCTCGACTATAGATAGGTGCTAGATGTCTCTACACATGATCAAACAATGCGTCAACACCTTACGAACAACTGTCATTATCATTATTATAACTCGAAAGCATTAAAATTTTGAAAAGCATCAGAATCAGCCATAGTCAAAGTCAAAGTCAAATGTGTCACGTTGACTTCATTTACATCACGAAAAGGTGTTTGTGTCATTCCGTACTACAATTGTGTCATGAATCATCGATTGCATCATTTTTTCCTACACTTGTGTTGCATCAGAGCATTTGTGCCATGCTTTATCACACACGTGTCACTTCATTTGAATGTGTCACTCAAACTAATGATTGCATTGAAAAAAGACATGCGGCATGATAGCTCTCAAATGCAATACGATATTGCGAATGCATCGCACATTTTAGCAAATGCATCACACATTCTTGGTCTACCCTAATTTCCTCTTGCACTTGCATCATTATGCATCAAATGCGGCTTATGCACACGCATATGCGTGGCTACACATTCATTATTGGCCCTAAAAACCTAAATTTTGCACAAAAAATGATGAAATGACTAGGTGGGTTAGAGGTACATACCATTGGCTCTGCGCCCTTTGGTCTCCTAAAGGTTTGCATGATCTCACCACTATGCTCGGTCACTAGAATCACCATATTTGTAGAGGTCCTCTTCACTTGTCGCTCTCAAAATTTGCTAAGGTGAATAGTGAAAATAAATTAACTTTTACCCCATTTGTCAACCTATTTATAAAGTCAAAATGACATTTTTCAATTCTTTTATTACTGGAGGCCCTTTTGACCAACTTTCACCATCCTTTTAGATGCTCTAAACACACTAGAATTCGAAACCAACTATGTTACTGTTTTCTTGAATATTAAATTGACTTATCAGGACACTTTCCAAATTTTTCTATCACCTGGCCAAAAATTCACAATTTTTTGCGAGGGGGCATCGATACTCTGTACCTTCGCTGGGGCATGACTTTAATTTAATTTCTTTGTCACAACGTGACATGCTACATTATGAAAAAGAGGGGAATAATGTAGACACTTAAAAATGACCTAGGCCTACAAGCTCTATTTTATGATTTTCATCCTAGCATGATTATGACATTTAAATAAATAATACATTATTATTTAATTAATTCATGTCTCTTATGTTCTTCATGATTATTAAATAAATAAATTACATTTATTTATTCAATACGTCACTAAAGGTCTATTATCTTCTTACAATTAATTTATTTAATTATCTTTGTTCATTCATTCTTCCTAATTATTAAATAAATGAATTTTATTTATTTATTTAGTATGTCACTAATTCTCATAATTAAATAGATCTATTAATTTATCTAATTATCGGTCATAATCCTCTAAATTAAATAATTATCTTTAATTATTTAATTGTCTAATTTCACATTTCTCTCATTTTAAATAAATGAAATCATTTAAAACAATGTCACATTCTTAACTGTTAGTTTGTTTTGGTAAATAATCTGAAAAAGATTATTTATTGTCACAAAAAATCTTTATTTTGAATTAATTTAATGCAAAAATAATCTTCTTCCAAAAATCAAGTAATTGAGAAAATTCTTGATTTTCCAAATTTGTTTTTCAGTCCAACTCTTATCTTCTTGATTTTTTGAATCTCATAAATCAAGTAGCCTTTATCTTCTTGATTTTCAAAAAATCTTTATATTTTTGGCTAATTATCACATTTATTCTCGATCGTTGATTTGATTTTATCAAATGACATCTTAACCACTCATTTAACAATTTTTCCCTAACCCTAATTAGGGATTGTCACATGAAATATCGTCCACTAATTTTAGGCTTTATTAGCTTTTAATCTCGTTCGTTTGTCCAAAATTGCATTTTCTATAAAATGCCAATTTTCTCACATTCTCGACTAACACACAAACTTTTATTATTCTATCATATTTATGCTTAGATCTTAATTGCATACTTCACATTTTAGCTTATTCCAATTTGATTACTTGTTGAATCATAGGCATAGTCATTTGTCATAGGCATAGGCATAGTCTTTATTTAAATCCTTCAAAACTTACATAGGACATTGTCATAGTCAAATTGCTCACACACTCAATCTGAGGGCAATATCATACGCTACGAGCTAGGAGGTGCTATGGAGGTGAATCATGGAAGCTTCAACAAATATCTAGTATAATCATTCTTGTTATTTGTTTTCTTTGTGCTTCATAACTTCTTTGGGTTTTTAATCTAATCATTCTAACTCAATCCCAAATTCAACCTATTGATACAAGAGGTTAGATAGATAGAAGTATAGAGGGAAGGAAAGAGTGTGAGAGAGAGGTCTAGAGCATAAGGGATAAAAAATGAGTGAGATAGAGAGAGAAAGATGATACAACTTGTTGATTACTAAAATTTGACCTCCTGATTACTGAAATTTGACTAAGTCTAAAATTTGTGAGATCTTCCAAAAACAAGAATTTTCATTATAACTCTTAGAGATCTAAAACCACTCTCAAACATCTTGAAACTACATACATGAAAAATAACTTAAAGTATAAGAAGGTAAACGTTCATAGGTAATTGTCAACTTAAATGTTTATTTCATGTATATAGTTTCCTTGAAAGATAACAAGAAGAAAGAGAAAAAAAAAAGAGAAGAAAAAAATTCAATGTACACCAAAATGAGAGTGCGTTATAATGTGCTCATGTTATGGTGATGCTATTTTGAATTAAAAAAAATGTGCATTTTTTGAAAAAAAAAATGTGCATTTTTTGAATTAAAAAATGTGCACTTTTTAAAAATCAAACAATAACATGAGTGCGTTATAATGCACTCACATTTTTGTCTCAGTATGACCAAGCCTAGGCTTAGGAATTACCAAGCCATAACACAAGCACATTATAGTAAAACACACTCACGTTTTCACTATTTTGGGATGAAAAAGTGAATTTACCACTTTTTGGCTACCCATCTTTCTGCACCCACTCAAATCTGCACTAACAAAATATATTTACACCTCTGCATTCAACTCTTCAATTACATACATCTCATTATCTTTGTCATAATAATCAAAATAAAAAACATTAACCATTACCTCAAGGATTTCTCTCTCTATTTTTGTTGCAATATTTTCCTCTCCACCACCATAAACTATTTCATCTTCTCCATCTGCATCTTCTTTCATTATCCTTTCAACCTTCTCTTCCTTCACTTGCATATAGTAAGGTAAATCAACTATTACCTCTTTCTCCTCTGTTGTAACTTCTCCTTTTATTGCAAACAAAGCAAAGTAAACATGTTTATGGGACTTATCTTCTCTGACTAATATCTCCTTTATCCTCTTATCACATTCATCAATCACTTTCCCTTCAAAGAAGATATATATCTTCCTTATCTCCTCTTTGAGTAGGATATCTTCTTCATCTTCACCAAATTCTTCATCAAATATATGATTTTCAGCTTCTACTTCAAAAACTTCTTCCCACTCCTCTTCTTCTTTTTCCTTAGTGTCACATGCATGACACTTTGCTTCATCCATTTTCCTTCTTACATTCAAAATATTATTAGAATGATAAACAAAGTTACTATTACCTCTTATCCTTTCCCAATCTACTTTCAAATCTTCCACTGCTTGCTTTAGCTCCTCAAATTCTCTCACCCTGTCCATCCTCAGACTTTCCTTCAGTTCCTCAAGTCTAGGAACTGACAAAATCCATCTAATAACAAAATTCCTTTTTTCCCTTAGACATTTTTAATCACCTTCTATAACTCACATAGACTATATACCATCTACCCAATAGAGATATGGAAGATGCACCTCTCAAAATTCCATCTACCCATAGTCACAGTGGAGGAATTTTGCACACCTTCTACCCAGCTTATCCCTATCAGAGGAATACACTTGACTTCTTAAAAATTCATCACCTCAGGTTCTATATAGTTATAGGACTTAGCACACCTACAACAAAATATTAGAGCTCAAACAAACAAACTTCACTGCTTCACTTCTCCAATCCCATGGTCCTGGTACAATCACTCTACACACTCATGAACTTCCTACTCTGATACCAATGATGTAGAGAAGAACCTCCCACCTTCAAGCATAACTCAAATCTACATACTCTCAACACAACACATTATGCAACACAACAAATCTAACACAATAAAACTCATATAAATTCATTTCATTTTCAACAATAAGAACAATTACATAAATCAACAAATTAAATGTATTACATTACCCATCCATGGATTCTCACATGCATTATCATTCTCACATTTATCACTCTCAAATCTACAACACAAAAATTTCTTCACAACTCTTCAAACTCTGTGTTGAACATTTTTCCTCTTGCAGGCATCAAAAATCCACTTTTTCTTCAATTTTTTTTGCTTGTATTTGCTAAAAACTTATTGTTGGAAGATTTTCAAATGTTGTGGTTGTGTTGCTGATATGTGGTTTTCATTGATGTTAACACTACTAGAATTATTGTAATGAAGGGTCTATATGTCGAGGATATTGAGAAAATTGTGAAAGAAAGAGTTGTAGGTTGCTAGTGGAACAATGCAGGTCATGAAGGTATTTTGTTATGTACATTGAAGATTAGCTATAGTGGAATAAAGGGTTTATTTTCAAGAGTATCTAGTTCATCTACCAAAATTTTTAGAGGTTCACATGGATTTTTTCTCATGTTGTGTTCTGATAGTGTTTTTGTGGTCTCTATCAGTGTTCTTGATTGAATTTTGTGTAATTCTGGTAATCTCAATTGTTGTGATGCCTCTCTATTAGTTCTTGGTGTTTGTGGATGCTTCTAGATCATTCTCTATCATTTGTGTGCATCCACGTTGATTGGTGTGCTTGAGGTCAAATATTTTTCTTGTGCATGTTCGGGTTTTCATGTTCTTGGCCGACATGATGGTGGTAACGTGTTGTGGATCCTTGAAGATTGAAGTTTCAATTTTTGGCATGCTCATGGATATTGTTTTGGATTGCATCATTGTATTGGCCAATGATGTTTAATTCACATTGAAAATTTAATTATTAATTTGGGTCAACATTGTAAATATGTTTTATTTTTCTGGTCAACTAAGTGGTTGATGTAATTCCATGATGCAAATATATGTGAGTGATTGGTTGAGTGAAGTGAGTGTGTGTGAAGTGTGAGAAAAGCTAAAGAGAGTGCAAGTGTGCAAAAATTGATCTATTCATTTGATTGTAGAGCTAAGTGAGAAGAAGATTGAGCAAAGTGTAAAGAAGGTTTTCTGTGCTTAACTAGAACTATAATCAGGCTTGTGCAAAAGCTATTTTCTTAGTTCATGCCCTTTAGATTTAATCCTATTTTGTATTGTTGGGTAGTAAGCCCTATTGTATTTGAGCAATGAGCTCTAGGCAATGTGCTTGCATGCATGTGCATTCCCCTTTTTCTTTTCTTTATACTTTTAATAGGGTATAATATTGTGGACTAGCATCCATCATGGGTTTTCCCCTAACAAGTTTTCCACGTAAAAAATCTTGGTGTTCTCCGTGTTTCTGATGTGTTGATTACTTATGGTTTACTGTTCATTCATCAAATCTGATATTAAATTAAGTAAATTTTGAAACATTTAATATTCTGTGACAACTGATTCACCCCCCCTCTTAGTTGTCTATCCTTGTTTTTCCAACAATTGGTATCAGAGCAGGTTCCTCTAAAGAAGTTTAAAATCTTGAGGTGATCTAAGATGGCATCATACAAGAAGGACAGTCCTAGATTCAATGGAACAAAATACTCACTATGGAAAGCTAGGATGGAGTGTCATTTGAGGTGTATTGTTGAACCCTACTAGAAGATTACTAAGAATACATATGTTATTCCTCATAATGTTCCTTCCACTATTGATGAGATTAAAGAGGTTGAGAATAACATCAGGGCTATGGAAGCTTTGTTGAGTGCTTTAATAGATTCAAAGATGACAAATGTGTTAGGTCTGAAGATAGATCATGAGATTTGGATGAAGCTAGAAACTTTGTATGAAGGACATACACATGTGAAGATAGCTAAGCTACAAAGCTTGAAAGGTAAGTATGAAAAATTGAAGATGGGTGAAGATGAAAATATTTCCTCTTTTATGCAGAGAGTAAATGAACTAGAATTAGATGTGTTGGTGGTACCCTATATGAAGAATAAATTGTAGCTAAGGTGCTTAGATCATTGCCTCCCTATTACAAAGCGAAGGATCATGCTATTGAAGAGACTAGATCATTGATGAATATGGCAAGAGATACATTGATTGGTAAACTTATTGCGTTTGAGTGAAGTGAATTTGGTGAATCTATTCCAAAGACTAAATCTACATTTAAGGCTAATATATTTGAAAGAAAAAGAAAACATATGATCTAGGAGAGTGTTCCAAAAATTCATCAAAATATGATGAAGAAATAAAACAAATTGAAGATGATGAAAGAGAAGTTGAAGAATTGGAAGCACTATTTGTGAAGAAAGAAGGCTAAGGAAAAGGTAAGTATCAAGGAGTGTTTCCTATTAAATTTTTTTCTTGTAGTAAAATAGGTCATGTTCAATCAAGGTGTCCTGAAAGAGTCCCTAGGACTAAGCCTAACAAATATAGATTCCAAAAAAAATGTTACTATGTTGAAGAAGAAGTGACTGATGATGAGTCTGATAAGGATAATGGAAATGAAGATGAATGGGTTTTCATTGCCACCATTGAAAATAATCCTATGGCTATAAAATCTGCTAAAGTTGAGAAAGCTCTTCCAGCCTATATTGAAGATAAGGATGAGTGGATTATTGACTGGTGACAAGAAAATTTATGAGTCTAGAAAAGTATGATGACGGGGTTGTAAGATTTAGAGATAACAATGTTGGTTTGATTTGTGGAAGAGGATCTATTTGTCTTGGTGGTAAGCACAACACTGATGATGTTCTTTATGTTGAAGGCTTGAAGCACAACTTGTTGAGTGTTGGATAGATGGCAGAGAAGGGTTATGATCTTTAGTTCAAAGATGGAAGATGCAGGATGCTTGGAAGTTCAAGAAAAGTAATTGCTTTAGGTAAAAAGAAAAAAGGTAATATTTTTCATTTGAATACTACTAGTGAAGTTGTTTAATTGCTCAAGTAGATGAAAGATGGTTATGGAATAGGAGGTTGTGTCATGTGAATTTTGATAACATTGTCAAAGTAAGTTCCACTCAAGTAGTAAGAGATCTACCTAAGCTAGTGAAGCTTACTAACACAATTTGCAAGGAATGTCAAATGGGAAAGCAGACTAGAGTCTCCTTCTAGAGAAAAAAACATCATACTAATGGTTTGTTGGAGTTGGTGCATATTGATCTTTGTGGTTCCTCCAGAGTTAGAAGTATTCATGGTGAAAGGTACTGTATGCTGCTTATTGATGATTATTCTAGGATGATATGGGTAGCTTTCTTAAGAGAAAAATGTGAAGCATTAGAAAAGTTCAAAAGTTTCAAAGCTATGGAAAAAAATGAGAAAGGTCTGAAAATCAAATGCTTAAGGTTAAACATAGGTGGTGAATTCACCTCCAGGGATTTTAATTCGTTTCGTGAAAATCATGAATCATAAGATAGTTATCTACCCCCGGACCCCTCAATAGAATGGAGTTGTAGAAAGAAAGAATAGAACAATTCTAGATGCTGCTAGAACAATGATGATAGAAGGAAATGTGCCTCACATCTATTGGAGTGAAGTTGTAAGTACTGCTGTGTACACTTTGAATCGGGTAAATGTTAATGGTAATTTTGTTAAGGCTCCCTTTGAGCTATGGTTTGGTTATAAGCCTACTGTTAATTATTTCAAAATATTTGGAAGAAAATGCTACATTAAGAGAGATGAGGATGTAAGCAAGTTTGATGCAAGAAGCAATGAAGGAATATTTCTAGGTTACTCTACCAAAAGCAATGCCTATCAATGCTATAACAGAAGATTGAGAAAGATGGTTGAGAGTGTAAATGCTAGAGTTGATGAGGAATATACTAGACCATCTAGATATTGTGGATATGATTCATATGAAGATAATACAAACCAAGGGAAGAATTCTCAGACATAGAATCAACTTCATATTGTGCCATATGTTCCAGTGAAACAACCTCATTTTGTTTTGGTAAATCAAGTAAGTCAGGAAGTAGAGACAAGGACAAGTGAAGAAGAGAGAAAAAATGAACCAAAAGTTTGAGAAAGTCCTAAAGTTCCAAGGTATGTCAAGCTAAATCATTCTAAAAATAAAATAATAGGAGATAAGAGTAAAGGTGTGAAAACTAGAAGAAAGATAGCAAAAGAGTATTGATTGATTTCCAAGATTGAGCCTAAATATGTAAATGAAGCTTGCAAAGATGAACACTAGATGGAATTTATGAAGGAAGAACTGATGCAGATAGAAAAGAATGATACATGGAAACTTGTTCCCAGGCCTAAAGATAAAAATGTGATTGGTACTAAATGGTTTTTTCGGAATAAGTTGAATGAACAAGGTGAAGTCAACCTTTCTAAATGGAGAACTAGAAGAAGTTCATATTGAACAATCAAATGGATTTCAACTAACTGATAAGGAAGACATGGTTTTCCAATTGAAGAAAGCTCTATATGGACTTAAGGAAGCCCCTAGAGCCTAGTATGCTAGACTATACAAATACTTACTAAAGCTTGGATTCAATAAAGGTACTACTGATAGCAACTTATATTTCAAGTTGGATCATGAAAAAGAGTTGATTATTAAGGTCTTTGTTTATGATATTATTTTTGGAGGAGATGATGATCTGTGTATGAAGTTTTTTGATGAAATGAAGAGTGAATTTCAGATGAGTATGATTAGAGAGATGAATTTATTTATGGGATTGCAAGTTACTCAGTTAGACAATGGAATTTTCATATCTTTGTCCAAATATGTGAGAGAGCTACTGAAGAAGTTTGGCATAGAAGACTCAAAGCCAGTTGGTACTCCCATGGTAACCAAATGCAAGTTAACATGGAATGATGATTCTCCCAAAGAAAATCAAATAATATACAATTCAATGATTGGTGGATTAATCTATTTAACTCAGAATAGACCAGACGTAATGAATGTTGTGTGTATGGTTGCTAGATTTTAGGCTGATCCAAAAGAATCACATGTGACTGTTGTTAAGAGAATCTTCAAATATTTGAAAGGAAAAATTGATTTTTAGCTTTGGTATCCAAAGGATGATGATCTTACTCTAAGTGCTTATACTGATGCAGATTGGGTAGGAGATGTAGATGACAAGAAGAGTACTAGTGGTGGTTCCTTCTTCCTAGGGAAGAAGCTGGTGTCTTGGTTGAGCAAGAAGCAAAATTCCATTTATCTATCTTTTTCTGAAGTAGAGTATATTGTTGCTACAAAAAATTGCACTAAGGTGATGTGGATGAAACAAATGTTGAAAGATACTATGGTGGTATATGAAGATCCTATTGCCATATACTGTGACAATTCAAGTGCAATAATTTTTTTGAAGAATCTGGTGTTACACTCTAAGACTAAGCATATATCAATCAAGTTTCACTTCTTGAGGGAGAAAGTGAATGAGAAAGAAGTCAGACTAGAGTATGTGCCTACCAAAGAATAAGTTGCAGACATTTTCACTAAGCTGTTGCCGAAGGATACTTTTGAGAATCTAAGAGGAATGCTAGGGGTAATTACCCCTCCTAATAAGAATTAAGATATGCATTTACTTTGATCAATCCATGTGTTTCATAGATATTTCCTAATTCGGATTGATTTTTTATGGTTGCTACTCAGGGGGAGTAGTCAAATGTGAAAATATCTAGTTCAGAGCTTGTATGTGGAAAGGTAATGCTTACCTTTGCCATTGATGTCAAAGGGGAGAAGTGTAATGTGAAAAATATTTTTGGGGAGAAGAGCAGTTCTGAAGAAGAGTCAAAATCTAAGGGGGGGTAAGTGTGTTGGGTTGATGGTATTTTTCACATCGTGTGTTGCCATCAATGCCAAAGGGGGAGATTGTTGGAATATTGTCAGATGTTGTGGTTGTGTTGTTGATATGTGGTTTTCACTGATGTCAACACTATTAGCATTATTGTAATGAAGGTTGTATATGTTGAGGATATTAAGAAAATTGTGAAAGAAAGAGTTGCAAGTTGCCAGTGGAACAGTGAAGTTCATGAAGGTATTTTGTTTTGTACATTGAAGATCAGCTATTTTGGACTAAAGGATTTATTGTCTAGAGTATCTAGTTCATCTACTAGAAGTTTCAAAGGTTCATGTGGAGTTTTGATCATGTTGTGTTCTGATAGTGTTTCTTTGGTCTCTGTTAGTTTTCTTGATTGAAGTTTGTTTAATTATGGTAATCTTAGTTGTTTTGGATGCCTCTCTATTAGTTCCTGGTGTTTGTGGATGCTTCTAGATCATTCTCTATCATTCTTGTATGTCTACATTGATTGGTGTGCTCGTGGTCAAAGATTTTTCTTGTGCATATTTGGGTTTTCATGTTCTTGGCCAACATGATGGTGGTAACATGTTGTGGATCCTTGAATATTGAAATTTTAATGTTTGGCGCGCTCGTGGATATTTTTTTGGGTCACATCATTGTATTGGTCGATGATGTTTAATTCGCATTGAAAATTTAATTATTAATTTGGGTCGACATTGTAAATATGTTTTATTTTTTTGGTCGACTAAGTGATTGATGTAATTCCATGATGTAGATATATATGAGTGATTGGTTGAGAAAAGTGTGGGAAAATACAGAGAGAGTGCAAGTGTGCAAAAATTGATCTATTCATTTGATTGCAGAGTTGAGTAAGAAGAAGATTGAGTGAAGTGTGAAGAAGGTTTTTTGTGCTTAACTAGAACTATAATCAAGCTTGTGCATAAGCTATTTTCTTATTTCATACCCTCTGGATTTAATCCTATTTTGTATTGTTGGGTAGTGATGGATCCTATTGTATTTGAGTAGTGAGCTCTAGGAAGTGTGCATGCATGCATGTGCATTCCCCTTTTTTTATTTTCTTTATACTTTTAATAGGGTATAATATTATGGATTAACATCCACTGTGGTTTTCCCCCAATAGGGTTTCCACGTAAAAAATATTGGTGTTCTCTATGTTTCTGATGTGTTGATTGCTTATGGTTTACTATTCATTCATCATATCTGAGATTAAGTTAAGTTTGAAAATTTTAATATTCTATGAGAACTGATTCACCCCCCCTCTCAGTTGTCTATCCTTGTTTCTTGAACACTTTCCTAAGCTATCTTCTCCCTTATGGCTGCCTTTTTCTCTTACCAATCTATATTTTAAATTTGTTCTCCCTATTGTAACATCCCACCCTTTTTTTGGACATGAGAGTAATGTTTTTCTCCTCAAAATGGCATATACTAATCAATGCAATTTTCTATTACAAATTTTCATGGATTCCTTTTCTCAATTTGGCACCATACTCAATAACTATTCTTAATTGAATTTTAGTTAAAAATTTATTAAGAATAATTCCAATAATAAAATTCTAAAGGAGCATGACAATGAGTATTAAAATTGATTCTATGCAAGTTCCCAACAGCTGCTAATAATTGATGTAAAATTTAATTTTTGCATAAATTTTTATTAGAAGCTCATATTCACCTGAAAACTTTCCAAGGTGCATATAATGTCATTCAAAACTTTCCACCAAGCCATTTTTCTCTAGCTCTTAAAAATCTTGAAAATTAATTGTTTCTATGGCCTACTGAGATTAAATTTTTGATTTTAAATTCACCCAATCCGTGTGGAATTTCATCAAAAAACCTTCACCACATTGTGTTAAATTTTTCCAATAATATTTCTTTAAAAGGATTTCAATCCATATTTTACAGATTTTTAGAAACAATTATTTCCATACAATTGCCTTGTGGAGCCTTAAATAACAATTTGGTGAAAAATTGAATCTTGCAATTTTGACTGAATATTTGAATTCCTATTTTGAGATATTCCATGAAAAATCAAAATAATCCAAAATTAAATAAAAAAAATAACAAATACTTTTGGGTGATGTTGATTGCCTCTAGACATAGATGCTCATGCACCAGTTTTGGCCTATCAATAGCCACAGGGGATGAGGAACCCCCCAAAGTGTTATCCTCTTCCACATCCAAATCAACATCACCATCAACACTCATCTCTGAGCTATTCAAAAAAGAATCCTCACTTATGACCTTCTCCTTCCCCTTAACAAATGTGGTAGAATTAAAAGCTCTCACATGCTCCTTGATGATCAATATGAGGCCTTTATGAAGAACAAGGGCCCTATGGTTCTTCAAGTGGGCATAAACTAAAACTTCTAGGGATGAAAGGAGAAAAATAGGAAAGAAAAATGCAACCCATATCTAAAATGATTAAGTAGGGTAAAATGGTTCACTAAAATAGCAGTAAACCAACCATCAAGATTAACATACCACATGAAAACTTCTACCACATCAACCTAGATATTCTTTAGGGAATCTCATTCATAACCCCACAAGGGTAGCTTTATCAACTTCACTCAATCCTTGAAGAATTGATCCATAGCATCTTTGTTACTCTTCTTTTCCTTAAAAAAATTGTGACTATCCATTGACAGTGTAGTAATGAAGGAAATAAAGTCTTCATTGATAAAAAATTCCATACCTTTCCCCTTCAAACATGTATTGTTCTAGTAGCAAACAAACTTCATAAAGGCTTTGGGATCATGGCCATGAAGCCTCTCCAAGTAGGGCATAAAATGCCCATGTCTCAAGATTCTCCAAAATTTTCACATATTCTTCCATCTCTCACAAGTTAGAGGTTGTATCCTACTCCTATCTCCTCCCATTTTGACTACCAACATTAATACATACTAGAGCCAAAACACACTTGTAGGATTAAAAATGAGCACAATATTAGGCAAGACATAACCCATAAAATGTGTGGTAATAAGGAGGGTGATAATTTCTTGATCACCCCAAATCACAAGCTCAAATTTAGTTATCATTTCACAATAAAAGCTTGGCCTACTTAGGAAGGAAAGAGTACTCATCCCATGCCTTGAAATTATTAAGGATGATAGCCTCATTTGCAAAAAAATCATCCAAGGAATTACCTTCCCTATAGATATGTGTGACCCAGATCTCATCAAAGGATCTGTTGGTTCTGTTTTACAATGTAACCAAGTTTGTCTTCTAATCTACCTATGGAATTTCCAATTAAAATCAAGGGCAGCTCTAAGGACCTAGACCAACTAACGAGGACTTTAAAAATCCTCCTACACTTTGGGCTCTGCAAGACCCAGGAGGGTAATCCCTTAATGTGTTTACAACCTCTACACCATTATTATAAACAACATTAACAATAATAGATAATCTCACTTAATAGCTCAACATGATAGGATAATATCAAATATAATTGGTTATTCATAGATAATATCAACTATCCGGAGCATGAGATAACTACAACACAATCGACGGCATAAGATAGTCATTGATTTTAAATTTGTAGCAAGCTCTAGGAAAAGACAAACAAATAATAAATCATACAAATAATTACAACTTAGATCTGTGTCATTTATCCATTGGAGGAGTCAAATTCATAAGCATCTAAAGGTATATGACAGATTTAACACATAACATATGAAATCCTTGATGACATTGCATTACAATCTCATCAATATGTATTCTAACTCAATACTACTTATCAAATCCTTATACAGGACATATCCACCTATAATCCCATTCAAGAATTTTAATTAATTCCTTGAATTAAAGCTAGAATAGAATCATACACACGACAACAGTGAGATGAATGAAAAAACCCTTAGTTATTTTATTCAAATTTTAGATATACATGTTCAATGGAGAGACATGAGCTTGAATTTATCATTTCAATTCAAATGCTAGTACTGTTATACAACATTAAATCCCCATGAACTAAAAAAATATTACATAATGAACCAGAACCTAAATTTCATTTCTCTCTAAAACCATCAAACTTTACAATTTACTCTGCAACTTCACCTAGACTCAACAAAAATTATCTAACCTGCTAACCCGTACTTCTGGCCTTGAAATCCTTCTTATAGAAAATGAAGGAGAAAACAAGCATCGGGCTAGAAAGTACACATGTCACCAGCCCATTGGCACACCTGGTGATATTCCAAAAATTTGTTACAACAACCATCACCCTGGAGAATATTCTTGTTCATCATGTCAGCTGAGAAAAGTTGATGCAACAACAAAAACCATAAGAAACTCGTGCCAAGATTGCCATTAAAGAAAAACTGGAAACTGTTGTAACCACAACATCTAATTTATTGATTAAATCATGCCAGTGAGCGTCTCATCTACCATTAAAGCTCACTCATGTGTTGCACAAACAACTCCAACCATATTTGATATATATTTAAATTCTAGTTGTCGATCATTCAATTAGATCAAATGATCAAATGACCGCCTTCAAAACAAGTTGACACAATTGTCAACGTGGCAATAAGGAGCCCACCATACCATACATTGTGAAGGAAGTCCACGTGGTGATCGCTCGAGATATCACAATCAATAAAGATTCTGCAACTTTGGATCACGTAATGGTGGGAAACCATAGATCTTGAGCATCAGTGATCTTGTTCATTCAACACAGTTGCCAACCTTATCATTATCCATTGAGAAACTTTCCCACCAAGATTATAATAGATCTATTGATTTAAAACATGTGCACCTTAAGAGCACTCTGGTTTTTAATATATTAAGGTCGTGTTAATTTACCATAGTATTTCCTTTACTCTTTTGACTTCATCAAATGAGACATGTGGTAGTCACCCGTGATATCACGATCAGTAAAAAATATTTTAACTTTCGATCATGCAATGGTGGATGACTATTGATCTTGACAATATTTGATTGACAGTCACTCAAACTCTATCCCCATCAGCCTTTCCAGGTAGGACACATGGCACCCACTCGTGATATCGCGATCAACCAAAGCAGTGTGGTGGGGTCATCACACGATGGTGGGGAACAGCTGAGATCTGATGACAGTTGATCAACGGTCATACAAATTTCATCCTTCTACAAAACAAAATATTTATTAAGAGGACAAGGGGACATTACTAGGTAGACGGTAAACAATGCCATAAGTTGTCTTTAAATGATGAAACCTAGGGCCAACCAAGACTTAAGAAAATAAAACCTTGCGAAGGAAAGAACATTTTAAAATGAAGGGAATCAGCCTAGACAGAACGATAGGACATAAGTTGTTTTAAGACCCTTCAAAAATTAACAGTGGAATAGACCCCAACCAAGGTGTAAAATAAGCACAAGGGTTTTGTATGAAAATAAGGCTAAACCTCAACCCAAGGAAAATTTCTAACACCATGAAAGACCAGTAACATAAGGCAAGGTAGGAAAGGAACACAAGGAGCAAAATTTGAAGTTCCATTAGTGGCTCTAGTTGGGGATGTTCACTCCACTAGAATAAAGTGAGAATTAAAAATCTCAAGTGGAGCAGACCAAGAGGCAGAGATGAACAAAAAGGGATTGTTTGGAAAAAACAACCCGAACTATGTACAAAATATATAAAAAATAGACAAACTTAAACTACTGTTCATGGAAAAGAATACTTCAAGTGAAGTATAGCTTCAAGAACTATCCATGAATTAGAAGTTCAAGAATATCCCCTATCATATCTTGGAGGAAGTATGAATCTTCACCCCACTTACCATTAATAAAAAATGGACCCTGATGGAACTTCATTAATTTTTGCTCCTTGTGTTCCGCTCATGCCCTGCCTGGTGTTACTAGTCTCTCATGGTGTCAAATTTTTCCCTAGGTTCAAGGTTTTAGCCTTATTTTCATGTAAAACCCTTTTGTTTATTTTACACCTTGGTTGGTATATATTTTGATGTTACTTTTTGAGGGGTTTTAAAATGACTTACGTCCTATCGGTTCATCTAGGCTGAGTCCCTTTGTTTTAATTTTATTTCCTCCACAGGGTTTTATTTTCCTAAGTCTTGGTTGGCCCCTATTTTCATCATTTAAAAACAACTTATGTCATTGTTTACCATTGGCCTAGAGATGTACTCTTTTCCTTTTATTAAATGTTTTATTTTGCAGAGGGATCAAATTCATGCTATTGTTGATCAATTGCCTTCAGATATCAATGGTTGCCCACCATCGCGTGATCGAGAATTGCAGGATCTTTATTGATTGCGATATCATGGGTGGGCGCCTCGTGCCCTTTCTGAAGGATAAAATTTATGCAACCTTTAATATGCTATCTTTTGATCTTATCCACTCTCCACCATCCCGTGATGACCCCACCACATTGCTTTAGTTGATCGCGATATCACGGGTGGGTGTCATGTGCCCTTTTTGGAGAGGCCAAACGAGATTAAGTTTGAGTGACCATCGATCAAATATTGTCAAGATCGACGGTCACCCGCCATCGTGTGATTGAAAGTTACAAGGTTTTTACTAATCACGATATCATGGGTAGGCGCCATGTGTCTCATTTGATGAAGTCAAAGGAATAAAGGAAATACCATGGTAAATTAATCTAGCCTTAATACATTAAAAGGTGGGTTACTAAAGTGCTCTTAAGGTGCATGTGATTTAAATTGATGGTTATGTTATAATCTTGGTGAGAAAGTTGCTCGGTCAATAATGATAAGGCTGGCGATAGTCTTGAATGGACAAGATCATTGATGCTCAAGATCTACGGTCTCCTACCATCGCGTGATCCAAAGTTGTAGGATCTTTACTGATTGTGATATCATGGGTGACCGCCACATGGAATTCCTTCACAAGATATTGTATGGTGGGCCCCTTATTGCCATGTTGGTGACTATGTCAGCTTGTTTTGAAGATGACCATTCGATGATTTGATTCAACTAAAGGATTGGTGGCTCAAATTTAAGTCTGCATCAAATATGGTTGGAGTCATTCGTGCAACGCGTGAGTGAGCTCTAATAGTGGTTGAGACGCTTACTAGCATGATTTGATCAATAAATCAGATGTTGCAGTTACAACAGTTCCAATTTTATGTTGATGGCATTCTCAGCATGGGTTTCTTGTGGTTTTTTGTTGTTGCATCAACTTTTCTTAGTTGGCATGATGAACAAGAATATTCTCTAGGGTGATGGCGGTTGTAATAGATTTTTGGAATATCACCATGTGTGCCAATTGGCTAGTGACATGTGTACTTTATGGCCGGATGCTTGTTTGATCCTTCATTTTCTATAAGAAGGATTTCAAGGCCAGAAGTACGAGTTAGCAAGTTAGATAATTTTTGGTCGAGTCTAGGTGAAGTTGTAAAGAAAATTGTAAAGTCTGATGGTTTTAGAGAGAAATGCAATTTAGGTTTTGAGTCATTCTGTAATAGGTTTTGAGTTCATGGGGATTTAATGTTGCATAACAGTACTAGCATTTGAATTGAAATGATAAATTCAAGCTCATGTCTCTCCATTGTACATGCATATCTAAATTTTGAATAAAATAACTAAGGCTTGTTTCATTCATCTCACTGTTGTGGTGTGTATGATTCTATTTTAGCTTTAACTCAAGGAATTAATTAAAATGCTTGAATAGGATTGGAGGTGGATGTGTTTTGTATAAGGATTTGATAAGTAGTATTGAGTTAGAATATGTATTGATGAGACTACAATGTAATGTCATCAAGGATTTCATATGTTATGTGTTAAATCTGTCATATGCCTTTAGATACTTATGAATTTGACTCCTCCAATGGATATATGGTACTGATCTAAGTTGTACTTGTTTTTATACTTCATTATTTGTTTGTCTTTGCCTAGAGCTTTCTACAAATTGCAAATCAATGACTATCTTATACTATGGATTGTTTTGTATTTATCTCATGCTCCAAATAGTTGATATTATTGATGAATAGCCAATTCTATTCAATATTATCCTATCATGTTGAGCTATTAAGTGAGATTAATCTATTATTATTAATGTTGTTTATAATAATGGTGCAGAGGTTGTAAACACATTAAGGGATCACCCTCCTAGGTCTTGCAGAGCTTGAAGTGTAGGAGGCATTTTTAAAGTCCTCGTCAATTGGTCTAGGTCCTTCCAGCTGCCCTTAATTGGAATTGGAAATTTCATAGGTAGATTAGAAGACCAAATTGGTTACATTGTAAAAAGGAACCAACAAAATGGTGACTCTATTGGAAAGCTAATTTTAATATTTCTTGTCAGTGTGTCAGTTGTCCATTTTGCATAGAGTTTTCATGGTGTTTCTGTGATTTGAAGGTTGATCCTATAATTTTGTGTTAGGTTTTTCCACTTATTCTATTTTCATAAGTGTTAAGAGTTATGTTGTAAAGCACTTTTGTATGTTGTCAATATGAGGTTCCAAAGGTTTTCATTCTCCACCATGTGAGTCTAGGTATTTGGTATTCCCAAGAAAATTGGGTGGCAACTCTAAAGTCTCTATACCAATGTGCATTTTGTTTTGAAAGGATTATTATAAGTGGAAAAAACTTGTGGACTAGTACGAAGAATGAAGAAAACCAAGTCATTCATGAAGAATCATTTGGAATAGAAATTGGAAGGTGAACTTCCCAAAATGAAGAAGAAGCACTAGATAAAGAAAAGACCAGAATCTAGTAATGTTGCTCCCGCATCACAGGACTTTGTACACCAAGGTACAAGTAAGCTTTTACACCCTATCCCTGAGAATCTTGAAGAGGTGTCTAGAAATTATGATTCAGAGAGTTGTGGAATTTTTGTTTCATTATTTAATACACTGGTTCAAGAAGATGTGACATGTCAAAGTAAAGGGCATGTTAGTGTCAAATATGTTGAAAAGAGAAGAGGTAGGAGTAGAAGTTGAAGCCATGATAGAGAATGCACCAATGATGTGCCTCCTCCTCCTGCTGAAAATGATGTAAACCCTTTATTGTTTGAACATGTACTAGAAGAGGTCAGTCTAATAGACCTAGATGATACATCAAGTTTTGATGTGACTTTGCCTGACCCTAACGATTTTTTTGGAGACATTAATTCTTTGAGGCGGGAAATCCAAAATAAAGTTGAGCTCAGACTAAAAAGAGAAAAGGAGATGGAAGCAGAATTGAGGAATGTTGTGATTGAAAGGGATAGGTTGATGAGATAGTTGGAAAACATGAAGCTCCTGAACCAAGAAGAACCTAAACCAAGTGTTGAGGGTTTGGTTGTACAGAAGATTGCTAATAAGGAAACAAAACCTATGTCTAAAGAAAACCCAGTAGGACACATTGATGTCCAACCCAAACCTGCTGACCCAAAACCCTCAAATCATGTTAAGTCTCAACCGAGTAAGACAAACCTTAAGCGTGTCTTGGATAAGGGAAAGAAAAAGGTTGAGTGGATTAAAATAAATGAGAAACTGACTCCCCATTCCAATCAACAAAATCTCCAGCCACATGTGTCATTTCAAACAAAATCTGCCTTAGAAAAGGCTAAAAGAGAGAGTGAGGCTCTGGAAGAAGAGTTGGAGAGAACAAAGATTGAGGCTGCAAATGTATAAATGAAGAGGAAAATAAGTTTCCTAAAGATGTCAAACATGGATGAGGCTACACAAGCTACAACCTCATCAAATCACCAAGATGTTTTAAAGGACGGTCCTAAAACTAATCTAGACCCCACCATAAATAATTCTAGCTTGAAGACTCATGCAAATAGGTCTATAAATTCAAATTAGGATGGTTCAAGAGTACAAGATTTAGGGTCTAGTGTTGATCCTCAGATGAATGAAGGATTATTTCAATGATGACCTATACAGTTGGAAAGGTATAGGCCATTATTCTTTGATGGTATCCCTAGTTATCCAAATCCCATCCCTGTTGACTTGAAAGAAAAGATGAATAAGTTTGCTAGAAATAATGTTGTAACAACAGAGGAACACTTGAAATATTTTATGGATATGCTAAATTATTATGAGGTAGAACATGAAGATGTTGTAATGAAATTGTTTGTACAATCTTTGGTAGAAGATGTGAGGGATTGGTATAGAGGTCTACCTAATGCTAGTACTGGTTCATGGGATGAGTTTGAGAAGTGTTTCAAGGAGTAGTATGGTGATAAAACTAATGCTATTTTTATGTTAAATGAATTTAATAACATCAAGAAGTAATTGAATGAGCCTGTGATAGAGTTTAATTTAAGATTTCAGAAAGCAATGTATAAATTGTTTCAGGTTTTGAGGCTTGATGAAAATGTTTGCTTAACTACATATTTCAATGCTTTTGATGCTAAAATGGCATATCTCCTTAGAGATAAGGACCATCGGACTATGAGGGATGCATTTAGGGTGGCTATAAATATTGAGAGTAATAGAAGAGATTCTAGGAAGTATGGTAGGAAAGAAGAACATACACTTTTAAAAAATCCTAAGAATAAGACTGAGAAGATTTCGGCTGCAAAGCCTCAGGATGATGAAAAGTGGGAAAAGGTTTACAATAATTTGAAATACATAAAGAAAACTATTGCTAAGAAAGAGAAGGGTATAGGAAATGCAAGGAAACCTTATAATAAAAATGATAAGCCACTCAGATTGCAAAATTATCCTTATAATACAAATTGGAAAGATAGAAAACCAATCTTGCCTAGCCAAAAGCCTCAAAATGATCAGCATATGCCAAACCCCTTGCAAAAACATTTAGTTAATCTAGTAGAAAATAGAACATGGTGTGAAGTGTATGAACATCCACATGATCAAAATTATTGTGGTGTCGCTTAGTTGCTTGTTACTGAGGAAGTGGAAGAGGATGTTCATGATCAAACATCAGAATATGAGCAGGATGATGTAGATGTTTGTATGGCCAGATTATACATTAATGAGGCGGAATGTTCTTCTGATGATGAAATACAAGAAGTTGATGTGGATAATCAGAGGTACATAATTGAGATGTAGCATCAACAGATATTTTCTGATGAGGAAGGTGATTTTGATCATAATGCTTGCAATATGGAATAGGTTGAAGATTTAGTGTCCTTAAGGAGACCGTCAGAAGAAGAGATTGAACAGGGTAAACCTGCTGGCTTGTTTATTAAAGAATAAAAGGATAAAAATAGAGGTGTTAAGGTTGACAACAAAAAATATGTTGTAAAATTCAAAGAGGTTAAGAATGATAAGGTTTGGACTAAAAAGAATGAAACCCCAAAGCCTCAAGAAGATGTGACTTCGTCACTAGTGAAGACCAAGGTAATTACAAAGGTAGTTGAACCTGTTGCAGAAGATAAGAAGCAAAAGAAACTAGGAGGAAGTAATCAACAAGACAATAAGGAAAATGATGAAGGTATGATGTCTAATTTGCCTAAATATACACCTATAGATATGTTTCATGTGCTTTCTCAGGTTAAGGTAACCATACCTCTCTTAGAAATGATGAGAATCAATGAACACAAAGAAAAGACAATAGCCTTGATTATAGATGTTGTTGGTAATAAGACTAAGCAAGGAAGTGGTAAAGAAGTGAAGGATAAAGAGAAAGAAAAGGAAGTGGAGGGAATTGTGTCACAAATTTTGACTGTGTATTTAGGAAATTCTATTAACATATGCCTTGACAACATAACCCATTTTTTCTTAAGTGTGGATATAAATGGGAAAAATTTAAGGAATTGTATGATAGATTCAAGGGCATCAAATAATGTTATGCAAGTCAAAATAATGGAGGCAATGGGCTTGACAGTAGATATTGTTCAAGGTAAATGTTATGCTATGGATTCAAGAGAAGTGCCAGTTATTGGAACTATTAGAGCACTACCTTATAAATTGACTCAGTACCCTGACAAAGATTTAGTCATGACTGTATTAGTTGTAGACATCCCACCTCATTTTGGGATTCTTTTTTCAAGAAAATGGAGTGCATAAATGGGGGTAACATGCAATGTGATTTGTCATTTTCTACTTTCTCCATTGATGGTAAGGATGTCAAAATTGAAAGAGAATCAAAAGTACCTCATATGATTGAGTTGGGCCTGATTGAAAATATGACATTTTTTATTGATAGTGGTATAGATGAGTTCAGGGTTGAGGAATTTTCTAGCAATTGTGATAATCCTACTGCATTGACTAATACAGAAATAAAGCAATTGTCAGAATCTCATGACTTGTGGGCTATGTATTTTGATGGTCCAAGTTCAAAGGAAGGTTCTAGTGTAGGTTTTTTGTTACAATCAACAAGTGGAAAGACATTCAGGTTCTCTTTCACTCTATTATTTGAATGTACAAATAATGTGGCAGATTATGAATCCTTGTTATTAGGATTGAGATTGGCTAAAAAACATGGGATCAAGAAGCTCAAGGAAATTGGGGATTCTGAGGTTGTGGTCTCCCAAGTTATATCCAAGTATGTATCAAAGAACAAGAGGTTGAAACAGTATATGAATGTTGTTTGGGATGAATTAGAGAGCTTTGATGCATTTGGCATAGGATGGATGGAGAAAGGTCAAAATAAGGTGGCTGATTTATTAGCTAATATTGCAGTAAAACTAGAGCATATGTCTTATGCTAGAATTTCAAAGGTTGAGGTGCAAACTAGGCCATCTATTCCTGATAACATAAAAAATTGGCAAGTTTTTGATAATGATGATGATATATTAAGATTTTTGAATTGTGTGGGTGAATATAAAAATGAAGAAATTGAATTTGGAGCTTTTGTTGAAAACATTGATGGTAAGGATACTATATTTGGAAATGAGGTCATTCAGTTAAAGACAAACACAATTCCCAAGGGTCTAGTTGTACTAGAAAGAGTGTTTGGTAATCAAGATAAGACAAAGTCTAATCACACTACTTCCCATCCTGATGACTTGGAAGAGATAAATCTTGGAAAAAAAGCATCCCCAAAGAATTTGTATATTGGAAAGAAAATGTCACCAAAGCTGAGAAAGATGTTAATCGACTTATTAAGGAAGTTCAGGAATGTGTTTGCATGGTCCTATGATGATCTTAATGCATACAAGGAGGATCTTTTCTAACATGAGATTCCTTTGCACAATGATGCCAAGCCATTCAGACAAAAGAAAAGGCCTATTAATCCCACTTTAGCCCCCAAAATGCAAGAAGAATTAATGAAACTAAGGGATGCAAGAATCATCAAGCCAATTAGACATTCATCCTAGGTATCAAACTTGGTACCAGTATGGAAGAAAAATGGAGACATTGGGCTATGTGTAGATTTTAGAAATTTGAATGTTCCTTCATTAAAAGACAATTATCCATTACCCAATATGGAAGCCATGTTGCAAAGGGTGACAGGCTGTGAATTAAGGTCTATGATGGATAGTTTTTTTGGTTATCACTAGCTTATGGTCAAAGGATCTGAGCAATTTAAGACAAATTTCACCACACCATGGTGAATATATGTTTATGTAAGAATTCTATTTGCTGTAACAAATGCAGGGGCTACTTTTCATAGAGCCATGGATGTGGAATTTTCATATTTCATTATCTTTTTTTTATGATTTACCAAGATGACTTGACAACATATTCTAAAAAGGAAGCGAATCATTGTGAGCATTTGGAGAAGATATTCATTAGAGCTTTGGAGTATGGTATTTCTTTGAATCCAAAGAAATGTGTGTTTGGAGTACTAGAAGGAAAATTATTGGGACATATAGTTTTCAAGGATGGAGTAAAAATTGATCTAGAGAGGGTAATTGCAATTGATAAGGTTCCACAACCCCGAAATGTCAAAGGAATACAATCTTTCTTTGGAAAAATAAACTTCTTAAGGAGGTTTGTGAGAAATTTTGCTAAGATAGTTTGCCCTATTTCCAAAATGTTCAAGAAAGAAGCCAAAGTTGAATGGGATAAGGAGTCCATGTAGGCTTTGCAAGCCATTAAGCAAGCAATAAATGAGGCTCTTATGTTAAGAACCCCTAATTTTTCCAAACCATTACAATTTTTTTCATTTTCTTCTTTCCACACAATTGCAGTTGTGTTATTGCAAAAGAATGCAGAAGGTTTTGAAAAGCCTATAGTCGTTTTAAAAAAAAATTTACAAGCTGCAGAACTTAAGTATGATATAAATAAAAAATAGGCATATGCACTAGTAAAAGCAATAAAGGATTTTAAGCCATATTTGATGGGAGCTACTATAATTTCCTATGTGCCTAGTGCTGTTATTAAAGACATCTTCACATAACAAGAAGTGTCAAGAAGAAGGTGTATGTGGATAAATAGGATCCAGGAATTCAATATTGAGGTTTAGGTTACTAAACTGGTATGAGGAAAAGGATTGGCCAAGCTTATGGCCCAAAGTAATTTGGAAGAAAATCAGATAAATTTGCTAGAAGAGGAAAATAGATCACACATATGTGATATGGAGCATTTTGAGTGGTGTAAAGATGTGATATATTATTTGCAAAGAATGAAATGTCCTAACAATTGAAGTGAAAATGAGAAAAGGACATTGAAGTTACATGCTATCAAATATGCTATCATAGTTGGAAAGCTCTGGTGGAGAAATGGAGAAGGTGCCATGTTGAAGTGTGTTGACCAAGATCAAGCAAAAGAACTTTTGAGTGAGATGCATGGTGGAGTTTGTGGAGGGAATTATATGGCTAAAACAACTGCACATAAGATAATGAGGGCTAGATTTTGGTGGCCTACAGTTTTTAAGGATGCATGCCAACTAGTGAAGACATGTGATGCTTGTCAACATTTTTGGTAACTTGCCTCTAAAACCAGTTATAGTACAAGATCCATTCCAGCAGTGGGGTATTGATTTTGTAGGAGAGATAGAATGTAAATCTAGTGGAGGCCACTCATGGATATTGGTGGCCACTGATTATTTCACTAAGTGGGTGGAAGAAATTCCAACAAAGAAAGCCACTTGTAAAGTGGTAATTGACTTCCTGATGAGCAACATATTGACTAGATTTAGATGTCCAAAAAGGACTGTGTCAGAAAACGCAATGTTTAGATCTGAGGAATACATAGAATTTTGTGAGAAGCATGGCATCCAAATTTATTATTCATCACCATACCACCCATAGGGAAATGGGAAAGCATAATCAAGCAATAAAATCTTGATGAAGATTATTAAAAGAATCCTAGATCAGAATAAAAAGGCTTGGGATTCTAAGTTGAGATTAGCAGTCTGGGCAGATAGGGTAACTGTGAAGAAGGAAATAGGTTGTGCCCCATTTGACTTGGTTTATGGGATAAATGTCAGGTTGCCCCAAAATAACTTAATGGAAATGTATAAGTTTTTCCAGATGTATGATAACAAAATTGATGATGAGATGCAATTGAGAGTGGAAGCTCTTATAGAATTAGATGAAACCAGGAGGGAAGCTGAAAAAAGAAACGCAAAGTTGCAGTTATAGGTAAAGAATTTGTATGACAAGAGGGAAATTACAAGGAGTTTCAAAGATGGAGATTTGGTTTTAATTTGGAATGCCAGACCAGAAGATAAAGGGAAACATAGGAAATTTGATGCAATCTGGTTGGGTCCATTTTTAATTAATGGTAAGTGGGGTGAAGATTCATACTTCCTCCAAGATATGATAGGGGGTATTCTTGAATTACTAGTTCATGGATAGTTCTTGAAGTTATACTTCACTTGAAGTATTCTCTTCCATGAATAATAGTTTAGGTTTGTATATTTTGTATATATTTTGTACATAGTTCGGGGTTGTTTTGTCCAAACAATCCCTTTTTGGTTGTCTTTGTATCCTAGTCTACTCTACCTGAGATTCTGAATCCAAACTTCATTCCAATGGAATGAATGTCCCCAACTGGAGCCACTGATGGAACTTCATTAATTTTTTCTCCTTATGTTCTTCTCATGCCTTGCCTGCTGTTATTTGTCTCTCATGGTGTCGAATTTTTCCCTAGGTTCAGGGTTTTAGCCTTATTTTCATGTAAAACCCTTGTTTTTATTTTATGCCTTGGTTGGGATCTATTTCAATGTTACTTTTTGAGGGGTTTTAAAATGACTTATGTCCTATCGATTCGTCTAGGCTGACTCCCTTTATTTTAATTTTATTTCCTTAGTAGGGTTTTATTTTCCTAAGTCTTGGTTGGCCCCGGGTTTCATCATTTAAAAAAAACTTATGTTGTTTACCATTACCCTAGTGATGTCCTTGTGTCCTTTAATAAATGCTTTATTTTGCAGAGGGATCAAATTCGTGCCACCGTTGATCAATTTCTATCAGATATCAATGATTTCCCACCATCACATTATCAAGAATTGTGGGACTTTATTGATCGCAATATCACGGGTGGGCACCACATGCCCTTTTTGAAGGATGAAATTTATGTGACTGTTGATGTGTTGACTTTTGATCTAAGCTGCTCCCCACCATCCCGCAATGACCCCACCTCACAACTTTGGTCAATCACGATATCACAGGGGGGCGCCATGTGCCCTTTCTGGAGAGGCTAAAGGGGATTAAGTTTGAGTGACTGTTGATCAAATATTGTCAAGATCAATAGTTTCCTACCATTGTGTGATCGAAAGTTACAAGGTTTTTACTAATCGTGATATCACAGGCGGGTGCCACATGTCTCATCCGATGAAGCCGAAGGAATAAAGGAAATACTGTGGTAAATTAATCTGGCCTTAATAAATTAAAAGGCTATTTACTAAAGTGCTCTTAAGGTGCACACATTTTAAATCAACAGATATGTTATAATCTTGGTGGGAAAGATGCTTGGTGGATAATGATAAGGTTGGCAACTGTGTTGAAGGGATGAGATCATTGATGCTCAAGATCTATGGTTGCTTTCCATCGTGTGATCCAAATTTGTAGGATATTTACTAATTGTGATATCACGGGCGACCACCACGTGGACTTCCTTCACAACATATGGTATGGTGGGCCCCTTATTTCCATGTTGGTGACTATGTTAGCTTGTTTTGAAGATGACAATTTGATGATTTGATTCAACTAAAGGATCGACGGCTCAAATTTAAGTCTACATCAAATATGGTTAGAGTCGTTTGTGCAGTGCATGAGTGAGCTTTAATGGCGGATGAGACGCTTACTGGCATGATTTGATCAATAAATCAGATGTTGTGGTTACAACGATTCCAGTTTTACGTTGATGGAATTCTCGATGTGGGTTTCTTGTGGTTTTTTGTTGTTGCATCAACTTTTCTCAGTTGGCATGATGAACAAGAATATTCTCCAGGGTGATGGTGGTTGTAACAGATTTTTGGAATATCACTAGGTGTTCCAATTGGCTGGTGACATGTGTACTTTTTGGCTCGATGCTTGTTTACTTCTTCATTTTCTATAAGAAGGATTTCAAGGCCAGAAGTATGGATTAGCAAGCTAGATAATTTTTGGTCGAGTCTAGGTGAAGTTGCAGAGAAAATTGTAAAGTCTGATGGTTTTAGAGAGAAATGCAATTTAGGTTTTGAGTTCATGGGGATTTAATGTTGCATAACAGTACTAGCATTTGAATTGAAATGATAAATTCAAGCTTATGTCTCTCTATTGTACATGCATATCTAAACTTTTAATAAAATAACTAAGGGTTGTTTCATTCATCTCATTGTTGTGGTGTGTATGATTCTATTTTAGCTTTAATTCAAGGAATTAATTAAAATGCTTGAATGGGATTGTAGTCGAATGTGTTTTGTATATGGATTTGATAAGTAGTATTGAGTTAGAATAGGTATTGATGAGATTACAATGTAATGTCATCAAGGATTCCATATGTTATGTGTTAAATCTATCATATGCCTTGAGATACTTATGAATTTGACTCCTCCAATGGATATATGGCACTAATCTAAGTTGTACTTGTTTGTATACTTCAGTATTTGTTTGTCTTTGCCTAGAGCTTGCAAAAAATTGCAAATCAATGACTATCTTATACTATGGATTGTGTTGTATTTATCTCATGCTCCAGATAGTTAATATTATCAATGAATAGCCACTTCTATTCGATATTATCCTATCATGTTGAGCTATTAATTGAGATTAATTTGTTATTGTTAATGTTTTTTATAATAATGGTACAAAGGTTGTAAACACATTAAGGGATCACCCTCCCGACTCTTGCAAAGCTCGAAGTCTAGGAGGATTTTTTAAAGTCCTCATCAATTGGTCCAGGTCCTTTGTAATAACCCTCCTAGTTGCTAGTTGGACTCATTAGTTTTATGCTTTGATCTGATACTTTGATACATTGATACTATGATGGTACTGCTTGTGTGGTTGGTTAGTGAGACATTTGATGATGCTGTTACTCCTTTTGTGGACATGATTATTTCATATGACATTGTGGTTGGTGATGTTAGTTGATTTCATATTTATATTATGATGTAGTGATTTAATAGATTATGTCATGAGATGAATGGTTAGTTTAGAAATGTATTTTATCAATCATATTATAATTGTTAGAATAGATGCGATGAAGGACAGTGTAACATCACTCATTGCGAGTGCTCTGTTACACTGCTATTCCTTCTCACAACACAATGCTTTGATTTATATATATATGCACATGTACACAATTTCGTTTGTATGCAGGAATTGCAGGTACATAGTCTCGATTCCACCTGCTTTGGCAGGACAGGGCGAGCACAAATAACCCAACGGTATAAAGTTGAAACAGAGGTGACAATGAAGTTTTCCCGTTCCATGATGTCAGACCGCCTTGTTGAATGGTATTGTATGTTCTGTAGTTGTCATGATTTGTGGTTGAGGTTGTGTTATGTTGTATTTAATTACGGTTGGTATTTTATATGTTGTGGTGTTTTCAATTTAAAAATTGTTGATTAAAATATTAGATTAAATTATATTTAAATATTTAAATGTTTGTTTATTTGAAAAGCCATGTATTTTATTAATATTAAATGGTGTATTGTCAATGCAAATAAAATTACCGGGTGAAGATAATAATAATATAATTAAATTTAAATTTTGTGCATGAGCAAGAAAGGCTGGCAAAAATGGAGTTTTAAAAATAATAATAATAATAATAAGGACAAATGGGAAATCATGTGTGGGCAGAAAATGCAATGCTGTTAATAGAAAATGGTTGTTGGGTTGCATGTAGGAAAGGAAAATATAGGGAGTTTTTGGAAAATGAATTGAAAAGGGATTCTTTGCTGGAAAAAGGGAGGGCAGTATTTTAGAATTTTATTTTTTTGAAAAGAAGGGGATTGTGCTGATTTAGTTTTGGGGTGGAGAATTTATCAAAAAAGAAGAAGAAAGGAAGAGGAAGGAGAAGCTGGAAGCGAGGTACAGAGGAAGGAGCGAAAGTCGTTTGAAGGGCTAATCGGAGCAGGAACTTCATCATATTTCTAGCCAGCAGGAGTCCAGGTTCCAATAAGATTTATTCTCCTTTATTTGTTTAAAATTTCAATAAAAATCACATTGTTTTGGGTAAAGAAAGTAAATTTGAGAAATCTGGGTTTTCAAACAAATTAGGAAAATTTTGGTTTTTAAATAAATTTGAAAAGAAATTTGGTTTTAAACAAATTAGGGAAAACTGAGTTTTAAACAAAATAGGGTAAAATCTGGGTATCAAACAAAATAGGAAAATCTGGGTATCAAACAAAATAGGAAAAAAATATGGGTTTTCATGCTTTTGGGAAAAATCGGGATTTTCAAGTAATTTGGGGAAAACTGGGTTTTCAAGTGATTTGAAAAAAAAAATTGTTGTTTGAAATAAATGGAAAAATCTGTTGTTGAGAGTATATTGTATTTAATTAAAAACCCTGTTTACCTCTGTATATCTGTTGAAGAAAATTCATCTCTGCTCTAAAAATCTTAATTTATTCATTCCCCTATTTTTTTGTTGGAATTACAAATAAATAAATAAATATATATAATAAATATATATATTATATATATATACTAATATAATGAAATGTTGATTTGAAATTTGTATTTTTCAATTATCTCTTTAGACTGTAAATTTTCTTTTAAATTTTGGTTTTAGAGCCGAGCTGCATCGGCGTCCGTGCCCGTAAGGACGAAATTTGATATTTAATACAAAATAAAAATGTTATTTTTAAAATTTACATATATTAAAATATATATATATAAAAAAAAAATTAAAAAAATATATTATAAAGGGCTTGGGGGACGACCGTCACCTCTCTAGTGTTGTAAATGGCAAGACGTCGCACGCAGCCTAAAGGTCATGCAGCATGTGTAATGCACGTCCCCTTGGCACTCCCCTTCGCCTCCTTGTTTATTCGCTTCACTTTATTTTATGAAAGTTTTGTTTAAAATTTTTTATTTTGTTATTTATATTTATATATATATATATGTATGTATGTATGTATATGTATATATGTATATATATGTATATATGTATATATATGTATATATGTATATATATGTATATATATATATATGTATATATGTATATATGTATATATATTCTGGGTTATAAACAATATGTTATTAAATATAACAATCATAATTTAATTTATTTAAAAATAATTTTGATTATTTTATTTAATATTAGTTTATTTTAAAATGTAATTTAGGCATTACTTTTAAACGGTTAAATAATATTGTTGTATATTTAGATAAGGCATTATTTAGCCTTTGTTTTGTTGAACAATAATGTTTTTTTTTTAAAACAGAAAATTTGCCATGAATCATGGTTAGAGGTCTATATCAAGAAGATAACGTTCCTTATTTTCTTTTTATGATCATAAACTGATAATCATTTCTTTGGTAATAATAGTTACTTGGTGAAATTAAATTAATTATTTAATTGGAAATGGAATTAAATGTTAATGGTGCAAACTGGCTACTTATTACTTGAGTTTTCTTTTACGTTAGGGACATTGTTTTTTTGTTGCCTTTGAGGGAACCCTGTTGTCTTGCAACCTTTGATCCAGAGGCATGTTTAATTGTGAATGTTTCCTTCATCTTAGTTACACTTTTGAAATTGAACTTTTGGTTTTGTGCTTGGAAGGGTTGAACGGTATTGTTAAGCCTTTTGGTTATGAGTTTTGCGAGAGGGTTAATGCCTCGCATGTTCTTGTTTTGAGTATTACGCTTTGATGTTTTAGTTCAACCCTTGCCTAGTTTTTAGTTTATGTTAGGGGTCTTAGGGAGAGTGACTCTTCGTGGAGGCCGGCGCCTTGGTTAAGAGGAAGTGCACAGGAGAACCCACGTAAGAGTAGTTAAGCAAGTGATAACCTAAAAATAGAATTAGGGGGAATGGGTAGTAAAACACTCAAGATAATAAAGATTGGATTCCTCTTCTATGCATTAGGGATATCATAGACTAATGATAGATTGAGAAGGCCGTGGTCGGAAAAGTCATAATCTCATCTTCATGAGAGGTTATTGGCTCTGCACGAGCTACCCTATGGTGTCAGCGCCTCAAGTAGGAGGAAGAGCCAGGAGATCCATAGATGGGTGCCGATGCCTCAAGTTGGAGGAAGAGCCAGGAGATCCCATGAGAGCTGTGCGATGACACTCTCCACTAGACTTCCTATTTTCCTTGTTGTTATTGCCTCTGGAAATGTATTTTGGACTTGGATGTTGTATCAGTTTCCTTAGCTTTGTACTCTTATTGTTTATTCAGATTCTTGTGCTAGAGTTTATGAGTATACTTTGGTGACTTGTAATTGTCATTGCTTGATTTAACTATATTCTCGGTGTTTGTATTTGAGTTGTACCTTATTGTCATGGAGTCAGTTTGACAATCATGGTCGAGTTAACTTCATTGGAACCTCTGAGCATGGGGGGTGAGTTATCTTTAATTCACATGGTTGGGTGGAACGTGCTTCGCACCCATTGGGTTCCCCATCAGCATCCTTTGTTCGCAGCTTTTCCGTAGTTGGAGTTGCACCAGTGTTCACTTTGTTATTCAGCTTTCATTGTAAATTGTATCATCCCACTTGTTGGGAAATTCATTGTAATTATTATATCAAAAAATTGTAATGTAACATTATAGCAATGATGTAATAGTTAGGATTCAATGTAATTTTATTTGATGAGACTCATATGATTGTATTATGTGATATCTTAATATAATTGCTCTTGGTTTATGAAAGCACATTTATTCATGGTTATTATATTATAATTGGTTACTTGGTTTATCATTATCTTTTATTTCCGTTTGTGGTTGCAATGTAACCTCGCGTGCCCCAGAGAACTAAGTGAGATAATGTGATGTAATAAGTTATGTGATTATGATTAATGTATTGTAAGTTTAATTTAATTGTTTTAAAAAAAAAAAAAAATTATTTGCCTTTTTGAGTTCTCTGGGGTTTGCACGGCGGGTGTTACATCCTTCAAGCTGCCCTTGATTGGAATTAGAAATTCCATAGGTAGATTAGAAGACCAACCTGGTTACATTGTAAAAAGGAACCAACAGACCCAGCCAGATTGCATCCAGTTTCCCATGTTTCCCTTTATCTTCTAGTCTAGCATTCCACATTAAAACCAAATCTCCATCTTTGAAACTCCTTGTAGTTACCCTCTTGTCATACAAATTCTTTACCTGCAACTATAATTTTGCATTTCTCTTTTCATCTTCCCTCTTAGTTTCATCTAATTCTATAAGAGCTTCCACTCTCTATTGCATCTCATCATCAATTTTGTTATCATACATCTGGACAAACTTATACATTTCCATTAAGTTATTTTGGGGAAACCTAGCATTTATGCCATAAACCAAGTCAAATGGGGCATAACCTATTGTCTTCTTCACAATTACCCTATCTAACCAGACTGCTAATCTCAGCTTAGAATCCCAAGCCTTTTTATTTTGATCCAGGATTCTTTTAATAATCTTCATCAAGCTTTTATTGCTTGATTCTGCTTGTCCATTTCCCTGTGGGCAGTATGGTGATGAATAAGAAATTTGGATGCCATGCTTCTCACAAAATTCTATGTATTTCCTTAGATCTAAAACACATTGCGTTGTCTGACACAATCCTTTATGGACATCCAAATATAGTCAATATGTTGCTCATCAAGAAGTCAATTACCACTTTACTAGTGGCTTTCTTTGTTGGAATTGCTTCCACCCACTTAGTGAAATAATCAGTAGCCACCAATATCCATGAGTTTCCTCCACTAAATTTACATGCTATCTCTCCTACAAAATCAATACCCCACTGCTAGAATGGAGCTTGTGCTATAACTGGTTTTAGAGGAAAGTTACCAAAAAACTTTAACTTACCAGAGAAATGTTGACAAGCATCACATGTCTTCACAAGTTGGTGTGCATCCTTAAAAACTATAGGCCACCAAAATACAACCCTCATTATCTTATGTGTAGTTTTTTTAGCCATATAATGTTCTCCTCAAACTCCACCATATATCTCACTTAGAAGTTCTTTTGCTTGATCTTGGTCAACACACTTTAGCATGACACCTTCTCCATTTCTCCAGTAGAGATTTCCAGCTATGATAGCATGTAACTTCAATGTCCTTTTCTCATTTTCACTTCAATTGTTAGGACATTTCATTCTTTGCAAATAATATATCACATCTTTACACCACTCAAAATGCTCCATATCATATATGTCTAATCTATTCTCCTCTTCTAACAAATTTATTTGATTTGCTTCCAAATTACTTTGGGTCATAAGCTTGGCCAATCCTTACCCTCTTACCAGTTTAGTAATCTAAACCTCAATATTGAATTCCTTAATCCTATTTATCCATCTACACCTTCTTCCTGACACTTCTTATTGTGTGAAGATGTCCTTAACAACATCACTAAACACAAAGGAAATTACAGTAGCTCCCATCAAATAAGGCCTAAAAGCCTTTACTTCTTTTACTAGTGCATATGCCTAATTTTCATTTATATCATACTTAAGTTCGTAGCTTGTAAGGATTTGCTAAAAAAGGTTGCAGGCTATTCAAAACCTTCTGTATTCTTTTGTAACAACATAGCTACAATTTTGTAAAATGAAGTAAATGAGAAAATTTGTAATGTTTTGGAAAAATTAGGGGTTCTTAACATAGGAGCCTCCTTTATTGCTTGCTTAATGTCTTGGAAACCCTGCATGGACTCCTTATCCCATTCAACAATGGCTACTTTCTTGAGAATTTTTGAAATAGGGTGAAATATCTTAGCAAAATTTGTCACAAACCTCCTTAAGAAGTTTATTTTTCCAAAGAAGGATTGTATTCATTTGACATTTCAGGGTTGTGGAACCTTATCAATTGCAATTACCCTCTTTGGATCAATTTTTACTCCATCCGTGGAAATGATATGTCCCAATAATTTTCCCTCTAGTACTCTGAACACACATTTCTTTGGCTTCAAAGAAATACCATACTCCAAAACTCTAATGAATATCTTCTCTAGATGCTCACAATCATCCTCTTCCTTTTTAAAATATGCTATCAAGTCATCTTGGTAAATCACCAAAAACAAATTAATGAAATCTGAGAATGCCACATCCATGGCTCTCTTAAAAGTAGCCCCTGCATTTGTTAGACCAAATAGCATTCTTACATAAACATATGTTCCTCGTGGTGTGGTGAAAGTTGTCTTAAACTACTCAAACTCTTTGACCATAAGCTAGTTATAACCAGAAAAACCATCCATCATACACATTAATTCACAGCTTGTCACCCTTTGCAACATGGCTTCCATATTGGGTAATGGATAATTGTCTTTTAATGAAGACACATTCAAATTTCTGAAATCTACACATAACCTAATGTCTCCATTTTTTTCATACTGGTACCAAGTTTGATACCGAGGATGAATGTCTGATTGGCTTGATGATTCCTACATCCCTTAGTTTCATTAATTCTTCTTGCATTTTGGGGGCTAAAGTGGGATTAATAGGCCTTTGCTTTTGTGTGAATCACTTGGAATCATCAGGCAAAGGAATCTCATGTTGGAAAACATCCTCCCTATATGCCTTAAGATCATCATAGGACCATGCGAACACATGCCTAGACTTCCTCAATAAGTCAATTAGCATCCTTCTCACCTTTGGTGACATTTTCTTTCCAATATACACCTTCTTTGGGGATGCTTTTGTTCCAAGATTTATCTCTTCCAAGTCATCAGGATGGGAAGCAGTGTGATTAGCCTTTTTCTTATCTTGATTATCAATACTCTTTCTAGTACAACTAGACCCTCGGGAATTGTGTTTGTCTTTAACTGAATGACCTCATTTCCAAATATAGTATCCTTACCATCAATATTTTCAACAAAAGCTCCAAAGTCAATTTATTGATTTTCATATTCACCCACACAATTCAAAAATCTTAATATATCATCATCATTATCAAAAACTTGCCAATTTTTTATGTTATCAGGAACATATGGCCTAGTTTGCACCTCAACCTTTGAAATTCCAGCATAAGACATATGATCTGGTTTTACTAAAATATTAGCTAATAAATTTGCCACCTTATTTTGACCTCTCTCCATCCATCCTATGCCAAATGCATCAAAGCTCTCCAATTCATCCCAAACAACATTCATATACTGTTTCAATGTCTTGTTCTTTGATACATACTTGGATCTAACTTGGGAGACCAAAACCTTAGAATCCCCAATTGCTTTGAGCTTCATGATCCCATGTTTTTTAGCCAATCTCAATCCTAATAACAAGGCTTCATACTCTGCCATATTATTTGTGCATTCAAATAACAGAGTGAAAGAGAACCTGAATGTCTTTCCACTTGGTGATCGTAACAAAACACCTGCACCAGAACCTTCCTTTGAACTTGCACCATCAAAATACATAGTCTACAAGTCATCAGATTCTGACAATTGTTTTATTTTTGTATCAATCAATGCAATAGGCTTACCACAATTGCTAGAAAATTCCTCAACCTTGAACTCATCTATACCACTGTCAATAAAACATGTCATATTTCCAATCAATCCATGCTTAATCATATGAGGTACCTTTAATTCTCTTTCAATTTTAACATCCTTACCATCAATGGAGAAAGTAGAAAATGAAAAATCACATTGCATGTTACCCTCCATTGGTGCACTCCATTTTCTTGACAAAAGCATTCCAAAATTAGGTGGGATGTCTGCAACTAATACATTCATGACTAAATCCTTGTCAGGGTACTGAGTCAATTTATAAGGCAATGCTCTAATAGTTCCAATAACTGGCACTTCTCTTGAATCCATAGCATAACATTTACCTTGAGAAGTATCTACTATCAAGCCCATTGCCTCCATTATTTTGATTGGCATAACATTATTTGATGCCCTTGAATCTATCATACAGTTCCTTAAAGTTTTCCCATTTATATCCACACTTAAGAAAAAAGGGGTTATGTTTTCAAGGCACATGTTAATAGAATTTCCTAAATACACAACGAGAATTTGTGACACAATTCCCTCCACTTCCTTTTCTTTCTCTTTATCCTTCACTTCTTTACCACTTCCTTGTTTAGTCTTATTATTGGAAACATTTGTGATCAAGGATATTTTCTTTTCTTTGTGCTCATTTATTCTCATCGTTTCTAACAGAGGTACGGTTACTTTAACCTAAGAAAGCACATGAAACATATCTATAGGTGTATATTTAGGCAGATTATACATCATACCTTCATCATTTTCCTTTTTCTCTTATTGATTACTTCCTCCTAGCTTCTTTTGCTTCTTATCTTCTGCAACAGGATCAACTACCTTTGTAATCACCTTGGTCTTCACCAGTGAGGAAGTCACGTCTTCTTGAGGCTTTGGGTTTTCATTATTTTTAGTCCAAGCCTTATCATTCTTAACCTCTTTTAATTTTACATCTTTTTTCTTGTCAACCTTAATACCTTTGTTTTTGTCCCTTTTTTCTTTAATAAATAGGCCAGTAGGCTTACCTTGTTCACCACCCACAATTCTTTTTCTTAATTGAAGTGAACTTCTCATTTTAGCAACCATTTCTTCAGTCAATCTCGCAATCTCTTCTTCTAATGGTCTCCTTAAGGACATTGAATCTTCATCCTGTTCCATATTACAAGAATTATGATCAAAATCGCCTTCCTCATCAAAAAATATCTGTTGATGATACATCTAACTTCTCTACCTCTAATTATCCACATCAACTTCATGTATTTCATCATCAGAATATCATTCTACCTCATCAATGTATGATCTCGCCATACAAACATCTACATCATCCTACTCATATTCTGATGTTTGATCATGAACATCCTCTTCCACTTCCTCGGCAACAAGCAACTAAGCAACACCACAGTAATTTTGATCATGTGGTTGTTCACACACTTCACACCATGGTCTATCTGCTACTAGATTCACTGAATATTTCTATAAGGGGTCTAGCATATGCTAATCATTTTTAGGCTTCTGGCCAGGCATAATTGGTTTTCCATCTTTCCAATTTGTATTATAAGGATAATTTTGCAATTTGAGTGGCTTATCATTATTATTATAAGGTTGACTTTCATTTGCTATACCCTTCTCTTGCTTAGTGATAGTTTGCTTTATGTCTTTCAGAGTATTATAAACATTTTCCCACTTTTCATCATCATTAGGCTTTGCAACCAGAATCTTCTCAGTCTTATTCTTAGGATTTTTCAAAAGTGTAGGTTCTTCTCTCCTACCATACTTCCCAGAAGCTCTTCTATTACTCTCAATATTTATAGCCACCCTAAATACATCCCTCATAGTATGAGGGTCCTTATCTCTGAGGAGATATACCATTTTAGCATCAAAAGCATTGAAATATGTAGTTAAACAAAAAATGTCATCAAGCCTCAAAACCTGAAAAAATTTATACATTACTTTCTAAAATCTTAAATTAAACTCTATCACAGGCTCATTCAATGACTTCTTGATGTTATTAAATTCATTTAACATAAAACTAGCATTAGTTTTATCACCATACTGCTCCTTGAAACATTTTTCAAACTCATCCCATGAACCAACACTAGCATTAGGTAGACCTCTACACCAATCCCTTACATCTTCTACTAGAGATTGTACAAACAATTTCATTACAACATCTTCATGTTCTACCTCATAATCATTTAGAATATCCATAAAAGCTTTCAAGTGTTCCTCTGTTGTCATAGTATTATTGCTAGCAAACTTATTCATCTTTTCTCTCAGGCCAGCAGGGATGGAATTTGGATAACCAAGAATACCATCAAAGAATAATGGCCTATAACTTTCCAACTGTATAGGTCGTCATTGAAATAATCCTTCATTCTTCTGAGAATCAACACCAGACCCGAAATCTTATATCCTAGAACCGTCCTGATTTGGATTTACAATCCTAGTTGTGTGACTCTTCAGACCAGCAATATTTATGATGGCTTCTAAATTAATTTTAGGACCGTCCTTTAAAACATCTTGGTGAGTTGATAAGGTTGCAGCTTGTGTAGCCTCATCCATGTTTGACATCTTTAGGAAATGTATTTTCCTCTTCTTTTTTGCATTCACAGCCTTAATTTATGTTCTCTCCAACTCTTCTGCCAGAGCTTCATTCTCCTTCTTATCCTTTTCTAAGGAAAAATCTATTTGAAATGACACATGTGGCTAGAGATCTTGTATAGTGGAATGGGGAGTCACTTTCTCATTTATTTTAATCCCCTCGACCTTTCACTTTCCCTTATCCAAGATAGGCTTAAGATTTGTATTACTTGGTTGAGACTTAACATGATTTGAGGGTTTTGGGTCAACAGATTTGGGTTGGACATCAATGTGGCCTACCGAGTTTTCTTTAGACAAAACTTATCTCACTTGCTAACCCATACTTCTAGCCTTGAAATCCTTCTTATAGAAAATGAAGGAGAAAACAAGCATCAGGCTAGAAAGTACACATGTTACTAGCCAATTAGCACACCTAGTGATATTCCAAAAATTTGTTACAACCATCACCTTGGAGAATATTCTTGTTCATCATGTTAGCTGAGAAAAGTTGATACAACAACAAAAACCACAAGAAACCCATGCCAAGACTGCCATTAAAGAAAAATTGGAAACCATTTTAACTGTAGCATCTGATTTATTGATTAAATCATGCCAATAAGCATCTCATCCACCATTAAAGCTCACTCACAAACTGCACAAATAGCTCCAACCATATTTGATGCAAATTTAAATTCTAGTTGTCAATCCTTCAATTAGATCAAATTATCGAATGACCACCTTCAAAAAAGCTGACGTAATCACCAATGCGGCAATAAGGGGCCCACCAAACCATACGCTGTGAAGGAAGTCCAAGTGGTGGTCGCTCACAATATCATAATTATTAAAGATCCTATAAATTTGGATCATGCGATGGTGGGCAACCGTAGATCTTTAGCATCAATGATCTTGTTCATTCAACATAGTCACCAGCCTTATCATTATCCATTGAGCAACTTTCCCACCAAGATTTTAATAGATCTATCAATTTAAAACATGTGCACCTTAAGAGAACTTTAGTAACCCACCTTTTAATGTATTAAGGTTATGTTAATTTACCAAGTTATTTCCTTTACTGTTTTAGCTTCATCAGATGAGACACATGGTAGTTTCCCGTGATACCACAATGAGTAAAAATCTTGTGACTTTCGATCACGCGATGGCAGGCAACCATTGATCTTGACAATATTTGATCAACAGTCACTCAGAATCTATCCTTGTTGGCCTTTCCAAATAGGACACATGGCACCTGCCTATGATATCATGATCAACCAAAGCAATGTGGTGGGGTCATTATGGGATGGCAGGGAATGACTAAGATCTGATGATAGTTGATCAACGGTCACGTCAATTTCCTCCTACAAAACAAAACATTAATTAAGAGGACAAGGGGACATGGTGCAGGAGCACCCAAGCTCTTCAAGGAACACTTCAGGGGCCAGGAGGATGTAGGGGTCATGAAGACTTTTCAAGCATCTCAGAGCATCAATTATAACATCCTAAAGCCTATAATGGCTTTTGAAATGGTTAAAAACATTAAAGGAGTCAAATGTCCTAAGGGTCCAGATAAGAACCATAAGACCAAAATGCATTGTAATTGGACAAATAATGTCCTAAGAGTCTAGATAGGTTTTTAATGTTTTAATAATTTTAATTAAGGTTGAATAATGATATTTAATAGGTTTGAAGGCTTTTTAGTTAGTAGGAGTTAATAAAATAAAAGTTGGAAAATTCAAATTTTAAACTTCCAACTTTGGGCGAGAAAGTAATTTTTAGGAATTTTAGCAACTTTAATGTAATAAAACCAATTCCAAACAGTTTGAACAGTTGTGGGATGGGTCTATAACCCTAAAGGAATCATTTTTATGGAGTCTGGGTTGCTGGTACGGATTTTGTACTGACTACTACAGGAAAAAGCAATAAAACAACAATTTCTTGCAAATTTTTTCTTTTTTTAATGAATATCTTATTGTTATTGATGAAATGAACCATGGAATAATTTAGAGACTTGTATATACATGTATTTAAGCCTTTTCATGTTCTAATACACATTTATAATTAGTTCTTTGTATTATATTGCTGACTGTCCTCAAGAAAGTGCAGATTTTTCACTAATTTTGAGGTTTTTCATGGATGATTGATCCATTTCAAGGTAAAATGCTGTTGTGACCTGTGAAATGGATCATTCCTAACATTTATCATATATATTTGACAAACTAATGTGCAGGAAAGAGGAACATCAAGGTGTACACCGAGTTGTCAAAAGGAAAAGTGCATGAAAATGGGTGCTAAGGTATAGCAGCAGGAGATCTTCCTTAATGAGGGGTGTGTTTTTGAGTTTGTATTGATTTATTATGTTGATATAATGGTGAAAAGTCAAAGAGAGGGTTATGGAAGTGTTTGGAAGGTGAGTAACTAAAAATCCCTAGTTTGGAGGCAATTTATGGAGGGTTTTGTGTTTGAGCATATTAAGGGTGTCATAGAAGACTAAAAGCTTGAAAATATTTGGTTTTGAGACATTTTAAGAGAATTTTGAAAGTTTCATAGTCAGGGGTTGAGTTTAGAGAGGGGTTGCTTTGAAAAAGAGGGCTAATTAGGCCTAGATTTTGAGGAAACAACAGATTTTAGAGAATCTGATCCAAAATAAGTGCCAACAAGATTTGGGTATGTTGTGTATCATCAAAAAATAAATCTAAATCAGTCATTTATTTTGGGAGTCCTTTGGGAAAGTTGAGTGAAATTTCAAAAACTATGGCTAGAGGCCTAGTTGGGCTAGAAGCCTAGTCAAGGTGCAAAAAGTGAGTTGTGCTTAAGACAGAGGGTTGGGGCTTTGTAAATGTTCAAGACAAGTTTTTATGGGTCTAATAAGACAACTCCCAAAGTTTGGGTCCATAAGGAAGCATATAAGTTATAAGTGAGCCTTTGAGCCCTATTTCTATAAGGGTGTTTGAGAGTGCATTGTTGTGATCTTTGAAATCATTGTGTTGTTTTCCTAAAGTTCTCATCCCCTCTGCATCAGAGTGGTATCAGAGCAGTGAGTAGGTCCTTTATGGATTGAAGAAAAAAAAATGGTACCTAAGAATCAATTGGCAAGAGAGTTGGAGGAGTTAAGGGAAATCTTGGAAAGGGAAAGGAGAGAAAGAAGAGAACAAGAATTAGCAAGAGAGTAGGATAGAGCAAGGGAAGAAAGGTAGTGGAGAAGGGAGAGAGAGACTATGCAAGCAAGGATAAATAACCTTGAGAGGAGTAGGAGAGAAGAACAAAAAACCAAGAAGATAATGATGAAGAAGAGGAGTATGTGAGGGTAAATCAAGAACAACAAGCAGATGAGATAGAAGAACCTAAAGAAAGGAGGTTAGTAAGGTTGTTGAAAGTAGTGCAAGGTCATGAAGGAAAGAGTCGCATAGATTTTCCTATCTATCAAGGGAAGATGTATAGTGAAGAGGTGTTAGGATGGCTTGATGCCTTAGAGAAATATTTTGAGTTTGAAGAGATGGATGAAGAGAGGAAGGTTAAGTTTGCCAAAAATAAGTTGAGAGGTACGACATTGACATGGTGGACTAGTTTTTCAGAATGATAGGATGGCTAGAGGATTGGTAAAAGTTTCTACATGGGAAAGGATGAAGAGTTTGGTCAAGGAACAATTCCTACCATCTGATTACACAATTCATGTGAAGAGGATGAGGTAGAATTTAAGACAAAAGGACATGGATGTGATGTCCTATACTGAGCAATTTCACAAGCTTAGTGTTAGAGGCGGTTATGAGGAAGAAGATGAGAAAGTAGCCAGGTATATCAATGGATTGAGGTATAATCTACAAGATGAGACTTGTTTTCAATTTCCAAGGACATTAGGAAAATGTTTTCAATTGGCCATTAGAGCAGAAGAAAAGGTGAAGAGGAAGCAAGAAAGATCAAGCAATGGTGGAAGAGGAGGTAGTTCAAATAGGGGTAGAGGTAATAGAGAACAAGGACAAGGCAGCAATGACAAGAACAACAATGACAAAGGCAAGGAGGTGTTTTCTGATCAAAGAGGTGGATACAGTCCTAGAGGAGGAGGCAGATTTGGGCAAGGTAGAGGCACATTCACAGGGAGGTGTTTCAATTGCAATGAACTAGGGCATCCTTCCTTCAAGTGTCCTAAATGGGAACAATCTGATAGGGGCAGAGAAAGGAGAGCTAACTTGGTACAAGAAGGAGGAACCAAAAACATTCATGGCAGACCCTATGACTGATGGTGAGTTTCTTATGGTCAAGCAAGGAGAAAGACTTCATCAAGAGCCAAAGGTAACTATCTTTAAGACCAATTGTCTCAGTCATGGTAAAATATGTAGATTACTCATAGATTCAGGGTCACATAGCAATTTAGTTTCAACTGATATGGTAACCAAGTTAGGGATTGAAACATTTGATCATCCTACTCCCTACAAGGCCACTTGGGTAACTCAAATGCAGCATGTAGAGATTGGTAATATGGCTTATGTCTATTTTTCAATTGGATCTTATCATCTTAGGGAGACCATGGAAATATGCTAGAAGGACACTGCATGATGGATTCCATAATACCTATTTGGTGCATAAAGGAGATAGTAGATATAAGTTGGTTCCTTTTCCTTTGAAGCAGTCTAATGAGAGTTTTGTGATCTGTTTTGAGAAGAATTTTCAGGTTAAAGTGCAAGGTAGGACAGGGGAAGACACTGGTTGGTTGAAAACTAGTAAATTACAGTAGAGATATGAAGCATACAGTCCTAAAAATTAGAATCTTTGGGACTTGGACAGTATTAATATTGGAAGTATTGAATGCCCTATTGTTGAGGGTAATAGGGGTGGTGTTTCTTCACAAGGAAATCAGTGGCATAGAGGCAGAAACAGGGCAGAAAATTAGATTGAGTTCAAGCAGCAAAAAGAACAAACAAAATAGATTTTTGACACTAACATGTTGAGTGACATGAATGCAGGTTGGAAGAAAATGAAGAAGGTAACTTTGGGAGATTTCATGCTTGGTAATCAAAAGGTGCAAACATATAGGAACAAGGAATATTATGGCAGCAACAAGTTGGATACTTCTTGGGGCAAGAACTTTTTCTTTCTTTGGGAGAATGGTGCAGGAGCACCCAAGCTCTTCAAGGAACACTTCAAGGGCCAAGAGGATGTAAGGGTCATCAAGACTTTTCAAGCATCTTAGAGCATCAATTATAACATCCTAAAGCCTATAATGGCTTCTGAAATGGTTAAAAACATTAAAGGAGTCAAATGTCCTAAGGGTCCAGATAAGAACCATAAGACCAAAATGCATTGTAATTGGACAAATAATGTCCTAAGAGTCTAGATAGGTTTTTAATGTTTTAATAATGTTAATTAAGGTTTAATAATGCCATTTAATAGGTTTGAAGGCTTTTTAGTTAGTAGGAGTTAATAAAATAAAAGTTGGAAAATTCAAATTTTAAACTTCCAACTTTGGGCGTGAGTGATTTTTAGGAGTTTTAGCAACTTTAATGTAATCAAACCAATTCCAAACAGTTTGAGCAATTGTGGGATGGGTCTATAACCCTAAAGGAATCATTTTTATGGACTTTGGGTTACTGGTATGGATTTTGTACGGACTGCCACAGGAAAAAGCAATAAAACAACAATTTCTTGCATTTTTCTTATGTTTTTTTTATGAATATCTGATTGTTATTGATGAAATGATTTAGAGACTTGTATCTACATGTATTTAAGAATTTTCATATTTTGATACATGTTTATAATCAGTTCTTTGTATTATATTGCTGACTGTCCTCATGAAAGTGTAGATTTTTCACTAATTTTGAGGTTTTTCATGGATGATTGATCCATTTCAAGGTAAAATGTTGCTTTGACCTATGAAATGGATCATTCCTAACATGTATCATATAAATTTGACAAACTAATGTACAGGAAAGAGGAATATCAAGGTGTACACTGAGTTGTCAAAAGGAAAAGTGCATGAAAATGGTGCTAAGGTATAGCAGTAGGAGATCTTCCTTAATGAGGGGTGTGTTTTTAAGTTTGTATTGATTTATTATGTTGATCTAATGGTGAAAAGTCAAAGAGAGGGTTCTGGAAGTGTTTGGAAGGTGAGTAACTAGAAATCCCTAGTTTGGAGGCAATTTATGGAGGGTTTTGTGTTTGAGAGTATTAAGGGTGTCATAGAAGACTAAAAGCTTGAAAATATTTGGTTTTGAGACATTTTAAGAGACTGTTGAAAGTTTCATGGTCAAGGGTTGAGTTTAGAGAGGGGTTGCATTGAAAAAGAGGGCTAATTAGGCCTATATTTTGAGGAAACAACAGATTTTGGAGAATCTAATCCAAAACAAGTACCAACAAGATTTGGGTATGTTGTGTATCATCACAAAAGACATCTAAATCAGTCATTTATTTGGGGAGTCCTTTGGGAAAGTTGAGTGGAAGTTCAAAAACCACCGCTAGAGGCCTAGTTGGGCTAGAAGCCTAGTCAAGGTACAAAGTGAGTTGTGCTTAAGACAGAGGGTTGGGGATTTGTAAACATTCAAGACAAGTTTGTATGGGTCTATTAAGACAATTCCCAAGGTTTGGGTCCATAAGGAAGCATATAAGTTATAAGTGAGCCTTTGAGCCCTATTTCTATAAGGGTGTTTGAGAGTGCATTGTTGTGATCTTTGAAATCATTGTGTTGTTTTCCTAAAGTTCCCATCCCCTCTACATCAGAACATTACTAGGCAGATGGTAAATAATGCCATAAGTTGTTTTTAAATGATGAAACCAGGGGCCAACCAAGACTTAAGAAAACAAAACCCTACAGAGGAAAGAACATTTTAAAATGAAGGGACTCAGCTTAGATAGAACGTTAGGAAATAAGTCATTTTAAGATTCTTCAAAAAGTAACAGCAGAATAGATCCCAACCAAGGAACAAAATAAACACAAGGGTTTTGTATGAAAATAAGGCTAAACCTCAACCCAAGGAAAATTTTTGATGTCATGATAGAGTAGTAACATAAGGTAGGGCAGGAAAGGAACACAAGGAGAAAAATTTGAAGTTCCATCAGGATCTCAACATCATGATAGAATCCATAATAAGTTGTTCAATAGTTGAACTCAGGTTTTGCTTTCCAAGTAAGCAATTAACAATATTGAGGGAGTCTTCCTCAACCCATAACTTTGAAAATTCCTATCCAATGTTGACTTGATGTTGATGTAAGCAACTTCATCCTCAACATGGTGATTGGTCTAGTTTCCCAATGGTAGTGCCACTACACCCAATAATATGCCATCTTAATTCCTCAATACCCCCCACATCCAGCAAGCCTAGGGTTACCCTTGGTTGCCCCACAAAAATTAATTTTAACCCACCCTGGGGGTGGAGGCTTCCACTTAGTATTTGTAAGAGAGGGGGATCACCACAAGGAAGACCCTAGGTCACAAAGGGTCAAGACGTGAGAGGCTACCCTAACTTACCTCAACTAAGTGTAATGTTTGGGAATGCAAGGCATGAATAATGAGGACCATGAGGCCTCTCAGTTACTCTATAGACCTGAAACATAGGAAGAGGCTAGGCAAGCTAGTTTCTAGGTCTAACACTACATCTCAGAAAGCTCTCTATCTAATGATAGAAGTCTGATCTCTATACGTCAACGTGACACACTGGCATCTCAAAAGTGTGTTGTCATTTGTATGACTAGACAACAATAAAGATGAGGTCAATCCAAAAAACTAGCTAACAACCTAGCTGACTAACTAAAGGGCCAAAATGACACCACTAGATAAATTAAATACTCTCTAATATTATAAAGAAAAAGGAGTGATGAAAATAAGGGGAATCTCACCAAGGAACTCGTTTTCCAGCTAGATCTCCGAGAAGCATGCACACCTACACACAGAAAGAGGAAAAATTTTGGGTGGCTTTATAGGAGCCTACCTTAGTCAAACCCCCATTTAGGTGTTTCCACCTCCATGGACAGCAAAGGAAACGAGATAAAGAAATAGTACAATAAAGAGAAAATAAGTGCTACAAAATAATGTTATGCTACTCAACTAAGTGATAGAGGAGACGAGAGGGAAGCTTACCACCTCCACCAAGAGCACTCAAGGCTACTTGGAGGAGAAATGAGAGTACTCAAGCCTCTGCTTCAATGACACAGTCCCAAACTTTCTCTACCGAAGTGATGGAGTGTTGCTTTATTGCAAGGGAATGCTTGAATGCTTGGAATGAGTGAGAGTGAGTGCTTGAGAGATTGAAAGTGAATCTGAGAGTGCAAGAATGGAAGCTTAATGTGTTGAAGAGCTAGAATGCATGTTGGAAGAATGAATTTGAAGGAGGAATGGAAGAAAACAACCATATTCAAGTCAGTCAGCCAAATGGGGCATTACAACTTCACCTCTAATGAAAAGAGTAATGCTCATGCTGGTTCAGCCCCAAGAATCTTCCAAGGACGTAAGCACACCACACAGACATCTGCACACCACACGGGCATCCCAGACAGAAACACCTCCATTGACATTCAAAATAGTCACCAAGTGGGATGCAAGTAGTGAGCTTAGATGGAATTAAGCCTCCAAATTTGGTTTTCTAATGTGGGTAAAGGAAAAGAGAGGAATTTGCATAAGGGGTGTAAATTCACTCCTATACATTTTCCCCCACTTTAGCAAGCACAAATACTAATGAGTGCTTGGTAAAGTAGATCAAGAAGAGTATAAGGTTAGAAATGTATACTTGAACTTTCAAGGAAGAAGTGCTCAATCTAGCGTACCTGAAGGTCAGGATAGGCGAAGGGCTTAATAACTGCTCGGAACTATGAAGTTGAAGAAAGAAAAGTGCCTTAAAGGTTCTCAGTCTAGTAAGGAAGGTGTCCCCCAAAAAACTCTAGCATGGAGGAGACCCAAAGGAAGTTCCCTACAGACTCTTAGTCCTATAGGGAATGTATTCTCCACAAACTCAAGCATGAAGAGTACTAAAGGAAGTGCCCTATAGGCTCTTAGTCTTATAGGGAAGGTATTCTCCATGAACTCAAACATGAAGAACACCCAAAGAAGCACCCTATAGGGTCTCAGTCCTATAGGGAAGTTATTCTCCATGAACTCAGACATGAAGAACACCCAAACAAGTTCCCTACAAGGGACCCACCCCCAAGATCTCTCACATGGAGGAAGCTCAAAGGAAAGCACCCTACAAGTTCTATGTCCTATGGGGAGGTATCCCCCAAGGTCTTGTTGGATGTTGTGGATATGGTTACTGATATAAGGTTTTCATTGATGTCAAGACTATTAGAATTTGGTGTATCAGAGGTTGTCTATGTCAAGGATATTGAGAAAAATGTAAAAGTGTTCCAGGATTCCCAGTGGAACTGTGCAGGTCATAAAGGCATCTTGTTCTTTATGTCAAAGATTAGCTGGTGTGGATTAAAGGGATTATTGTTGAGTGTTTCTAACTAATATACTAGAATTTTTAGAGGTCCACATGAAGTTTTGATTGTATTGTGGTCTGATAGTGTTTTTGTGGTCTTTGTTAGTGTTTCTGAATGAAGTTTGTGTGATTTTGTTAATCTCAGTTGTTGTTACAGATGTTTCTCTGTTGTTTCCTGGTGTTCTTTGATGTCTCTAGATCATTCTCTATCTTTGTGGTACATCCACATTAATCAGAGAGCTCATGGTTGAAGATCTTTTCTTGCGCATGTTCACTTTTTCATGTCTCTAGCCGACATGTTGGGATAGCGTGATGTGGATCTTCATGGTGAAATTAATTAAAGACTTTTTTTGTTAGAGATGTTAATTTGGGTCTCCACTATGTTGTGGATGACCTTGGTGGATTCACATTGAAAATTTATTTGTAAATTTGGGTCAACATTAAAAATATGTTTTATTTTCTTGGCTAGCTAAGTTGTGATGAAATCTCATGTAGCAGATATATAAGAGTGATTGTTTCATTGGTGAAGTGTGTGCTCAGTGTGTTGAGAAGATGCTTTGTATGTTGAGAGTGCTCCTATGTGTGTATGTATGAATATCATTTGATAGCAGAGAAGAGTGTGAAGAATATTGAGTAGAGTGTGAAGAAGATTGAGCAAAGTGTGAAGAAGGTTTTCTGAGCTTAATTGGAGCTATAATTAGGCTTGTGCAAAAGCTATTCTCTCAGTTCATACCTTTGTATTTTAATCATATTCTATATTGTTGGAAAATGAGTCCTCTTTTGTATTTGAGAAGTGAGCTCTAGGAAGTGTGTCTGAATGCTTGTGCATTCCCTTTATTATTTCTCATTATACTTTTAATAGGGTATAATCTTGTGGACTAACATCCACCATGGTTTTTCCCCTAATAGGGTTTCCACGTAAAAATATCTTGGTGTTCTTTCTTTCTATGATGTGTTAATTGTTTATGGTTAATTGTTTATTCATCAGATCTGAGATCAAGCTAAGTTAAGTTAGAAAAGTTTAAGTTTCTATGACAACTAATTCATCCCCCCTCTTAGTTGTCTATCCTTGTTTTTACAACAATTGGTATCAAAGAAGGTTCCTCTGAAGAAGTCTAAAAGCTTGAGGTGATCTAAGATGGAAACATTCAAGAAGGAAAGTTTGAGATCTAATGGAACTAACTACTCACTATGGATAGTTAGGATTCAATACCATCTAAGATGTATTGGTGAAGCTTTCTGGAAGATTACAAGAGATCCATATGTTATTCCTCAAAATGGTCCCTCCACTGTTGATGAGGTCAAAGATGCCAAAAATAATATTAGGGCTATTGAAGCTTTGGTGAGTACTCTGATAGATTCAAAGATGGCTAATGTGATAGGATTGTAGACAACTCATGAGATTTGGACAAAGCTAGAAACTTTGTATGAAGGATATGCTCAAGTGAAGATGGCTAAGCTACATAGCTTGAAAGGAAAGTATGAGAATTTGAAGATGGGTGAAGATGAAAATATCACTTCTTTTATGCAGGGAGTAGATGATATAGTGATGGGTATTAGATGTGTCGATGGTTCTATAGATGAGGATGAAATTGTGGCTAAGATACTTAGATCCTTTCCTTCCTCCTAAAAAGTGAAAGTTCATGCTATTAAAGAGAGCAGATCAATAACAAACATATCAAGAGACACACTAGTTGGTAAGCTTGCTGCTTTTGAAATAAGTGAGTTTGTTGAATCTACACCGAAGACTAAATTTGCATTCAAGGCTACTGTATCTGGAAGTAACAAGAAAATATATTGTCTAGGAGATTTTTCCAAAAATATATCCAAGTATGATGAAAAATTGAAATAGCTTGAAGATAAAGAAAGAGAAGTAGAAGAATTGGAAGCACTAATTGCAAAACAAGAAGGGAAAGGAAAAGGTAAGTGTGAAGATGTATTTCCTATTAAATGTTTCTCTTGCAGTAAAATAGGTCATTTTGTATCAAGGTGTCCTGAAATATTTCCTAGATCTAAGCCTAAAAAGTATAGATTCCAAAAGAGATGTTACTTTGCTAAAGAAGTAGTGATTGATGATGAGTCTGATAAAGATAATGGAAATGAAGATGAATGGGTTTTCATTGCTACCGTTGAAGATAATCCTATGGCTACTAAATTTGCTAAACATGAAAATGCTCTTGCAGCCCGAGTTGAAGAAAAAGATGAGTGGGTCATTGATAGTGGATGCTCACATCATATGAATGGTGATAAAAGAAAATTTGTAAGTCTAGAAAAGTATGATGGTGGGGTTGTAAGATTTGGAGATAACAATGTTGGTGTGCTTCATGGAAGATGATCTATTTTCCTTGGTGGTAAGGATAACACTGATGATGTTCTTTATGTTGAAGGCTTGAAGCACAACTTGTTGAGTGTTGGATAGATGGTGGACAAGGGCTATGATCTTTAGTTCAAAAATGGAATATACAAGATATGCAAAAGTTCTAGGAATATGATTGCTACAAGTAAACAAACAAAAGGTAATATCTTTCACCTAACTACTACTATGGGAGTTGTTTAATTGCTCAAGTAGATGAAAGTTGGTTGTGGCATAGGAGGTTGTGTCATGTAAATTTTGACAACATTATCAAGATAAGTTCTACTCAAGTAGTAAGAGATCTACCTAAGTTAGTGAAGCCTGCTAACACAATCTACAAGGAATGTCAGATGGGTGAACAAACTAGAGTCTCTTTCCAGAGAAAATAATTTCATTTGAATAATTTGCTAGAGTTGCTACATACCAACCTTTGTGGTCCCTCCAGACTCAGAAGTATTCATGGAGAAAGGTAATTTATGTTTATTATTGATTATTACTCTATAATGATATGGGTTTCTTTCTTAAGAGAAAAATGTGATGCATTGGAAAAGTTCAAAAGTTCTAAGGCTATGGAAAAGAATGAGAAAGGTCTAAAAATCAAGTGTCTAAGATCTAATAGAGGTGGTGAGTTCACCTCCAGGGAGTTCAACTCTTTTCGTGAAGAGCACGAAATTAAGAGACAATTATCTACTCCCCAAATCCCTCAAAAGAATGAAGTTGCAAAGAGAAAGAATAGAACAATTCTGGATGCTACTAGAACAGTGATGATGGAAGGAAATGTGTCTTAGATGTACTAGAGTGAAGCGGTAAGCACTATTGTGTATACTTTGAACCGGGTAAATTTTAATTGTAATTATAGTAAGACCCCTTTTGAGTTATGGTTTGGTTACAAGCCTACAGTTAAATATTTCAAGGATATTTGGAAGTAAGTGTTATATCAAGAGAGATAATGATATAGGTAAGTTTGATGTAAGAAGTGATGAAGGGATTTTCCTAGGTTACTCCACTAAAAGAAAGGACTACAAGTGCTATAACAAAAGACTGAGAAAGATGGTTGAAAGTGCAAATGTCAGACTTGATGAGGAATTTTTCAAATAGTCCAGATATTGTGGATATGAATTAGATGAAGACAATACTTGCAAAGGGAATAATTCTCAAACATAAAATCTACTCCAGATTATTCCATATGTTCTAGTTAAGCAACCTCAATTTGTTATGGTGTCAAGTCAATTAGGAAGCACAGACAAGTGCAAATGTAGAAGAAAAATCAAAAGAATCAGAAGGTCAAGAATGTCCCAAAACTCCATGGTATGTAAAGCTAAATCATTCTGAAAATCAAATCATAGGAGATAAGAATAAAGGAGCGTGAACTAGAAGAAAAATTGCAAAAGAATATTGTTTGATTTCCAAGATTGAACCTAAAAATGTCACTGAAGCCTGTCAAGATGAGCACTAGTTGGAAGCTATGAAGGAAGAACTAACATAGATAAAAAAGAATGACACATGTATATTGGTTCCTAGGCCTCAAGACAAAAATGTGATTGGTTCTAAATGGGTTTTTAGGAACAATTTGAATGAACAAGGTGAAATGGTCTAAAATAAAGCAAGACCGGTATGTAAAGGGTATTCTCAAATGGAAGGTGTTGATTTTGAAGAAACATTTGCTCCTATTGCTAGAATTGAAGTTGTTAGACTATTTCCTACTTATGTTGCATACAAGGACTACAAATTCTATCAGATGGATGTGAAGTTAGCATTTCTAAATGGAGAACTAGAAGAAGAAGTATACATTGAACAACCAGATGGATTTCAGCTAACTGACAAGGAAGATATGGTATGCTAATTAAATAAAGCTCTATATGGACTTAAGCAAGCCCCTAGAGCCAGGTATGCTAGATTGGAAATATATTTATTGAAGCTTGGATTCACTAAAGGTACTGCTGATAGCAACTTATACTTCAAATTAGATCATGATAAGGAGTTAATTATAGAAGTCTTTGTTGATGACATTATTTTTGGAGGAGATGACAATCTATGCATGAATTTTGCTGATGAGATGAAGGATGAATTTGAGATGAGTATGATGAAGAGATGAAGTTCTTTCTGTGATTGCAACTTACTCAGCTAGACAAGGGAATTTTCATATCTTAATCCAAATATGTGAGAGAACCATTGAAGAAGTTTGGAATGGATGATTCAAAACCTGTTGGTACTCCCATGGTGACCAGATGTAAGTTGACATAGAATGATGATCCTCCTAAGGCAAATCAAACTAGATATAGGTCAATGATTGGTGGATTGCTCTATTTAACTCAAACTAGACTAGACATTGTGAATGTTGTGTGTATGGTTGCTAGATTTCAAGATAATCCAAAAGAATCTCATGTGACCACTATCAAGAGTATATTTAGATATCTGAAAGGAATGGTTGACTTTGTACTTTGGTATCTAAAGGATGATGATCTCACTTTGAGTGCATATACTAATGTAGATTGGGCTAGAGATGTAGATGATAGGAAAAGTACTAGTGGTGGTGCTTTCTTCCTAGGGAAGAAGTTGGTGTCTTGGTTGAGAAAAAAGCATAATTCCATTTCTCTATCTACTACTGAAGTAGAATACATTGTTGCTGCAAATAATTGTACTCAAGTAATATGGATGAAACAAATGTTGAAAGATATTAGGGTGGTATATGAAGAGCCTATTTCCGTATACTGTGACAATTCAAGTGCAATAAATTTTTCAAAGAATCTAGTGTTGCACTCTAAGACTAAACATATATCAATCAAGTTTCATTTCTTGAGGGAGAAAGTGAATGAGAAAGAAGTCAGATTAGAATATGTGCCTAACAAAGAACAGATTGCAAATATATTTACTAATCCATTGCCAAAGGATACTTTTGAGTATCTAAGAGGAATGCTAGGGGTAATGACCCCTCCTAATAAGAACTAAAAGATTCAGTTGCTTGCATCAATTCATGAGCTACATTGCTATATTCTAATCCAAATTGATGTTTTTGTGACCTCTACTCAAGGGGAATCATTAGATGTGAAGATATGTAGTTCAAAGCATGTATTTGGAAAGGTCATGGTTACCTTTTCCATTGATGTCAAAGGGGGTGAAGTGCAATGTGAAAAATATTTCTAAGAGGAAGAGCAATTGAGAAGAAGAGTCAGTGTGTTGGATTGATTGTATTTTTCACATCATGTGTTGCCATCAATGCCAAAGGGGGAAATTTTTGGATTTTTTGGATATGGTTGCTGATATTTGGTTGTCATTGATGTCAAAACTATTAGAATTTGGTGTATCAGAGGTTGTATATGTCAAGGATATTGATAAAATTGTAAAAGGAAGTGTTCTAGGATTCCCAGTGGAACTGTGCAGGTCATAAAGGTGTCTTGTTCTTTATGTTGAATATTAGATGGTTTGGATTAAAGGGCTTATTGTTGAGTGTTTCTAGATCATATACCAAAATTTTTAGAGGTCAGCATGAAGTTTTGATTGTATTGTGATCTGACAGTGTTTTTGTGGTCTCTGTCAATGTTTCTGAACGAAGTTTGTGTGATTTTCTTAATCTCAATTGTTTTGTATGTTTCTTTGTTGTTTCTTGGTGTTCTCAGATGTCTCTAGATCATTCTCTATCTTTTTGGTACATCCAAATTAATCAAATAGCTCATGGTTGAAGATATTTTCTTAAGCATGTTTGATTTTTCATGTCCCTGGCCAACATGTTGGGATAGCGTTTTGCGGATCTTTGTGGTGAAATTAATTAAAGACTTTTTTTGTTGGGGATGTTAATTTGGGTCTCCACTATGTTGTGTCTGACTTGGTGGATTCACATTGAAAATTTATTTGTAAATTTGTGTCGCCATTACAAATATGTTTAATTTTCCTGGCCGACTAAGTTGTGATGAAATCTCATGTAGCAGATATATAAGAGTGATTGTTTCATTGGTAAGTGTGTGCTTAGTGTTTTGAGAAGGTTCTTTGTATGTTAAGAGTGCTCCTATGTGTGTATGTGTGAATATCATTCGATAGCAAAGCAGAGTGTAAAGAATATTGAGCAGAGTGTGAAGAAGATTGAGCAAAGTGTGAAGAAGGTTTTTTGAGCTTAATTGGAGTTGTAATCAGGATTGTGCAGAAGCTATTCTCTCAGTTCATACCTTTGGATTTTAATCCTATTTTTTATTTTTGGATAGTGTGTCCTCCTTTTTATTTTAGCAGTGATCTCTAGGCAGTGTGCTTGAATTCATGTGCATTCCCCTTATTATTTCTCTTTATACTTTTAACAGGGTATAATATTGCGGACTAACATCCACCATGGTTTTTCCCCTAATAGGGTTTCCATGTAAAAAAATCTTGGTGTTATCTATTTCTATGATGTGTTAATTTTTTGTGGTTAATTTATTATTCATCAGATCTGAGATTAAGTTGAGTTAAGTTAGAAAAGTTTAAGTTTATGTGACAACTGATTGACCCACCCCCCCTCCTTGTTGTCTATCCTTGTTTTTCCAATGGATCTCTCACATAGAAGAAACTTGAGAAAGAAGGATTTGTAGAGTCAAGAAGTGGCCATGTAGGAAAGTAGCGGACAATCACGTAGACTATTAACATTTTTGAAAACTTTGAAAGGGGTTCGTTGGGGACTAATCGTGAAGAGAGGGTCCACTCAAGGGACACACAATCCAAAAGTACATATTATCTTCTTGAATCAATCCTTCATCAAGGAATCTTTTTGAAATATGTTCACTTCATTAAGGAATTCAAAAGGAAGAATATTCCCCCACGTGAGGGGAAGATCAAAGTTTTTCCCACTGTGGAGGAAGGTTCTCAAGTCCTTTCTTTACAAACCTGTGATGAACGGAACATGTTCCACTAAGGTTTCATGGTAAGAATGTGATTTCAAAGGAAGGTTTTTGTGGATTTTTAAGAAAAGATCCATTTAGCAACAAATACATTTTCTAAAAATTGAAATCTTAAAGAGAAGACATTGTCACACATAGAAGGGACAACTCAAGCAAAGAAGAGAGAAAGATAGAGAGAAAGAAAAATAAATACAAACTTAGGGCACAGGGGGGTCTGGTTTAGTGGGATCAGATCTGTTTGAGCTCATATAATAATAGGTAACCGTGATGCAAGGTGAAAGATCATCAATCCCCAACTAGTTTAGGAAGAATACATAAAAAACAAAGTAAAAATTAAAAAATGGGTCAACATGGAAGGGAAGCCTAAATGCCCCCAACACTTTGCATCATCCCCAATTTATCAAAAGTCAAGCACAAACATGGAAGAATGATGATAGAAATAGAAGAAGGTTTGTGACACAAAAACCACACTTGTATCCAAACACTAATAGGGGTGATGAGGGTCATCTAGGCACATATAGCACGAGTACAGGGGAACACATCACAAAACACACACATGCACACAAGCTCAAGAAAAGGGTCCTCCTAACATTGATTAGCCAAGAGTTCATCCGCTTCCAAATATAAATCCTCATAAGGGGAAGGTGGACAAGCCTACAAAGGTGGGATGTTAAGAGGAGCAGCGGTCGGCCTTCCCACAATAAGGGCCAAGGAAGAGGGCCCCTCGAGGTCCTCTCCACTAAGATTTTGTGGAGTCAAGGTCAGCAACTTAGTGAAGATCATTGAAAAGTCCATAACTTCATCCACATGATTAAACATGCACCCCATAGGGGCACCATGTCTAGCTTCAGTGGTTGGGACAGGCTGCACCTGAGGTTCACTGCTAGGCTCACTGAATGACTCAGGAGTGGTGACAAACCCAAGGGAAGTTGGGACTGGTTTCATCACTAGGATAGAACAAGTCAGCATAGGACCACCTTGTGAAGAAAGTGGGATCCTCTTATGTCCTTCATCACTAGAAGGACAACCCTCTGCCTCTTTCTTCATTAGAGGAGATGAACTCCCCACAAATGAAGCTAGGGGTGCAGAGGAAGAGGAGGAAAGAATTGCAATAGACACAACCAAAGTATTAATCATTTCCACAAGCTTCGAGAAAGGTTGGATATCTAGAAAAAACATCAACAAAGGATGCTCCACCAAAGGAACGATGAACACCTATGCCCATTTAGGGTTAGGCACATTCATACCTGCAACGTAAGTCCAGAGTAGTACAAGACCAAACTAGAGAGAAGCAAAAGGATGGGAGAAAGAAGACACTGCATGAGGCCCTGAAGCAGGGGCGGTTGTTTCTTCCTCCTTTCTTTGCGAGTGGCTTACTCGGCCAAGAGAGCCTTTCAAGAGCACTTACATTTTTGTGCAAGGTAGTTTGTATGGCTCTTAGAGTTAGGGGCCAAAGGCTATGAGGGAGTAGAGGGTTCCTTCTCAACCATAGGAATGTCCACCAAAACTATTTTTGGTGGGGGGACAAGTTCCTGCATGGGACTAGGGGGAACAAGCTAACAAGTGACAAGAGGAGTTGACTCGAGAGCCTCGATAGCGGGCCTCTTTCCACTCACTACCTTAGGAGCAAGAGTGGTAGGATTTATTAGGTCAAATTCTCTATGAGAACCTTTTTTTCTTCCATATAAATAATTCCATGGTCTGGGGTATTCATTAGGGAGGTCTGCGATCCTGATCTTGGGCTTGTGCCAAGGAGGAATCATTAGACTCAATGGGTAGCCACCAGACTTACTCATCCAGTACTCTTCCCAAGAGGGAGGAGAGGAAAAGGTGGTCTAGGGGGAGATTACCTTCTCTTTACCTTTATGCGAAGGAGAGGGAGCCAACATGGACTTCTCTTTTCCTTTCGGGGAAGGGAGAGGAGTCAATGCAGGCTTCTTCTTCTCTTCTCAGGAAGAGGAGGCAACTAATTTTTTTTTCATGGAAGGGTCAGATTTGGCTCCCCTTTTTCCCCAATTTTATACTTCACATAGTTCTTGTAAAGTAGGTCCATTCTCAGAGGGAGAAAACTAACTAGGGAGGGCCAAAAGTTATCCAACAAGTATCCACCACGGGATACCAAGGGCTAATATCTAGTGTCATATACTACATGCACGACACCTTCATGTGAAAACTTTAAGCACTTGTTGATAATAGAAGTGATTCCATTCATGGAAGCTACCAAGGAATACCCAACTTCATTCTAAATAGATTTGATTCTGAGATAACATTGAAAGTTGTGTCAATAGTTCTGGGTCCAACTAGAATAGACAAGGTTATCGAGCCATAGGGTTTAAGAATCATACCATCATGTATATGAATCGTAGATTTTTTGTCCTCATATTTTTCCTTTTGCAATGAATTTAATACTAATGTTTCTTCATTAATAACATTTAGATAGCTCACAGGGTCAATCAAGACTCTTGTCACAATGTTACCATTGACACGAGCGGGAATGTAGAGAGGCAAAGGTTTGTTGTTTCAGGGTAAATCTTGTGATGTAAATGTAATGTCTGAAAAACCAGGTGTGGGTGGAACACTGGTAGCTATTGTGACCATATTGACATAGGCCTTGGGTTGGGTAACAAAATCAATGGGATCAATAATCATGTTAGTATAATATGATGAAAATGAGTTCGTGTATATCTGCAGTTCACTATTAGCTTTCACCACTAACTTGTTAGCAATTTTTTTACTCCCATCAAGATGAATGGTACCATCTTTGATGCAATCCTATATCTCATGATGTAGTTGCATACAACATTCAGTATCATGTCCATTAACATGATGGTACTAGAAATAAGTGCTCCCATCATACCAATTAGGGTAGGGTTCCTTAACAGACTTAGGGGTTAGTAAAGTTACGATCTTATCCTTCAACAACTTTTGTAAGATGGAAGTATAAGATTTTCACAACTTCATGAAATTTTGATTGTGTTTGAGGCCATTTTCATCAATAGTGGCTACTACATTCATAATGACTTTTCCTCTCCCAGATATTGATATGATGGACTTTCCCTCAGAACGAGAGCATGAGGAAGAACCTCTGAACTAAACAACTATTTGTTGGTACTCTTGTAAAGTTGTACACAAATGCAGGAAAGAAGGGTATTTCATCAAGGTGAACTTCTCTTGCCAAGGCCTTTGTAAGTTTCCTATGAACACCTTCTACACATCAGAATCAGGTAGTTGATACGAGATTTACGAGAGGAGTGCTTGGTAGCGTGCTATGAAATCAGTAATCTTTTTATTATCTCCTTGTTCACATCAAATGAGATCCGAAAAGGTCATCTTCGGCCTGATGTTTCCTTGGAACTATCCAAGGAATTGATTAACAAGTTGGTCAAATGAGAAAATAGAGTTGTCAGGTAAGGAACAGTACCACTTGAGTGGTATGTCCTTGAGAGATTGAGGAAATAGTTTAGCCATCAACACATCCTAATGGAAGAATTCGGTGCACAGGGAATTAAAAGTAGACATGTGTGTCTACAGATCTCCTTTACCACTGTACTTCTCAAACTTAGGAATCTCCATTCCTTGAGGGAAGGAAGTGTTCAATATTGCAACTGACAATGGACTATGTCAGAAGAAAGGCTAGAAGATAGGTTGAGTAGAGGCTTGGGAAAGGCTCACTAACTGGCTCTACATATTACCCATATTATGAAGAAGAGTGTTTAGAATAGGGTCATTAGAAGATAGAGGGCCAGAGGAAGCTCCCCTAGAACCACTGCCAAGCCCACCTCCAAAGCTATTTCTGATATGACTTCCACCAGAGCCACCACTAGAGCCACCGCCGCTAGTAGGGCCTTTGCTAGAACCACCACCATGAACTCCACTAGAGCCACCTCCACTAGCACCACCTCCATTGTCAAATCCCTTGCCACTACTAAAGCCTCCACCACTAGAGGTGATAGAAGGGTTAAAGCTAAAGCCCAAAGGGACCTTATTCACTTTGATAGTCTCAGGTTGCTCAGACAAAGAAGGAATACTAATAGAAGGGATTGTGTTGACAATTTAAATAGAAGTGGGAGGCATCGATACCCCTAACTGCCCCTCACACTCCTTGAAAGGGACTCCTTGTGCAAAAATAGGGTTGCTCAAAGGATCACATTCTTTTCCAAGACCTAGGAGACTACTTAGAAGCTCTATGCATGTTCTATCTTTACCCATCATATGTTTTAATTCACTAACAACTCAAGCAGCTCTAGCCATCTTCAGATTTCTTTCCAAGTGGTTTTCTAGGTCACCCAATCCAATCCTTTAGCAAGGGAAAACACATATTTTGTAGGGATCTGAACGGACTCATGCTCGTCCACTGATTATGGCATAGGAGATGCATGGGGAGTGGGAATGTGATCAGTTTTGTCATAAAATCCAATCTTGTTCCCTAATACCCCCTCCTGTGTAGCCAAAATAATAGTGAGACCAGAGAGAAGGCTTGTAGAGAGACCAATTGAAACCTTTGTCCTCTCCATTGGAAGGTGTTGTACACTTCTCCTAATGATATACCTAGAAGTTGTGGATTGGGTTGCGATGCTCATAAACCTTCAAAATGCTCAAGAGGACAACAATCATGAAGTACCCAAGGGAAGTTTCAACACCAATGAATGAAAAGATGTCGATTCATGTCATTTTCACCAAAAATGTAAGAAAGGGGGACCACCATGTGCAAGACCCCAAGTCACGGAGGGTCAAGATGCAAGAGGTTTCCCTAACTTACCTCAGCTAAGTTTAAAGTTTGAGAATGTGAGGTGAGAATAATGAGGACTATGAGGCTTCTCAATTACTGTACAGACCTAAAACACAAGAAGAGGCTAGGCGAGTTTGTTTCTATGTCTAACACTACATCTAAAAAATCTCTTTGTCTGAGGACAAAAGTGTGATCTCTAGTTGTCATCATGACGCACTGGCATCTCAAAAGTGTGTTGTTGTCCAGATGATAAGACATGAATAAAGATGAGGTCAAGCAAAAAAAATAGCTAATGGCCTAGCTGACTAACTAAAGGGCCATAATGATGCCACTAGATAAACTAAAAACTCTCTAATATTATAAAGAAAAAAGAGTGTCAAAAATAAGGGGAATCTCACCAAGGAACTCATTCGCCAGCTAGTTCTCTGAGAAGCACACACACCTGCATACATAAAGAGGGAAAATGTTGGGTGGATATATAGGGGTCTGCCTTAGTCAAACCCATGTTTAGGTGTTTTCACCTCCATGGCAAGCCATGGAAATGAGATAAAATAGTAAAATACAGAGAAAATAAGCACTACAAAATAGTGTTATGCTACTCAACCAAGTGATAGAGGAGAGGAGAGGGAAGCTTGCCACCTCCACCAAGAACACTCAAGGCTACTTGGGGGAGAAATGAGAGTATTCAAGCCTCTACTACAATAGTACAGTCCCAAACTTTCTCTACCGAAGTGATGGAGTGTTGCTTTGCTACAAGGGAATGCTTGAATGTTTGGAGCGAGTGAGAGTGAGTGCTTTAGATCTTGAAAGTGAATGTGAGAGTGCAAGAATGGAAACTTGATGTGTTGAAGAGTTGGAATGCATGTTGGAAGAATCAATTTGAAGGAGAAATGGAAGTAAAAAACCATATTTGGGTCAGTCGACTGAAGGGGGCATTACAACTTCACCTCCAATGAGAAGAGTAATGCCTCTACAAGCTCAACTATAGGAATCTGTCAAGGACGTAAGTGCGCCATGTGAAAATCTATGTGTCGTGCGGGTTTCCCTGACAGAAACACATCCACCAACACTCAAAATAGTCACCAAGTGGGATGCAAAGAGGGGTAAAGGCAAAGAGGGGAATTTGCATAAGGGGTGCAAATTTTCTCCTATACAGTATTCAATCTAGCATTAATTCTAGAATTAACTAAACCAAAGGGTAGTGAAGTGATCTTCAAATTAGTAATCACCAAGAGATCATAGCCAACTAGAAAGGAGGATGAAGCACACTGGGTTGAGTCTTGAAACTGAAGGGAAAAATTTTCCACAATGGCCCTCTGAATTTTGATAAAGAAACTATCCACTTTAAGTTTGGACTCACAAAAAATTTTGTTATTTATTTCTTTCCAAATACCCCAAGCAATATGTAGGGACATGAGCACCTAGAGCATTTGAAGAGGAGGGGAAGATGAAGGACACTTCCATTGATCAACAAAGTTACAAAGAGATTCTGGGAACACCCAACCTAGGTTCTAGAGAGAAAGAAACTTACTCCAAATGAGAAAAGAAAAATTGAAACCAATAAGGAGATGAAAAGCACTCTCTGCATTACACTCACAAAGTACACATTTATTTGGCATAGAAAATCCCCTTATACAAAGGTTATCCTAAGTCAACATTTTACTTTGTATTAAGAGCCAGAAAAAGATATTTACCTTAGGGATAAGCATCTTATTCCCCAAAAAGGACAGGCGTCAGGATTTTCCAAAGAGTTAACAAAGGCCAAGGATACAAAAAAGAATCCAATAGCTCGAGGTTCCCAAATAATATGATCCAAATTTGAGAATTGGGGAACACAAATACTAGAAAGGAAATTCTATAAAACAAGCAATGACGGGTCCCAATTTTTCAAAACTTTCCACGAACCATTATGAATATAATCAGCCACCATATGAACAAAATTATGCTTGCAGAAAGCAACCAGAGGATGAGCCCATGGAAGATTCACCAACAAACCACAAGCAAACCACACATCCTCCCAAAACAAAGTCCTAGTACCATCACCTAGAAACCAATTAACACCTTTAGAAATGAAGTCCCTATAAGGGACAATATTCTTCCAAAAGCAAGATGCCAAAGGGATAGAGTCAACATGCAGGAAGTCCCTATATAAGGGTGAATTTTCAACCCATTTGTAAATCCCCCTTTTTTCCTTTATCCACCTTAGAAAACAAAGTTTATAGGCTTAATTCCACCTAAGCCCGCTACTTACATCCCACTTGGCACCTATTTTGAGCATCGATGGAGGCATTTCTATCAAGGATGCTTGTGTGGTGCGTTTATGTCCCTGGAAGATTCCTACAACTAAAACCTACAGAGGTGTTGCTCTTCTCATTGGAGGTGAAGTTGTAATGCCCCCTTCAGATGACTAACTTGAATATGGTCATTTTTCTCCATTTCTCCTTCAAATTCATCCCTTCAGCATGCATTCTAACTTCTTCACTTCATTCACAAGCTTCCTAACAATTCTAAGCACTCATTCTATCACTCCACAAGCTCACCTTCACTCACTCCAATAATTCAAGCATTCCAATTCAGCCAAAGCAACAATCCATCACTTTGTTAGAAAAATTTTGGGACCACACCATTGCAGTAGAGGCTCAAGTACTCTCATTTTATCCCCAAAGCAGCCTTGAGTGCTCTTGGTGGAGGTGGTAAGCTTCCCTTTCCTCTCCTCTATCACTTGGTTGAGTAGCATAACACTATTTTATAGTGCTTCTTTGCTCTTTACTACATTATTTCCTTTATCTCATTTCCTTGTTTGTCCATGGAGGTGGAATCACCTAAACGGGGGTCTAACTAAGGTAGACCCCTATATAGCCACCCAACATTTTCTCTCTTTCTATGTGTAGGTGTGTATGTTTCTCTAAGGATCATTTGGTGAACGAATTCCTTGGTGAGGTTCTCCTTATTCTCTTCACTCTTGCATATTTTCTTTATAATATTAGAGAGTATTTCATTTACTTAATCACATCATTTTGGCCCTTTAGTTAATCAGCTAGGTTGTTAGCTAGTTTTATTGGTTTGGCCTTGTCGTCACTGTTGTCTAGCTACATGGACATGCACTTTTGAGATGCTAGCACACCGCACTGGTTTCTAGAGATCACACTTCTATCCTCATACAAATAGCTTTTTGAGGTGTAGTGTTAGACCTAAAAACTGACTCACCTAGCCTCTTCATATGTTTCAGGTCTATAGAGTAACTAACAAGCCTCACGGTCCTCGTTACTCTCACCTCACATTCCTTAAATTACACTTAGCTGAGGTAAGTTAGGGAAGCCTCTCGCATCTTGACCCTTCATGACTTGGGGTCTTGTATGTGGTGGTCCTCCTCTCTTACATTTTTGGTGAACCCGATGTGAACTAATGTCTGTTCATCCACTGGTGTTGAGATTTTGTGACTATTTCCTTCCTGAGTGTTGTGAAGGTTCATGAGCATCACGATCCAGTCCACAAATTCTGGGTATATTGTTAAGAGAAGTGTATGATACCTTTCGAAAGATAGGATGAAGGTCCCTATTGGGTTATCTATAGGCCTTTTCTTCAGTCCCACCATTGGTCTAGCCGCGCAAGAACAATTGTCGACGAACGAGATGGAATTCATTGATGAGACCGATCACATTCCCACTCCCCCCTCCTACACCATCATTGGTGGATGAGCATGAGGCTATTTAGATCCTTGTATAATATGTCTCTGCCTTTGCTAGAGGATTGTACAACTCAGAAAACTACTTGGAAAGAAATTTGAAGATGGCTAGGGCTGCTTAGGTTGTTAGTGAGTTGAATTATATGATGGGTAAAGATTGAACAGGAATAGAGCTTCTGAATATCCTCCTCAGTCTCACTGAAGCATGTGTTCCTTTGAGCAATCCTAGCTTTGTGAAAGGAGTCACTTTGAAGAGCATGAATGACAGTTAAGATTATCAATGCCTCCCACTTCCATTTACACAGCCGACATGGTCCCTTCTATCAATATCTCTTCTACCTCTAAGCACCCAAAACTATCAAAGTGAATAAGTCCCCTTGGTATTTAGCTTCACCCCTCCTATCACCTCTAGTGGTGGAGGCTTTGGTGGGTTGAGTGGTGGAGACTTTGGTAGTGGTGGTGGATTCGGTAGTGGAGGCAGTGCCAATGGACGTAGCTCCAGTGGAGGTCATGGTTGTGGTTCCAACGAAGGCCTTACTAGCGGTAGTGGCTCTGGTAGTGGTTCTAGCAGAAGTCACACCAGTGGTAGCTCTAGAGGAGGCCTTGGTGGTGGTTCTGGGGGAGTTCCCTCTGGCCCTCTATCTTCTAATGACCCTATTCTAAACAATCTTCTTCAGAATATGGGTAAGGTGTAGAGCTAGTTAGTGAGTCTTTCTTAGGCCTCTGCCTGATCTATCTTCCAACACTTCTTCCAACATAGCCCATTGTCAGTTGTAATCTTGAGCACTCCTTTCCCTCAAGGAATGGAGATCCCTAAATTTGAGAAGTATGGTGGTAAGGGAGATCCATAGACACATGTGTATTCCTTTAACACCCTATGCATCGACTTCTTCCATCATGATGTGATGATGGATAAATTGTTTCCCCAATCCCTCAAGGACACAACACTTGAGTGGTACTATTCCTTGCCTGAAAAACTCTATTTTCTCATTTTATCAACTCATAAACCAATTCATTAGACAATTCCAAGCAAACATTGAGTCGAAGATGACCTTTTTAGATCTCATCTGATGTAAACAAGGAGAATGAAAAAATACCTAATTTCATAGCACGCTATCAAGCACTCCTTCCATAAATCTCGTATCAGCTACCTGATTTTGACATGCAGAAGGTATTCATAGGGAACTTACAAAGGCCTTGGAAAGAGAAGTTTTCCCTTATGAAATACCCTTCTTTTGCACACTTGTGTGTAGCCTTAAGAAAATACCAACAAATAGTTGTCTAGTTCCAAGGATCCTCCACATGCTCCAGTTCTAAGGAAAAGTCCATTGTATCAATCTCTAGGAAAGGTAAAGCCATTATGAATGTAGTAGCCAATGTTGATGATAATGGCCTCAAATGCAACTGAAAGTTCACATAGTTATCAGAATCTTATACTTTCATCTTACAAAATTTGTTGAAGGATAAGATCATAACTTTGTCGACCCCTAATCCTATTAGAGAAACCTACCCTAATTGGTATGATGGGAGCACTTATTTCCAATACCATTGTGTTAATTGAAATGATACCGAATGTTGTATGCAACTACGTCATGAGATATAGAATTGCATCAAGGACAGTACCATTCATCTCGATGGGAATAAACAAAATGCTAACAAATAAATAGAGAAAGCTAATAGTGAACTATAGATATGCATGGATCCATTTCTGTCACACTCTGCTAACATGATTATTGATCCCACTAATTGTTTTACCCAACTTGAGGCCTATGTCAATATGGTTACAATAACTTCCACTATTCCACCCACACCCAATTTACTAGACATTACATTTACATCATAGGATTTACCCTTAAACAACAAACCTTCGCCTCTCCACATTCCCGCTTGTGTCAATGGTAACATTGTGATAGGAGTCTTGATATACCCCATGAGCTGCGTGAATGTTATCACTGAGGATACATTAGTATTGGATTCATTACAAAAGGAAAGATATGAAGAAATGAAATCTACCATCTATACACACGATGGTATGTGCCTTAAACCTTATGGCTCAATCACTTTGTCCATCCTGGTTGGACCTAGGGTTGTCGACACAATCTTCGATGTTATACCAAAGTCAAATTTGTTTAGGCTGAAGCTAGGCATACCTTGGCTTGCCTTCATGAATGGAATCGCCTCTGTTATTCACAAGTGTTTAAATTTCTCCCATGAGGGTTCCATGCACATAGTGCATGACACTGGATACCAGCCCTTGGTGTCCCGTGGTAGATACTCATTTCATCACTTTTGGCCCTCCCTAGTCGGTCCACTTCCTCCAAGAACAAACCTACTTGACAAGAACTATGTGAAGTATAAAACTGGGGGAAAAGGGGAACCAAAGCTAACCCTTCCCATGATAGAACAATTGGTCTCCTCCTCTTCCCAAGAAGAGAAGAAGAATCTCGCATCAACTACTCTCCCTTCCCCAAAAGGGAAGGAGAAGTCCATGCCAACTCCCTCTCCTTCCCGTAAAGTTAAAGAGAAGGCTACCTCCTCCCGGTTGGCTTTTTCATCTCCTCCTTCTTGGGAAGAGTATTGGATGAGTCAGCCTAGCGGCTACCCACTGAGTCCGATGATCCCTCCTTGGCATAGGCCCAAGGTCAGGATCGTGAACCTTCCTAACAAATACCCCAGACCATGGTATTATTTATATAGCAAAAAGAAAGGTTCTCATAGATAATTTGATATGTGGCCTCATACTATCCCTACTCCTAAGGCAGTGAGTGGAAAGAGGCCCGCTATTGAGGCTCTTTAGTCAACTCCTCCTATCACTCCTTAGCCTATTCCTCCTGTTCCCTTGCAGGAACTTGTCCCTTCACCGGAAATAGCCAAGGTGGATGTTCCCATGGCTGAGTAGGAACCTTCTGTCCCTTCATAAATCCTAACCTCTAACTCTAAGAGTCATAGAAACTGCCTTGCACGTGAACGCAAGCACCAATGAAATGCTCTCTTGGCTGAGCAGGCCGCCTCACAAAGAAAGGAGGAAGAAACAATCACCCCTACTTCAAGGCCTCCTGTAGCATCTTCTTCCTCCCTTCTTCTTCTCTTCAATCTAGTCCTCTATTACTCTTGGCTTCCATTATGAGTAAGAATGCGCCTAACCCTAAACGGGTATATGTGTTTATCACTCTTTTAGTGGAGCCGCCTTTGCTGATGTCCATTCTAGATATCTAGCCTTTCCTAAAGCCCATGGATAGGATTAATAATTTGGTTGTATCCATTGTGGTTCTTTCTTCCTCTTCCTCCATGCCTCTAGCCTTGTTTGTGGGGAGTTCATCTCCTCTGATGAAACAGGAGGCAGAGGATGGTCCTTCTAGCAATGAAGGACGTAAGAAGAGTCTGCCTCATTCGTGAGGTAGCCTCACATTAACTTGTTTTGTCTTAGCGATGGAACCAGTCCTAGCTTCCCCTGAGTTTGTCACCACTCTTGATTCATTCATCAAGCTTAGCAATGAACCTTAGGTGCAACGCATCCCATCCGTCGAGGCTAGACATGGCACCCCTTTGGGGTGCATGTTTAATTTTGTGGATGAAGTTTTAGCCCTGTCGGTGATCTTTGCTAAGTCACTGACCTTGACTCCATAAGAGCTCAATGGAGAGGACCTCAAGGGGCCCTCTTCCTTGGCCCTTATTGCGAAAGGACCAAATTCTCCTCCTCTTAAAATCCCTCCACTGTAGGCTCATCCTCCTTCCTCCTACAATGATCTAGAGTGGGAAGAAGATGACCTCTTGGATGATCAATGTTAGGAGGAGGCCCCTTTTCTTGATCTTGTGTGTATTTTTTGTGATGTGTTCCCCCCATACCCATGCTATGTGTGTCTAGATTACCCTCATCACCCTTGTTGGTGCTTGGGTAAAGCCATGGTTTTTTTTCATAAACCTTCTTCTATTTGTATCATCATTCTTTTGTGTTTCTGCTTGATTTTCGATAAATTGTGGATGATACAAAGTGTTGGGGGCATTTAGGCTTCCCTTCCATGTTGAACCAATTTTTTATTTTTACTATTTTTTTGGTGTATTCTTCCTGATCTGGTTGGGGATGGATGATATTTTTCCTTGCACCATGGTTACCTATTATTATAATCTCAGAAAAATATGACCCCGCTAAACCAGACCCCCATGTGCCCTTTGTTTATATTTTTCTCCCTCTTTTGCTTTCTCTTTATCTTTCTCTTTTCTTTGCTTGAGTTGTCCCTCTCAAGTGTGACAATGATATTTCTTCAACATTTCAACATTCAAAAGATGCATTCTTTGTCAATGAATCTTTTCTTAAAAAATTGCACAAACTTTTCTTTGGAATCATATTCTCAACTTGGAACCCTAACGGAATGTGTTTCCTTATCACAATTTTGTAAATAAATGACTTGAAGACCTTCCTCCAAAGAAGGAACAACTTTGACCTTCCCAGTGCATGGGGGCATATCCTTCCTTTTAAAATTCCTTGATGAATTGAACATCTTTCAAAAGGATTCTTTGATGATGGATCGCTCTAAGAAGAGAAGAACATCTACTTTCAAACTATGTATCCCTTGAGTGGACCCCTTTTTTCTTACCGGCGGGTTCCCAAGGGACCCTTCTTTGAAATTCTTTACCATGAATGGATTCCTTCACATCTAGCCTGGGGGTAGCCTGATTAGACTTGTTCCATTCCCCTTTTCACCTCTAGCTTGGGGGCAGCCCGACTAGACCTATTTCATATATTCATGTCTAGCTTGGGGGAAACCTGACTAGACCTTACCTTTCAAACAACACATCCCTTGAGTGGACCCCTCTCATTTTGAAGGGTTCCCGAGGGACCCCTTTGAAAGACTTCTGAATCATCGATGGTCTACGTGACTATCTACCTACTTTCCTATTTGGTCACTTCTTGACTCTATGGAGTCTTCTTCCTTAGGGTTTCCTTCATGCAAGAGTTTTTAGGGGATACCTTCCTTGTAGTTCTATGGGCCTATAAGGTGCTCACTTCACAGGGCTTCTTTCATGCGAGAGATCTTGGGGGTTTCCTCCTTGCAGGTCTGTGGGCCTGTAAGATGCTTTTTTTCTGACTTCATAGTTCTGAGCAGCTATGGAGTCCTTTGCTTTTCCTATACCTTCAGGTTTTCTAGATCGTGGTCTACTTCCTTGATGGTTCAGGTATATGTTTCTAACCCTACTCTTTCTTGATCTACTTTATCTAGCACTCATCAATATTCGTCCTCGCTAAAGTGGGGGAAAAATGTATAAGAGTGAATTTGCACCCCATGTGAAAATCCTCCTGTTTGCATTTATCCACCTTAGAAAACCAAGTTCTATGGATTAATTCCACCTAAACCCATTGCTTTCATCCCACTTGGTGCCTATTTTGAGCATCAGTGGAGGCATTTCTTTCAAGGATTTCCACACAACATACAAAACTTTGTGTGGCATGCTTACATCCCTAGAAGATTCTTGCAGTTGAACCTACAGAGGCATTAATCTTCTCATTGGAGGTGAAGTTGTAACGGCCCCTTCGGCTAACTGACCCGAATATGGTCATTTTTCTCTATTCCTCCTTCAAATTCATCCCTTCAACATGCATTCTAACTTCTTCACTTCATTCACAAGCTTCCTGACAATCTCAAGCACTCATTCTATCACTTCACAAGCTCACTTTCACTCACTCCAAGGATTCAAGCATTCCATTGTAGCCAAAGCAACACTCCATCACTTTGGTAGAGAAATTTTGGGACCACACCATTGTAGCAAAGGCTTGAGTACTCTCATTTTCTCCCCCAAGTAGCCTTGAGTTCTCTTGGTGGAGGTGGTAAGTTTCCCTTTCCTCTCCTCTATCACTTGGTTGAGTAGCATGACATTTTTTTGTAGCGCTTCTTTGCTCTTTACTACATTATTTCCTTTATCTCATTTCCTTGGCTGTCCATGGAGGTGGAAACACCTAGATGAGGGTCTGACTGAGGCAGACCCCTATACATCCAACCAACATTTTCTCTCTTTCTATGTGTAGGTGTGTGTGATTCTCAAAGGATTAGCTGGTGAATGAATGACTTGGGGAGGTTCTCCTTATTCTCTTCACTCTTGCATATTTTCTTTATAATATTAGAGAGTATTTCATTTACTTAATCACATCATTTTGGCCATTTAGTTAATCAGCTAGGCCATTAGCTATTTTTATTGGTTTGACCTCATCTTCACTATTATCTAGTTGTATAGACGTCAACGCACTTTTGAGATGCCAGTGTGTCATGCTAACATCCAGAGATCATGCTTCTATCCTCAGACAGAGATATTTTTGAGGCGTAGTGTTAGACCTAAAAATTGGCTCACCTAGTCTCTTCCTATTTTTTGAGTCTACAAAGTAACTAAGAGGCCTCATGGTCCTCATTACTTTCTCCTCACATTCCCTTACATTACAGTTAGCTGAGGTAAGTTAGGGCAGCCTCTTGCATCTTGACCCTCTATGACCTGGGGTCTTGCACACGCTAGTCCCCCTCTCTTACAGTCCCAAACTCTCCCCACCCTAGCCAAACATTTATTCTTGACTAGAGAGGACCAACCAACCTCCCCATTCTATCATTGTATTGTTGGTTGTTATTCTTTTGGTCTTTATAGATCTTGATTTCCCCTTCAAAAATTAAGGCTTTTTCAATAGCTATATCCTTTCCAATTACTTCGTCAAAGATGTTTACACACTATAATTGTAAGTGAAGGGCTATTTTTGGATGTAGATTTTTAATAAATATGTTTACCATTTTCTTTTCAATAACTTGTAGGGGGAATCTGCTTGTGAGGTGTCACCATCATTGAAGGAACATGGTGAAACTCTCCCTGAGATTTTGTTTTGTTGTGCATAATTTAGTTAAGGTTACCTCTTGCTCACTATTGTAAGAAAATTGGGTGAGGAATCCTTCAACTAAATCAGAAAAGGATGTTATTGACCCCCAAGAGAGGTGTGAACCATTCTAGGGCTTGGCCCCCAATGCTTCTAGGAAAAAAGTATCATTAGGTTGATTGGATTGTAGTAAACCTCTTGACATGCTACATTAAATTCTTTGAGATGTTCAATTGGATCCTGATTCCCCTTGTATTTGTTAAATTTGGAGATTTCATAATCTTTAGATAATGGAATGGATAGATATGGATTGGTAAAATGGGTATGGGTATATGTTCAAAAACCTATAGGTCCTCCTTTTTTGACCAATTTGGAGCCCTTGAATCATGCCTTTCATTTTCTACAACTCTTGGGTCAAGTTGAGTTTATTGGATGAATAATTGTGAAAGTATTGATGGTGCGAATATTGGTGTTGGTGTGAAGGTCTTAGAGGAGGATTATTGAGGTTTAGGTTATGTTGATTTTGATAGTTTTATGTTAGGGGACATTTTTATTTTGACTATATGGTGGATGATTGTTGATGTTTAGGTTGTGTTGGCATTGGGGGTTGAGAGACATTAAGTTCTTGGTGATGAATTTAGTTTGTATGGATGGATGTGGCAAAACATTGTGTTGAGGTGGTTGGATTAGTGGATGTATAAGTGACATGGGGTTAGGAGGGATACTAACCCTTAGTTGGGATGAAAGAGGGGGTAAATTATCAAATGATTGTGATGTTTTTATTAAGGTATGTGGGTTAGGATTGGATTTTTATCCTAAGACATTTTGAAAGAAGTTGGTAGATGATGATGGATTAAAAGGTTCTTCTCCCCTAATTTATGAGAGATCAAAGTTAGAGGAAAATTTTCCCCCTCTAGCTAGGAGTTCTATGATGAGGTGATTTTTTCTAGCATCAAAGATTTTTTGCATCATTTCTTGATTATAAGGGTTGTTAGTATATTCCCTTAGTCTAGGGGAGTGTTCTTCTTGGTCTACATATACCATTTCCTCATGGGGAGTTGGTGGTTGGGTGGAGGTGGTATTGTAGAAGGTCCCTCCTTGAGAATGTATTAGTATTTTTTCCTATGATCTAGTGATTAGCATGCAAGACAAGGATTATTCTAAAGAATTTCCTTAGGGTTATGGGTTTTTATGAGTGTGAGGATGATGATGGATTAAGGTTGGATGCTAATTTTGGAGTTAAGGTTGGTTTACATTGGATGTTTGAAAAGTTTGGATGGACTTTGGAATTGGTTTGGACTTAGAATTATGGTTGAATAATGATTACATGACGATTAGAAGTTGGTGTTGGAAAATTTTGGACCTTCAACTTGGTTTGAATTAAATGATGATGGATGAAAGGACTTGATCTTTAGATTTGGAAAAAAAATTAGATGATGCATTTTAGGTGTTGAACTTGATAAGTATGAGGATTTTTAGGATGTAATTGACAATTTTTATTAGGATTGATTTGGGATGATCAATTGATTTATTGGATTGAGTGATGATAAGGATAAACCTTGGATATGGAATTGAAACATATTTTTGGCACCTACTTTCTATCATTCCTAGGGATTTCACCTAGAAGGAGAAAGGTGGGCCAAAAATGATTTTTTTCTCATTAGAGGAAATGGAAAAAGCGGTGTGAAGTGTGTGTGTGGATGTATTTAAATGCTGAAAATCTATTGAAAATGCAAACTAAGAAATGTAATTCTAATCTAATGTAAAAGTGTTGGAAAAAATAATGTGTATTCAAACTATTTGACTAGAAATGTAAACAAACTATAACAAAAAGTAACCAAATTGGAGATATGTACCTGGAAGTTGGAAGAGGGTGGAATGGCTCTGAACACTTGTAGAAGACACCAAAAATTCTCACTAGGAATGATTCTCCATTCTGCACAAATGAGTCCTATTTTTTCCAGAAAGTGTAAAAACTAGTTTTGGGGAATTGGGTATCCAAATCTACAGAAATAACTGTTCAAGCCTGGAAATGGGATAGATATGCCATCAATGGTGAATGAGTCCTCTTCTAGAAAATAGAGAATTTTGGATAGGAATTTGTGGCTTATGATCTGCAATTCTATTTCTAAAGATTCCCTAGATCTGAATCTACAAAAATCAACATGTAGACTCTCTCCAAACTTGAAATAAGGCTTGAGAAACCTTGAATGACTTTGATGGGGTATGTACACCTTTTCTCACCTTTCCATTTGATAAAATTGCATACACAAACATGTGCAAAGGGGAAAAAGTGTTGATGGTTAGGATATAGTGGTTTTCCTTGGTCAAACCCCACTTTGGTAATCAAACCCTTGAAATAGAAATATAAATGAAATGGAAAGAGAATGATGAATACAAAACATGCAAATGTAAATACTCACCAAAACCTTGTTAGATAAATTTGAAGATATGTCAATGGCTATTCCATGATGTCTAATTTATGCTTGACTTGATGATGTATAAACACTTATTTATACAATCTTGTTCCTTAATAACCTTTTGATACCTCATCATAGGCCGACATCAAGTGATTTTGAATAAAAAATTGAAAGGAAATTTGAAATATTTTAAATTTGGAGCCAAGGAGGACTCATTTTCCACCCATGGTGAATGGGTTCTACCTTGCACTCAAAAGTGGGTGTCGGGCATTAATTCATATTTAATATTGTTTGTCAGGTTTACATTCAAGAATGCACATAATTCAGACTTGTAAGGGCATAAAGAGGTTAAATAAACCATAAGAAAGGTGTAAATAGTGAAAATATGCGTAGAGAATCATGAAAGCTTGTTACAAGACTTTACAACACTTCAAAATAGGACTTGTTTAGTGGTGAAAAGGTAATTTTTAGGTGAATTGTAGTAAATAGAGTTTAGAAGAGTGTAGAAATGTTTTACAACACTTCACAACACCTTCACAAGACATCATTATTTGAATTTTAGTACCTAAATATGCATGTTCAAGCCATGTTACAACATAAAATTAGAGAAAAATATATCAAACACCATGAAACAAGACCCCAAAGGCCATGAAAATGACAAGGGGCCATTTTTCTACGACACAGGTGTAAAATAAATTTTGTAACAAATATTAAAACCTAGATCATTAGGATGGAATGATTTTACGATTTATATTTTCTTACTTAGGATAGTAAAGTTCCTAAGCAAGGTTAGATAAGGGATTTTTGAAAAAACTTAACTTAAGGGAGCCAAATCCTTAAGCTAAATAGTCCAAAAATGATGGGATAATAAGGATTCAACTTAAGATAGGTAAGTTCTTAAGCTAACCCTAAATAAGAAGGATGGTTAAGGATCTAGATTAAAACCCTAATAAAAATTTTGGTTTGCAATGGTGATGGTTGGATTGGATAGTGATAGTAATGAGTAGTATTAAGATAATGATTTGGATGATAAGTGGATGATTTGTGGGTTTGATGATTCAATAAGGTTTATATGATATTACAACAATTGTAAAGGACAACTAGGAGATGGCCTAGGGGATAAATGACAAAAAAGTGATTTAGATATGGAAAATGGGATAATGATAACACAAGGTGTCTAATGGGATGATTAGGATGATAAAATGATGGAAGGATTAAGGTTTAATGCCAAGTATTAAATTGAGGATGGGATGAGAATAGATGATAGGATGATAATAACAAGGGGGATTAAAATGGTGAGGGTGAAAAAATGATGGGAGATTAATGATGAAAAAAATGTAAAGGTTTTCACAAAGCCCAAAATAGAATTGACAAGTCCAAATGATGGAGAGGGTGGGATGTTTGGAAAAATGAGGGTTTATGGTCAAATTGGGTGATTATGGAAAAGTTAAAATAGCAAGGTCTAAGTAGGATAATGAGGTGTAAAATTGTAGGGTTACTGGTGGTTAGGAGATAGTTGAGTTACAAAATATGTTAGACTAGTCAGGGAATCCTATGAAGTCAATATTAGAGGGATTAGGTTTCCACAAACATAGGAAAAAAAAATTAGATAGAGATAGATCCAAGTGTGGTTTTATAGAGGAAATAGGCATAGTTTTTTATGATGGAGGTGAAAAAAGGCAGTGATAGTATGGTAGAGTGTAGGTGTAACTTTTCAAAGTGCAGGTGTTGAGAATTTTGATAGAGGAATAGTTTTATTGGTCCTAGGCACAACTCTATAGTTTGGATGTTTTGACAAGAGATTTATAAAAAAAAGAAAACATAATGTCCAAGAATAAACTTTTTTAAGGGTGAAGGAAATTCTCAACTCTAGAGCTAATTCATCTTAATACTTGTTTTTCACAAGAAGATACACTAAACACTTGTTTACAAACCTAAATTAGTCAAGTGGAATTATAGACTTAGTGTAGGCCCACCATCCAATTTTTTGGATTAATACTCCTTGATACATGGGTGGAGCACCCTTTCTTATAAGGTAGGTAGGTAGATATCTGGTGGTCCACATGGTCAATATTGTCATAGGCACACCTTATCTCTCTCCTTGGGAGAATTCAATCCAACCCAAAGATTTATATCTCAACCTAAGGGAGTACATGTTGTGTAACTTTAGGGTATGATCCACATCCCTTTCACCACACTAAGCTATATTCAAAAGTCCTTAATCTAGGTTACACAATTTTTTTATAGGGAATCCTCTAAACACTAGGAGGGTCATGAGGCACAACCATGAACACTAGCCTATTAGAAGCATGTGCTAGGAACTTTCAACATGAAAGCTTAGACCAACCCTACACTCCTAGCTTGGAATCACCCTAAGCATTGGAGCTTCACTAAACACAACATGACTAGATTAGGGTACAACTTTTGTTCTCCCCCCTTTCTATACCCCCTTGATAACACATGTTGAGGTCATCCCCTAGGGCGATGAAATCCATAGGAAATCATCCTAAAGAGAAAGGTATGCTAGGTGTTTTTGATCCCCAAGATCACACTAAGTGCGAAGGAAGAGCATACACACAAAACTAGCACACCTTGTTTACCTAAATCTAAACACAAAAAAAAGAAATACAAATATTTTTTTATCCCAAAGATCACTCTAAGTGTGAGGGGAGAGCATACATCTATTTCACTCTTCCAAGAATAACATACAAGTCCATTTACCAACTAATATACTTAAGTGCCTAGCTAGTGGAAAAACAAAGTCTTCTACTAAAAGTTCTACAAATCACTAATTAGTATTTTCTTAGACTGGCCTTGGACTAGTCAAACAACTACACCCCTTGTTAGTTCAAAAAGTTAGATTAAAATATAAAATTCTCAAAACAAAATGTAGGCACAACTTCATAGTAAATTAAAATATAGGTGCAAAAAACTAGAAAATAAAAGTTATATGACACAAGCATGAAAATCTTGAATTCAAGTGCAAAAAATTGGCTTGCAAGCATAGAAAATATTTTTGTAGGCATAGAATGCAAACACCAATCCAAAAAAACTAGGCTTATGCACGTAATCAAAAATTTGACAAATTAAAATAGAAAGCTACTAATTGTGCATAATAAAACCTAGATATTTGATAATGTTTACAATGATATTAGTTAACCAGATGACTAAATATGAAAAAAATACTCCTAAATTCTAAATGTGATTATTTTTTCCTAAAATAGAAGCACCGCTCTGTGAAATAGAGGCACTACTATTTTTTGCATAGGTGTAGCTATTCACTATGCAAGCACATCAGGTCTTTGCACAAACACCAAATTACAAAATTTAGGCACTACAAGTCAACACGAAAGCATCGATGTGTTCTATATAGGTACAAAAAAATGACATGAGAAAATTATATGTATAGCTAACAAATAAGTTTGTAATTCCCCACCATGCAAACCCCAAAGGACACAAAAACATCTAACATTTATGAAATAATTTTAAAAAAAAAAACTAACATGAAAAATAATATTAACTTACAACACTTGAAATGAAACTTTACATGTACAACATATGACAAAGTCCCTTGGGGTTACATAACTACATTACATTTCAAATCATTAGCATACACTAACATCCATAAGATAATAACATAATCATGGACAATACATTAATAACATGAAGATACATTGCTCAAGGATTACATTAATACAATGTTTCTTCCCAACACGAACTGGAAAAAGTACAATAACATGGTCCAATAATATGCTTGGAACATATGAATACAAAGTTCCATATCTGAATCCAACACTAGGACATTTTTGGTGTCACAGTAATAGGTACATCTTCGTGAATCTCTATCTTTGACTGGGGACCCAATGGGGTGCATAGCACGTTCCACCTAACCATGTGGACCCTAAGGTCCACCCTGGTGCGAGGAGATAACAAGAAGGACAAGGTTTACAAGACTTCATGATAAGAAAATCAATAACATAAGGTAACCTCTAACACATGAAATAACCAACACAATACAACATAACAAAGCATCAACAATCACATGACAAAATCTGCTTCTAGAGGCTCAAGAACAACAAGAGGGGAACAAAAGCATACAAGGTTGTTAAAGGGTGGAGTGTCATCACAGAGGTAGCCATGGGTTATCTTGGCATAACCTTCCTAGGTTGTAATCCCCCATCCTGTGTTTCCCTGGTAACCTCTACCGGTCGCTGAACCCCCATTCTCATTATGCGGGATCAACATACCTTGCAAGATTACTATGCAGAGGAAAGGTAGTTGATCTTGCCATTCCAAGCCTTCCCACTCATCCAAAGCCTAAACGAGCACTTGGGCTCATGAGTGAGGCTACATTATCTGAATTAATCTATGAAACTACCAAAACCCCCTAATTAATTAATTAAGTTATCACTTGATTAAACTCACAATGGGTTATCCTAGACAAGCCACTTTGGGTGTCGCCCACATTGAGAGCCACTCCCCCAACTAACAACAACTCTCAAAATCACAAATGGGCAATCCAACTTGCATAAGATACCAAATCCAACAAAATAACTGCACCAAGTGAGGCATGCACCATCTCATGCTAGAACTTTAGAGTGACAAAAACCACATTCAAGTGCAAGGCTCAAACCCACATAAACACAATCCAAGTGTAAAGGTCAACCATCATCAAAATAGTAAAATCATGATACAATATAAAACTCAAATAAATACTTTAGGCTTGATATGGGTTATCCAAGGACGATCCTCCTAGGTCGTCGTCCCCCATACCTACTCTTGCAAGTAAAAACCATATCCCCTCAACCCTCTAGAAAACTCTCAAAATGCTAACACAAGGGTTCCACATCCAAGGAATGCCAACAAAACAAGATCTCAAATAACTATTTCCAATCCACCATTTATGAATCAAAAAATGTAGAATAATGAGTGGTAACATCACAAAGAGGTAATCAAAATTGATACAAACATCTGAATACAAAATGAATCATGAAATCAAAATCTTCTTAGTAACCATTTGGCACAAAAGACTCACTCCATTAAGCATTAACCCAAAATAAACTCATTACCAACTCAACCACCATAATCATGAAGAAAATCAACCACATAACTAACACATTCAATTAGGCACTATAACCGCAAAGAAAAATACTTCACATTCACAACATTCTCTTGACTTAACCATTTTGTTCGATCATTAGTTCTTATCCTCCAATTAGCTATCCTAAGGTTAACTATTTCATTGACAAAACATTCATCTCTATCAATAAAATATGAACCCCTTAAGAGTAATTACTTAAACATTACCTAAAGAATGGTGTCCATTCATCTCAAACTACTCACGTAGCTACTACATAATATCAATAAAAGAATCCAAATTTTATTCATTTTTAAAATAAGTAATTTATCTTTCTTATAGTATTACTTTCCTACCACTATGATACACATACATGTAATCATTTAAAATTATATATAATATATGGTTATATACATATAAGTATTTCAACATACACACATATTCCTATCATATTCTTAATGTAGTTTGCATTATAATGATTCTATTAACAACTCTCTCTCTCCAATCAAAATCATACTATTAAATGATATATGTTCATTTGCAGTTGTCTTCAACACTAAGACATGTCTTCTAATGTATGGTTTGACCCAAATCTCCCATTTATGTGGTAAAGTTTCCCTAAGATTTGATTGTGATTCACAAATTTAGCTAATATCACCACAGGGATTACAAGTCTCCATACAAGGAATCAGAAAACTCAAATATATCAAGATTCCTGACATAAGGTGTCGAACTAGAGATATATAAAAATATATGTATGTAATGAAATGAAGGGAAAATCAGTGAATGCTTAAATTGTGATATGAGTGTATAATTCTTCGTAAGAGCTATATATCAATGATGATTTTATCAATGAACATACATTCAAGAGAAGGATATCATTAGTATGTTTCCTAGGAGATTTCATTACAAGATTTAAGAGCACTCTAACTTGCTTGGGTAAACTCTTATCTAATTGAAACGACTTAGCACTATCATCAAGCTATTAGTTCTCATAGGATAAGGCATCAACATTATGAATCTGATACAATGAGGGGAAGCAAAGGAACATAAATATTAGTTTCAATGTGGAAGCATAGAAGATCACACGATAAATTAGATAGATTGACGCAAATAGACATCATGTCAAGGGTTGCAACAAATGATGTCCACAAAATGGATTCAGTCTAGTATATATTTTGATAATGGAAGCTTATGAATACATTTGAAGAATCATTAGATAGCCATGGTTAATTATTACGTTGATAGTTTTTAACTTTTACTATACTTATGTTGTTTTAATCTAACATGCATTAGTGCATAAAGTCTAACTCAAGTTTTAGAATATACTTTTTCTCTAGCTTCAAGAGTATAATTAGTAGACTACAAAGGATATTTTCTTGTTCCCCTATTACTATTTGTATTTCTCAAGACTGTCCATAGTTTTTTTATCTCGGCATTATAACCTCTAAATTTGTATTCCCCACTTCATGATTCTAGTTATATCACTAAAGTAAATGGTCAACTATGCTTGCAATACATGGGGAATATGGTAGGGAACAAAAACCATTGGCAAGGAAAAATGGTCTAAGAGATGTGAGCCATTTCCATCATTTAAATAGTGACAATGTTCTTGCAGAGCTTGCAGGTAACGCTAAATGAAACAATGTGTGTGTAGGTGGTCACACATGAAAATTATGCAAGCATAGACAAGGAAAGTGAACTACTTGACATAATACATGCAAGAGGTGAGAATACACAATTGCATTGATTTCATAATAATTCACAAGATGGATTTGTTGAAATGACTCTAGGAACATTTGGGAAAACACATAATGAAAAATAGGAAGGAAAGGACCAAGTATGCAAATTTTTTCCATAAAGCTTCAAGCGGTATAAGAACCCAAGGAATGTCATGGTAGGTAGGCATAAAACCTAATTCCATAATATTTTCTAGCACTAAGATCCCTAGTAACAGGTAAAACATGCAATGCATTAGTTTCAAATCTCAGAGACACGGGATATAAGGAGAGCTTGGGGTTGATGTACTGACCTATGATATAAGCTTAGTGCAAGATATTTGTTAATGAAGGATGTAAACATATAATCCAAAAACATACAGGAAGAAAGTACATGGATCAAAGGTTGAATGCCTCAAAGCTTAAGAAATAAAGATCATCAAGTTAGAACTTAAATTTAAATATGATCACATTAAATCTCTCTCTCTCTATCTTCCTTGGGTTATGGGTAAAAAAATAATTTAGAGGGATTACTCTATAGATGTTGATATTCCAAAATAATATATATCAGGCATACCTCTATTTGAGTGCTAGAGAAAGCAAACTATGATAGCCTTTCCTTTATCATCCAAGTGGGTATCTTGTTGCTTCAACTCATTTCCTCCATCTCACTTCTCAACACGAGTCATCCTATGTCCTCCTAATGATCAACTTCCTTTTGGGTCGAGATTCTTGTTTGAGGAATACAGGAATGGCTGACCACTTCAGTTTTGGTGACCCCATTTTCTAGCTTTTGTAATGTGTTTTCCATAGAGAATCATACAAAAGAGATTTGAAATCAGATTATAAGAGAATGATTAATTTCCTGACACATGCAAGCCATATTGGGGAGAGCGAAGCTAGATACTAATCGGCATATAAGAAGCTAAGGTCATGAGACTAGATAGTCAGGTCGATTGGCAATATTGATTCAACTAAATGTGGTCTCATTGAATCTAAGATTACAGGATACACATGAATTATTGGGGAAAGGAAGATTATCAGGTTCTCAAGCTAATTCTTATTCATAATAAATCCTCTATCCTCCTCATGCTTCTTCCATTCCCCCCATCTTTAATGGCTTCCTCCCCCAAATTTGTAACTACCCCTGCAATTAATAAATTTAGAATCTTATCTGGTTTTTAAAAAAAAATTCCCCATTAATTTTTCTATTTATTACATATAACTTCCCACTAGCGAGAACGATATCCCCCTTATGAGTTATGGTCAGATACAAAACCGTTACCAACAATATCCCTTAATAAGACATATCAATGCATATATCATATTATCATACATTTTAATTTATTTAAATCAAATAAATCATTAATAATATTTTATTTAATTAATATCACAATTTGTATAAAAAAAATTATTTAATTTATTGCAATACCTTTATCCATAATAATCCTTTATTGTGATGTAATAATTAATCAAAACACAAATCAAACCAATTTGAATTAATTCATTAACATACCAATGAATACCTAGCTTCACAGCGAGTCAATAAGCAACACACAAACAACACAGTTGGAGGGGCACTACATCCTGCCCCCCCAAGGATTCAAATTACTCCTGGAAGTTGCAAGGTCAAATAAAAGCATACACAATTATAAGCAACAACAAAAAAAATTCAAGTCACCGAATACAATAACGACTAGTAACAATTCATCATGAGTTAAACAGTATAATCATAATATCAACATGAAAACACAATTAAATCAACTAGTGGAAGAACCAAACAAAAAAAATGAAAAAACTTAATAAACCATATCGATAGGGTTACAAGATGGGTACATATCCTCGTCGAGAATGATGGAAAGGTTGGGGACCCTTCTTGTCAACTCCATGTTTCCACGTCATACCCATTGGGATTTATGAGGCTCACTCAGACCTGACAGTGTAGGTAGAGTCGAAGCTTGGTACTTGTAATCTTACATAAAAGAAAATGTTGTGTACAACATATATATATAACATAAAATCAACCTTGTGTAGAGGGAATCACCATGTCGTATGCCTCTCACAAATGAGTGATACGACATCATCCTTCTAACATGCTACAATTAGTGAGACATCATAGATGATCATCAATAACAATTACTAACCAAATGTGACCATAGTATTAAATCCACATGTTAAACATAACCAATTAATTACCTTCACCATCAAGATTCAAAGCCGGCTGCTTGAAAACCACAAACTAGGGTGGAAACATAACACATTAGTACCAGTTATTCAAGCCAATTCATTGCCAAGGTACACATTTCTAGTTAAACTTCATCATTTACACATCAGATATTCCATTCTATTCATTACTTAGCACAAAATTTCACCACATATGTGACATAAGATCATAATTTTATGCCTTTTTAGAAACATAAACATAATTTATTACTTCGAAAATCACAAATTTTAAGATTTAAACACACACTCATCGCATAAACACTCAAATTCACTTCACAGGGAACACACCATGAGGAAACACAAGGGCCCCAAAAATCATTCCCGGTAGGAAGAATATCGGTACATTGCGCACTACAACGAGGGTCCTATCCTTTCCACCAGTTCCCTACACTTTTGGACCAACACCACCTAGAGACCTATTCAAGTATCTAAGTGTGGATGCCACAAAATAAAAGACCTAACATCAAGTGTTTGAGCAACTAGTTCAACATAATGGGCTCATAGCTCCCAGTATTTGAACCTAGGCTCTAATACCATGTGTAATGCCACACCATGCAAACCCCAAAGGACACAAAAACATCTAACATTTATGGCACAATTTTTCTTTTTAAAGTAACTAACATGCAAAATAATATTAACTTATAACACTTCAAATGAAACTATACATGTACAACATATGACAAATTCCCTTGGGGTTACATAAATGCTTTATATTTTGAATCATCAACATACACCAACATCCATAAGATAATAACATGATCATGGACAATACATCAATAACATGAAGATACATTGCTCAAGGATTACATTAATACAATGTTGCTTCCCAACATGAATTGGGAAAAGTACAATAACATGGAATAATACATAGATAGAACATATGAATACAAAGTTCCATATCTAGATCCAACACTGGTACATCTCTAGTGTCATAGTAATAGGTACATCTCCATGAATGTTGATCTTTGGTTGGGGACCCAATGGGGTGCATAGCATGTTCCACCTGACCACGTGGACCCTAAGGCCCACCCCTCGTGAGAGGAGATGACAAGAAGGACAAGGTTTACAAGACTTCATGACAAGAGCAACAATAACATAAGGTAACCTCCAACACACAAAATAACCAACACAAGATAACATAACAAAGCATCAACAATCACATGACAACATCCACTTCCAAAGGCTCAAGAACAACAAGAGGGGAAAAAAAGCATACAAGGTTGTTAAAGGGTGGAGTGTCATCACATAGGTAGCCACAGGTTACCTTGGTGTAACCTTCCTAGGTTTCCCTAGTAACCTCTACTAGTCGCCAAACCCGCATTCTCTCTATGTGGGATCAACATACCTTGCAAGATTACTATGCAAAGGCAAGGTAGTTGATCTTGCCATTCCAGGCCTTCCCACTCATCTTAAGCCTAAAAGAGCACTTGGGCCCATGAGTGAGGCTACATTATATGAATTAATGTATGAAACTACCAAAACCCCCTAATTAATTAATTAAGTTATCACTTGATTAAACTCACAATGGGTTATCCTGGTCTAGCCACTTTGGGTGCCAACCCCCATTGAGAGCCACTCCCCCAACTAACAACAAATCTCAAAATCACAAACGGGCAAGCCAACTTGCACAAGATACCAAATCCAACAAAATAACTACACCAAGTGAGGCATGCCCCATCTCACACTAGAACTTCAAAGTGACAAAAACCACATTCAAGTGCAAGGCTCAAACCCACATAAACACAATCCAAGTGTAAAGGTCGACCATCATCAAAATAGAAAATTCATGATACAATATAAAACTCAAATAAATACTTCAGGCTTGATATGGGTTATCCAAGGTGGATCCTCCTAGGTCGTCAGCCCCCATACCAACTCTTGCAAGTAAAAACCATATCCCCTCAACCCTCTGGAAAACTCTCAAAATGCTAACACAAGGGTTCCCCATCCAAGGAATGACAACAAAACAAGACCTCAAAGAACTATTTTCAATCCACCATTTACGAGTCAACAAATGTTGAATAATGAGTGGGAACATCACAAAGAGGTAATCAAAACTGATATAATCATATCGATACAAAATCAATCAAAAAATTAAAATCTTCTTAGTAACCATTTGGCACAAAGGACTCACTCCATTAAGCATTAACCAAAAATAAACTCATTACCAACTCAACCACCATAATCATTAAGAAAATCAACCACATAACTAGTAGATTTAGTCAGGCACTATAATCGTAAAGAAAAATACTTCGCATTCACAACATTCTCTTGACTTAACCATTTCATCTGATCATTAGTTCATATCCTCCAATTAGCTATCCTAAGGTTAACTATTTCATTGACAAAAAATCATCTCTACCAAGAAAATATGAACCCCTGAAGAGTAATTACTTAAACATTACCTAAAGAAAGGTTTTCATTCATCTCAAACTACTCATGTAGCTACTACATAATATCAATAAAAGAATCCAAAGTTTATTCATCTTTAAAATAATTAATTTACCTTTCTTATAGTATTTCTTTCCTACCGCTATGATACACATACATGTAATTATTTACAATTATATATAATATATATGATTATATACATATACGTGATGCAAGAGCATCCTTAGGTTGTGGAAATCTTGCATCAACCAAAAATATTTTATTTTAGCTTTTATTCTTGTTCAGTTCTATTTGGTAGATTCAATATTTCTTGATGTTTTCTCACCGGACCTTGTGGATCTATGTTTACATCGTGGACATGTTAATTTTCCTTTTTCCAATATTTGAGTGAGATTGGATTTTTTCCAGCAAGTTATTGCTTCCAGATTAAGTGGCAGTTTCTTGAACCACCACCAAAATAATTGTCTAAACTTAATTGCTAGTTTGATCACTTGTGGATCATTCTCGTATCTTGCAAATCTTGATAATGTGATTCGAAATGTTTCGTGGAGTTTCCCCGACCTTGATTATAAGTCCACACTTCATCATATGCATTCACCATGGAGTAATTCAAATTTGAGGTTGAAATATGCATGCACACATTACATTTTCTTTCATTAGAGATTGTAATAATCTTTGGTTGATGCAGATGATTCTAGATTTGCGAATGTGATATAAATCATTCTAATCAATCATTAGAAAGTAGAAAAGTTAGATTGGGAGAAAGATAAGATTTGATCTGTGGGATTTTCACTCATGTTGAGGAGCATATAGGAAGATGGTATTTTGAACATGGTATATCAGGCTTGTGAGCCAAATCTATAAGCCTGGATGTTGTTGGTTGTTTGTAATTGAATTTTCTAATAATAAGAATATTTGAATTTGTATTTTCCTCCATTTTTTGTGTTGCTTTTGTTGCATGACTCTTGCTGCATGGTCTAAATAGTCCTATTTGAGGACCCTCTAACCATGGTTGCATCAGATGGCATCAAAGCAAGTTGTGAACCTACAAATCTTGAGATGAGAGTTGGTTGTGCACCTTCAATGGGTTGCAGTCCTTGAGGTGTTCCTTGGGTGAACAAAATCATCGATTTGAGGCAGGCTGTAAGTGTGTTCAATAGATTTCCGAGAGAGAAGCAACTGAAACCTTGTAGTTAGATCACCGAGTTGAGGCAGTTTCACCAAGCATAGGGAGAGATGCCACCGAGAAGGATGAACCCTAGAAGAATAGAGTAGATGATGGAGGACTTTAGAAATGAGATGAGAAATGAGATCTATAACGTCTTGGTGGGTTTGAGGAGGAACCCTAAACTAAAGGATGAATATGAAGAGGTTGTAGAAGAACTTGAGGCTGAAGAGGCTGAAGGATTGATAGATGAAAGAGAAGAGAGATTGTTGAGAGAAGTTGCACAAGTAAGTAAAAGTCATAGAGTGGAGGTTTCTAACTTTTCAGGTACATTGAATTCAGAAGACTTGATAGACTGGATTGGAGAGTTGGAAGACTATTTTGAGCTTGAGGATATTAGAGACCCACTAAGGGTTAGGTGGGCACAAACTAAGTTGAAAGGGCATGCTGCCTTGTGGTGGAAATATTTTTAGAAGGAAAGAGTGGAGAATGGTGAAATGAGAATCACCCGGTGGAGGCAGATGGTTGCAAGGTTGAAAGCTAAGTTCATTTTGGAAGACTATGAGTTGGAATTTTTTTAAGAAGTTGAAAAACTTGAAGCAGAAGGACATGAGTGTGAAAGAGTATACCAAGGAGTTTTACAAGATGACAATCAGATTTGGGCACCGAGAGATGAATAGGGAGAAGGTGGCAAAGTATGTAAATGGCCTTAGATTTAACATTCAGGATGAGCTGAGTATGTTGAGGATTTCCATAGTTGAGGATTCCTATTAATATGCTCTTAAGTCAGAAGACAAAGTGAAGAGAAGACAACAGAATAATCCCAGAGGGAAAGAGAAGTAGATGAGCAACAACAAGGACAAGCAGACAAGTGAAGAATAATCAAGATCTAAGTGGAGTAAAGAACTAGATCAAAGAACACAAAGAAAAGGAAATGACAACAAGGAAGTCTTGGGTAAATGTTTCAAGTGTGGGGAATTTGGACATCGATCTTTTGAGTGTCTTGAGGGACCAAGTAAAAGAACTGACAAAAAGAATTCCATGGCACATGAAGAGCAGGCAACTAAAGTAGTAGATGGGATAGAACTAGAGTAGGGAGAATCTCTTATGCTTAGGAAAGTCTTGACAAGGTAGAGCAAGGAAGATACTGAGACTTCACAAAGGAAGAATTTTTTTTGGACTGTTTGCAAATCAGGAGGTAAGTGTTGTAAGGTTATTGTGGATAGTGGAAGTATTGATAACTTGGTATCTAAGGAGATGGTGGATAAACTTGGTTTGAAGAGGTTTATGCATCCTTGTCCTTATAGGATCAGTTTTTTACAAGATGATCATGTAAAGGAGGTGAAAGAGCAGTGTTTGGTGAACTTTAATATTATCCCCTTCAGAGATGAAGTTTTGTGTGATTTTTTGTCTATGAGTGCCTGTCATGTTCTATTGAGTAGACCTTGGCAGTTTGATAGGGGAGCTATATATGATTGCAGGAGGAATCTGATTATTGTAGAGAAGGATGGGTAGAAGTTTACTTTGGCTTCCTTGAAGAATAAATAGGAGGAAGTGAGGAACCTAAGTCTTGTGAAGAGTTGCAATAATGAGATGCAGAGGTGGTACTAGAGGAAGGAATGGATTTGAAGAGGAACCATGTGGCTAAATCTAAGAGTGAGATGGTATCAGAAGGGTGTAAGGGTAGAATTAGGTAGAAGAAGACTATGGTTGCAGTAAAATTGTAGATAAAAGGGAGTCATGTGGAAGAGGTAGATCAGATGGGAAAAAGAAAGTGAGTGGTGATAAGCATCCCTTACTACCATGTGTAGGTATGAGTCAAGGAAACAGAGGTGAAAAGAAGAAGTGGAGGGATCTGAAAGAGGAAAGAAAAGAGGTTAGGAGAAAGAAAAGTATTGACAAAGAAGACATTTCGATCAAGAATGAGCATGGGATCTATATCTCAAACCTTGTCAGATGTTCATGATTTCGTCTCATGGAACATCTTTTTCTCACCTGAGGTGTTTGATGTAGGAGCATCTTTGGGTCATGGCAATCTTGTATCAACCAAAAATATTTTATTTCAGTTTTTGTTCTTGTTTAGTTCTTTGTTCAATTCTAGTTGGCAGATTCAGTTTTTCTTCATGTTTTCTCACCAGACCTTGTGGATCTATATTTACATCATAGACATGTTCATTTTCCTTATTCCAAGATTTTAGCGCAATTGGATTTTTTTGGCAATTCATCGCTTCTGGATTAAGTGGCAGTTTCTTGAACTGACACCAAAATAATTGTCTAAACTTAATGGCTAGTTTGATCACCTTAATGACTAGTTTGATCACTTCTGGATCATTCTCGTATCTTGCAGATCTTGATTGTGTGATTCAAAATGTTCCGTGGAGTGTCCCTGACCTTGATTATAGGTCCACACTTCATCATATGCATTCATCGTGGAGTAATTCAAATTTGAGGCCGAAATATGCATGCACATGTTAAATTTTCTTTCATTAGAGATTGTAATAATCTTTGGCTGACGTGGATGATTCTAGATTTGCGAATGTGATATAAATCATTGTAATCAATCATTAGAAAGTAGCGAAGTTAGATTGGGAGAAAGATAAGATTTGATTTGTAGGATTTTCGTTCGCATTAAGGAGCATATAGGATGATGGTATTTTGAACATGTTATATCAAGCCTGTGCGCTGAATTTGTAAACCCGGATGTTGCCGACTGTTTGTAATTGAATTTTCTAATAATAAGAATGTTTGAATTTGTATTTTCCTCCATTTTTTGTGTTGCTTCCATTGTGTGACTCTTGCTTCATGTTCCAGATAGTCCTCTTTGAGGACCCTCTGACCATGGCTACATCAATACGTATTTCAACAAACACACATATTCCTATCATATTCTTAATGTAGTTTGCATTATAATGATTCTATTAACAACTCTCTCTCCAATCAAAATCATACTGTTAAATGATATCTGTTCATTTACAGTTGTCCTCAACACTAAGACATATCTTCTAATGTATGGTTTGACCCAAGTCTCCCATTTATGTGATAAAATTTTCCTAAGATTTGACTGTGATTCACAGATTCAGCTAATATCACCATAGGGATTACAAGTCTCCATACAAGGAATCAGTGGACTCGAATATATCAAGATTCCTGACATAAGGTGTCGAATCAGAGATACATATAAATATATGTATGCAATGAAATGAAAGGAAAATCAATGAATGTTTAATTTTCCATGAGTGTATAATTCTTCATAAGAGCTATATATCAATGATGAGTTTATCAATGAATATACATTCAAGAGAAGGATATCATTAGTATGTTTCCTAGGAGATTTCATTACAAGATTTAAGAACTCTCTAACTTGCTTGGGTCAACTCTTATCTAATTGAAACAACTTAGCACTGTCCTCAAGCTATCAATTCTCATGAGATAAGGCATTAACTTTATGAATCCGATACAATGAGGGGAAGCAAAGGAACATAAGTATTAGTTTTAATGTGGAAGCATAGAAAAGCACGTGATAAATTAGATAGATTGACTCAAATATACATCATGCCAAGGGTCACAACAAATGAAGGATATCCACAAAATGGATTTAGTATATATTTTGATAATGGAAGCTTATGAATACATTTGAAGACTCATTAGACAGCCACAGTTAATTATTACGTTGATAGTTTTTAACTTTTACTATATTGATGTTGTTTTAATCTAATATGCATTAGTGCATAAAGTCTAACTCAAGTTTTTGGATATACTTTCTCTCCGGTTTCAAGAGTATAATTAGACTACAAAGGATATTTTTTTGTTCCCCTATTACTATTTGTATTTCTCAAGATTGTCCATAGTTTGTTATCTGGGAATATGGTAGGGCACAAAAACCATTGGGAAGGGACCATCATTTAAATAGTGACAATGTTCTTGCGGAGCTTGCAGGTGATGCTAAATGAAACAATGTGTGCACAGGGGATCACACATGCAAATTATGTAAGCATAGACAAGGCAAGTTAATTTTTTTGACATAATACATGCAAGAGGTGTGAACTCACAATTGCACTGATTTTAGAATAATTCACAAGATGGATTTGTTGAAATGACTCTAGGAACATTTGGGAATACACATTATGCAAAATAGGAATGCAAGGACCAAGTATGTGAATTGTTGCCATAAAGCTTTGAGTGGTATAAGATCTCAAGGAATTTTGTGGTAGGTAGGCATAGAGCCTAATGCCATAATCTTTTCTAGCACTAAGATCCCTAGTACAGGTGAAACGGGCAATGCATTAGTTTCAAATCTCAAAGACACGGGCTATGAGGAGAGCTTGGGGTCGATGTACCTAATTCTTATATAAGCTTAGTGCAAGATATCTATTAATGAAGGATGTAAACATATCATCCAAAATCATACAGGCATAGAGTACATGGATCAAAGGTTGAATGCCTCAAAGCTTAAGCAATACATAATCATCAAGTCAGAACTTAAATTTAAATATGATCAAATCTCTCTCTCTCTCTCTATCTTCCTTGGGTTATGGGTTAAAAAAGAATTTAGAGGGATTACTCTATAGATGCCGATCTTCCAAAACAATATATATTGGGAATACCTCTATTCGAGCGCCAGAGAAAGCAAACTATGATAGCCTTGCCTCTGTCGTCCAAGTGGGTATCTTGTTGCTTCGACTCGTTTCCTCCATCTCACTTCTCAACACGGGCTGTCCTATGTCCTCCTTCCGATGATCAGCTTCCTTTTGGGCCGAGATTCTTGTCTGAGGAATACATGATGGCTGACCACTTCAGTTTTGGTGACCCCGTTTCCTGGCTTCTGTAATGCGTTGTCCATAGAGAATTATAAAAAAGATATTTGAAATCAGATTATAAGAGAATGGGCGACTGCCCGACATATGCAAGCCATATTGGGGAGAGCAAAGCTAGATACTGATCGACATATAAGAAGAGAAGGTCACGAGACTAGACAGCCGAGCCGATTGGCAATATTGATTCAACTAAATATGGTCTCATCGAATCTAAGATTACAGGATACACATGAATTATTGGGTAAAGGAAGATTATCAGGTTCTCAAGCTAAGTCCTATTCATAATTAAGCCTCCAGCCTCCTCATGCTTCTTCCATCCCCCCCATCTTTAATGGCTTCCTCCCCTGAATTTGTAACTGCCCCCGCAAGAAATAAATTTAGAATCGTAACTGAATTTTTTTAAAAAGAATTCGCCATTAATTTTGCTATTTATTACATATAACTGCCCACTAGCGAGAACGATATCCCCCTTATGAGGTATGGTCGGATACAAAACCGTTACCAAAAATATCCCTTAATAAGACATATCAATGCATATATCAATGCATCATACATTTTAATTTATTTAAATCAAATAAATCATTAATAATATTTTATTTAATTAACATCACAATTTGTATAAAAAAAATTATTTAATTTATTTCAATACCTCTATCCATAATAATCCTTTATTGTGATGCAATAATTAATCAAAACACAAATCAAACCAATTTGAATAAATTCAACAACATACCAATCAATACCTAGATTCACAACAAGTTAGTAAGCAACACACATACAACACATACGGAGGGGCACTACAAAGTTTGTAGTTGCACTTATTTTTTGTTAATATTGGCATGGTGTGATGGTTTAAAGGTAGTGTTGTTGTTCTTGCCATCAAGGTTTAAATCCCATTGGGGTAATATTGTTGAGTGGTTGTATTGGGGTTGACGTCCCTCGATTGTCACTTGTTCATAGATCTGGGTCAAAAGCCATTTATTTCTTGAATTAAAATAAAAATAAAAAATAATAGTAGATGAAAATGTGAGTTTGTTTTAACCTTAGGTGTAAATTTTAAGCCCGAAAATTAAATGTGTTGTATGTACCTAGGGAATTTGTTTAACCTAGGTAAAAAAAAAATTGTTCTTTTTATATAGTTTATAATTTTTTTTATTTTTTTTAATGTGAAAGTTGTAATTTGTTGCAAGCAAGAAAATAAATGCTAGAAATATAGATTGTAATTAAGCTAATTTCTAAACACTAAGATAACTATGCAACCAAACCAGAAAGTAACCATACAAAATAGAAGTTGTTAGTGAAAATTTGAAACAATCACGACCAAATAGAAGCACAACTATTTAGCTCAGAGGTGCCTTGGGTCGCGATGGAAGCTCCATGGAAATGGTTATAGGAATAACACAACAAGGAAAAGGCATTATAAGATGAAACAAAAGAACAGGGAGTTGCAACAGAAGTACAACAATTCGAAGTGTAAGCATGATTTCATAGAAGTCGAGACCTTCAAAATTCAAATTTATCAAAAACATCAAACAAAGGTTAGAAGAGATGTGGGTCCCATAAAGCATGAAAAAATGTGGAGAAGGAAAATAATTCAAGCAAGAAATACAATTGAAATTCAAACAAAATCATAAGACACAACAAAGCTATACCTTCCTCTCCATGGATGGAGCTCACCAAGAATGCACCAAAACTCTTGATAGTTTTTCTCTAAGATACTATGTGTATTTCTCAAGAACTATACCAAAATAATGAGGCTATGGTCACTTCAAGATGTCAAATGATGGGAGAAGACTTGAATTTATAGATATGAGATGAGAGGAATAGAGGGATAGGATTTATTGACTCAATCAAGGGTGGAGATTGAGTGGTGGTGAGGATCCCGAGCATTGTGACATGTGTCACAATGGGGAAAGGAAGAAAAGGTGAGGTGTGCTCAGACATGTGTGATCACACCATGGGAAGAGAGTGTGTAAGAGGTAGGGTTGCTCATAGGGTGGCTTGTGTAAGAGGGTGTAAGAGATAGTGGGGGTAGGTGAGATCTCACACATGTGAGAAGAGGTGACAAAGAGGTTTAGGAGACTTATCAATTACTAACAAGTTTGAGGGGAGCTAAGTGAATTAAAAAATAGGAAATAATAGTAATGAAGATTAGTCATGAGGAATAAATCAATTAATTAAGGATTACTTAATATCAATTAATTAAGGATTAATTAATTTAATGGGTTGGGTTAAGTTAATGAACCAAAGGTTTATTTAAATTGAGTGGAGTTAAATATTGGAGGATGAACTAATGAGGATTAAGGAGTGGATAAGGTTAACTAATCAATGATTAATTAACTTTAAAGGGGTTTAGATGAATAGGAATAAATGTGGGATTAATTAAATAGTTCAATATTTCATTGATTGAGAGGAAACTTAGGATGTAAAGTGATATAATTAATTAAATACAAAATATTTAAGTAATTATAAGAAGAAAATGAGATAATTAATTAATAGAATATTTAATTAATTATAGGCTAAGGAGATTAATTAATTAAATAATGTGATATTTAATTTATTTAGGAAGAAATATGGATAATTAATTAAAATTTGAAATTTTAATTAATTACAGAAGTGATGACATAATTGGGGTGTCTACAATTATATTAGATTATTGATATATGTAAAGAAGGAAACACACACACACACCTATATTAAATATTATAGGGATCACTACCAAAAGATTGAACTAATAAGATACACCTTCAATGTGCAAGGTTTTGTTCCAATGAAGCTTATAATATGAATTAAGTTACCTCACACAGTATTCGCTCAACTAAACTGCATTGATCCACAACTAATAAAGCATTTAGGCTTAGATATTCACTTCACTTCTCTTCTCACTTCTATCTCTCTCTCTATCTCTCTTATTCCTTATTCTTCAAAAAATCTTATATATATACAAGTATATCTTATTTATCGATTAAGTTGGCCTAATTAGATGAAAAAAAAAAAAAAAACTCTCTTTGTCAACACCATATATGATTTAGACATTTTATCCATCTAGTGCATTATACTTGGGTAAAAGTGCACCAAGATGGTTTTCAAAAAGGGGGCTTAAGAGGCCACCTTTTTTTCTGAAATCAGGAAATACTGACCTTGGATGTGAAATTGAGGATAGTTACACTCAAAATTTTGAGATGGAACAAAAACAAGGATCGAAGTGCTCTGAGTCTACTTTCTAAACTACTAATTTATTTTGAAAATGGTTGAGATTAAGGGGTTCAAAAGAGGGATGTACACAAATTGGTGTTTTTTGTCAGAAAAAATAACATAGCAACTCTCATACGACCTAAGCACGGTGAACTTTTTTTTTTAGTATTTTTAAAATAAGCTATGGTCAAAAGTTAGCTAATTGCATT
>VDFB02056351.1:16209415-16235167 GCA_007258455.2 Sequoia sempervirens
AGTTATAGATGGAGAAAACATCAAATACCCTATAGGCTCAGTTGTTGCTACTGGAATGTGGCTTAGAAGGTACCCACATAAGAGTGTTAAACATTAGATGTTTGAGGACTTTGACATGCATCGTAATATTTTTCATTACTCAAATATCTTTGTGGCATCCAATGTTCGTTTGAGAAAATATGGGGGTAGACCTTTGAACAAGACCTTGTGGAAGGTCTGTGAGTCTGACCATGAGGCAATACTTGACACAATAAAGAGTAGAGCAGATCCAGATGGTTCATTGGATTAATTTGTAAGTATATGCACAATGGTTCTTATTAATTTATACTTGTATCCATGTTAATTTGTTTGATGTCAATGTTATCATGTCTTATTTTACTTTGTGTATCTATAAGTAACCCGGTAAACATTGAATGGTGTCCCCTTGCAAAAAATGTAGATTTATGAGTCATCCAAGAGAATATAAGGCATAAAAGCAATGCAACATCCCTATTTTGATTATGAAGCCAAATCTCAATTATGATTTTCAGCCATTACAAAAGTGTGTGCGAATCTTGGTGAGGGAATTTCAAGTTATTCATTTGAAGTTAACCTTATCATGAGAACCTGTGATGTAGACATTATAGGAGCATCTCAAATTTCAAGATATTCTAGATTCATGAGAGGTGTTGTGTGCAATAGGTATCTTGGAACTTGTAGTGAAGATGTATGAGTAGGAGTCACTAAGTTGAGAGAATTCCATGCCTATCTATAAATGCCTTCCATCTATTTTCATTTCATTTCCATTTTGGACATGAGTTGTTTCTTTTTATTCCTTTACTTTTCCTATTTGTAACCAAACTAGTAAAAATTGATTGGTATCTACTTACAAAAAATGCTTATTTTGGAGCCATTGAAGAGAATATCAGCCAAAAAAGTAATGCAACATCCTTATTTTAATGATCTTGAAAAATCTCAAATTTTATTTCAAGCCATTATAAAAGAGTGTGCAAAGATTTTTGAGGGAATCTCAAGTTTCTCATTTGAAGTTAACCTCTAAATGAGAACCTATGATGTAGAAATTATAAGAGAATCTCAAATGTATGAGTGACATTGTAAAATATCTATGAGAATAGAGTACCTAAGGCATTGTAATGAGATTTACTTGTAATGACATTTATTGAAATAATTAAATTTGGTGTAGGGTCACCAAGGTTATTGAGAAAAATTGGTTCACATAAATATTTTAAGTTAGTTTTGTGTTATGAGTTTTGTCAATTGAATAAGTTCATAACACATCCACAATTGATTTATAATGTAATAAGTCATGTTAGTTACAAATAGAATAGTTAGGCATGATTGGAAAGATGTAGAATCATTTGTAAATGTTATTTAAAGCCTTTTGAAGGCTATTTAAGTCAATATTTAAATTTGTAGCCTTTTGAAGGCAAATCATTGAATATGGTTGTAAATGTACTATTAGTGAGATTGAGATTGTTAACCTTCAGAGAGTAGCAGTATTTATGTTGATGAAATTTCCTTTAGATGCAAGGATTCAAAGCACATCAACCATGTGGTACAAATGATTAAATCCTAGAGATGATTTGTAGCAATGAAATCTCACATTCTCAACCTAAAACATCACCAGCCCTATAAATGCCTCACCATTATTAAAAGAGTTAAGGAAACTTGAAAACAACACATTGTAAACCTTTCCTCTGAGTCACAATTCACCATAGTATGAGAAAGGGCTCCATCACAAAAATTAAAGTAAACTCAGACCCTGCTGGTCTATATAGGCTGAATAAAGAAAAATAGATTTTCGTTTCACTAAAACAACCAAAGGTGTATCAAAATAGATTGAAATCTAGGTTAAGACCTTCCACCACAATGTTTCATGAATTTATTTTTGTAAGAGGCTTGTACTAGGCCATACATAGAGAAAAGAAACTGAAAAATCAAAAAAATGTTGAAATTCCACAATTTTAGGCATTGTGAAGAGCACCAATCCTCAAAAAAACTATTGATTGAACCCCCATTCAAGATTGAATGATTTTTTTAATACATTTCAATTGAGAATCATCTCCCTTCAATGCCCATAACTACCTTTGAACAACCAAACCTTTATTAAGCCTACAAATACTAGTATTTATTATTTAAGAATGGTTTTTCTTACTAAGCTTTATCATGCAAATTTAATATTCTAAAGGCCTAGGACCACTTAGACACCCTTATAACATGACTTTTAGACTCTTTCTCTGCACTCTCACCTACTTTTTACATAATTTTCCTTTATGGCAATATCAACAATTATTTAATTCAAGAGTGCTTTTGCACATTTGTCCACCCTAACCTACTAATTCCCAAAGTACATAAAAGATTGGTCTATTAGACCTTATTCAAGAAAAAAAGACCTCAACATACTAAAATTTACCAACTTTCCTCCCAATTTACCATAAAAAAATCACAAATTGAGGGTGAGGTGTGGGTGCTCCTACACCATTCAACTTTCAAAAATAGTCAATTAGGCTGGCAGACATCTGGATTAGGCTAGCATTTGGTGGAAGAGGAAGAAAGATGATTGGAACTCTAGAGGCCCACCATACTAGATTTTGATATTGAACCATGAAAGTAGAAGAGAGATTTGATATCATGTATAAAAACATTAAGCATGCATTATTACAACCAATGGAGAAGGAGATGATTACTTTGCTTCATTTTCATTTGCATAAGAATATCAAGGCATGGGAACCAAGAAGACCAAGGATGTCCAATTTTATGTGGAGGTAATGGATGTGGTCCAAAATTTAGGAGGGTCAAGAAGGTCAATGTATGATATTGATGAAATTGAGGAAGAACAACAAGAGAGGGACATGAAATATAAAATCAATATAGAGTTTCAAGGTTTTGTCAAGTGAGTAAGAGAGCTATGGAAGCAACCTCATCTAAAATATTTTGAACTAGACTTTGATATGTACCATTTAGAGAGCTTGGTTTTCATGGAGTTCCTTTCAAAGCCTCTGATTTTATTATTCTTATGGTAAACTATTTGGTAGAGTTGGTGGAATTACCTTTCTTAGTAGTAATCGCTATTAGTGAGATTGAGATTGTTAACCATGAGAGAGTAGGACTTGGGAAAAATGAATTTGATATGGCTATTGCTTTCAAAGACTTCAAGCGAGATGTACTATGCATTGATGACATTCCTCAATCTTCACTTGATGGCATCAAGGAATGGCTGAACTCCATGTTTATAAATTATTATGAAAGCATAATGAACTTGTACTAGCAGCCAATTTTGAAGACTATTACTAATGATTCAAAGCACATCAACCATGTGGTTCAGATGATTAAATACCAAAGATGATTTGTAGCAATGAAAGAGTTTGAAAAGGTAGAGAGAGCTACATTGGTGACTTAGGAGAAACTTCAGCTTTCAGAAACAAAGCCTATTAGGCTAGCAGATGTGTGGATCAGGCCAACATTTGGTGGAAGAGGAAGAAAGATGACTGGAACTCTAGAGGCCCACCATACTGTATTTCGATATTCAATCCTGAGAGAAGAAGAGAGAGTTGATATCATGTATCAAAACATTAATCATGCATTCTTCCAACCAATGGAGAAGGAGGTGATTACTTTGCTTCATTTTCATTTGCATAACCATATGAAGGCGTGGGAACCAAGAATACCAAGGATGTTGAGTTTTATGTAGAGGTAATGGATGTGGTCCAAACTTTAAGATGGGAAAGAAGGTCAATGTATGATTGTTAACCTTGAGAGAGTATTTATGTTGAGGAAATTTCCATTAGATGCAAGGATTCAAAGCTGATATAGAGTGAGCAGGGAAGTACACCAATCTCAGATGGTAGAGGTTCTTTTATGAGTGCTTCTCTCAAATACTCTTATCAACACACCATCAAATCACTTTCCTTCTATAGGGAAAACTCAACTCACAAAAGGTCCTTGAATCTCAGACTTTTGAAGGACATATAATCACTTGAAACATGCTCTAACAGACCACAATAAAAACACCATAGCCATGTTTAGCACATAGGAAACCCCATGAGTTCATTTCTCAACTAGTAGGCCTCTTTACCCCCAATTTCTTGTAGCACTGCCCAGTATGATAGTCCAATTAATTCTCACCCAAAAACCTGTATCTAATGTAAAATACTATTTTTAGGCAATTATATTATGCCTCTACAAGGCCAAAAAATCTTACTTCTTGATAGTGGTTGGAAAAGCAACCGTGGACCAAACTAACGTTGTCCTCAAGAGGCCTAATTGAGTGCACTTGATTGGTTTTTAGTTATCTAGGCTCACCCCTTCTCCCAAAATCCTTGTTTTAGAATCCTATATACTACTTACAACCATTTCAATCATTCCTAAATGCCACCTTGAACAAAAATCTCTCAAAACAAGTAAAAATCTAATTTTTGTTTTACAAGCTAGGCCTGTCACATGAAGATGCCAGGCCTAGATTAGTTTGTAACTTTCCCCACACATTTGGAAATTCTCCAAAACCTTGAAAGATGAAAATATACATAAATAAATTCCATCCCACAAGAAATTAGCAACTATACACTGTGGGAGTGGAAGATAGAAGCATTTTTTGGCCAAACCCTAGTTTTAAGTGTTTCTTGACCTATTGCTACTAAAACAAAGATATCTCCACTTATACTTAATGAAAATTCACCAAACCACCTTCAAATGAAATATGAAACTCTCCTCTTTCCAACCACAATAGTTTTGTGCCTGTATAGATCATACAGAGGTTGTACCAAGCGTTTTAGCAACAAATTATACATAGAAATTTCCAAAAAATAGCCACTTCTTTCATTAGAACTTTAAAAAAAATGATTCAATAGCCATTACTTGGCCATGAGAGGCTTATTTAACTTCCAACCACCCTTCCCAATTTCCTCAAACTAACATTTGAATTAGGTGGATGTTAGAAACTAACTTTTTTTTCCAATTAGACCCCTAATTGCCTAGTTAAGGCAATTGACTACAACTTCACAAAAGACCGATTGAAATGAGGCTTCAAAGGTGTATTAAAAAGCATAAAGGACACCAAAAACACTAAAAATGTGAAGGAAACTCCCCTCAAGGACTTGGATACATCAAGGAACTTTAATTCTTTAGTTTTCCTAGATGAATCAAGCTTACATGGTGAGGAAGTAGACCTTATTTTTACAACAAGACTTGACTCCAAAACTAAAACTTGTTGTGAGACATGAAAGATGTTTATTGGAACCTTATTAGATATCAAACTTCTTGAAAAAAAACAAAGAAAACAAGCAATACCTCCAAGAGGCATGAGGATCCCAAGGTGCTCCTGCACCAAAAGCACATCAACCACGTGGTACAAATGATTAAATCCCAAAGATGATCTATAGCAATGAAAGAGTCTAAAAAGGAAAATAGAGCAACACTGGTGACTCAGGAGAAACTTTAGTTTTCAAAAACAAAGCACTACTGAATTTCATTCCATTTTACAATGAACATTCATCGGTCGTTCCATAAACATTTGTCAAAAAATCAATGAATTGACGAAAAAAATTTAGTCGCTATTTTTTTGTCAAAATTTTGATGATGAATTAAAAATCAAAATAACATAGCAGATTCGTCGATCGTCAGCATCATAAAATGACTTAGATGTTCGTTGAAATATTGATGAAAACTTCATGTATCCACCAATGAATTACACTAGAATTTTGTTGCCATTTCGATGAAATGGGCAAGGAGTAGCATCGAAACAACACTAGAAGTTTGTTGCCATTCTGACAAAATGGGAAAGGAGTAGTGTCGAAACAACACCAAAAGTTTGTCGCCATTTCAACGAAATGGGTGAGGAGTAGTGTCAAAAAAAACCATAAGTTCATCACCATTTTGACGAAATGGGAAAGGAGTAGCATCAAAACAACACCAGAAGTTCATTGAAATTGTGATGAAATGGGCAAGGAGTTACGATGAAGCGTTCGTCGTAGCTATAGCAACTTCGTCGGACCTTTTTAGTGATTCGTTGGTGGTTTTCATCAAAGTTGCGAGGAAACAATGCAATTTTTTTTTTTAAAATATTCGTTGAAATGTACCATTGTGGAAACTAATGACTGATCATACATACAGACTGTAAGATACATATATGCATAGAAAAAGCATTACACTTGAGATGACTGATCATACATAGAGATTGCAAGATGCACAGAAAAATTATTACACTTGAGAACAACCAAGGGCTAACAAGGGAAGGAGTTAAGAAATGTCTGGATTGAAGAGAAAATGTGTAGGGAAAATGTTGAGCAGTGTCAAGAGAACACAGCTTGTAGAACATATTCTTGACCTAATCAAGCTCTTGAACAACTTAAACAAAATTAAAATACTAACACATACATGAGACATGTAATGAACTTCCAATATCTGCTATCTTTTTTTTTTGTATTGAAAATAGTTTAAGGTCCATTACATATCATGAAAATTCCTATCCAACATTAGGATCAGTACAACATCAAAGAATTTCCATAATAGGAAATATACCGTATCAGTACTTTACACATCAAGAAAGAAACCAAAAAGCACTAGTTTTTTTCAAAACCAGCATAGACAATACAAATTGTTGTTAACAGCACCACATGTTGCTGCTATTCAAATCAGCATAAACAATACATAGTGTTGATTACATTATGCTCATTACCGACTTCTTCAATATCAAGGTTCACCATTGTTTCTCCTTGGGGGTCCCACTGCTGGGGGCCACGCTATCTTTGTGGGCTTGCAGCTTCATCAATTGCTCTCTAGAGCTCATCAAATTTTTGTTGGAACAACATGGTCTCTTCCAAGCTCAACCTACAAGCAGGTCCACTTCTCAGATCTTCTCTGATATTGTTAGCAACACCTTTAGTTATTGACTTCAAGAAATTATCCATTGAGATCTCCACAAGAGTTGAAACCTGCAGAGCAACAAAGTAGAAAGTGAATCTCTTGCAAGACTTAGTAAGTACCCTCTTGATACCCTTAAATTTATCATCATTTCTCGCCTTCCATAGATGCCACATGATCTCATTGGATAAGAAATACCAAAATAGCTTACAATCAAACTTGAGCTTGAAATTACAAAACAAAATGCCATGCCAATTAATTTTACCATTGCTATTCCAGACCTTCAGCTTATGGCAGAATAAGTACCAAATTTCCTGAGCATAAAAAAATTCAAAAATAATATGTTTGATAGTTTCTGAAGTCCTGTAGATACTGCAGATTTCAACACTTTCATAGTTAGATTTATAGGGATCTATCTTTTTTATTAATGCAGAGGTATGTAAAGGAGAAATAATTATAATTATAACACTATTCATAGTCCAATAAATTATGTTCATAATTTGTGTTCAATGGACCTCATTTTTATCATTATACTGCCCATCTAAAAACATATTTTAATCCAGGGTTCAACTATCTCATATCTAAAGAAGCACCTTCAATTAACCATTTAAAGTACTATAAAATAAGGTAAGACTTTTACTTGAGAAAGATTGGGTATACTTGTAGGATTAAAGTTCTCACAATCATCAGGATTTATTGGCACACAGACACAACCTACAACATATGAAGTAATGGATGACTAAAAGTTAGTGAAATCATCCTTAATATGTGAGTGGTTTGCAAATTGATTGGTAGAAAATAAGGTTACAAACAGATCTACATAAAAAATTATGAGGACAATCTACTGTAATCATCAAAATAGATGAAAAGTGCAAAGGAAAGAGCTGAGCTACATCTCTAGAGCCTAAAAAAAAGAACAAACAAGTTTTTGGATGAATACAAAATGGTGCCTTCAACAAGTGATTCATATGCTTTCACACCTGACATAGGACATTAAGAAGATTTTAGTCTTCCTCTGTGAAATTAACTACTTACAGAATAAACCCGGAAACCAATATTATATGCCTCCATGTCTAGCCGAGGGTAGGTATAAGAGAAAAAAATTTCTTCAATGCAATGCTAGAAAATATCAATGTGTGTAGGTTTGTATTACTCAAAATATCATTTCACTGCCTAAGGAAAAATACCAAAGTGATGTTTTAAATTTCAATCTTTACATAGGCTCCCTTATTGCTACACATGCACATACAAACATTATTTGAGCTCTAAACTATTCAAATATTAAGGATTTAATTAGCTATAAGATGGAAAGTTGTTGTTTAGACATAATCCATCATCTTTTACATATCTTTATTCACTCCTAGCACTTCAAATAAATTTGTGTAAATGAGACAGAAATGTGAATCTTTTATGACGAAAATTCTCAAAAGGAGGAGGGTGAGAGAAAAGGGTAGGGGCAAGAGAATTCTTGAATGTATAGCAAAGTATAACATTTTGATCATTATAACAATGAAACAAATCTTAAGTTTGAAGCATTAATATCATTTACAACATTTATGATCAAGAATGAATGTAAGTAGAGAAAATTTTGCATACCTACAGATGGTAAAACATTTCATGGTTAAGTCAAATCCTCCCATCAACAACAAGATCCAAATATCCGTGTATCTATCTCAATCGAGCCTCTAAACCATTTAGAGGTGTCAATTTTTCCACTAACCTGTTATGCACTAAAAATAGAAGAAACAGAGCTTTCAAACCAAATCCACACACAACACAATGTGGTATTCATACAAAGCCATACAAACAAACTAAACTTAGAACATTGGAATGGAAACAACTTCAAATTATGATGCAGAGCATGGATTCAGGGTATAAAGAATCATTTTTTTGCCACCATAGTGAAAAGTTAGCACTTTCTTTCATCTTTGCATATTGGTTTGATGCTTCAAATGATGAATTTCTTATATTGAAAAGTGCATTACCTTATTGAGCTTCTCTCTATTTCAAGAATAGTTTAATATTCTCTACTTAACAGGGACAACCATGTGACAGTGGAAGCTCATTTGGCCCCTCCCTCCCCCCCCCTCACATCACTCTCAATTCGCCATACCCAATCATATAACATTAATCATTCATTCAGCCATTAATAACATATAACATTCATTCATTAACATATAACATTCATCAATTAACATATTCACATTCATTCATTATCATATAATATTCATTCTTTCAGTTTTTACATATTATCAAAAATATGGTTGTCATGATATGATTACAATCACTATTTTTTTGTTTCTTTTTTAAAGCTAAAAAAATATGAAGTGGAGTATCATTTTATAAATCATCTATCCCCCCTTTAGTTGTTCCTAAACTTCTGTTATAGACTCATGCTCAACATGTTGAACACCCTCTAAATCCTGATTTGTAGTTGAAACACAAAAGGTTACATTAATTAATACACCAATTGAAATTAAATATGTTTAAAAGAACATGAAAGTGGTCATTTTTTACCTGATCAGGCCACATCATGTTCCTGATCATGCTCAACACATTGATCATGCTCTACATGCTCTAAAGTTGAAACATGAAAGGTTACATTAATTAATACACCAATTGCAATTAAATATGTTAAAAGAACTTTAGAGTGGTCCTCTTTACCTGATGGGGTCACATCATGTTCCTGATCTTCTCTAGCCTGATCATGCTCAACATGTTGATCATGCTCTACATGCTCTAAAGTATCAGGATGCATGCCATGACCTTCATCTGCAGGTTGTGCTCCACCCTCACTAGGTTGCATTCCAATGTCATGTGTAGTATTATCATTGCTTGAATGTTTAAAACAAATAGGCATGTAATTACTTTATGGTGGAAATTAATATTGAATATATTGCACAAGTATTCAATTTTAAATAAAATTTATTGAGTTTATTTACCTGTGTGTCGGATGTATTGGAAGGTTGTGTTTTCCCAGTCAATACTCTTAGGCGTTCAGCCACTGCTCCATAGCCTTACTGGAAGGCAATCTTTAGGTCATATTTTGTGGGAACTCTGTTGAATTCAAAGCCCTAAATTTTTGCATAAGATCATGAATTTTGTTTCTATGGTGTGATAAAACCAAAATTATTTTCAATTTATTATTTGGATACTATATTTCATTTATTGATACTTACAATTCGTGTGGCTAATTTCATATAACCACCAGAGCCAAGTTTGTGTTGCCCATGTTTTTCTAGTCTTACCTTTTTTGCCTTCGATGTGTCGAGAAGCCTATGAAAAGTTTGAAATATGTGAGATTATGTAAAAAGAAAGAGTAATTAGTATATAATTACATTGTTGATATTATCACATACCTTCCTTGGCCCGGTGGTGTCTTTCCTTTTTTCTTTTCAGCCTTCTCCTTTCCATCTGACACCAGGTTCTTCCACTCCCTCTCTGGAATCATGGGGGGACACTCATACTTTTTGTTCTTCTCTAAATGTGACCTATATTGGTCCCTTACATACTTTAGATAGGTACCAACTTTCTTAAGGACCTTTGTTCAGTTGAATGTTTTATCACCGAACAACACAACTAAACAGTTAATGAGCTCATCTTTTAAATCTTACGCTCCAACATAAGGAAAAAACTGGACTAGGATACACAGAAAAAGCAAGAGCAGAAATCACCAATAAAACTGTGGAGTGTATTCTTCAAATAAGAGATAATTCTGAAACAGATTCAAATGAGTATGAGTGGGACAACTTATCAGAAATTTCCTATGAAGATATTCAGGTTGACATTATCAAAAAGTATACCCTCAATCACGAGGAGGGTCAAAGATCAAGTTTTAATCCTATTGTCTTTGAAACACAAAATTTCCCAAAAAATAGCCTATAAATGCTCCAAAGGTCATTTTCAAAAGTCATTTGTGCATTGACTTTTACAAACTTTGAGATAGAGACCCTTCAGAGCATTCAGAGCTAGGATGCCGATCCCATACCACACCCACCGACTCGAGCGTGTGCGCCGTCACCAGCGTCCAGCCGATTATGGTCCTCCGGTATGTACCTCAAACTTTTCTCGTAATTTGCGCCATTGATTTTTGATGTATTTGCACGTGATTTTTAGTTTTAGCGCGCACAGAACGCGGTGTAGTGCATCCGTGTGCTGTTGTAGTGCGTCATAGATTTAGCGCGTCTAGTCAATAGCGTAGTGCGTCATGTAGATTTTGCAGCGCGCCAGAAGTTTTAGCGCGCCGGGTTAGTTTGATAGCGCGTCCGTGAAATTTGGTAGCGCGCCAGGAATTTTAGCGCGCCGGGTTTGTTCCGTAGCGTGCAAGGGTAGTTTTGTAGCGCGCCAGACTTTTTTAGCACTTTAGGTTGATTTTGTAATGCTTTGGGTAAAATTGATTTAAACATTGTGCGTTTTGATTTTTGTAGATTTTGTTTTTTTTTTATTCCATCTATTTTAGTGTTGATCTTGACTAAAATATATGGGAAACGATCTCATGATGAGCGAGACCTATTTGATTGATAATAATTACCCTCATGATAGGCGAGGAATAATTATGCATTATGAATGATTGAACCCATGCTGATGGCTGCAAGGCACGGTAAGCCTCGACAAGTGCCCCGTAAGGCAAGCAAGGACCCCAATCAGGTGCATCAATCCGTCGCCGTCCATAATGTGCTACACCCAATGGCATACACTACACAATACCGTACTATCTGTAAACCTGACGAAATAGGAAATGCTCCAAAACCCTGGGGCTCTTCCCGATCAAATACATAAAATCGGATAAAAACCCCAACTCAATATCATCGTCGTCCCAGACATCACAGTCTAGGTACGGACGCCAGGTCACTGCCTCAATATCATCAACGATCCGTCTCCAATACTCAAGCTTCCCCATCATATGCTGGGTAGGCCTACCTCTATATCGAAATACATATGGCCTCGTCGCTGGTCTGGCCAACACTAGTACGGGATGCGTAACAACAATATGCTCCCATGCCCATACCTGGAGAAGGGTAGCCCCTGCAGATAAACTACTGCCGCCAAGATAAACAATCCAATGCAAATCATGGTACAACTGGGCAAGCATGCACATGCCCCAAGCATATCTAGTCCTATGAATGACTAGACCCTCTAGCACACGACCCCATCCAAGTGATAGACCCTTTGACCTCTTATCAGGACAAAGGAATCCACCAACAAAACCTGCCAAAACTGAAGGAAGAGGAGCATATGTCTCATATATGTCTATCCATGGGATCCACTCTCCTACAATGTGGGGATCCTGAAAGACCCTTTGCATGGCCTCTACCCCACCAACCTCCTCCGAGTCATGGACCACAATCTCTCCTACGAATGGTATGCGAAGGATACGCCATACATCCTCTGGCGTCACTGTCATCTCACCAGTGGGTAAATGAAAGGTGTTGTGGTCACTATGCCACCTCTCCGCCAAAGCCGTCAATAGACCCCTATTAAGTCTAATATGGGGCATGTCCAACAATGTAGCTAAACCGCAGGAAACAATATGCTGTCTCTCGTCAGGAGACAGTCGCGAAATCATATCAAACGGCCATGGGAACTGCTCCCGCACCTGGATCACATCCAACTGCTCCTGTACTCATGCAAAACAAAACATTTTTATCAGAATATCAAAAGATCATCAACAAATCAAAACATTGTGCTTTTTTCTATCAATCTATCAGATTATCAAGAAACCCTCATCTATCAATTGGGTTCAATCATTCAGAATGCATAATTATTCCTCGCCTATCATGAGGGTAATTGTTATCAATCAAATAGGTCTCGCTCATCATGAGATCGTTTCCCATATATTTTAGTCAAGATCAACACTAAAATAGATGGAATAAAAAAAAAACAAAATCTACAAAAATCAAAACGCACAATGTTTAAATCAATTTTACCCAAAGCGCTACAAAATCAACCTAAAGCACTAAAAAAGTCTGGCGCGCTACAAAACTACCCTTGCGCGCTACGGAACAAACCCGACACGCTAAAATTCCTGGCGCGCTACCAAATTTCACAGACGCGCTATCAAACTAACCCGGCGCGCTAAAACTTCTGGCGCACTGCAAAATCTACATGACGCGCTACGCTATTGACCGGACGCGCTAAATCTATGACGCGCTACAACAGCGCACAGATGCGCTACACCGCTTTCCGTGCGCGCTAAAACTAAAAATCACGTGCAAATACATCAAAAATCAATGGCACAAATTACGAGAAAAGTTTGAGGTACATACCGGAGGACCATAATCGGCTGGACGCTGGTGACGGCGCACACGCTCGAGTCGGTGGGTGTGGTATGGGATCGGCATCCTAGCTCTGAATGCTCTGAAGGGTCTCTATCTCAAAGTTTGTAAAAGTCAATGCATAAATGACTTTTGAAAATGACCTTTGGAGCATTTATAGGCTATTTTTGGGGAAATTTTGTGTGATTTATTTATTTCTCATTCTGAGGAATTAATTCTTCTCAATTACTGGGGCATTTACAATCTTGTTGGGAGATAAATTGTTTCTTCATCAATTCATCATCAAACTATCATAAAAATTCAAAATTTTTGAAAATTCATAAAAAAAAAAAAAAATAAATCTGAAATTCACCAATTTATTTCCCGAGGGGGCATATATCACTATCTTTTCAAAATTTATCATCTGGGGCAGGTCTGGGGCATGTTTAATCGTCAATACTGGCGGCCGAAGCAAAAACACTATGTAAACACATCACTTCAAAGAGGGGCAAAATATAGACACCTAAAAATGGTCTGGAGAATCCAATTAACCGAATACGCCTTATTTGATTAATTAATCTTAAAATTCCTCTACTTAATAAATAAATAAGAATATTTATTTATATTAAGTTCATTTATCAAATTCTCCTATTTTTCTTTCCTAATTAAATAAACAAAATTAAAAACTTTGTTTTATTTAATTATTATCACATTAATTCTCTCTTAATTAAATAAACAAAATTAAAAACTTTGTTTTATTTAATTATTATCATTATCTCTTTTTATCTTAAAATTAAATACACAATTTAAATAATTCGTGTTATTTAATTTCACATTTCCTCTTAATTAAATAAAGATTGTCAAAAATCTTTTATTTAATTATCACTCTCCTTTAATTTAATAAAACCAAACCCTATAGTTTGATTTATTAAATTATTTATTCCTCATTTTTGCTAAATTTAAATAAATTTAAATTATTTAAATTTATTGCATAAAGTTTGCACTATTCCCTCACTAATAAATATTTATTTCCCCACCAATGAAATTAATGGCACTGCCATTCACAGGAAAGTTTCAGGGAAAATTTGCAGGAAGTTCTCTCAACAACCTTCCACCCACCTTCCCTCTTATCTTGCCTGGTGTTTTCATGGGGAGAAACCATTCTCCATGATCAGCTTCTTCTTCTCATCCCATGCCTTTGGATTCTCCAGAGGAAATCACAGCCCCTCATCCCGGTTTCCTGTGCAATTGTGCTGCCGTGAAAGCTATAAATATAGCTCTTGGGCTACAAGAAAAGGATCCCAACAAATGCAATCTTACTCTGCAGGTTTCTAGAGCACTCAAGCATCCAAACCATCCAGCATTGAAGCAACCATCCGGCATCCACCAAGCATCATCCTTTTGCAGTCATGACTGCCATTAGCATAGAATTGCATACTTAAATCATATTAGAATCATCTTAGTTTAATTTCTCATTCTCTAAGTGTCACTAAATAGTTTAATTAGCTTAAGAATCTGAGAGCTAAATAAATTAGTTCAGTCTTTAGAGTTAGAGAGCAATAGGATAAATTTTTGTAGATTTTGTAGTTTAATTTAGTTTAAATTTCTTAATCTTAGATGCAATATCTTATTTAGAAGCGTAGAGGCATTGTTTACTTAGTTTTCCCCTTTTACACGCTTACAAGAACATTCAACCAAAAGTAATATGCAGAAATAGAAAGCAAGAAACCATAACACCATAACACAAGGATTTTTATGTGGAAACCCTATTAGGGGAAAAACTACGGTGGATGGCCAATTCACAATAAGTTCTGAGTATACCCAAAAGAAAGATTATAAAATGGGAATGCACTTGCATTCAAGCACACTGCCTAGAGCTCATTGCTCAAAATAGGAAGGCTCACTACCTTACAAAGATTTGGATTAGATCCAAGAAAATGAATTGAAAGATAAGCATCCAAAAATTATTGATTACAAGTCCTGTTAACCTCTGATGTTGATCTTCTGACCTTCTGAATGATACTTACTCAGGTTCGCACCACAAAATCTTTATGCACAAGTGAAACTACGCACAATATCACTCTAACACTCTTCTGATATTCATTACATGCATTAATAAACCTTCTTCATTTATCAAAGTGGTATGATCGATCATCTATATATATCTATGACTAAGGATTTAATTGCTACAAATTGGCTCAATAAAACTTAGAGATATTTGCAACTTGTGAGCACAAATCATAAATAAAATTCAATGCACATCCACAACGGTCAACTACGACTTGGATTGGACCCAAAACATAATGACCAAATACTAATATAATCGAATAAATATTCCTTGATCATCCACAATATATTTTACCAACTGAGTCAACCTAAAATATTGATAAATAGAGAATTGCCAACCAGATCTCCAAACTCACACAAGACTTAATACGAGGCACTGAGATTCTTGAACAACACATTAGATGTATTGATTAACCTCCCGTGAGATTCATAATGCAAAATAACAATTTTAAATTTGTACGTGAACTGATGATCACCAAACATCTAGATGTTGTGTTCTTTTGTCTGACTGACTTCAATCTAATTGCCGATGGGAGTAAATGATGTCATGCAGGTCTGACACCGACTAGAGTTGTATTCTGAATTGTATCTTTAGATAGTTGATATGTTGAGACAAGGATGGATAGGGTTTTGACAGGGATTTGTAAAGTTTTGATTGGAAAGATGTTAATAGGGTAGGAACACTAGGTTTGTTTTCCTTCTACAATTGAACAGGGTATTGAATTTATCAGATCTTGTTGAAATGATTTGTATAGAAATAAGCTATTGAGGCTTGTTGCATTTTTTAGTGAGACACACAATTTGTAAATAGTAATGTTTTGGCTAGCATAGCCCAATAAATCATTTATTGAGAGTGATTTTTTCACTCATAAATTTTGTTTTTCCTTTATATCTTGATGATTTGTTATTTTTTATATGACTCAGTACTCCTAATTCACATGTGATATTGTAAATTGTACATCTTCTTGTTTTTCATGAAATACAACATCTTTGTGTGATCAAGAGGGTTTTGTTTATGAGATTGATTTTATTTTGACCACTGGTTAACCTCTCACCCCTCTTAGTGTTCCTATACTCCAACAAGTGGTAGTAGAGTAGCAAGGTTCCCTACATAATTTTAATCAATTTGGATTGATCTTGGTGGTGGAGTACAATGGAAAAAAGAAAAAGAAATAAAGGAAAAAGAAATACTCAACAAAGTACTAAACAACAAGCACTACTTGAACCAAATACAAATAATGATGGAGAAGCAATTATAAATAATGACTCACAAATTGAATTGTATCCTATACCTAGAGCACCTCAGTTTGAAGGCACCAATTTTATTCTTTAGAAAATTAGGATGGAGACTTATCTATCTTCCTTAGGATTTGATGTGTGGATAATAGTAGAGAAAGGTTATCAAGTATCTTCAATATATCCTTCTACTATTGATGAGAAGAAGGCTTTTGAATTCAATGCTAGGGCCATGGATTCTATTTTTTGTATTTTTCCAAATGAAATCATTGCAAAAGTTATGTATTGTAAGGATGCAAAAGAGATTTGGGACAAGCTAGTTGATATGTATCAAAGTGATGTGTTGTTGCAAGAAACATTCTTATCAATTGACACAAGATATGATGATGTATCTAAAAGAATAGATGATTTGGTTAATGAAGAGGAAGACCATACTATGAGTAAATGAGAACATGAGGTTGATGAAGATGAATGTGGATTTTATCTTGAAGGTGAACTCACTTGTGATCTTAATGATATTAAGAAACTTAGAAAGGAGAATTAAAAATTAAAGTTGCAGCTTCAAGAAGAAGAGGAGTCTAGAGCCAAGACACTTTCAGCCCTTCAGGAAGTAGAAAAATAGATCATAGATTTGAAGATTCAAGTCGCAGAAGGTAAGAAAATAGAAGAAGTCAATAACCAACTTAAGGAAAAAGAGGTTGATTGTGAAAAGTATGAATCAAAGATAGTTTCTTTGAAAAATGAATTAGGAAAAGATTCTTCCAAGTTACACAAGATACTTCAATTTGGAAAGATCACTGGATGTTTATTTGAGATGTTGAGAAAGAAAAAGCATCATAAGGATACTACTGGATTAGGTTTTGAAGAAGGTTAGAATTCTAAAGTTATAGAAACACATGGAAGAAAATAGATCTAAACTATTATTCTGCTACTCCTAAGGCTAAAGACAAGAAGAAGACAACAAAAAATACTCATGCACAAGACAAAAACAACCAGTTGAGAATATCTTTCCATTCAATACAACATGAAAAGTCCAGGTTTGACAATTCTTTTCATGGTTATTGTTATTCATGCTATGAATTTGGTCATAGAGCAAAAGAATGTTGGGTGCATGAAAAGAAAGTTAGATGTACTAAAAGCTCTTATGAATGGTTAAATGGTAGAAGCAAAGTCAAATGCTATAGATGTCATAATTTTTTACATATTGCAAAATATTGTAAGAGTGATTTAAAGAAATTAGGCACTATAAAGGTGTGGAGGAGAAAAAAAGAGAAAAAGAAAGAAGAACCTAGTCTTGTGCATGTTGCACAAGAGGAACTCATAATTTCCTAAAGAATAGCATGAGGTTAGGGGGATATGTTTAAAGTTTTTTTTATTCAAGCCCCTATACAACAAATAAGAGGTTGTGTTTCTGCAGTGGTACATTTTAATTCTATGGTACAATTGAGTTATGTTTCATATGTCCTTTACCATGGCATGTGTAGTCATTCTTGTTACTAAGGTAGTTTCAAGGTGTAAGGTATTTGTGTACAAGGTGAAAGATGTCTGTGTGGTTACAAAAGGGACAATGAATTTTCATGCTTTGAGATGTCTAAAAGTGTGATATGTATGTAGTGACTATGATTGTACTATCACAAATAGTTCTATGACTGATGAAAAGGATAAATAAGATACCATGATTAGTTAGTTTTGATTTACTATTCTTGGTGATTGTATTTGATCTTAAAGAGTTGAAGCATAGGGTTGTCTCATTGTGTTTAAGGTGGTATTATTTAGTCCTATAGTTAATATCAAAGAGATTGTAAAATATCCTTGAGATCTAGGAGAGATGAACTTTATGGGAATCATATGAGACAAGAGCTTCAAAGGAGATTATTCTTGATAGTGGTCTTGTACTATACTCTTTTGATGCCTTATAATGATTTGATAATGTTCTATCATCAATTTCATGTAGTGTTATCATCATGACTGTAATTTGCAAGGATATTGGCTTCTATGACTGTTCTCTCAATCACTATTTGCAAAAGTTTTGAGTTTTGGATTTGCATATTTTTAATCAAGGACACTCTCATATGTTGTGTGACATTTTTCAAGAATGTGGTTGCTTTCTTCTTTGTTAGTTGTGATTACTGGTCACTTGGTTTGTGATAGTGGTATGCAATGTTCTTGCTATTCTTGTATACCACAGTGATTAGGGGAGTAACTTGTAGATAATATGGAAAAGTGTCAAAGGAGGCAATTTGATCAAATCTTTATCCAGGGAAAACTATCATGAATGGACTATGTTTGCAAAGTGATGGAGTGTTGCATCTTGATAGTGATATGGAGCTTTAAAGATTATGGATTTTTTTAGCTTTGCTAAAAATATATACACAGTATGGTGATGCTAAATCAATCTTGTGTTTTGATGGTGTTGTGGTAGTAACTTGCTAGTGTAAGGTATATCAAGTGAATGTAGTGTCTTCATCTCTACTTTCTTAGTTAAGAGATTTGGTGACATGGCATAAATATCTTTCACTATGTTAACAGTGTTTTTGAAGTGTGATACAATGATACATTATGGTTTACTTGGTACAATAATGATCTTTATGAGATGATAATGTTTTCTTGCTGTAGTAGTAGCTTGAAAAAGTTGATATTATGATTTTGTTGTAGTGCAATGTGCCTTATGATAATATGACAAGACTCACAGGGTGAATCTTGGTATGTATAGTGGTATTATTGTTTGGGGCTTGGTGCTTGCACAATAAATGCTTCATGACAACCTATTTTCTTTGTTCAAGATGCAATGTTGGTGTCTAATAGATCCTTGATAATGAAATGATTCTCTTTCTTGTGAAAATTCTCTTTATCCTTTCCCAAGTTCATCATTTATGCTCAGTAGTTTGTTTGCATGGTCATTTCTTGCATCTTGAGCTTGTTGGTCTTTGATTTTGAGACAGTCTTACAATGAATACTCAAAGAACAATGGAATCTTTAGTTCATCTATCTCTAATAGTAATTGCTTGGATAGTGATAGTACAAGTATAGACGAGACTACTAGTCTAGTGCTTTGTTATGCTTTCAATGGATTTTTGTTTGTGTCAATGAACATGGTTGTCTTGATCATGGTGACATAAATGAATGTACAAGTGTCCCTATTTTTGGTGATGGAAAGTTTGTAGGAGCTTTGATATTGCTAAAAGACAAGTGTAGATGGTATCCAATGTTCTCTTTGTACTTTTTGACATATATTGATCTTAGTGTCATTCGCTTGTTCACAATGCTTTAACAATTTGTGTGGTGCAAAAATCAAGGAATTTTCTAGGGTAATTGTGTTCTTTCAAAGTTTCAATTAAAAGGAATAGAGGTTGTACAAGTATAGGAGTGTTGAAAGATACCCTAAGGTATATAAAATATGATAATATGCACAAAACTATGAGGCGTATGTGATTTCCCCAAGGATAAGGCAGTCTTATCTATGAAAAGTATATTTTTGCATGAATCATAATGGAAGTTTGAGGTTGAGGATAGAAATAGGTGGAAGTAATAGGTGTTAGCTATGTCATTAGTAAAAGGGTTTAAGTGATAGCTCATTGTTGGTTGTGCAACATAAAATGCAATTATTTTCTCATAATCAAGGTATCAAATAAGGGCAAAGTCTCCATGAAAAATTGGATAGTTTCTAGTTCTTTTCATTAAATTATTTTACATGTTGCTCAATTTGTATAATGCTTAGTGTATTTTGCTACAAATTTCATGCTAATGAATCAGTGATATAGATCTTGGACATTGGTTTCCATGTTTTTTCTCACAGTCTTAGTTTGATCTATCATAGAAGATACCCATGACAATGTGAATGTTGTTTGGAAGTGAATAGAGCCATGATAAAGTGAAGTGGCATATTAGCTGCACAATGATCTTGCAAAGAATGATGGGATATTGGATATATGGCATGTGAAGTTTCAAATTTCAAATAGAAATAAAGACATACCTTGAAGGGAGATGAAGCAAGGTGCTAAATGAACAACAATTTCTGCAACATAGTATCTCAGTCAATAGTTTGACAGTGGATAAGGTGACAATGGAAGGTATGATGTTTTGATAGTGGGAGTGCAGGTGATCAAGTGTTTTTCCTCATATTGAGACATGCTAATAGGGGTCTCTTGTCACATTGATTGTAATATTATTGCTAGAACACAGTGATAATGATTTGATGCTTTATTTCTTGATGTGATGTTTACATATTTCTCAAGACACTCTATCAAGAATGACAAGACAATATCTTGTTGAATAGAGAAGAATGTGTTATAGATCTCTAGGTTGTATTAGTTCATGGTAACGGTTGATTAAGAGTATATGATGTTTTACAACTATTACAGGGTGTTCCTTTGTACATAAGGCTTGATATGTTCTTGATAGTATATAATCAAGATGTCTAATGTTGTCTTTATATGGAGCTCATTTGTAGGGGGGGTAAATGATTTTCACTTAGAATCCCTTTGTCATTGTTGAAAAAGGGGGAGTACATTATTCAATCAGTCCACTTCACAGGGGGAGAAATAAGGTGTGAATTTTTTTTAAGTTGACATCAATGCCAAAAGGGGATTTTTTTTGGTAGTGACAGTTTTTTTCATTTATGTCAAAGATGTGATAGTGTTTCAAGGTACAAACTCTTTGGTGTGTAATATCAATAGTACCTTGTTGATGCAAAAGTATCACAAAGGTGCAAAAATCATTCAATGAGTTTCTTTAGTATGGTGTTGACATATCATGGTACTAATGCTAAATTAATGGCACTTTATGTTGCTACAAGGTACTTACTTCAAGGTACTACATGCTTATTTCAAGGTCCCGATGCTCCATGGCTGATGAAGATTGGAGATTGATTTTTCCTTGCAAATCATTGATGTTTAGGTGTTGTAGTAGTGCCATGGTTTCATGTGTTTAATGTTGTTGATGTCTTCACATGTTGATAATGTAAAAACAGTAAAGGTGCTTGCTCACATGATTTATTTGACACGATTGATTTGTCATTGGTAATGAAAAAGATACTTAATTGAGTTTTTCATTCAATTCATGGTGATTAAGATGTCAAAACATGGTGAAATTACTTGTTACAAAAGCAATAGTAGTAACCAAGTTTTTCAAAGGTAGTGTTGATGTAACATGAAATGCAAAATCTTCATTCTTTGTCATTGATCTCCAAGGTATGGTGAGGTATTTGTGCATTCATCATATTGTTGTCCAAAATGAAAAAATAGTAGGTTGATGGTGTTCAATGGAAGGCATTGTCACAAATTCATTGTTGATCGAGTTAGTGATGAAGTCTTCACTTCATGCTTCTTACTTCAAATTCTCAAGCATATTCTAAATTCCTAAAGATCTAGGGTTTAGGGTTTTTGGTGAATTTCAATGCAAGTATTTCTTTATGTTATATTTTGAAGATGACTTACAATCATAAGTTAGAAGTCACTTAAGTGACTAAACAAGGGTTTTAAATTCATTTTCCACCAACCCCTACACCTAGGGTCTATCAGTTCTGCAAGTTAAAATTTCTTAGCATGGCGCTTAAAAGAAAATCAATGGTCTTCATTCAATTTCATTTTGGCAGGTATTAAAGGATCACTGGCATTTATTTAAATCTGACAATGGTTCCTTTCTTAGTTTTCACTTTGACAAGAATTTGAAGGGTTATCAACTTGTGTCAAGTTGACATATGGTTTTGTAGTTGTCTGGGATAGTGTAGATTGGATATCTTAGCTAATTCTTTAAAGAGTTTTTGAATAGAGGATTGGGCACTATGTGAATATGTTTAAATCTCTAACATCATGAGTTTGAAAAAACTAGTTACAAAGGAGAAAATATGAGCTATAGTTCATGAACTGTATATGATCTCTTTTAGCAATGTGTATGGTCATAGATTAACTCAAAATAAGGAAAACATGGTGAATTCATATGTCAATTTCCTATTTGGGACAGTATGGTAGGTTTGTGTGATATTTCACTGATTGTGTAAAATAAGGTATGCAAAAAGGTGTTTTGTATGAGAGTATGTTTGAAGAAGGTAGTTGTAGTTTTTTTGTGTATTGATCATTCAGAGAACTATGAAATTTCTATGAAGGCATATTGAATATGTGTGTAGGAAATACAATGGAACAAATAATTTGACTAACGACATATATGGTGCATTTATATGATTGTATTCTCTACAAAATTTTGGGAAACATGATTATAACATTGGTGTCTGGAAGGTGATTGAATTTTCTACATTGTGTGATTGAAGTCACTACTAGTTGTTTGCAAAGAGATTGAAAGTATCAAAGTTGACTGAGGTTCTCTTCATTTTGGTGTGTGATGTGCTTTGATTTGGAGCTGATATGAGCTTTGTATTTAGACAAAGTATGGTGATTGCAAATAGAATGTATGGATTATACTGAATTGTATCTTCAAATATTTGATATGTTGAGACAAGGATGGATAGGGTTTTGATAGGGAGTTGTAAAGTTATTATTGGAAAGATGTTCACAGGGCAGGAACAATAGGTTTTTTTTTCCTTCTACAATTGAACAAGGTATTGAATTTATTAGAGCTTGTTGAAATGATTTGTATGGAATCAAAGTAACCCTCTAATTTTACTTGTTCCTTCTGAAGTGTGGAAAGGTTTCCAGAAAGGCAGATTAATTAGCAAGTGAGGCATGCTATTAAGCTAGTGAGTCTTGTTGTGTTGTCAGTGAGACACACAATTTGTAAATAGTAAGGTTTTGGCTAGTGTAGCCTAATAAAGCATTTATTGAGAGTGATTTTTTCACCCTTTTTAGGGTTTTTCCACTCATAAATTTGGTGTCCCATTTTTACCTTGATGATGTGTTGTTTTGTATATGACTCAATACTCCTAATTCACATGTCATATTATAAATTGCACATCTTTTTGTTTTTCATGAAATACAACATCTTTGTGTGATCAAGAGAGTTTTATTTATGAGATTGATTTTATTTTGACCACTAATTCACCCCCCTCTTAGTAGTCTTGTAATCCAAAACATATCCCCTCCTCCATAAACACAAGCCAACTAAATATCAACTTACCCCCTTATTAAATACAACTTCACCCCCATCACAAGCACAATTTCACCCCCTTCCATAAACACTATCTCATCTAACACCAGCCTACCCCCTTCTTCAAATACCACTTCGCCTCTTATTATAAAAAAAACACCCCTCTCTCTACAAATGTAACACAACCCCTTAATAATATACCCCCACTTTCATCACATCTAAGGGTCACTATTCCCCTTAACACCAACATCACATACACCCCCTCCAACCCAACTATACCAACACAACCCCTCCCCACTTCATCCATTCATGCTAATTACATCACTCAACATAATGCCTCCCAACTTTAGGGTTAATTCCAGATATCCCCCAATAAATGTCCAATCTTCCTAAATATTATTAACAATCACACCTCACCCTCCAGCTACATCCACCTCCTCGCATCAATGTCACTAACACCCAACAAAATAATCCTCCACCTCCACCTCCCCAAAATCCTCCACATATCAATAACTAAATACAAACACCTAATCATCAACAAAATAATCAATACATCAAAAATCCCCCATCAACACCTCCATATCAATACATGTACAATCATCTACTCCAAAATCCTCCACAAAATCATTACCTAGCCCAAGAGTTGTAGAAGATGAAAGACATGATTCAAGAAATCCAAATTGGTCAAACTAAGAAGACATTTACATATGAATATATATGTCCTTATCCATTATTAGTAATTCCCTTCCCTAAGGACTATGAGATACCAAAATTTGAAAAATACAAAGGGAAGGGTAACCCCATCGAACACCTAAAAAAATTTAGAGTCACATGCCAAGAAGTGGCTTATAATGATATATATTTCATGAGGTTATTCCCTAAAATCCTTAGTGTCCAAACCTTGGAGTGGTTTACAAACTTACCCCATGGATTCATAACGTCCTTTGTAGACCTAGATAAACATTTTGTAACCCATTTGAGCAAGAAATAACTTTGGATAAGTTATGCACAACAAAGCAAAGAAATGGGGAAAGTTTTGCCTCATTCCTTAAAATATAGAGACACCTTGCAAGTAGATCCCCCATACAGGTACCTGAAAAACAAATGGTTAACATTTTCATTGAAAATTTGCACCCTAAAATAGCTCTACACTTACAATTACAATTTGTTACAACATTCGATGAAGTCATTGAAAAAAGTTTAACCATTCAAAAGGATTTAATTGCAAAAGGGGTAGTAAAAATTATAAATACCAAAAAGATAATAATCAAACCTCCAATGAAAAACCAAAATATTGGTCTAAAAATAAAAATGTTGTAAATGATGATGTAACCAACAACAAACATGTCCAAAATATACAAAACACAACATCACATAACAATCAACAACAAGGTACCTCCAAGACTATAACTATTCCCCAAGGAAAAGGAAAACAAAATAAACAATCCAAATGTAAATACACTCCTTTAGGGGAACCTCTTGATGTCATATTTCATAAATTGGCACAAGAAAACCTAATTAAATTCCCTATCACTACACCTCTTGATGAAAGAAAAACCAAAATTGAATGATATAGGGAAGATGAATATTGTGAATACCACCACATCAAAGGACATAACACCATCATATGTAAGAGATTGGAGAATTACATACAGGACCTTAATGACAAGGGAGAAATTAAAATTCAAAAAAAAAACTCCCCAAATGAGAAACTAGGAATCTATACATAGCCCTTGCCACAAAATAATTATGGGAAAGCCTCATATAAAAATATTTCATACATATACACCAATAATTCCAATCCATCCGCACATGACACAATCATTGACTAAATTGAACAATGCAACACCATAACCATCAAAGCACTCGATTGTGCCATCACAACCTTCCAAAGCTGAGTGACAATACAAGGAGAATCATATTCATCATCCACTCCATCAAACACTGATAAATATACCATCATTGAACACCTTGGAAAAACACCATCACAAATTTCCATCTTAGAACTCCTTTTCCCTTCACTAATGCATAAAGAAGCTCTTGAGAAATCTCTTCAAGAATCTAGAGTACCAAGCGATATAAATTTTAATCAATTCCAAGCTATAATTGGACACCTTTCATCCACACACCAATTATCATTCACTAATAAGGATCTCCATTCTAAAACACCTCACAATAAACCACTACACATTGAAGCCATCATCCACAAACATAACATTAAAAGAGTCCTACTGGATGGTGGATCTGGCTTAAATCTATGTATATTGAAATTAATAAAACAATTGGGCTATTCAAATGA
>VDFB02056351.1:16235267-16442397 GCA_007258455.2 Sequoia sempervirens
TGTTAAGTCCAGTGACATTGTCCTGTTCTATGGAATACACTAAAGTATTCAGGTGATTGTTGTTTGGGTTCAGAACAGATTGCACCAAAAGTTGTGGGTTGTTACCTTGTTCATTTTGTTCAGTATTTTGGGGAGGTGGTAAAAAATTATGCTATTGAGTAGGCATCCTTTTGGGACTAGTATAAAACTGATACTGAGGTTGATTCCATTGAGGACTAGGATTATGAGGAGACCACTATTGTTGAGGCTAGTTAGGCCATTAAGGATTGCCCCAAGATTGATTTTCCCATTCAAGTGGCCTCCAAGGATAAGTTCCCCAATTAAGTGGTAATGGAGGTGGTACTTGAGGCCATGGTGCTGCCCATTGACTATTATTCCTGTTAGGTTGAGGTCTCTAGTTAGCGTTTGAATTCTAGCCATAGGAAAAATTCCCTCCAGTTCGTTGATTTACAACATTGATCTCTTTCTCAATTAGAGGTGTTCTTTTCTTAGAAATATTGTGTTGGCAAGAGACATTGCAATTATGCTTTGGTGTTGTCATTAATGGCAACCCTCGTCAGTAATTGGATCCGTATGACATCATTTTCTTATATTGGTGGTCAAATTGAGGACAATCAGGAAGAATAGACCATTTGATGGTTTGGTGCTTAATGATTCACGTGTAGATTTATAGTTGCAATCTTGGGTTGTGGATCTCACAAAAAGTGCATCAGTGTATTTCTTGTGTTATCCAAAAATATCAGTGCCTTGTACCAAGTCATGTGTAAGTTTGGAAATCCGGTTGATACTTTTCTATTTATCAGTATTTTGGGGCCAACTCAGTTGATAAAATGTGGTGCGGATATTCAAGGAATGTTTATTCAAATATTTTTGTGTTTGATCATTTTTTTTTGAGTCCAAGCTAAGTCATGGACAACCATTGTGGATGTGAATTGGATAATTTTTAAGTTTTGAGTTGATAGTTGCTAATATTTTTAAGTTTTATTAAAGCTAACTTGTTGCGATTAAATTGTTAGGCACAAATATATGTGTATGATCTATTATATCATTTTTGTGTGTCTATCGATGTGCATTGCAAATATCAGAAGAGTGTTAGAGAAATTTTATGCAGAATTTCACTTGCGCATAAATATTGTGTGATGTGAGTTGGAGCAGAGCAGAGTAGAAGTGCAGTATTAGTCAAAAGGACAGAATATCATCAAATGAGAATAACTAGAACTATAATCAAGCATTTGTAGATGCTATTCTTCTAGTTCATTCTCTTGGATCTAATCCAAATCTTTGTAAGGTAGTGTGCCTTCCTATTTTGAGTAGTGAGCTCTAGGTAGTGTGCCTAAATGCAAGTGCATTCCCATTTTATAAACTTCTTTTTGAGTATACTCAAATTATATTTTGAATTGGCCATCCACCGTGGTGTTTCCCCTAATAGGGTTTCCACGTAAAAATACTTTTGTTATGGTGTTATGGTTATTTAATTTCTATTTGTATATATTTCTCTTGGTTGAATGTTTCAAGTGGGTTAATGATCAACATAATAAAGTTAGATTTTGTAGAACACGGATTCACCCCCCCTCTCAGTGTTTCTTGTTTCTGACAATTGGTATCAGAGCTAGCTTCTCAAAAGATTTCTAATAGCTTGGGGAGATCTTGGAAAGTGTCTACAATGGATACAAGCAGTCTTCAACATCAACTTATGGTGGCCCTGGATGATCTTGACCAGTCAAAGTTTGAAAATCAAGGACTACAGGAAAGTATTGAGAATGTAGAAAAATTCATCCAATCACTGAAAGACAAAATCAATGAATGAAAGGAGAAAAAGAAAGGAATTATGTGATCAACTCAAGTAGAAGAAAAAAATCATGGAAGATGAACAAATCAATCATGCCTTGAAGGAGAACACAAAAGAGTGTGAAAATTTTTCTAGAGAAAATATTGCCGTCAAGCATGAGATGGAATCCATCATGATGAAAATGACCAAGGAAATTGAAGATAGAAAGAACAATGAAGAAAATATTGCTCAATCCTTGAAAGAAAAATTTGAATAATGTATCCGATTGGACAATGACTTGGAACAATCTAAAAACAATGAGGAAATTCTTGGAAAATAGCTTGATGATCTTAGAGACAAAATTACTACTACAAATAAGTACAAGGAGAAATTCAAAGCCAATTCAGCCAAACTTGATGAATTGATTAAAGGTCAAAGGACTGATGGTGATAGGCGAGGTCTTGTATATGAAGAAGGAGAAAGTTTTGGATCTCGACAAAATAAATTTAGACAAGGGAGATCTAAGCAAGGAAATCAGGTGAATGGAGCTGGAAGGAGTCTGGTAAGAAAACCAAATGCTCAAAGATTCAATGGCTACTATTTTGCTTACAACAAATTTGGTCATATGGCTTCTCAGTGTAGGAGCAAGATGAACACAAGTGGACCATCATTCTTAGGTCAGTGCTTTAATTTCTATAAGTATGGTCATAAGTCCAATGAATGCAAAAATGTGATGAACAAATTCCATCGATATATTAGATGCTATGCATGCAATAGAATTGGGAATATTGCTAACCAATGCAGATCAAGGAAAAAATAGTGGAACAATTGGTCTGAATAGAGAAATGTTGTGTGTTACAAATGCAACAAATTTGGGCATATCGCTAGATTCTATTGGAAAAGAAGAGGTTCGGTAAGACAAAATACACAACAAGATGTCAATGGAAGAGGGAAAGTTACTACAAATGTGATTAGGAGGAAAATGCAGAAGAAATGGGTAAAAAATAATTCCTCTGTTGAAGGAAATACGCTGGCACCAAAATCTACTTCTGGTAATTCCTCTGGGAATTAGTTTTAGGCCTTTGGCCAAGGGGGAGCTGTCAGAAGAAAAATATTTTAACTCCCTAAAGGAAATTGATACTAGAATGTGGACCAGTCTAGTAGGTGGATCAATGCTTTTCAGATGTTGTTTAACCCAATTAGAGGCAGTATTATAGAGTTTTGGAAATCCACAAAAGAATTATCTATCTCAATGCATGAAAATAGAGTAACTAGATGAATTAGGGTAAAGGCATTTATTGTGACAAGAAGGGTTAGGTGTGCAGATGATAAAAGAACATTTCTATCCTTCATTTGTCACTTTTCATTTTGGAAAAAAGTAGTTTGAAGAGCCCTGGGGTGAACTTTTCTGATTTCTGGAGAGAGTTAAAGTGTGAAGAAGATTCTATGATTAAACTCCAATCCCAGAAAAAAGGTATTTATCAAAATGCCTATGAATTTGTGATTTTGCAATCATGGCCACTCCATTGGTAGTAGATGTTAGGGACAAACCCTGTCCTAAATTCAAATAGCATCCTTATAAGTCTATTGAGACTGAGCCCTTAGGAGTGTTTTCATCTGTACCGTATAGAGTATTACACACAAAAGATATTAGGGCTTATATTCATGCCAATATTGAAGAATTAGGAAGCTCTTAAATAATGAATTTGCATTCTGATCATATAATTGGAGAGGATTTTATTGTAAAGCTAGAATTTCAAACCCTAGAAGAGAAGTTCACACAATTTGCAAAATTTCCCATATTTGAGGAAAATGAATGAGTTAGATACATTTTGAGCCATGTTCATGTCGAGTTCATATGGCTAAATATACCCTTCAAGATCACAAAAGAGGCTATATGTGCAATCACAGGTCTAAATTCCATTGGTAGACATCTAGTCTTGAAATATGTGAAGAATGAGAAGGTTACTGAGGCAACAAGTGCGCAATGGGATTGAAGGACTATAACAATAGAAGATATTGCTGAAGTGGATGTAAAATTTGCATCAATGTTCATTTGCTACAAGATATACCATTCTAGCCAGGATAATTTTGTATCTGGTACAACCATCTATGTAGCTTATGAGATGGTGAAACAAAATACAAATATGATTTGTGTGAGTTGCTCAGAAGTCAGTTGATGGAAAATTTGAGAAAAATCAAGAAAGATAAGAAGAATACTTTGAAATATAGTAATTTGTTATTGTGTTTGTTCTTCTATTTCATGGATGAGGTTCTGGGTGTTGGAAAATTACATTGGTAAAATGATGAGCCTATAGTTGTTCAGATAAGGAACATGTTGTTTGAAAATGGTGATCATCAGGTCATAAATACTACCCTCTGGGGGTACTTCAAAAATTTGAAGAATATGATGGATGCCAGGGAAAGAATTCTCACTTCAATTATGGAATAGTACAAAGATACTATCTATTTCATGGTGGATATTAACTAATGTTACATGGAAGCTACTAATCCTAGATCAATATGGATAATGCTTATGGGATACGAAGTAGAGGAGAACATTATGAAAATTTATGCAAAACACTTGTTGAATTCACCTTTGGATCAGGGAGAAGAGAGGTTTGGAAATTATATAGAGAAAAGTATGTAGGTTCATGTGGAACTGAATAAACTAGTGATAGTTAGGAAAGTAAGAAAAGAGGTAGAAGTTTTTATAGAAAATATGGGCATACCTATAGAAAAATTGAAAGAAGTGAGGAGGAGAGAAGAGGTAGAAGTAGCAAAAGAGAAAGGAAAAATAGAGTTTGCTAGTCCGGGAGCATCTTCTGCTCACACTAGATCTACAAGGAGTTCCCCTGCAACCAAGCCAGCTCAAGACAAGCCTTCTGGTAAAAGGAAGAAGAATAAAAGCATAAGAACATATGAACTTGTTTCAGAAGATGAAGAAACACAATCAAAAGTTTTGAGAGAAATGAAAGCTACCGAAACTCAAGCTGTCGAGTTAAACAAGAGAAAATCTCCTGACAAAGAAGAAAAAACAAAGAAGGAAAAGGTTGATAAACTTGGTATGCCAGTTGAAGAAGTTGAGAATGCAGTTATCAAGGATGGTAGGATTAAGCCCCTCTATGAATTGTATGAAAATTTTGATAAATCAGGTGAAAGAATTCTTGAACAAGCTGCAATAAAACATATGAAAATTTTCAATAAATTTCTTGTTGAGATTATGTCTGGCTTACCAAAGAGTTGGTATGATATTTTGGAGTCAAGAAGATTAAGTGCTAAAACAAAAAAAGAGAATCTGAGGAAGAGAATTCTTGCAGATTTATGTTTAGAAATGTCAATTGAGGAAATGAATTCACTCCTTGAAAAGGCTAAAAAGTATTTTAAGAGAATAAAAGGGTGAATAAACTCATGATTGGTGAAACTGATGCTATCGTTGCTGAAACCAAGGAGATTCAAGAAGAGTTTCTGTTAAAGAATAAGATTAATATTGAGGAAATGAATACTAAAAATGTTATAGAAAATAAGGAAGTAAATACAAATGCTGAGGATTTTCATATTCCTCCTAATGTGGAAAATATAGAGGCACCTATGGAAACTGAACTTCCTAAGGTGGTATTAGCTAAGGAGAAGCAGGTGCAAAATGAAGAGGTTGAAGTACCCAAAATAAATCTAGAAATAGTCTCTGAAGAAGCCTAGGCCGAAGAAGAAAAAGTTCAAGTTAAGGAGATCAAAATGGAGGCAAGAGACACTTCCAAGGTAGTGAACAGATCTCTGATAGAGCACCAAGAAGATTTTGATCTTGAATTGGATGAAAGCTCAATCAATCTATCCACTTTTTCCCCAATTCAGATGATGAAGGTCACATCAATTTCTTAAGATAACACTAGTGAGAAGATTTTGAAGTCTCACAGAGAGGATGGTGAATTGCTAAGCCTCACATCTAGATTTCTATAGAAATTAATCCCTAATCATGTCATGGATCCATCTGGTTCCTCTTCTAGTGAGCTAAAGAAGCTCATAAATGTTGTGATTACTCAATTCGAGTCTCTTGAGAAATCTATGAAGGATAAAGTGCATAAAGAGTTTAATGGTAAAAGACTTAGTTAGTTGAAGGAAGTGATTGCAAAGGATAAGAATTTGTTAGCCACCTGGATGAAGAACATTCAAGGTTCTATATTTGAAGCTGGAAAGGCCTATAAGGCATGTCTGGTTTTGTCCAAGTTTACTGAAGGTAATGAGATAAAGGTGAAGGATCTTGAAAATCAATTGGCTATCATTTCTAATACTTTTGATCCATTAGCTAGTGATGTTGCTCAACAAGAAGGTCAAGTAACATCTCTACTTGAAAAAATAAGATGCTTGAAGAGAGAAAATGACAAGATTGTTGGGAGAGTAAGTGAGCTCAGAGGACTAATTAGTCCAAAGATTGAGATAATGGTGAGTGCTTTGAAGGAAGCAAAAGTTGTTGTGGCAGTTAGTGACCCAAGGAATCTTGATTCTGTGGAAGCTTGATCTAACTTAATGGGTGGTAACATAACAGTTTTGGAGAGTCTTGAAAAGGTTTGCGACAATAATTTATGAGTGCTCAAGCAATATTTTGCAGATATTTTCAAACTTTTTTAACTTACAAGTTCATGCCTGTATAGTTTTGGAATTTTATTTCATTTCCCCAATTTTTGCCATTGATGTCAAAGGGGGAGAAGAGTACAATGAAAAATGTATAGTCATAGGGGGAGTTGTTTTTCTGAGCTGAGACTAAAGTTTCTTTTTGAAGTTTTGAAGTGCCAGTGTAATTCATGTTGGTTTTGATTTGACACTTAGTCATTTTTCACTAAGTGTTGCCATCAGTGCCAAAGGGGAAGATTGTTGGCAAGAGACACTGCAATTATGCTTTGGTGTTTCCATTGATGACAACCCTAGTCAGTAATTGGATCCACATGACATCATTTACTTCAAATTGAGGATAGTCAAGAAGAACAAAGCATTCAATAGTTTGGTGTTCAATGATTCACATGCAAATTTCCAGTTGTTATCTTGAGTTGTGGATCTCATGAAAGGTGCATTAGTGTATTTCTTGTGTTATCTGGAAATCTTAGTTCCTCATATCAATTCATGTGTAAGTTTTGAAATATGGTTGATACTTCTCTGTTTATCAGTATTTTGGGGCTGACTTAGTTGATAAAATGTGGTGTGGATATTCAAGGAATGTTTATTCAAATATTTTTCATGTTTGATCATTTTGTTTTGGGTCCAAGCTAAGTTGTGGACGACCGTTGTGGATGCACATTGGATAATTTTTAAGTTTTGAGCTGACAGTGCCAATATTTTTAGTTTTTATTAAAGACAACTTGCTGCAATTAAATTGTTAGACACAAATATATAAATATGATTTATTATATCATTTTGGTGTGTATGTCTATTTGCATTGAAAATATTAGAAGAGTGTTAGAGCAATTTTATGAACAGTTTCAATTGTGCATAAAGATTGTGTGATGCAAGCCAGAGTAGCTCAGATCAGAAGTGTAGTGTCAATTAGAAGGACAAAATATTGTCAAATGAGCCTAACTGGAACGGTAATCAAGAATTTGTAGATGCTATTCTTCTAGTTCATTCTATTAGATCTTGATGCAGAGCTAGGAGGATTCAAAAAACATCTCACAAACCTTCAATAATAATCCAAAACAATAATTATATGACAAATGTTCTTAGTCATTCTATATCACATTGAAAGCATAGCCATGGCAGCCCATAATTTAATGTAATGAACAGTCATTAATAACTTCTAAAAAATGAACAATGAATCCAATCCCTCTGGTGAGATTGAATAAAACATTATGATACACTTCTCTTCAAATTATTATAAGAATCCAATGGTTGAAATGAAAGTTATTGTATTTTTACCAAAACTGCAAACCCTAGGTAGGGTTCAGACCTGCCCTCACAAAAATGTTCATAACTTATTCAAATCTTAATTAAATTTGATGAGACTTGAACCAAATGAAATTAGATTCACATGGAAACAAAATAAAATTGATTTCAGATCCAAATTATAGACTTTACATTCCGTACCATCACACTTTTTATACTATAAATTCTGCACAATATTGTTAGAATAGGCAGTCTCACCAAAATATTAATATCTTCCACAAAAATCGATGAAATTCAATGAGACAAAAAGAATTGGAAACTAGAAACATAGATCTTTCCATCAATATATGATAATCTATCATTTGATTCTATACCAGGCCGTACAAATCACAACTTTAATCTGGAAACAATGTGAAAATTAGAAAGATGCACAACATTTGAGGTTTCCATTCATCAATCTTCAAAAATGATGTCTCCAACCCCCAATTCAAGTTTTGGAGGACTTATTTATACATTTTCAACCCAAACCAACTATTTTCAACCACATTTTGATTAGTGTGTTGAAAAAACACCTTAATGACATTTCATCTACCTAATTTTGCACTTTTGACAATTTTTACAATATATGAGAAATGAACAACATCCTAGGACCTATAACACCACAAAGGTGGCCTCTTGGGCTTATTAAAATATCAAAACATAAAAATGGAAAAAATTACTCAATATGGCCTCATGGAGGCATGTGATCAAATAGGTGCTCCTGCACCAGATCTATTCCAAATCTCTGTAAGATAGTGTGCCTTCCTATTTTGAGCAGTGAGCTCTAGGCAATGTGCCTAAATGCAAGTGCATTCCCATTTTGTAAACTTCTTTTTGGATATACTCAGATTATATTGTGGATTGGCCATCCACCATGGTTTTTCCCCTAATAGGTTTTCCACGTAAAAATCCTTATGTTATGGTGCTATGGTTATTTTATTTTTGTTTCTATATGTTTCTCTTGGTTGAATGTTTCAAGTGGGTTAATGATCAACATAATAAAGTTAGATTTTGCAAAACACTAATTCACCCCCCCTCTCATTGTTGCTTGTTTCCAACATCTTGATGGAATTTATAAGCTCACACTAATTAGTGGGATGACTCTTTTCACAAACTTGACAAATATCAAAATTTTCAACTTTTTCCAAAGGGCTTTCCCTTAACAAATGTTTGTTTTGGCACTTGGGGTAGTAAATGGACAAAGTCTCAGGATTTCACATTTTAGCTTGTATGCCATATAACGTGGTGTTTAGATGAACAAGATTATCAGTCTTGAAGTTGGCTATCTCTTCACATAGTTTTCCTATTTCATTGGAACCTTTAAAGAAAGTAGAATTTTAGATACCTCCTAGAGTATGAGAGAAATTCTGACATAATTCAGTAATAACATCAAGCCCCAGTTGGGACATGTCTCCTTCTCCCATTAAATCCAAGCTCCTTCAAGGTATTTCATTGAGACCCTTAAGGAATAGGGTCTTTAGAATATCAAGACTTATGACTTCTCCACCACATCGCTTAGATAAGAAGATAAACTTGTCTAGATAATCCTCTAGACTTTCATCCTCATTTTGCCTTATTTTGAATAGTTCTTTCCTATTGTTGATCCTAGAGTAACTTTAGTAGTATTTTTCCAAAAAGGCAGACTCCATTTCATCCCAAGAGGTTATCGATTAAGAAGCTAGTCCCATAAACCAACGCATGGATGAGTCTTTTAGAGTAGAGGGAAAAAATTTTAGTTTTTAGTTATCACTCTTGTAGTCATATGTCTGACAGAAGACTTTAAACCCAAATAGAAACTGGTCAAGGTATTCAATAGACAAACCTCAAAGATTTGGAAAGAAGGATGGTGAGATATTTTTTATGGTTGTGTCATCATCTATATCAATAGCAATAGGATAAGTGAATGTGCATGGTGGTGGAGGGTTATTATTAGCAACATTTCTATGGTCACCCATGATGTTGAAGGGAATGTGGTCCTCTTCAAAAATTCTCTCAGTTGGGAAATGCTTTGAAGTTTGCAAAGGAATACGTTCCTCTACAAATATGTGTTCTCTTTCTGGGGTATGTGGGAAGGGCTCAAGTTTACCCTTCTTGGTCAATTTCTCAATAAGTTCTTGATCTGAGTTTCATTCCTCCCTACTTGTGGTTTGTAAGTAAATTGGGGGAGTTTTGTATGAATCTTTCGTGGGGGCCTCATTTCCTGACCATGTAGAAAAAGAATCCAGATGATTGTTTTTGTTCCTAAAAGAGGTATTCAAGGTATCTCCTACTAACACCAAAAAAAAGAAGATTCCACAACAACGACACAGAAATGTGATAGGTTGTCGTTAGGTCCTAACACTTTAGTTATTAAATACATTAATATATTGACTGGGTAGTGTTTAAAGGCTATATGCAATAGAAGACATCTCGATTATCTCTCCCGGGTTTTCCAAATGTTGGACAATTGAAATGAAACTCTAAACTAAGAGTCCACTAAACTTAGAAAGCAGGAAATAATTTATCTAGAAAGCCGGGAATAACTAGACTAGAAAGCAAAAAATTATGAACCTTAAAAGCATAACGATTAAACTAGAAAGCATGGAAATGATTAAACTAAGAAACATGTAAATTGTTGGAGAAGAAAATCTTGTAAAGAAACTATGAAACATCAATCTAACAAAAGATAACAATCTTAACAATTAACAGAAAATGATTTAACAATCTAAAACTAACAACTGAAAGGAGGTGCTCCAAAACTTTAGACAATAGAACTTAAAGATTATAGACTCAACTTAAACCTATAGGATTAATCTTGATAGAACTAGACACATGAAATAAACTTCAATTCTAATTATCATTTACTAAATTAAAGTAACATAATTAAAAGTAGAATACTTATCTATCTAATCTACAGTCCCTTAAGTGGCCAACTCTCGGGTGCTCCTACGCCTAACTCAAATCACATACACTGATAACTCCAAAATTATTTCATTTAGAATAACTCCATTTAAATTACTCAGTAACTCCAAAGTTGATGGGAAAAACTCATTTTATTCATATTAATAGTGTAACTCAGAAAACATAGTAACAACATAATGATATTCTTCTATATATCATTACTTTCAATAGTTACATATTTATATAAGAACAACTAACAAAATACTACATTTCAATTGGTAAAGTATTCAATTGATTTTCAAAAAACTAGTGGAATTTAAAGCCCATGACATAAAGCATTAAAGGGCTCAAAATGAGCCATAAAGCCTTCAAACTGAAAATAACAAAAACTACAAGAACTTGGTCCATCATGCATTCTCCTAAAGTTCTGGCACCCATTCTTTCAATATTTGTCTTCAATGGTGTTGAAGTTTGTATTGTATCTCTTTGACTAGCATGACAACTGATTGTGATAATTAACCTATACAATACTCAAAAACTAAACCATTACGTCAATGTGGGCTAGCTTATTTCAATTAATTTCAAGAAATAAATTGTACACCTTTTCACAAAATAAAAGCAATTACTTATCCTAAAGATAATTAATTGGCAGGGTAAGGATGGTTGGAAGATGTGAGGTTAAGTATTTAGTGTTGAAGTTGTGAAAGTCAACTTCACAAACCCTTAAGATCACCTGCATGCAAATAACCTGTCATAGAAAGAAGACATTCGAGACAAAAAAGCAAGGGTACTCTGAAAGCTAAAAAATGTATTAATCAGAGAGAGGTAAAATACAATGATCAATCCTTATAAAAGGAGATTGTGCAAACCTAAAAGTAACCTTAATAGGTAGACATTTAATAATTAATATAATTATTAAATGTCACAATATGCAAACTAAAGTGAAATCTTAAGAGAGGAATAAAGGTAACTTAATGAACATAATTAAGTTAAAACCTTTACTCTAACACCCCCCTTAAGATGAGCAAGAGTACAACTAAAAACATGTGCAAGAAATTAAAGGTAACTACAATGCATGAAAGCAAACAAGGGTCTCGACAACTAGGCTTGATCAAGTACCTGAATACGACCAAATCTCTGTAAAGTGGAGAAAGGGAGAAAAACTCATGGGAACAAAACTCCCCCCAAAAGAGAGAAAATAAAAGAAATGCACTAATGAAAGAAGGATAGGAGGTGGATTACATGATAGCCCCCATAGAAAACTTCTATCATATAAGTACATATACAATGGTCTCCATAGGAGAGATATAAAGAGACAAGAAGGCCCCCCCACAATGAAGAAACTCATGTCGCAATGGTAGATACTTGATGTAGAATCCAAAAGGAGGTCCTGAAACAGAAAATGATATTCCTCCCCTTGGGAAGAAATGGATCCAAAAGATGATGTCAAAGAAACCCTGTGAAGAGTGATGAACCAATCTGTCTTAAGATGTGTGCCATGATAGAATGCTGAAGAATCTATCTGCCTGAAGTAAAACAAATGATGCCAAATCCAAACTGATGTGGAGAATCCTAAAATGCAACCTCTGAATGCACAGATAATGGTGGGCATACAGTGATAACTTGACTATCAAGGTAGAGGAGATGAATGCCCTCAAAATAATCCTCAAGATTTGTAGTGTGAGACTCGACAAACAAGAATGTGTCTGCAAGATAAGAATCCCATGATGTAGCGGATAGTGAATGAATAGGATGGTCATGATGTTGAATTGAATCCTTAGGGGCCAATATGGTGATACTGATGTCATCAGGAACAACAGATGATACATGTATAATCTCATTCTGAAGAGTAGGAATTGTGAGACAAGCCTCTGATCCATTAGAACATGTAAGTGTGTCTAAATACTCAAGCTCCTCTAAAGTATCATGATCAAAGGGTGTATTATCTCTCCAAGAAATGGGTAAGATACAATCTAAAGCAAGACCCTCTAGGAACGAAGAGAGAGTGGGGTCTCCATAGATCTCTCAAAGATGTGTTCAAAGTGGGTGGGGACAATCAATGTCCGATATAGCCCACACAGTGTCATCATCAACACTAGACAATATAAGTCCTACTATGTGATCTCTAATGATATCCCAAGATAGTTTTCCCTCTGAAGTGGTTGGTTTAGGTATGAGATCATACAAATAAAGAAAAATATTAAGCCACCTACAATGTGTAAGTATGCCCTTTTCCCATGACTCATAATTACCCTGTTTCAGAATTACAACTGAAGGGTGAGTAGAAAAACCCATGATAACTCTTCAAATTAAAAAATTTGAGAAAATTGACCTCAATAAATATAAAGTAGATCAAAATATGCCATCTCATGCAAAAAAATCCTTTCCAGGTGCCAAAACGTTCAAGTAATTGACAAAAATGTGAAAACACAAAATATTGAATAAAATGTACCTGGGGCAGATTTTGGAAAAATAAATAACAGATTTGGAAATAGCATAGAACTACCTTTCCAATTCCTATTCATTTGCAAAAAATGGATTTCAGACACAAAATTTATGCCCCTTGGAGTGCAAAAACCACGATTTGACTTTGACTAAGGAAAATAGTATCAAAACAAAAAATGAAGAAACCACACCTACACCATCAGATTAGTGCCGGAAGCAGCTTTCCAATGGTATCTCATTTTTGAAAAATGGAGACTGTATGCTCAAGATATGACCATTTTACTAAATATGCTCATTTAGGCTTTAAACCAAACATTTTATTAATTTAAAGATTAAAAAATTAATAAATATTTAGCTGTACCTTTATGGCACGAAAATTGAGGCAGCATAGAAATTTAAAAGAAGGCACAAAAATCAATGTAAAATGGCACAAAAATTGAGGCAACTCAAAATTGATGTAGACACCAAAAAAGTATTATACGAAAATTGAAGCGTCCATATGGATCCATACAATCGTACGGATTTTTCTGCAACTATTTCAAGATTCCCCAAAAACACTAAAATCAATTTTCAGAAAACCTTATCATATTTTATATGAAAATAGGGGTTTTTGGGCCTTTCGAGTTCACCCTTGAGGTCTGTTTTGTACTAGCATGCACAGTTTGAGAGATCAAGGTCAAAATTTCTCAGAAAATGATGGAAAACCCCTCTGATCTGGAAAAAAATACCATGAATGAAACCCTTGCACATAAAAAAAACTCTGTAAGCTGAAATCTTTAGAAAATGAACAAACAGTCACAGATATGGAGCTTTGATACCATGTTGAAGTTGTGAAAGCCAACTTCACAGACCTCGAAGATCACCGACATGCAAATAACCTGTCACAGAAAGAAGACATTTGGGACAAAAAAGCAAAGGTGCTCTGAAAGCTAAAAATTTATTAATCAGAGAGAGGTAAAATACAATGATCAATCCTTATAAAAGGAGATTGTGCAAACCTAAAAGTAACCCTAATAGGTAGAAATTTAATAATTAATATAATTACTAAATGTCACAATATGCAAACTAAAGTGAAATCTTAAGAGAGGAATAAAGGTAACTCAATTAACATAATTAAGTTAAAACTTTTACTTTAACATTTAGTTCATTATATTGATGAAGTTTTTTTTATGTCATCACTAATGGTCTAGTCAACAAGTTTTATCATGCTAAATAGGATGATAAATATTAGAATGTAAAAAATAACTATAGAGATAATGAAGGAGATGGCTAAAACAAAGGTGACGAAGAGCAACTCACTAAGAGTCTAGTTCACGATCAAGCTCCACGTGTACACACATACCAGGAAAGCCATGAGATAGAAAATGTGATAAAGGAAATATTAGAAAAGAGAGTATCAAACACTACAAAAAAATAATGTTATTCTATCAAGCCACAACAAAAGAAGGATATTGAAATAATACCACCTCTACCCAAAGGCACTCAAGGCCAATGAAGGGAGAATGCAAGACTGCAAGCTTGGTAAAGTCGACATGACCAAAATTGTGATGAAGGAGGTCTCGCAAGACACCAAACTTGTAGCTTCTATGGTAGCACAACATGTTCTCAGTGAGGTTGATGGAGCACCTAGTTTCCAAGCAATGTTCAAGAGATTGCATGAATTTCCAAGAAGATGAAACAAAATGCTAAAAGGATAAAGTGAATGAGAAAGATAAGAATTTGAAGATCAATTAAGAGGGAAAGAGCCATTTTTTGGGCTGACTAGTTGACATAGAGGCGTTACTCTTCATACCTAATGGAAGACATAACATTCTTGTCGACTCTAGAGGCATGAATCTGTCAAGTATGAAAATGTATTATGCAGATGTTTGCACATTGCACTCGTGTCCACAACAAAAATTCCCCCACTGACACAAAAGATAAGTTCCAAGTGGATGGAAGGTAGGTGGGTGATTTGGAATTTCTTAGTCAAGATTGATTTTCTAAGGTGGAGGGATGCAAAAGGGGAATTTGCAAGAGGGTTGCAAATTCATTCCTATACATTTTTCCCCCACTTTAGCGAGCATAAGTGCTAACGAATGTTCGATAAAGTAGATCAAAGAGTTTAGAAATGTATGTACCTGAACGGTTGAGGAAGCATACTACAATTTGGTGAGCTTGAAAGTACAGGGAAGTAAAATAACTCCACAAGTACTCTCTCTTGAGGAGGTTTGAACAAATTACTCCGTAGATCTATAGATTTGAAAAAGTACACCAAAGGCCTGCAAACCAATGATGGAAAAATCCCACAGGATGTTTTGGTTGTCAAATTTTTCACTTTAGTTTATACTCTATTTTCCCACAATAGTGACAACTTGACCAACAATTGAGTCACTTGCAATGATAGTTGCAATTTCTCTCTACTTTTTTTACAAGGCACAACTACCTTCAAATGATTTGTAATGAATTGAAATTCTACGTATGCTTTTAACCAGAAAGTAGAAAAGGAAACTAACACCTACCCATAACCATGAAATAGGCGTGAAAGGTCAAACCTACGATTTAGAAAATGTAGGTAAATGATACAAAGTTCATCTTCCCTACACCAATGGATAGTATCCAAGAAAAGAAAGGACAATAGACTCTTTTTGGAAGCTAATTCAATCCAAATCCAAAGTTTTAGAATTAAATGCATATAGAGTTCATTATAACAAAATGACATTGAAGAATAACCACAAGGAAACATAATTCATTTCCATCTAAATAAAACATTAAGAAATTCAAAGATTCAAAAATATCTTTATTTATTTAATGCCAAAACATGAGTTCACAGACTTCATATCTCTATACAATGAAACTGCATGAAAAGATAACCTAGCTGCCTCCCCCTCTCCTCCCTCTTTTTTGAAAAATTATATCTTTATTTAATTTTCTAGGCCAAAAATGTCTCCCAACATAACTATTCATAAGGGTATTTTAAAGTAACTATCCTCAAGAAAGTGATCTTAAATGGAAGTGGTTATGTTAAGCCAAAATTGGGTTACCACCACTAATTACAAAAAGATTCCATGCAAAGCAAGAAAATTAAACCATCACAGGTGGTGGGGCATTCTTCATATCTCCATTAAAAGGTTGTGCAACTCGGCACATTCCTCTTCTTCTTCCAGGACAAAGATTACTTTGTGATATTGGGCATAACTGGTTTTCTCCTTCCAGGAAAGTGTGTGCAATTGGGAAATAATATCAATTTTCTCTTCCTCGAGCCAGTTCAAGTCAGGTTGCAAGATGGGCATTGGTTCATCATTCCACATTTCATTGGTCACAGGAAGCCCCATTTTGAATTTTCCTCAGTCGATAAGAAAATAGGACTCAACAGTATTGCCACCTTTCCCTATAAAAAAACTTATTTAATTACATTGGTAGGTAATGATGACCTTTAATATGTCAATATCATGCCACCACCTTAGCGATTTTTTGTGACACTTTCCATTTATGAGTTATAATTAATGCACCATTGGTTGAGGAGCGTGCCTTAAGATTGAGCTCACATTTCATAACTCCTGAAAAGATAGTCACATGATACGTTGTACAAGTGATTAAATGGGTTGGAAACATTTTGAAAACCAAGGAGATATCTTGAAAGTCGCGGGGTTGCAGAAAAGCTAAACTGTGGAATTGCAAGTCATGGGTTCTAAGATTTCAAGAACTTCCATTACACCGGTCATTTAGGAAAAAATGGGGAGAAGGAAGGATTGGGTCATTGGATTCTTATGTAACTTCCGAACCTCGCAACTTGGTTATGAAAACACAAGGTTGTGCAAAAAAGGTTATAAAACTTGTGAGGTACGCGACTACAAATGAATTAAAGACATGAAATCGAGGCCATTCTAATTTAAGGGAGGAAAATTGCATGTTTTCTCAAAATTTAGAGGGTAATAGGATGCAAGCGCTTTGCAAGCCCTCAATCCTACAAAGAAGGTGCCTCCTAGGTACTCTCTACTAAAGGAATCCTAGTGTAAGGGGACTCTACAAAGTTAGATTGGAAAGCAGCTTCACAAGCCTACCTACAAAGCAACATGTTAATTCACAAATAAAACATGCTAGAAAACAAAAATCCACCCAAACAAGCAAGCAGTCAGACAATCATGCATGCAATTGAAAAATTGAAGGAAGATCATTCAAAGGGGTCCCTTGGGAACCCTTCAAAAGAAAAGGGGTCCTCTTAAGGGACACATTGTTTGAAAGTGCAAGAGTATTTTTCACAAATCAATTCAACATCAAGGAATCCTTTCAAAATATATTCACTTCATCAAGGAATTCGAAAGGAAGAAAATTCCCTCTCACGAGGGAAAGTTCAAGGCTTCTCCAATAGGAAAATTTTCTCCCACCTTAGAGGAAAGTTCTTCAAGTTCTTTCTTTACAAACCCATGATGAAGGAAACACATTTTTCTAGGGGTTCTTTTTTAGAATGCAATTTTTGAAAAAATACGTTTTGAAAAGATTTTCGAGAAAAGATTCATTGGCCACCAAATATGTTTTTTGAAAATTGAAGTGACATGATATCCCCCCTTAGGATGGTGCATTCTAAATGCAGAGGCACATGACATCCTAAGGAGAGAAAAGCAAGAATAAAAAATTGATGTTGTGGCCCACGAAACATAGCAAGATGTCACCATGATAAATTTTCACACACATGAGGGACAACACATGAGCACCACATCACAAACCAAGAAAAGAAGAGAGAAAGATACAAAGGAAAAGGAAAAACAATATCATAACACACAAGGGACATGGGTGATCTAATAGATTGGGGTCAAAGTTTTTCATAAATTTAGATAAGTATAATAATCATATATAGATGAACTGTAATCAACCCCCTACTATATTAGACCACGTGAAGTATGCACAAAAAAAATAAAAAATAAAAAAATGGGTCAACATGGAAGGGAAGCCTAAATCCCCCCAACACTTTGCATCCTCCCCAATTATCAAAAATCAATACACATAATAGAGGAAGAATGATGTAACAAATAGAGGAAGTTGTATGACACAAAAAATACTCTTGTATCCAAGCACCTACAAGGGTGACAAGGGTCATCCAAGAACACATAACACAAGCATGGGGGAAAAAACACACACACACACAATCTACACTAGAAAAAGAAGAGGCACCCCCCTAGTCCTCATAACCAAGAGGTCATTAGCCTCCCAATCTAGATCATTATATGGGGAAGGCAGATGAGCCTGCAAGGGTTTAATATCAAAGGGGGAACCTTGCAATCCCCTTGCAACAAGAGCCAAGGAAGGAGACTCTTTGGGGTCTCCTTCGCTCAGTTCTTATGGGGTGAAGGTCAGTGATTTTGCAAAGATCGTTGAAAAAGCTACGACCTCATCCAAAGAGTCATACATGCACTTCACAAGAGTTCCATGTGTTAACTCAATAGATGAGGGAGGCCATGCTCAAGATTCATTGCTAGGCTCACAAGTGATTCGGGAGTAGTGACAAACTTTGAGGAAACCTAAACCTCCTTCATCACAAGGATGAGACATGATAATGTAGAACCACCTTCTAAAGAAGGTGAACTCCTCTTTTGATCCCCTTTACTAGTAGGGCTATCCTCCATCCTCTACTTCGTTGGAGGATGTGAGACCCCCATAGATGAGGGAGAAGGCACAGAGGAGGAGGAGAAGACCATGGCGGACACCACCAAAGTGTTTGGAATGTCCATGGGATTTGAAAATGGTGGGATGTTCAAGAGGGACATCAAGAGAGGTGGATCAACTAAGGGAGCAATAAACACCCACACCTTTTTCAGGTGAGGTTAATCACACTCGCAATAGGAGCCATAAGTAGCAGCGGGGTTGATGGAACTAAAGAAAAGGGGATGAGAGAGGAGGACACACTAGTAGGCCTTGAAATAGGGGTGGTTGACTCCCCTTCCTCTGTAGAGTGACCTGCTCAGTAACTAGAGCTTTCACCAATGATTGCACTCATGTGCAAGACAGTTCCTACAAATCTAGGAGTTAGAGACTAGGAGTTGAGATGGAACAAAAGGCTCTTGCTCATCCTTTAGAGTGTCCATCACAACCAAATATAGGGGAGGGAGAGAATATTGGACAAGAACATGAGGGAGAGGTTGAAAGGATGTTAGAGAAAAAGTGAGGGGAGTTGGCTCTAATGCCTCAGTGTTAGACCTCTTCCCATTCACTATCTTGGGGGTAGGAGTAGTAGGAGGCCACAAAGGATGAGACATCGATGAATCCCCATGGGGACCCTTCCCCTTACCATGCATACTGGGTTGGGGTCCATGGATAAGGTAGGAAGGTCAGATACCCAAGTCTTAGGTTTACACCAAGCAGGTACCATAGGACTTCTTATGTGAAAACCAAGAGTAGTCACCCAAATATCCTCTACAGGAAGGGAGACAGAAGTGGTTCCATGAGGATGGGTAGGCTTCTCATTTCCCTTCCAAGAGGAGGAGATAGCTTGTTGTGTTACTAGGGGAGTCACATTCGGTTGTCCTTTGTTCCCAATTTTGTACTTCATGTAGTTTTGGTAAAGTAGGTTTGTTCTAGGAGGGAGTGAACCAACTGAGGTGGGCCAAAAATGATCCAAGGAATAACCCTCTTGGGATACCAATGGTTGATATCTAGCATCATGCACAACATGCACAACACCTTTGTGAGAGAATTTTAAATATTTATGAATAAAGGAAGTGATTCCGTTCATGGAAGCTAGCCATGGAATGTCCAACTTCACTTTGAACAGATCAGATTCTAGAATAACATCAAAAGTTGTATCCACAACCTTAGGTCCAACTAGGATAGAAAGAGTTATAGAGCCATATGGCTTAAGAGAGAGATCATCGTGCATATGTATGATAGATTTTGTTTTCTCATATTCCTCCCTATATAATGAATTTAGCCATAATGTAGATCCTCTATGATAATATTTACTCAGCTCATAGGGTCAAATAGGACTCTTTTCACAATGTTTCCATTGAGGTGAGCAAGAATGTATAGAGGAGAGGGATTATTATTCATAGGCAAGACTTGCGAGGTGAAAGTCACATCTGGCAAACTAATCATAGGCTTCAAGAGGGGAGTAATCAAAACCATATTAATATATGTCGAAGGTTTAGGAGAAGCATCAGAGGGGTCAATAATCAAGTTCATAGAATGGGATAGAAATGGGTCCATGTACATCTACAACTCGCTATTGGCCTCTGCTACTGACTTATTTGTATTCTCCTTCTTCCCATTGAGATGGATGGTGCCATCATCGATGCGATCCTGTATCTCATGATGTAGGAACATGCAACACTTGGTATCATGCCCATTAATATGATGGTACTAAAAAAAATCATTCCCATCATACCAATCAAGATAAGGTTCCTTCAAGGGTCAGGGATTTTCTAAAGTTATGATCTTATCCTTCAACAATTTTTGTAGAATAGAAGAATAAGATTCAACTAACTTCATAAACTTTATATTATGCTTGAGGCCATGATCATTGGTTGTGGAAACTAAATTCGCAAGAACCTTTCCTTTTCCTTAAATAGATACAGTATAATTCCCTTTAGAATGAGAGTGTGGGGGTGATCCCTTGAACTAAACCATCATTTGGTGGTACTCATGCAACATGGCACACAGGTGTGCGGAAGAAGGGTGCTTCATTAAGGAAAACAATTTCTTCTAGGCTCGTTGTAGGTTTCCTATGAATACCTTTTGCACATTTGAGTCAAGCAGTGGGTACAAGATTTGTGAAAAGAGTGCTTGGTACTACGCAATAGAGTGAGTTATCTTCTCGCTTTCTCCCTACTTACATTGGAAAAGATCCAAGAAGGTCATCTTCAGATTGATGTTAGCCTAAAATTGATAGAGAAATTGATTGAGTTGGTCAAATGAGAATATAGAATTATCAGGAAAGGAACAATACCACTTGAGTGTTGTGTCCTTAAGAGATCAAGGGAAGAGTTTTTCCATTACAAAATCATGATGAGATAATTCCATACACATGGCATTGAAATATGACACGTGTCTATAGATCCCCTTTACCATCATACTTTTCAAACTTAGGAATCTCCATTCTTTGTGGGAAAGTAGTGCTCAAAATTTCCATTGACAATGGACTATGTTGGAAGAAATGCTAGAAGATAGGTTGGGTAGAGGCTTGGGAAAGACTCGCCAACTAGTTTTGCATCTGCCCCATGTTTTGAAGAAGAGCATTTAGAATAGGGTCAGAGGATGAAAAAGGCCTAGTGGAACCTCCACTAGAACCACTACCACCAGAACTGCCTTTAGAGCCATGTCTGGATCCATTGTCATGGCCACTACTAGAGCCACTGTTGGAACCACCAGTGGGACCCCCGTTGGAGCCATCACCATTACCTCTACTAGAGCCAACACTGCCAATGCCACCTAAGATGCCACCACTAGTGCCACCACCACTACGAAAGCCTCCACCCCTCATCCCACTAGAACCCCCACCACTAGGGGTGATAGGAGGGGTGAAACTAAAACCAAGGGGTATCCTACTCACCTTGATAGTGTTAGGATTTTGAGAAGTAGAGGAAACATTGATTGAGGGGCCAGTTTTGACCATGCATACAAATGTGGTAGGAATTGAAACATCTATTTGTCTTTCATAGGCATCAAGCATCTCCCCTTAGGTAGTACCTAATCCAGTGTTATATGAAGGGATGTATGCTTCAGTCAGATCGGTAAGGCCATGTAAGAACTCTATACCTATCTGATCCTTACCTAACATATATCTCACCTCGCTAGCAAGTCTAGCAGCTCTCACCATGTACGGTGATTTCTCCAAATGATTCACATGGTCCAACAACCTCTTGTCTAATGCTAATAGGTTTTCTATAGGAATATGGACAACATCATCCTCATCCACAAATGAAGCTATAGGGGATGTTGGAGGAGTAGGTGCACAAGCAATCTCGTCTATGAAACCCATCTCTTATGAAAAGCCTATAGAGAAACTAGTAGAAAAACTAAAAGTAAAATTGGAAGTTGTTGGAAAGAGACACTGAAAATGATTTTTGGTGTTGTCATTGATGGAAACCCTAGTTGATGAAAGATCTGCATAACATCATTTTCTTATACTGACAGCCAGATTGAGGACAGTCAGGAAGAACAAAACATCCAACAGTTTTGTAATGATTGATTCACTTATAAATTTCTAGTCATTATTTTGAGTTTGGATCTCATGGGAGGTATATTAATACATCTAATGTGTTTCCCAAAAATGTCAATGTCTCATATTAAGTCTTGTGTGAGTTTAGAGATTCAGTTGATACTTCTTTGTTTATCAGTATTTTGGGGCCGACTTAGTTGATGTAATGTGTTGCAAATATTTAGGAAATATTTATTCAAATATTTTTGTGTTTTCTCATCTTCATTTGGGTCTGAGCTAAGTTAAGGATGACCATTGTGGATGCACATTAGACAACTCCCCCTATGATGACTATACATTTTTCAATGTACACTTCTCCCCCTTTGACATCAATGGAAAAAGCTAGGGAAACCAAGAAAAAATTCTAAAACTGTATAGGCATGAACTTGTAACTTACAAAATTTTGAAATATTTGCAAAAATTTGCTTCAACACTCTTAAATTGTCATCATAAACCTTTTTAAGAATTTCCAAAACTCTTATGTGACCACACATTAAATAGGATTGAGCCTCTATAGTTTCAAGATTCTCCAGATCACTAACTGCTACAACAACTTTTGCTTCCTTCAAAGCATTCATCATTATCTCAATCTTCAGAAAAATTAGTCCTCTGAGTTCACTTACTCTCCCAACAACTCTATCATTTTCATTCTTCAAACATCTTATTTTTTCAAGTAGGATTGTTATTTGACCTTCTTGTTGAACCACATCACCAGTTAATGGATCAAAAGTAGTAGAAAATGGTAGCTAATTGATTTTCCAGATCCTTCACCTTCTTCTCATTACCTTCAATAAACTTGGACTGAACCAAACATGACTTGTAGGATTTTCCAGCTTTAGATATAGAACCTTAAGTGTTCTTTGTGCAAGTAGCTAACATAATCTTATCCTTTGCAATCACTGCCTTCAACTGACTAAGTATTCTTCTATTAAACTCCTTTTGCACTTTGTCCTCAATGGATTTCTCAAGAGACTCAAATTGAGTACTTACAACATTTATGATCTTCTTTAGCTCACCAAAAGAGGAACTTGATGGATCCATGACATGACTAGGCATTAATTTCTGCAATACTCCAAATGCAAGATTTAGCAATTCACTATCCTCTATGTGAAACTTCATAATATTCTCACTGGCCTTAGCTTGAGCAATTGATGCAACTTTCATCATCTAAATTGGGGACATAGTAGATAGATAGATTAAACTTTCATTCAATTCAGGATCAAAATCTTCTTTTTGCTCCATTAGAGATCTATTCACTTCCTTGGTAGTGTCTCTTGCCTCCACTCTGATTTCCTTAACTTTTTCTTCTTCAACCTTGGCTTCTTCTAAGACTGTTTCCAAATTGACTTTGAGTGCCTCAACCTTTTCATTTTGCATCACCTTCTCCTCATCTAATACCACCTTAGGAACTTCAGTTTCCATAGGTGTCTTTGTATTTTCCACATTAGGAGAAATCAAAATATCCTCAATTTCTAGAGAATCAGATATATTCATATTCTCCTCATTCACATTCTCTTCTTCATTTACATTTACCTCCTCATTCGCTGCCTCACTTTTTGGAAAAAATTTAGTATTCATTTCCTCAACATTAATCTTATTCTTTGACAAAAACTCTTCCAGAATCTCCTTGGTTTCACCAACAACATCAGTTTCACTAATATGAGTTTATTCACCCTTGTCTTGCTCTTAAATTCCTTTTTATCTTTTTCAAGGAGTGAATCCATCTCTTCAATTGACATTTTTGGACATAAATTTGCAAGAACTCTCTTCCTCAGATTCTCTTCTTCTATTTTAGCACTTAATCTTCTTGATTCCAAATTATCATACAAATTCTTGGGTAAGGCAGACATAATCTCAACAAGAACTTTAGTGAAAATGTTCAAATGTTTTATTATGGCTTCTTCAAGAACTCTTTGACCTAATTCATCAAAAGTTTCATACAATTCATAGAAGGGGTTGAGATTATCATCCTTGACAACTGCATTCACAACTTCATCAATTGACATACCAGGTTTATCAACTTTAGCCTTCTTTGCTTTTTCTTCTTTGCTAAAAGATTTTCTCTTGTTTAACTCAAAAACCTGAGTTATGGTAACTTTCTACTTCTCTCAAAACTTCTTCTGATTCTATTTCCTCATCTTCTGAAATATGCTTCTATGTTCTTGTACTTTTATTCTTCTTCCTTTTACTGGAAGGCTTGTCTTGAGCAGGCTTGGCTGGAGGGGAACTCCTTGTAGATCTAGTGTGGGCAGATGATTCACTAGGACTAGCATACTCTATTTTTGCTTTCACTTATGCTGCTTCTTCCTCATCTCTCCTCCTTTTTGCTTCTCTCAAAGCTTCTATAGGTAAGCCTCATCTCGTTTGAAAAGCCTATAGAGAAACTAGTAGAAAAACAAAAAGTAAAATTGGAAGTTGTTGCAAGAGACACTACAAATGCTTTTTGGTGTTGTCATTGATGGTAACCCTAGTCAGTGAAAGATACGCATAACATTATTTGCTTATACTGGAAATCAGATTAAGGATAGTTAAGAAGAACAAAAAATTTGCTAGTTTGCTAATCATCGATTCACTTACAGATTTCCAGTCATTATTTTGAGTTGTGGATCTCATGGGAGGTATATTAGTACATCTAATGTGTTGTCCAAAAATGTCAGTGTCTCATATTAGGTCTTGTGTGAGTTTAGAGATTCAGTTGATACTTCTCTATTTACCAATATTTTGGGGCCGACTCAGATGATGTAATGTGTTGCAGATATTTAGGAAATGTTTATTCAAATATTTTTGTGTTTTATCATCTTGATTTGGGTCTAAGCTAAGTTGTGGACAATTGTTGTGGATGCACATTGGATAACTCTTAAGATTTGAGCCAACAAGTTGCTAATATTTTCAAGTTTTATTTGGAGCCAACATATTGTGATTAAATTACTAGTCACATATATATGTATGATCTCTTATATCATTTTTGGGTGTGTGTGTGGTGTGTTGATGTGTATTGCGAATACTAGCAGAGTGTTAGAGTGATTTTATGCACAATTTCACTTGTACATAAAGATTTTGTGAAGTGAATCAAAGTAGAGTAGAGCAAAAGTTCAGTATCAGTCAGAAGGAAAAAAGATCAACATCTGAGCCTAATTGGAACTATAATCAAGCATTTGTAGATGCTATTCCTTTAGTTCATTCTCTTGGATTTAATCCAAATCTCTATAAGGAAATGCGCCTTCCTATTTTGAGCAGTGAGCTCTAAGTAGTGTGCCCGAATGCAAGTGCATTCTCATATTGTAAAATTATTTTTAAGTATACTTAGATTATATTGTGGATTGGTCATCCACTGTGGTTTTTCCTCTAACAGGATTTCCACGTAAAAATACTTGTGTTATGGTGTTGTGGTTATTTGCTTTTTTTTTTTTCTGCATATATCTTTTGGTTGAATACTTTAAGTGGGTTAATGATCAGAATAATAAAGTTTATTTTTGTAGAACACTGATTCACCCCTCCTCTTAGTGTTGCTTGTTTCCAACAAAAGTGGCCTTCATCTTTTCCATTGGTAATTTTCATTGACTTCTCCTAACAATGTACTTAGAAGCCGTAGACTAAGTTGTGATGCTCATGAACCTTCACAACACCTAAGTCTAGTCTGGCTAACGAGTGTGGGAAAAATTTTTGATGCAAAGAAATGGATAGACGTTGTTTCATGTCAGGTTCACCAAAATGTAAGGTAGGGGAACCAACCACATCAAGGCTCCAATTCATGAAGAATCGAGAGTAGAGGGCTTCGCTATCTTACCTCAAGGTAAGTGGGTGTTTTAAGTCAAGGATAGAGAATGAAGAGCACTCTCAAGTGCTTATGTCACTCTACTGACCCAAATGCTTGGATGGGACTAAACAATCTAGTTTTTGGAACCCAAAGCATACCTTAGATAACTCTCTTCCCAAGGACATCAACATGTGTTAGGGATGACAATGCAGTGTATTGATGCCTCTCTAGGGTGTTGGTGTTTATGCTATCCTGAGAAAGTGTAGGAGTACAATACAGAGTTCAAAAAAAACCTACTAACGATTTAGTCAATGAGTTTTATTGTGCCAAACAGGATGATAAATATCAAAATGTAAAAAATAACTATAGAGATAATGAAGGAGATGACTAAAACAAAGGTGATGAAGAGCAGCTCACTGATAGCCCAATTCTCTAGCAAGCTCCACACGTACATGTACCTGCACACAACCAAGAGAGGAAAAATGTTGGGGCTAAATAGGCATTTGCCTTAGTCAAACCCCTACTTTGGTGTTTCCACCTTCATGGATAGCCAAGAAAGCCATGAGATAGAAAATGTGATAAAGGAAATGGTAGAAAAGAGAGTATTAAACACTACGAAAAACACAATACTATTCTATCAAACCACAACAAAAGAAGGATAGTGAAACAATACCACCTCCACCCAAAGGTACTCAAGGCTAATGAAGGGAGAATGCAAGAATACAATCTTCGTAAAGTTGACATGGCCACAATAGTGACAAAGGTCTTGCAAGAGACCAAACTCGTAGCTTCTATGGCAGCACAACACATTCTCAGTGAAGTTGATGGAGTAGCTAGTTGCCAAGAAATATTCAAGAGATTGCATGGATTTCCAAGAAGATGAAGTAGAATGCTAAAGGACTGAATTGAATGAGAAAGATAATCATTTGAAGATCAATTAGGAGGGAAAGAGCCATTTTCGGGCTGGTTGGTCAACACAGAGGCATTATGCTTCATCCCTAATGGGAGATGTAAGATCACTGTAGAATATAGAGGCAAGAATCTATTAGGGACAGTATCACTCAGCTCTCACGTCCCTAATAGAAATTCCTCCACCAACACAAAAGACAAGTTACAAGTGGATGGAAGGAAAGTGGGTGATGTGGAATTTCTTAGTCGGGTTTGATTTTCTAAGGTGGAGGGATGCAATAGGGGAATTTGTAAGAGGGGTGGAAATTCACTCCTATATAGGATCCTAAGGGTATGAAAAGGAGTATCATCACAATAGCTCAAAAAATAAGTGGGGATTGACTATGCATCCCAACCAGAAGGTAAGGATACCCATTGAGATCAACAACTCATGAAGTGTGGAATGTCCTTTATGCCCATATCAAGCCTTTACAAGTGATATGGGTATATCATAAAATTATTAATTTAATTTATTCAATGAATTTTAATTCATTTAATTAATAACTCTCTACCTATTTTATCCTCAATGTCAATAGTCATTCCTTTCCTACACTCTATACCTCAAAGTCTAGGTTTGTCATGTCAAATCACTATTTGAATGTGGCATAAAAATCAATGCAACAAAATAAAATAATTTTTTTTGGCATAGTCTTAAAATATTTTAAATTAAAAAGTGTTAAAGCATTATGTTACCTCCCATTCCAATTCATTTATATGCATTCTCAATTTAAATTTTTCTAAATATTTTTCTCTACAAAAACCATAGAAATTCTCAATTTCACCATTAACTTCAAAGGCATAAAATATTTATAAAAATTACACCAATCTATAAACAATTTTAGAAAACTAACACCTTTGGTTCTCAATATGAGCAAAACCATTATGTTATAAAAATCACATTTTATGAATTAATTGTTTTGCCATAATCATGGTTCAAAGTGATTTTTTTAAAAATATTAAATAGTCAATTTAACTCAAGATAAATTTAATAAATCAATCTACAATTGAAATTCATATGCATCCACTAGAGTGGGCATGACAAAGCATGAATGAAGAATTCAAAAACCAAGAAAAATGAGAAGATTACCTTCAATCTTGGAGTCCAAAAAATTCAAATTTCAAGAAACTCAAGAGGTTTGGAGAGGTGAAATTTCACCTTCAATGGGTAAAAGTACAATGCTTTTGATTATAGGTAAAAGTGGGTTTTGATGGGGCCCAGAACCCAGTATAGAATGGTTTTGAAGGGAATTGTCAACCTAACAAAGGAAAGCATGATGCAAATATGATAAAACACAAACCAAGGGAAGCCCAACAATAACCTCTAAAAGATAAACATGACTACATGAGCTACAACAAACAAAAAAGCAAGGAATCAAAACCCTCTAACAACTTGGTTTTAACCGGGACCAAAAACCCTTACAGGGGACCAGGGTCTCAATATAAACAAGTTTTAACTAGGACATAGAACCCTTTTGGTGAATAAATAACTTTCCTGCATCTACCAGGCATCAACAAACTAGTTGCTTAGGAAAGAAACCGTTGAACCAAGATGAATAAGAAAATTAATGGCATACAAATACATCAAAACCCTAAACAAAAACAACAAATACAAACATCCCACCTCAATAGGGGAGTTAGAGAGCACAACAAGACCCTGAAACACAACAACCTTCTTGTACCAACACCCTACCAACACCAACCCCTTCTCCACATCAATAGGAGGGAGATCCCCTCTATAGGAGAGGAAGATATGAGAGCCCCAAACTCCAAATCCAACACTCATTGACCCACACAATATCCACCTCAATAGGATCAACCGTAGGAGAAAAGTGCTTCCAACCAAACCTACAACAACCCCCTCCACCTCGAAAGAAGAGGGCTCTGCCTTAATGGGAGCAATCTCCACCTCCATATAAGACACCAACTATAGATCCAAAGAGAAAAAAACTTTGGGAGGAAAAATCACAACCTCCTTAGGTTTACCAAGATACAAGTGCACGAAAGAAGAAGAATGCATTGTAGTCATTAGGAAAAAGCATAAAATCCTTTGAGCTTTTAGAATAAAACTTTACAACAACACAACCCACGAGTGACCCTTAGTCACCAATATAAGAAGAAAGGAATCTCCAGTCCCCCTTTGAAGAAAAAAGCTTTATAAGCCAGAAAGGGGATCAAACACACTTTGGAACAAACCAAAGTAGCCTGGAACTCAACCTAGAAAAAAATGGGGATACTAAAATAGATCTTCCTATGAAAACAAGTCACCTTCAAACCAGCCATTAGAGAAAACACCCTTGAAATGTTTTCCCAAAAACAAAAAAGAACAACCAATACACACAAGATGTCAAAGATCCTCAACACATATCCAACACCTTCCTCAATAGGTAAGAAAACCCCTCTAGACCCACTGGAAAGAAGAGATTCAAGGAAATAGAAAAAACCCACAAAAAAGGCCTTCACCATGAGCACTCAGCTCTAACTAAGCAAGCCCCTCATTCACAACACAAGCCAAAAGACCACCAAAAATAGTAGGAGCAATAGTCTCATAAACCAAAAACGCCCAACAAACAAACATCTTATGGGCCACAACAAACCTAAAACAAGAGCCAAAAACAATAGCTCCAACCAAAGAGAGAACACAAGCCCCCTCAACATGAAAATAGAGTAGAGTTGCTTTCCAATCAAAGGAGAACCCACTCAACAACACAAAATAGATATGGGGGGACAAAAAAAATCCAACTACTTCATCAACAAGATTAGAAGCAACTTCCCCAACAGTTGTGAGTCCTTCATATTTTAGACCTGCCCCACGGCTCACACTCCCACAAAGTTGAATCATAACTTCTAGTGACCCCAGAGAGGAACCAACAATAAATAAAACTTTCTGCCCTCCCTCAACATCATCTGCATCCTCCTCATCATTAGTTTCAGAGACTCCCTCTGAATCATTTGCCCCAGGATTCAAACCGCTCCTCCCACCCGTCATTGTGAAATTGGTGTTCAATAAAAGTACAATGTTGTGTCACAATTCAACCAATTTATTAGCACAAGTGAATTTAAGTATTTCTAACTAAAAATTAATTTTGGTCAGACATATGATCTTGTAAGATTCATTCTAGCTAAGTTATATATGTCCACAACTTTTCCAACTAAAATTATTGGCTAAATGCAAATATAGTACCATTTTGAGGCTAATTTAAAAAAAAAAATTATTTAAAAAAACTTGATGTTTCAACAACTTCTACTCATGTAAATAACCTTTTTTTAAATTATAAAAATACCCTTTTGTAAATCAATAAGTGTAGTTTTCAAAAATATATTTCTTACTAAAAGTAGGATATCAACACAAAACATTAGGTTGATTACCATGTCAAGGAAAAATACTAAAACTTATTAAAAAATGAAAAAATATGATGCACTAGATAAAAGAATCTATATCAAGATGGTATATATTTTTTTTTCTATTTTAGATAAATAGTTAATATGAAAGTTGGCAATGAATGAAAATAACTATGTTTTAATACACACACATTCTAATATTTATTTTAAAAATATATATTTATCAAAATTGGAAAAATATATCTATGCACTAAAGTTTCAAGTTATAAATACATAAAAAAATTGAAGGAAAAAAAAAATACTATATAAAGATTGACGTATCATGTAACCTCATTTTTCAACATTTTTTCAACAACTAAATTATACTGTCAATTTATAAAAAACTATATTCAAATAATTTTTTAATTTTATCAAAAAAATACAAATATAAAATATAATAAAAAATAGATATTTTATTAGTTTACATCATTTCAAAATTCAAAACATATATGCCACTTTTTAGTGATTCAAGTTTAAAAGTTGGATCAATGTTGGTCATTTCCTTTATAAAAGTGTAACACAATTTTGTACTTTTACCTCAATGCAATCCACAACCAAAATACAACCCTTGCTATGAAATTCTCAAATCAACCAATCCTTCGAATTCATCTTCCCCAATATTTTCTTTCCATGAGAGCATTTGAGAGTTTCTTTGCAAAATGAAGGAATGAATTAAAATCACAAGTCTTTTCCTTTTATCCCTTTTCTAATTTCCATTTCATTTTCCTTTTTATTATTTTTTATATTTTTATCCTTTCAAACAGTAACATTTTAGCAATTAACTTAAACTGCTTAAATCATTTTCTCATTTTCAAGGATAATAAATAATACAAATTAATTTTCTAAGAAATAAAATAATTTCATTTTCCAATTTAAATAAACAATGAAATAATTCCAGCATGGTCTTCCCCAACCAATCAAATAATGCTAAATTCTAAATAAATCAACTAAACTAAATTGAATATAATTTCCAATTAATTTAACTAGTATTTTCCATTTTTCTCAAATTTTTTATTTCCAAAATTATTTTGAGGAGCAACATGACTTTGGTACCTGTTTGATCTCTTGTAGGAGCCTGAGATTCAGGGTGTGATTGTGTGAGCATCTAGACAAGTCAAGAGGTGAAACCTTGAGGGAGTCCATGTTTTATATGATATTTATGATGGTATAGATGATTATCACTCAACATGGACTCCAACCAAAACAATGCTACCTACTCGAATGAAACTAGGGTAGTGATGCAGGAGCATCCAATGGTGTAAGGGCAATCTTGCATCACCCAAAAATAGTTAAATTTCAAGTTTCTCAGTTTTTAGATTTTTTTGCATTTTTGGATACCCTTTTTGTCATAATGAAATTCCCAATTTACGGTTTTTATTTTCTATTCCTGGGTTGAAAGATATTGCAGTTTTAGTTTCCCAGATTTGCACCTAAAAATCTTTTGAGTTGGATTTGAGGCACTTAGAGCTCTCATAATGGCCTCGAAACTTTCCAAAATTGGCGTAGCTAATTTCAAGTGTATTCTTGACTTCGAGACCTTTCCAACGGTTCAAACGGTTCGTGAATCGGAGCCCTGGATCAAAAGTTATGGCCTTGAGAAGTTGGCGCACTTTCTAGAAGATACAATTGCAAATGTTCTTTTGAAATTTGAACTTCAAGTTGTAATTTTTCGGCACCAAACTGCCTAAACTCAAATTTTAATGTTGTTTTTGCTCCAAACTAAAGAGGAGCTCTATTTATGGGCGGGTTTCTAATTTTTGGGTAACTTTTTGGGGACAAGCTCGTATATTGCGAAAGGGTTATTCTGTAGCTTTCTATAGCTTGCATGTGTTGTAGAACTTGAGGATTTGAGATCCTCTACATGTAAGAAGCTCCATTTTATGAATAATAAAATTATTCTCTTGTTTGTGGGTTATTTTCTGTGTCTCGGGCTACGCCCTCATCAACTAGACTTCAAATAATGGAATTTCTTAGACAACTTACTTCCCATTCATGACCTATGGGATGAGGAAATGGCGGCCATAGAACCCATACTTTGTTACATCCTAGGTTTTCTTTTGTAGACGAGGACTTGAGCCTTTGCATGGCTGTAAGTTCTTGCATGCTACTTTTCATTCTCATGACTTGAAGTCCTTTGTAGTTGTGTATTGAATTAGTACTAGTGTTTGTAGGCACAGGGGGAAGAATGCTTGTGGGATTCATTCTCATTTGGAGCATGGTCATTTCAAAGTAGTTGTACAATCAAATTGGAGGATAATAGTAGTGAGGTAGAAAGTGTATTGAAAGTGGAAGGGCTTATATAGGGGGTGCATTGTGGTCATCATGCATAATTGGAAGTGGGGGGTAACACGCATACGAAAGAGAGAGTGGTGCCTCATCGTGCCCATGGTAAGAGGTGTAGACCATCATCTGCTCGAAGTTGGATTCCATTGTAGGGCGAGGAGGATGGTGGGAGAAGTTTTAGTCATTGTTTGACAAAGGATACTTTGTAGTGGTAGTGGGGTTTGATGGGTCCCAATACACTGTGTAATGCTTGCGGTGTTAAATCCAGGAAAGGAAAATTGGTTCCCGAATATAGGCCTTCCAAAAGTACCACTTTTGATCCATTTGTTCATTCAAATTGTAACAAGAAAATATTGGAAATGCAAGTTTCTTGTGCATAGGATTCTTGTTTTGGATGAATGCAATGGGTGCGCCTATTATGGAGTGAAAAGAAATGATGGCATATGCATCTTTCTATTAGGTTTTAGTAGTTGAGCCATTAACTCTCAGTACTAAGCTACAACAGATTGTATTATGAAAATATTGAACTACAACTTCTGGTAAAAGGCAAAGCTATTTGTGTTTGAGGTGTTAAGTTCTTGTTTTAGTCTATTGTTTCTGCTATTATTGTTATTATGGGAAAAATATTTAAGGTTTTATTTTTACACATAAGGTGTTTTTATATGAAGTGAATGAATTGATTTTAAAAATCAACCATTGAAAATTGTAGAGAATGATGCAAGACCATTAAAATGATCTCAACCATCATATTTTCTAAAACATTAAAAATATAATATATAATTAAAGAAAAAACAAGAAAAAACTAATGCATTCTTATCCAATCTTAACTTTAAATTAATAAAAGATAGGATAAGAATTGTTTTTTTCTTTTAAATTTTTTAAATAAGTTTCTAATAAATATATATTTTAAATAATATTATTATTAATAAATCAATAAATTATGAATTGAATAGGTTTATTTTATTTTTCACTTTTTAAGTTTGGTGTTACTTGTAATTTTATTATAAAAGTTAGAATTTTACTTTCAACAATTTTAATAGTTTATTTTTATTAAAATAAAAATAACTTTTTAATTTTTTTTAAAATCCACTTTGAACCATGATTATGGCAAAAATAAATGATTCATTAAATCAATCTACAATTGAGATTCATATGCATCCACTAGAGTGGGCATGACAAAGCATGAATGAAGAATTCAAAAACCAAGAAAAACAAGAAAATTACCTTCAATCTTGCATTCCAAACAATTCAAAATTCAAGAAACTCAAGAGGTTTGAAGAGGTGAAATTTCACCTGCAATGGGTAAAAGTACATTGTTGTGTCACACTTTCAACTAACTTATTAGCACAAGTGAATTTAAGTATTTCTAACCAAAAATCAATTTTGGTCAGACATATGATTTTGTAAGATTCATTCTAGTTATTTTGGTCAAACATATGATCTTGTAAGATTCATTCTACCTAAGTTATATATGTCCACAACTTTTCCAACTAAAATTGTTGGCTAAATGCAAATATAGTAAAAAACTTGATGTTTCAACAACTTCTATCCATGTAAATAACATTTTAAAAAATATATTAAAATACCCTTTCGTAAATCAATAAATGTAGTTTTCAAAGATGTATTTCTTACTAAAAGTAGGATATCAACACAAAACATTAGGTTGATTACCATGTCAAGGAAAAATACTAAAACTTATTAAAAAATGAAAAAATATGATGCACTAGATAAAAGAATCTATATTAAAATGGTATATATATTTTTTCTGTTTTAGATAAATAGTTAATATGAAAGTTGACATTGAATGAAAATAACTATTTTTTAATACACGCACATTTTAATATTTATTTAGAAATATATAATTATCAAAATTGGAAAAATTTATCCATGCACTAAAGTTTCAAGTTATAAATACAAAAAAAAATTGAAGGAAAAAAAAATACTATATAAAGATTGACGTATCTTGTAGCTTCATTATTCAACATTTTTTTAGCAACTAAATTATACTATCAATTTATAAAAAACTATATTCAAATAATTTTTTAATATTTTCAAAAAAATACAAACATAAAATATACTAAAAAATACATATTTATTAGTTTACATCATTTCAAAATTAAGAACATATATGTCTTTTTTTAGTGATTCAATTTTAAAAGTTGGATCAAGATTGGTCATTTCCTTTATAAAAGTGTGACACAATTTTGTAGTTTTACCTCAATGAAATCCACAACCAAAATGCAACCCTTACTATCAAATTCTCAAATCAACCAATCCTTCCAATTCATCTTCCCCAATCTTTTTTTTCCATGAGAGCGTTTGAGAGTTTCTTTGCAAAATGAAGGAATGAAATAAAATCACAAGTCTTTTCCTTTTATCCCTTTTCTAACTTCCATTTCATTTTCCTTTTTATTATTTTTTATATTTTTCTCCTTTCAAAAAGTAACATTTTAGCAATTAACTTAAACTACTTAAATCATTTTCTCATTTTCAAGGATAATAAATAATTCAAATTAATTTTCTAAGAAATAAAATAATTTCATTTTCCAATTTAAATAAACAATGAAATAATTCCAACATGATCTTGCCCAACCAATCAAATAATGTTAAATTGTAAATAAATTGACTAAACTAAATTGAATATAATTTCCAATTAATTTAACTAGTATTTTCCATTTTTCTCAAATTTTTGATTTCCAAAATGTATCAAATATTAAGTGCAATGATTTAACCTTCAAATATCCTCAAAATACAAATAGAGAAATAAATAATTATCTTTGAAATCATGCATTTATGATATTTCTACAATACTCAAATTCTTGAATCACCATTAGTTTAGATCCAGACTCATAGGTTTAATCAAGAATCATCTTGCACTTGGACTGATTGCAATAGAGGTCACCAAACACACTTAGCATGAAGTGACATCTCCAAGCCTGCATTCTCAATTAGAAAAATAACCATATACATACACATTCAATTCACATGCCAACTATACCTACACCATCCTTAATAGCTAAAGTAATGTGCAATCATCCAACATGATATAATGTCACATACATCACATAAGTATCACTTCCCAGATAACTATATCAATGTGTATCATCCAAACATAGAAATGTAATAACCAACAATCATCTAAAATGCCAATATAGTAATAATAACATTCATCTATGTAAAAACAAATACAAGGGTAAAATAAGGTATAAGCATTACCAACTCTAAATGTAAGAGTGTCACATGTATCATGCAATAAACACCCAACATGACACAAAACCATATAGATTATTAACAATAACATCACTCAAAAATAGAGATGTGATAATAATAAAAAATGTAAAATGTCCAGATCATCATAACAATCACATCTATAATCCAAATACATATAAAGATAGCACTAGGATATAACACCATGATAATCCAAACATATAAATCATAACATGTGCATCTCAAAATATACAAAATAATTGGAATATCATTCACGACATTTGTGCATAAGAGTTCTCACACCTTCAATGCATATAAGCAACACATAATATTAAATATGTCAAGTCCTCACAAGGATCTTGTAATATTACCATACATGCATCTTAGTTCAAACAATACAAACGAATACCATCTCTAGCTATGCAGTTAATCAAAACACTCATCATAAAATGTATACAATATCTTCTTTGGAAAAAATGCCAACCAATACATAAAGTAAATCCTTCATGGAAAACAAACTAATCAATGCATAAAATATATCAATATCATATTCAATCATCACATGTCTTATAAATCATCCACAACTAGCATGATACAAGACATAAAACACAATCAACAATCAAAACAATTTATGACATGAAAATGATGAAGTTGAAACACTTATAACCACTCAGTGCAACATATGCAAGAATAGCCTATGCATCCCATAATACATAGAAATACAAAGTTGAAAATAGACATCTCAAGGTATACAAAAGTTTGGGCACTCCATATTCAAGATCAACATCTTAACATGTTGTTGGAGTCTATCAACTCCTTGGTGTTTTGCTAGATTTTCCAATGCTTCATCTCTTTTCTCCTCTAAATGCATCAACTGAGACAATTTGGTTTGAATTTGATCTTCTCCTTTGAGATACTCTTGAATGAATTGTAGAGTTGGAATCCTCAGTTGAACTGGGAAAACAAGATCATGTCCGTAAAACAAGTGATAGGGAGATGTTCCCAATGAACTCTTTGTTCTAATCTTGTCTGCCCATAGAGAAAACCTCAACTGTGTGTGCCAATCTTTAGGATTCTTATCTAGCAGCTTCTTGATGGCATTCAATAAATTCTTATTTGTGGACTCTACAAGTCCATTCCCCTGTGGATAATAGTTGGATGAAAACTTCAATGTGATTCCATATTCAAATGCCCAATTGGAAAAATTCAATGATGAGAAGGCTAAACCGTTATCGCACACTAGAGAATGGGGGCATCCAAATCTTGTAACAATATTTTCTTCAAGAAAATTGATTACCACATCTGTCATGCATTGCTTCAAAGCTTGAGCTGCTATCCACTTGGTGCAGTAATCTATCACTGCCAAGATGTATTTGTGTTGGCCTGAAGATGGCGGAATGATCATCCCAATGAAATCTAATCCCCACTTGGAAAAAGGCCTAACCTCAATTAGTGGCTACAAGGGCATAGCTAGATGTCTTCCTCTATTTTCCGCTGTTTGACAAACATGACAAGCCTTCACATGCTCATATGCATCCTTGAAAAGCGTGGGCCAATAATATCCAGCCCTTTGAATTTGGTGAGCTGTAGCTAGACTACCTCCATGGCCAGTCTCAAACTTCTCGTGAAAGTGCTCCATTAATTGTTTAGCTTCTTGTTTTCCCACACATCTTAGATAAATTCCTTCATAGTTTCTTTTGTAAAGGATTGATCCTTGGAGCATGAATCTCTGACTTTTCATTCTCAAAGCTCTCTATTGGACTGAATTCAAGTGGAGAGGGCATTTGTGATTCAATAGGTAGTAAATTGTGTTATCATACCACTCTCCTGGAGACACTTCTTCCAACACGTACGTTTGATGAACTAATTCTAGACCAGTCATTGCAATCGTCTGAGCTAAAGCTTGTCCTTGGACCAATTTCATAGGCTATATCTCTATGTCATATTCTTGCAAAGTGGCGACCCACTTGCCTCTTATCTAATATTGGACCACCAAGTGTCATCAAGCATCCTTTGTCTCACCTTCTTTCCTTCTTTTGTCTTTAATTTAACCCACTTTTTTCACTCTACATAAAACACTATGGATTGTATAGCACCCTATACCTCCATCCTCACCAACAAAATAAAATACCTAGCTTATATAGTCTCAATTACTTTGGGGATTTTTTTTTAAACATCAAAATAATGCAAGTGAAGTGTATTGGTTACATACAAATATTTGTATATCTCTAGCTTCAACCACTACTATCTTCACCCAATCTATTTTTTCAATTCCTTTCAAAGCATATACATAGCATGGAGTCCAAATAATACTTTTTGTTAGCCCTCTTAACCATCAAACCAAATAACTTACAAACACTAGTTGAATTTGTAACAAACTACACAACATTAGAAAGCCCAACCTCATGTATGGCCTCCTTCAAAAGGCCAAACTTATAATCAAAATCCATTTTTTGTAAAGAAATCAATAGCTATAAGAAAGTATACACCAACATGACATGTAACAATAATATTAATGAGTAGCTAATGTCAAATATTAGTTCACCCATCCATGATAATGAAATAACCACTCCTAATCCATGCTTGTATCATATCCTCCATCAATGTGTTCAATTTTAAATATTATTAATCAAGGAGGGAGGTATGTGATTTATGTTCACTAGGGGAACATAAAAGGGTCCAACTATTATTGTATCTCTCAACATCCATTTAAAATAAGTAAACCTAACCAAATGGGATGGGAATCCATGGGCATAATAAAATTTACCACTAATTCATCAACCTACTCACATTTTTGCAATTTCAACAACCCTACGATTGTATTATTTCCAATTGCAATAGAAGTGGTATTGCTCTTCCATCAATTGTAACCCTTTCCAACTAATATATTGGAACACTTGTCAATATATTGTAATGATGTGGATGGACATTTCTTAGTAGTAGTTTTTTATCTCTCTCGCCAACCAGCTATATCATTTCAGCATGTTCGCAAAATATCCTCACAAACTCTAACCTCATGTTCACTTTCGCCTGATAAATGGTGTTTAACCCTATTATAACACCCATAAAAACTTTCTAAAAACATGACAACCAATAGTTGCTACCTCATATATTTTTACCCTTATTATTTCTTATAGTGAGAAATTGTAGAAATATATTTTCAGAGTTGAAAAGGACTTTTACAAACTCTTGAAAAGAGAATGAAAGGAATGCAAAATAATCTTGTGTTGTTGCAACAACACCTGTGTTTGTATTTTCATAATAATGGGAGATTCCAAAACTCTCTTTAACTTCCCTTGGGTTTAATTTGTCATCACCGGTCCTAGTGCTCATTTTTAAGTGAGAGATCAAATATCAAAGAGATGTTTCAAAGATGGTTAGAGCTGCAAAAATATGGTTTTGAGCTTTCTATATGAGAAAAATTTGAAAAAAAAAAAAAAAAAAATGATAAAAAAAATTCCTATTTATTATATAAAAAAGTAGAATGGATTGTTATAGGGATAGGGAGTATATCAAACCTTAATGGCTAGAAATATATAGAGTAAATAGTAGAGCAATGTCCCTTCTTAGCTATGTGAATATTTTCAAGGATGATGCAGAGTAGGGAGGAAAACCTTCCACAATCACAATTAGATCACTTTCAAACAATTCTACAATCACCAAAATCTCAATTAGGAGTTCTACTCACCAATTACTCACAATTCATTATAACATTGCAAATGATGAAATTTGAGCATAACTTATAGAATCCTCCTCAAACCTGGAAACCCTTTACCTTTCTAAACACCCATTCAAACATATTTCAACATATATTAAAATATCCTATGGTCACTTTGGACCATCATCTCCAAAACCTAACTGGTATGTTGTCCCAAGGCTGAATTGGGCCAAATTTTCAAAGCAAGTATACTCCAGACATCTTCTCAACCTTAAATCTCTATAGAAAGACCTTTAACAGACTACAAATGGCCAAAATAACAATATTTATCGAGAGAAATGTCCTCCAAGACACCTAACCACCAAACCCTCATTTAGACTAGTTTGAAAAGGGGTTTATTGAAAATCTAATCTCCATACCTTGTCTCACCTTACCAAATATTGAAACACATTACCCCATGATGAGGGCCACATCACCCAAAACCCACAAAAATCACAATGGATACCAACACAAAAGATGCAAGATAGAAAAATGACTCACTTTCAATTATTTTCAAAAAATGAAATTACAAATTCAAAACTTACATGCTACAGCCTCATGGGCTTGATTCATTACAACAAAATCAACTCTAAAAAGAAAATATACTATTTGGAGCCACAATCTACACTATCAGGGCCACCTCCTGCAACCCCCACTTAACCCTTTTTATTTTCCTCAATAATTTCCCTAGAATGTTCTAGAAAGTTCAAGTTTCCCCTTTTGTTTTGGTGCCAAAAGTCTCACCGTTTGATTTCTGGCCTAGGAAGAATTTCTTATGAAATTCATTTTTTAGAGGACCAACTTCACGGGGCCATAACTTTTGATTTGGGTGTCCAATTTTCTATTATTGCACATCATTGGAAATCTCTCGATGAGCTCTACAACACACAAATTGACCATAGGTTAGTTCGATCACTTTTTGAGCAATTTTGAGGCCTCTAAAGTTTTATATTTGAATTTGAAGCTAAAATTGGAGAAATTTCCTGAGACAAACTTTAATTTCTTCCAAACCATGCATGGTATTGAGGTGATTCTTTTGTGACTATAAATGTTTTTTAGCTCTACTCTTGGGGTAAATTTTCACGTCGATACAAGCCTGTTTAGGCCTACTTACTATAAATAGTAAGTGCCCATTTTTTGCTATTTTTGATGCCTGACAGTCTTATACCCCTTAAGTGCCATCATGGGACTCAAAACAACTAAAGACAATAAAGAATTTATTTTTTGGTTGATGCAATATTTCCCTACACCGTTGGATGCTCCTACATCACCCTAGGTATTCCTATGCTAAATAAACCATCACACAACCTTAACTCATGCATTTTATGTGAATTTCAACTTGGAGCCATTGTTTTCAAATTAAAAAACTCATAAAATACAACTAGGTTAGCATTCCTTTCTCTCCAAATGACCTTCCCTACTCAAACAAACCTCACAAACATCTAAAGCCTACCCTAAGCACCCATTCCATCATTATTTGGAGCCATCATTTTTAAATTAAAAACTCAGAAATTCACTTTTTAGAGGACCAACTTTGTGGGGCCATAACTTTTGATTTGGGTGTCTGATTTGCTATTATTGCATATCATTGGAAAGCTCTCGACGAGCTCTACAACACATAACTTGATCGTAGGTCAGTTCGGCCACTTTATGAGTTGTTTCATGGCCTCTAAAGTTTTATATATGAATTTGAAGCTGTATTGGAGAAATTTTCCAAGATGGAAAATTTAATTTCTCCCAAACCATGCAAGGTATTGAAGTGATTCTTTCATGACCAAAAATATTTTTCAGCTCTACTCCTCGGGGCAAATTTTCATGTCCACACAAGCTCGTTTAGGTCTACCCACTAAAAATAGCAAGTGCCCATTTTTTGCTATTTTTGGTGCTTGGCAGTCTTATACCCCTTAAGTGCCATCATGGGACTCAAAACAACTAAAGAAAATAAAGAAAATAATTTTTTTGGGGTGATGCAAGATTGTCGTTCGCCACTGGATGCTCCTACATTGGACACCTAGAGTAATTTGAAAAGTGACCTTATCACTTCTTTGGAGTTAGAGGGAAACCAAGATAGTTAATCTCAGCCTTAGATAACCATGATTAATCTTCAACAAGCCTTCCTCTCCATTTCACCAATTACTCTACATATTTCATGTTTCTTGTGCTTCTACCCACACAACTATCCAAGATTTCTTCTATCTCTTCCTTCTTTGAAGTAGGTGCTGGAATTTCAACTATTCATTTATCGACCCCTCCTCTATATCACCTTCATGATACTCTATCAAATCAGCAATTTTGAACAAAAGAGAAATGTTTATTCCACTAGGCAACTCTACCTCATAAACATTTCCTGAATCGTGCTTCTTCAGGATCTTGCATGGTCCAAACTTCATCTTTAACTTGTATGTACCAACTGGAAACCTTTCCTTTGACAAATGAACCATGACTTCATATCTTACTTGGAACTCCTTATACCTCCTTTTCTAATCTGCTTGAGCCTTATATTGTGAGTTCATCTTATTGATATGTTTCTCACCTCTTCATGCAAATTCTTTAGGTGCTCAACAAAATCTTCAGCCTGAACACTACTCTTTTCCCCCTTATCCATCTTTCTCAGCTCAGAAGTAGTTCTTGGACTACTCCCATTCACAATCTATAATGGTGATTTACTAGTTCTCCTATTGAAAATTTTTTTGTAAGAAAATTCCGCCAGTGGTATAATCAAATCCCATCCCTTGGGCTTATCTCCAACTAAGCATCTTAGCAGGTTTCCCAAACTCTATTCACCACCTCTATTTGTCCACCAGTCCATGGATGGTGTGCAGAATTGAACTTCAAATTTGTCTTCAACTTCTTCCATAATGTCATCTAGAAATAACTAACGAATTTGTTGGAAGTGGAATTACTCTAAGAGCGGGGGGGTGAATTAGAGTAATATATTTTAAAACTTTTTATCACTTGATATGTAAATTTAAACTGTTGACCTTGAACAAATAAGTGAGTTTTATATATGTAGTGTGAATACTAAACTTTAGAACAAAAAGGTTACTTTTCATTGACTTAACCAATCATAACATGAGTGACTTAATAAACCATTTTAAAGAATAACCATAAATTTTTCAAATGATACTGAGTGAACAACTTTTTAATGCTTTCTTTTACATAGGACATCAAACACAATAATGATAGATTGAACTTTCTTTATGACATTTTCATCACATTCATACATTGAACATTTAGACAATTTGAAAAAATGATCTTAAGACAACTTGAGATTGTGAAAAGTATCAACGCATTGCATCAACAACTTTACAAATAACTGAAACAAAGATCATGCAAGATATACACAAGCCACAAAAGAGAGAACATAGAATTTTTCTGGGTGGAAAACCATCTTGGTGTAGAAAAACCACTCCAAAATGCCTTGCAAGCTTAATTCCCAAAATGTTTATAATACTTTCAGAGCACCAACTCAATAATAATGTGGAGCACCAACTCCTATAATAAACTAAAGCACCCACTTCATATTTGAAGTACCAACTTCATCAAAACTAATAGTATTGCAACCTATTAGAACCTTATAACTATAATGACTATCTGTAGTTACAAAATTACAATAGGATACAAGATGATTTTTCAATAATTCCCAACTCAAAATAATCTATGTAATACAACCAAAGATAGAAACAATATAAACCCTCTTTTCTTCTTTATAGAATGATATCATAGTAATAATCTCTCTCTTGCAACAATATACTGTAAAATTTATAACTTCTTTCTTTTTGTCTCGTCACACTGCCATGTGTTTTTTCTAGATATATATAAGTTTGTAAATCGTTATTCTCTTCAAAACCCATATCCAATAACTAGGGTTTATAAACTGGTAAGAATAATAACATTTTATCATGATACCCATAATGGGTTTTTTGAAAAACCACAAAAAATCAATGATATGTCGATGAATGCCAATGAAACCCTTGAGTACAAACTTGAGTTAATGAAAAACTAAACTGAAACTAATGCCTTGCAACTAAAGAAAAAATCTACATCCCTTTTACAAAAATGAAATAACTGTTTCAGTTACAAATCACTTGCTTCGAACCTCTAATCATTTGTAAACTGTTTCTTTAACAATCATTAAAATGTCAAATAAAAACATTCCATACCTGTTTATTTTATAGAGACAAGAAATCAAACTCATACCACATGAATCAATTCAAGACACTCATAACTACCTTGCCAAAAATTTCCAGTCAAACTCTTCCTCTCCACTTTCCAACTGTGTTTCATCACTACAGTCTCCACACACTTAGCCTTGAGCTTTCAGCAAACACTAACTTCTTAGAATTTTTGTAACTAAGAAGAGAAAGTTCATGGCAGTGGCTAGGGTTCAGTTCATACAATGAAATTCCTTTTCCCTTATTTTATCTTTTTACCTCTTGTTCACTACCTTTTTCACAATTGATAATCATTTGAAGTTTGATACTACTCATAATGCTCTTGGATCTATTTTTCAAAGACACATAATAACCTTTTACTTGTTTTCGACCCAAATGATAACAACTATTAAGTCAACTTCCTTGTGATGTGGCCAATATGAACAACATGATAAGCACAATGTGCTTAGTAATATATGCACCCAGTAAAATGTAGACCTTAGTGTAATATGGTCGACAAGTAATGATAGCCAAAATCCATGTAACGGATTTCACTAAAAACCTGATGAAACAAATATTGTTACCAATGTAATATAGTATGCTCAATGTAAAATAAAGTGAAGCCCAATACAAGTGACCAGTGATAGCCATTTAAATGGATTATATTTTAAACACTTAATAAAAGCACTGACAAAATAATATTAAAATGTAGACTGTGAAACTTTGTGAAGAGCTCAAATATAACCATTGTCTTTTATTTATGAATGCCATCATATAAATCATCAAAGTGAAAATTTTAGAGAATTTCCTTTGAGAAGGATATCATGCATCGAAAGAATGACACCAAACCATAAAACAACTGCATCCAACATATGACCATTTGAATGATAAACCTGTAGATTCTTGCATGAGGTTTCCTGAATATTGAAAAAGTGTTAGATCCAATATAAACCCACAACAAGATGAATGAAGAAATCACCAAGGCATATGCTAATTACAATGAAACATGTACCAACTGACCAACCTGTATGAAATAACTCATGTATAGGATATCTAGGTGAAGTGCAATCACATGTATGTTGATGAAACAATAACCTTTACCAAGTGATATAAAGGCCATAAGATGTCTTTTAATCTGCACAAAATGAATGCCAAAACCAAGTATGCCAAAAACTGAATATGAACAAGAGTGATATGTCATAATCAAGAATGCCAATGTCAACCACATGAAAAACATGTACAAGCTGATCCACCAAATTGATCCAACCTGTATGAAATAAAACTCCACTAAACCAATATAAAGCCACTACATATAAAGCCTCTACACATGAATCCATCAATCAATACCACAAGATAAACACTAAATATGTAGCAACCATGTGTAAACTAAACAATGATCCCAATGACAATGATGCAAATCCAAACTATGAGAACACAATATCAAATTTCCAATGTCAAGTTTCCAACTAGAATGCCAATAACAACAACCACTGTAACCAAACCAATTGATCAATATAACCAAACCATTTTGACATGTTTTGACATCAAGGAAAAATGCCACAAAGAGAAATTCAAAATAATTTGGTGTCTCTATCTAAAACTATACTCTTTGGTAAACCATGTAGTCTCGTCACCTCTCTAAAAAAAAATTCTACAACATGAACAACATCACTGGTCTTATGAAACAGAATGAAATGTACCATCTTTGAAAATCTATCCACCACCACAAATATGGAATCATTCCCTCTTTGTGTCCTTGGGAAACCAAGAACAAGATCCCTGCTAATATCTTCCCATGGCCTCTCAAGTACAGGTAAGGGTTGATACAATCTAGTATTTTGACTTGTTCCTTTCACCATCTAACATACTTTGCAACTTTGTACAAACTTCTTCCCATATTGTTGTAATGTAACTGTGACTAATAATAATTCTCACTAACAAGAGAAATGGTCTTATCTCAACCAAAATTTCTAGCCAATCCTCCACTATGCTTCTCCTTGATTAGATTCTCTCTTATAGAAATTCTTGGAATGCATAATTGTCTTCCTCTAAACAACATCCCATCTTGGATTAAGAAATCCAACCATTTTGTCCTATCCAATGCAATAGGTTCCAAACAAGCTTTCCAATATTCTACAAAGTTTGGATCTTCAGGATACAAACTCTATATTTATTTCTATCAACAAATTTTCCCTTCTACTCAAGGCATCTACAACTCTATTTGACCTTTCACTCTTGTGCTTCAAAAAAAATATAACTCTGCAAAAAATCAACCCATTTTAAGTTCCTTTGACTCGACTTTCCTTGACTATTGAGATATTGCAAAATTTGGTGATCAGTATATATAAAAAATATTTTGGTGACAACTATTGTCTTCATTTCTTCAAAGCCTAAACTCTAGCATAAGGCTCTTGATCATAGAAAAAATATTTCTTCTTAGCATCATTTAACTTCTCACTAAAATAGGCAACACGCTTACCTTATTGACTCAAAATAGCTCCTATGGCAGTGCCACTAGCATCACAATCTACCTGAAAGACCTTATTGAAATATGGAAGTGCTAAAATAGGTTGCTCTGTAAATTTCTTCTTCAACATGTCAAAACATTTGGCTGCTCCTATGGTCCACTTAAACTCTTTCTATCCCCTCTCATTGCTTCAGTTAGAGGTACACAAATATTACTGAAATTCTTAATAAACTTTCTATAAAAACTTGCTAGACCATGAAATGATCTCACCTCGATAGGAAATTCAATGATAGCTATTGCCTTCTCTGGATCCATTTTAAGGTCCTCTGTTGAGACAACAAATCCCAGATACACCAACTCTCTCTTCGCAAAACTACATTTCTTCAAATTAATCAACTTCTCCTCTTTTAGCTTCTCAAAAAATCTTCAAATATGCAATAAGTGCTCCTCTAATGTCTTACTGAAAATCATAATATCATCCAAGTAAACAATAACAAATTTTCCTAAAAATTCTTTTAGTACCTCATTCATAAGCCACATAAATGTGCTTAGCACATTGGTTAGCCCAGAAGGCATGACTAACCACTTGCACAAGCCCTCCTTAGTTTTGAAGGTTGTCTTCCATTCATATACTTCTCTAATTCGGATCTAGTGATATCCACTCTTCAAATCTATCTTTGTGAAGTAATCAACTCCACTCAAACAATCCATAATGGAATCCATTCTTGGCAAGGGAAATCTATACTTGATGGTGATCTTGTTGATAGATCTAGAGTCTGTACACATCCACCATTCCCCATCCTTCTTTGGTGCTAGTACTATAGGTACTACACATGGACTCAAACTCTCCCTAATCAATCCTTTTCGCAACAATTCTTACATTTGTTTGTTCAACTATTCACTTTCTACTGGAGTCATACGATGAGTCACCTTATTCAGAAAACTAGCTCTAGGAATCAAGTGCATTTGATGAATAATATTTCATATAGGAGGCAAACCTTCAGGTATGTTATCAGAAATAATAGGTTGAAACTCATTCAACAAATTTGAAACATCTACATGTACCTCAGTTGTATCTTCATTATCAACTCTAGGGATCAATGTAAAAGACATATGCTCATGCTTCATACCTTCTAAGATATTTCTTCCATCAACCAAAAAAATTCTTGCATTACTTCATACCTTTTCCTCTACCTCTTTCAAGGGCTTCAACTTATGAGGAACTCCATCCTTTGTCAAAGAATAGGTGTTGGCATGTCCATCATGTATTGCTTATTGATCAAACTACCACCATCTACCTAACAACATATGAAAAAAATCCACAGGTATAATATCACATAATATGTCATCATGGTCCTATTGCAACCAAGCAATCTGGTGTGGGTTTGAATGCCTTCTTCTCTCCAACCACAACTTACAAACCATTTATTCTGAAACAAGGTTATTAGTGCTACCTCCATCAATAATAACATTGCAAACTTTACCTTCACACTTACATCTGGTGTGAAACAAATTCTTCCTTTGAATTGGCTCATTCTCCTCATTCAACAAGGCTCTTCTAGTAAAAAGAACCTCTCCTCTTTTTGCATCCTCAGAATATGAAGACTCAACATCTTCATCAATATGTGCAAATCTTTCATTACCCTCAGATCTTCTATTTGTCCTTCCTTGATGTTGAGGACACTCAAAGGATCTATGTCCTTCTTCTCCACACTGGAAATAGGTTCCACAGAAGCCTCTTCTTCCTAGTCCTCGTCCAGATCTTCCCCTTCCTCTTTGGTCTCTATTATTCTAATCATGAGGATGGTAGGTGTTATCTCCTTTTTGGTTTTGGAAGCTACTAGAGCCTTCACCCTTCTTTTGATCTTCATTTTGACCACCATATGACCGCCCACCGGTCTTTCCTCCATGGCCTCCACCTCATTGTTTATTCTCAAACCTCTTGTTTAGTCATCTTCAACCTTTAGAGAAAAATAATAAGCATCCTCAATGGTGGTCATTCTTACCAGTGCCAGTTCTTCCTATATGCTTGGCTTCAACCCATTAATATAACGAGCAAATTTCTCTTTATCTGCATCAGAATGTCCTATCCAAATCAGGACCTTGTGAAATTCCTCTGTGTATTCTTTCATCGTCCTTATCTCTTGCCTCAAGCTCTACATCTTCTTGAGTAGTTCCAATTCGTAATCAATTGGAATAAATTGTTTCTTCAATTTTGACACCATTCTATCCCATATAAAAAATTTATCTTTCCCTTGTCTTCCTCTTTCTAATTGGACCTCTTTCCACCATATACTAGCATGACCTTTTAATTTTGTCTTTGTAAACCTCACTCTGTGAGGATCTTCAATATCCTCAAACTCAAAAATTTCCTCCATGTCATTGATCCAATCAATCAATTCTTCAAGATTCAGATTTCCACTAAAAGTTGAAACCTTCATTTTAGGTCTCTTCCCAATGCTTGAGATCACTCACAACAATCTTGTTTCTCTAGGATCCATTGGATCCTATTCTCCCTCTTCCATTTCCTCTTATGTTTCATCTTCACTTTCATCTCTGTCTCGTTGCACATCTCTTCTTCAAACCTCTTGTTGCAAGGCTTCTAATTTCCTTCTAAGGGATCTAATTTTGTCTCTAGGTGGATCTCTTCCTCCACGAAATTGAACTCTACCTATACCATATTGGGAAAGTATTGGAGGCATATTGATGTCAACCCACACTCATAGGTCCTACTACAACTGCCTCATGTTCGACACTCTGTTACAGGCTTAGGAAATCCTACTCTAATACCACTTGATGAGGGCCACACAACCCAAAACCCACAAAAATAACAACAGATGCCAACATAGAAGATACGAGATAGAAAAATGACTCACTTTCAATTATTTTTAGAAAATGAAATTACAGATTCAAAGCTTACATGCTACAGCCTCATGGGCTTGATTCATTACAGCAAAATCAACTCTAAAAATAAAATATACTATTCAGAGCCACAATTTGCACTATCAGGGCCACCTCCTACAACCCCCACTTAACCCTTTTTATTTTCCTCAATAACCACCCTAGAATGTTCTAGAAATTTCAAATTTCCCCTTTTTTTGGGTGCCAAAAGTCTCACCATTTGATTTCTTCCCTAGGAAGAATTTCTTATGAAATTCACTTTTTAGAGGACCAACTTCGTGGGGCCATAACTTTTGATCCAAGTGTCCAATTTTCTATTATCACACATCGTTGGAAAGCTCTCAACGAGCTCTACAATACACTAATTGATTGAAGGTCAGTTTGGTCACTTTTTGAGTTGTTTTGAGTCCTCTAAAGTCTTATTTTGAATTTGAAGCTACATTGGAGAAATTTCCTAGGACAAACTTTAATTTCTCCCAAACCGTGCATGGTGTTGAGGTGATTCTTTTGTAATTGGAAATGTTTTTTTATCTCTAATCCTTGGGGTAAATTTTCATGTCCATACAAGCCTATTTAGGCCTACTTCCTATAAATAGTAATTTCCCATTTTTTGCTATTTTTTACACCTAACAGTCTTATGCCCCTTAAGTGCCATCATGGGACTCAAAACAACTAAAGAAAATAAATAATTTATTTTTTGGGTGATGCAAGATTTCCCTACACCGCTGGATACTCCTACATCACCCCAGGTCTACCTATGCAAAATAAACCATAATACAACCTTAACTCATGCATTTTATCCAAATTTCAACTTGGAGCCATCATTTTCAAATTAAAAAACTCATAAAATACAATGAGGGTAGTATTCCTTTCTCTCCAAATGGCCTTCCCCACTCAAATAAACCTCACAAACATCTAAATCCTACCCTACGCACCCATTCCATGAAGTTCTAAGAAATATAAAGGCGAAATGGGTGTTTATCTCATTTTATTCACCTACAAAACCTCACATAGGGCTCATAGACCCGATGCCAGTAAAAATATTATAAAATTCTTGAATCTTTATGAAATTCAATCAAACCACAACAAAATTTAAGCTATCTCATGCCTCCAAATTCAATGCAATTTGAATCAAAACCTAACTATACGGGGCCGTATAGAACAAGAGAGCAACATATTACACAAGAAAAACACAGAATTAGAGAGATTCCTTATTTCCTTTTCCACAAAACTTCAACTAGAGATATTTTCTCAAGTTATTACATTATATTTAAACCTTAGACATCATGAATCAACCAAAAAATTGAGCTCAATGAAATTTTGAACTGACATGACCGTTGGTATTCTCAAATTTGGCATTTTTGCACTTTTACAAATATTGTATTTTTGACAACTTTTGAAATTATTGACAACTTTATCAAAATGACCCTTCTATTAATCAAATTACTTTACCAATGGTCTATTATGACCTTATTGAACAAAAATAAGAATCAACACCCTAGAAACCAACTTAAGACCTTATTTGACAAAACTTGCAAAATTGAACCAACATGGTGCCCCTGCACCATACTCCCGACTTGAAAAAGACCTCAAGTCCCTTGAGGACTGTATAACATCAAAATCATGCTACATCTTATCATTGAATGCTCTCTAATTTGCATCTTCATCTGGTGACCCTTTCCAATGAGTCAAGAATTCAAAACATGCACTGACTCTTCCCTTTGACCGGTTTCTTCCTTGAATATGTTGTCCTCTACTTAATGGTTGTTGTCTCACTTTCTCTTCCCTTAGAAATGTTTCTAAACTTGCTTTCAAACCTGCAAACATACCTTTATCAACCTTACCTTAAACTATCCTTTCCTTCACTCTTGAAACATACTTGTATTCATCCAATTGTCCTTTCCTTTCAACTTGTTTCAATTCACCTTTTGCCTTCATTTCTTCTACTAGATTCTCTACCCTTATAATCTTTGTATTATCAAGTCTATGCACCTTTGTACTAATTGAAATTAACTACCCTTTAACATCTATTGAAACCAATGGACAAAGTACTATCCCTATCACAATCTCTTAATGCTTTCCTAGCCAATTTTGAGTCTTCATAAGGAATTCATCCTTGACCTGCTCTTGACCTATTCTTGTCAATAAATCTTCATCTTTTCTTTCCAATACTTAATCATCCTTCACACTTACTGTCTCAACACCTTTTGCAATGGCTGCACACTCTCCATCTTTGTCTTCCTCTATATTTATATACTCCTTATTTCCCATCATGATCACTTTTTCTTCCTTACCTTGTTCCTTAACATCCTCAACTGATGGATTCAATGTGAATGTATTTCCATCTTTCTCAATAGTGTAAGTATTGTGTCTACCATCATAAAGTGCATGCCTATCAAACTACTATGGCCTTCCAATCAATAAATGGAAACAATCTATTGGAAAAACATCACAAAGAATCTTGTCCTTATATCCACCAATGCTAAACTCAACCAAATCTTGTTCATTAACCAAAATTTATTGATCATCACTTACCCAAGATACTTTGTAAGGTGTTTCATGAGGAATTTTCTCTAACTTAAATTTATCTATCATTTCATTTGACACCATATTATCAGTACTTCTAGAGTCTATCACTACCTTACATACCTTTCCTTTGCATTTGCAGGTGGTCTTGAACAATATTCTCCTTTGAGTCATCTCCTTCTCCTTGGATGCTTTAGATATTTATCTTCTTACCATCAATGACTCCCCAACTTCTAGAGTAGCAAGTTGATTAGGAGAATGAATGCTCTCACAATCATCCTCTTGTACCAATTGCACTCTTTTGTCACCACCACTTGAAGTAGACCCTTATTTCTCAGGACACTTAAAGGATGGATGGACAAACTGATTGCAATGATAAAACCTACCTAAAAATTAGTTTGAACTTCTACCTCCACCAAATCTTCCTCTAAAACCTCTAAATCCACCTCTTTTATCAACCACTTGGTCTTTGTTTTTACTTGCATCTTCTTGTTCTTCATAAGTCTGCCTTGTACCTCTTCCTCTACTAGTGCTTCCTCTACCTCTTCCTTCTCTTTCTTTCCTTCTTTTTATTTTCTCCTCTACCCTAGTAGCCAATTGAAAACATTCCTCAACTATTCTTGGCATAGCCAAACTCAATTCATCTTGAATTTGATAACTCAACCCACACATATACCTTGCAATATTTTCATTTTCATCCTCAATATGACCAGACCTAATGCTCAACTTGTGAAATTCTTTGATATATGCCATGACATCTTTATCCTTCTGTTTTAAACTTTGCAGCTTCTTGAATGTTTGTATGGCATGATCACTTGGCAAAAATTGTGCTTTCACATTTTGTACCATCCTATCCCATGAACTTATTTTTTGTCTTTCCTTTCTTCACTCTTTCCTCTTGAATGTAATTCCACCATGTCAATGTAGGACCTTTCAACTTGGTCTTTTCAAACTTCAATTTTTGATCATCAACAACCTCCTTAAACTCGAAGAAATTATCTAGTGCATCTATCCAGTCTAACACCTCTTCAACATCCAATTTTCCATTATACATTGGCACATCCACTTTCACATCAGAAGCATCTCCTTTTATAGCCTTAATCATATTTATCATACTTCTCTCATCAAGATCCCAATTATCATCTTGGGTTCTTCCACTTGGAGGGTTTTCTTGCTCACCCTCTTCCTCTTCCTCTCAGTCACTTTCCTCTTCAATGACCTTTCCTCTTCTATGTTGTGTCTCCATTGTTGAAAACATGGCTAATATTATTTTTTGTGACTCTTTCAACATATTAATCTCTCTAGCTAGAACTCCACTTCCTTTAGGAGGCATTTTGTCTTTTCAACTTCCCACTTTTCACTCTTCAATCTTTAGTCTTTCTCCTTCAAAATATCTTATACCTATGCTTTGCTACCACTTGATGTAGAGAAGGGATTCAAACCTTTCACAATCACAATTATATTAGTTTCAAACAATTCTATAATCACCAAAATCTCAATTAGGAGTTCTACTCGCCAATTACTCACAATTCCTTATAACATTGCAAATGATGAAATTTGAGCATAACTTATAGAATCCACCTCAAACCTAGAAAACCTTTACCTTTCCAGACACCCATTTTGACATATTTCAACATATCTTAAAATTTCCTATGGTCACTTTGGACCATCATCTCCAAAAATTGACTAGTACACTATCCCAAGGCTAAATTAGGCCAAATTTTCAAAGCAAGTATACTCTAGAAATCTTCTCAACCTTAAATATTTGTAGATAGACCTTTAATAGACTACAAATTTCCAAAATCAACAATCTTTATCAAGGGAAATTTACTCCAAGACACCTAACCACCAAACCTTCATTTAGACTAGTTTGAAAGGGGGTTTATTGAAAATCTAATCTACACGCCTTGTCTCACCTTACCAAATATTGAAACACATTACCCTAGGTCTGCCTATGCTAAATAAACCATCACACAACCTTAACTCATGCATTTTATGTGAATTTAAATTTGGAGCCATCATTTTCAAATAAAAAAACTTAGGAAATACAACTAGGGCAACATTCCTTTCTCTCCAAATGGCCTTCCATACTCAAATAAACCTCACAAAAATCTAAATCATACCCTAATCACCAATTCCACCAAGTTCTAATAAAATATAATGGTGGAATGGGTGTTTATTTCATTTTATTCACCTACAAACCCTCACACAAGGCTCACAGATCCACTGCTAGTAAAAAGATTATAAAATGCTTGAATCTTTATGAAATTCAATCAAACCACAACAAAATTTAAGCTATCGAATCTTTATGAAATTAAATCAAACCACAACAAAATTTAAGCTATCTCATGCCTCCATAAAATTAAATTAAATTTGAATCAAAACCTAACTATACGGGGCCGCATAGAACAAGAGAGCAACAAATTGCATAGGAAAAATACATAATTAGAGAGTTTTCTTATTGCCTCTTCCATAAAACTTCAATTAGAGAGATTTTATTGAGTTCTTAAAACATATTTAAACCTTAGACATCAATATTGAACCAACAAACTGACCTCAATGGACTTTTGAATGAACATGACCATTGGTATTCTCAAATTTGGCATTTTTGCACTTTTACAAATATTGCATTTTGACAACTCTTGAAATCATTGATGTAACTCTAGAAAAATGACCCTTCTATGGCTCAAATTACATTACCAATGGTCTATTATGACCTTATTGAACAAAAATAAGACTCAAAACCCTAGAAACCAACTTAAGACCTTACTTGAAAAAACTTGCAAAATTGAACCAACATGGTGCCCCTGCACCAAAGGCTCAGGTTATTGAATGATATCAATGCTAAGTGATAACTAAAATAAAACCAAGAGGAAACATGTTGAAGGCACAAATAAATATATATTATTGAATATGTTTCAATTAGGGTCAACTAGATGAGAGGTATTGGAGGGATTGTGAGACACCCACACCCCTTTTAAAACATTTTTTTCCCATATCATGAAGTATTTTTTAAAACAATCTAGGATGATCTTACAATAATGTTTCTAAGTTGTGGGATGGGGTAAAAAAAGAGCCCAAGGTGCCAAAAATTGTAAGAAACTTTCAAATGAACTTATACCTTTGAATAAAGAACCTTCATTTCAAGGTGATCTCATCATGACTTTTGAGTGAAGGGGGGATGTTAAAATGAAGATAGGTACCTTCAAATGAAGGTTTTTTTTTTCATTTTTAAATGTTTCATGTTCAATATTCTCTATGGAAGGGACCTTCAATGAAGGTAGACCTTCATTTGAAGGTAATTGTAATTCCATCCTCTTGCTACTCTTAGAGTTTTCAAAAGAAATTTTTGTTTCGAAGCAAGGGTTGAACCATCAAAGAAAGTCATTATGACATGAGATTGTGTACAATCATAGCCTCAAATTTTTGAAAAGTATAATTTAAATAAATTGTATAGTGAACATAGGAATTTTACCAAACATAAAAGCCTTTATTTGATGTAAATGAAAAAATTAGAAAAAGGTAGATTTAAAAAAAAATGTGTATGCACGACATATTGATATTATTGTTTCAACAAAAAGGGGGATATATGCAAAAAATAGTTATGCATTATAGAATAAAATTACTCTAAACTATAGTCATTTGAATTAAAAACATTAATAATTAAAAAAATATTCATGCATTATGTATTAGTAGCATGACCTATGTTTAAAAATATGAATTTTATCTTATTTCTAAAAAAATATGTTATGGAATAAATCACTTATAAAAAGTATTATACATTATAAATAGATAAGTTATTAAAAATTCTTGAAAAAATTATATTATTTTTTTAACTTTTAAAAATATATTTAGAATCTACACAAAATTTTAAAAATAACTAGTTCACATTATCATCAATTCTTAAAATTTTGCTTTAATTAAGTGATAGAAAGTGAAAATTTGGTTTAAAATGTTGATTTAAATGTCTTTTTTAGGCCAAAACGTGGGACACACTATTGTGGAATCACCCCATAAATGTGTTTGTAATCATGGATGTCTAATTATCCTTATGAAATTTGAGGCATGTCCCAAACATCCCTAGCCATCCTAGGGATGGTCAAACATCTTGTAGACGTTTTCGTTTCATTGTTGTTGTTTCTAAGGTGTTTCAAAATTTTTAGGAATTTTGGAGATATCCAATGGATGTTCCCTACTATTGAACCATTTTTAAAATAGCATGGAGGATAGGGATGTTAGTTTGAGGATTGAGGATAATTTATCTTTAGAATGGTTTAATTCCTTAAGTTCCTCTAAATAATGGTAATGTTGGTACTCATACTCATTTTTTTTGCATTCTACTAACATTTCTATTGCTTAAGAATATCAAAGGAAAAAGAAGATTGTAGAAATAAAATATTTAATGCAAGCAATAAAGTGGTGATACTTGCTCCCAAGGTGCATTCACACTTGCAAATTCAATTACAAAACAAGATGGCTAATGACATCTCTCAACATTATATTGATTTTAAAAAATTATAATATATAAATATTAGGGCCTCTCCTCAATTTAAAAAAACAAAAAGGAAGAAAAAACAAAGGACATCAAAGGGAGCCTCAAAATGCATACCAAATTTTAAAACATTAGCTAACACAATTTAAATTCACCTAACTAATGTGTAGACTATACAAGGGGAAAATATGTCATCACAGGTTTAACACTATGTTGTGACTAGGTACACAACATGCCCTCCATCTTAAAGAGCTTGTCCTCAAAGGGAAGAAAAACTATGGAGTCATAAAAAATAATTTGAAGAGAACTTGGATGGATGGCCTACTTGGACAATATATCCCCTTGTAAAATTTTAAGTTTCTCTTTTACATCCAAGTGAATACTCCTTGAGAAATGCATTAATTTCCAAGGAGTCATAAAACATAATTTTACTAACACATTGTATAATACAACACAAAACTACCATATATGACATCGTGTCCTTTTTTACCCATTAACCCCTCATGTGATTTTGAGCTTATTTCACAAGAAATGATAGCCATGGGTGCTTTCCCAAGAAATTTTGATTGTCTAGAATTGCATTTTCTATAAGAGTATCACTTCACTTTGTATGCTAGAATCTCATAGTTACAAAGTATTATCATGTCCTCTCAAATTATTCCATATGCTTACAACATAAGTTTTTCATCTACATATGTGCCAAGAATTTCAATTTGCACAAGCACACTAGAAATAATCTTCTTCAAACAATAATATGAAACATGCCGAGGCTTCTTTCCTTATTTGGAATATCAAGTTCATATTCCTCTTAATAGTTAATCTATAAATTTTGTTTTTACTTATTCATTTAAAGTGTGTTGCTATATGTTTGGAGAAGGGAAAAGAAATGTCACCCACCACATCTATTTCATGTCCTATTTGGTCATCTCACGCTTCATTTTTTTTATGTTTGTCATCAAATTTCTAACCAACAATATAAGGATATTTGGTATACCATCTAGCATACCAACTACCATAGACTTCTATCTTCTACAAACTACCCATTCCAAAGCTTATGGTAGCTTTGAATCATACAATTATTTTAAAGGAGATGTCTTGATTGTTAGGAATTATCACATATAGTTAGTTTGGTGTATAGGTGATATATAAACTAGTGTAGAGATTTTGTACATATCAATCATCAAAAAATTCAAAATTAATAGATTTCCTTACACTTCACATCCACTTAAGTTATAAAGGTAATTTCACTCTATAAAATAGAGAACTAAACATTCCAATGCATGAATAAACAAAATATTGCAATACAAAGCATTATGTTGGAGAAAACCCTTCAATAGGAAGAAATCTAGTAAGAGTGAATAAAAGTCCTCATGACACCATATGATATTCATTACAAGTGATTACATGGCTCATGAGCTAATAAAAGAGTATCCATGGAAACTATCATGCTCCCTACACTTGTAAACTATCAATTACACTAATACAAACATACATGTATTATAGTAATATAATGGACAACAATCACCAAACCTTATAGGGAAAGCTATTACAATCAGTAATCTACCCATAAACAAGATAATTGCCCAAAATTTATCATGATATCCTATAAACTAAGTGAAGGAATTCAAACTCCAACTCCCAATGAATAACTCTTACATCTCCAAACATAAAGGAAAATTGCAACATTAAATAGTCCCAAAATGGACTATCACCATCAATCAGATGAGTCTTTCCCTCTCAAACATGGAAAGACAAAATATAGACTTTCAATGGAAGTTGAAAAACCAAGTGCCACAATGGAAGTTCAAATGCCATAATGATGTAAATTTCCCTCATTATTCACTAAGAGACATTATCATGGAACTTTCTAATAATGCATTTGTTTAGTTGATTAGGGTATTAACCAAGGGAAAATGGAGAATTTGTCACCTATAGCTAGCAAAATCATCATTCTCACCTTTTGGAGAAATTATCATGTTTGAAAATTTGAAAGAATGTATTTCAAAGGAGTCCCATACTATCATGGACTTTCATTAACCCTTTCTACACAATTATATACTAGTCTAATACTTCATGCTCAAATATCTCAGCTATACTCCAAAGAGTTGAAATTACATAAATTAAATTCCTTGAAGATAACTTAATTTGATATTTTAGATTGCACCTCCGTAATCAAGAGGCTTTTGTTTTATCAACATTGAAACCAAAGTGAATAATTCTCAATTCAATAATCCCCCTTCAATAAGGCTTGGAAACACCCAAACCATTCCTCCTCCAAGTAATCTTGAATCAAAAACAAGATGACACTTCCATTTGACAATTCAAAGCATCATATGAGAAAAAGTGAAAATAAATCCAATCTATAACAACCTTGAAAGAAATTATTTGAATTTATTGTCCCTTACCTCCATGAAAGTCCATCTTATTAGCATCTAAGAGCAACCCAATAATTACTTTTCTCACTTTTTCACTACTCCCTTCGGGTATACAAACTTTGCACATTTCAAACTCATGATTCTTTTTTCTCTACAAATATTACAAAAATTATGCCCTTCACAGAGGAATAAAAATGTAACCATCCACATTGCATCAACCAATACAAGCATTTTCCAACTAGTAATTTTACAATCTTATAATTTTTTTTGTAAAGATACCCTCAACAAGCACCAACATGCTATCATCAATATTGGAAAGAGAGTGCAAAAAACTAAACTAGGGTGTGTCATACATAGCAACTCCAAAAGACATAGCCCAAAAAAATAATTAAAGTTACACTCACCAAGAGTGTCATATGCACCTCCTTGAATGGCCAACATGCTATCCACCTTTTTGGAAGAATTTTTGAACCACAAATATAGGGGGAAAGCATAAGGCCATGTTCCACTTATTATCCATTTTGAAAAAGTGACACTTGTAAGGTGAAAAAGATAGAACACCTTCATTCAAAGTTCCTTGTCATGCCACATGTAAATAGCCTTCAATGGAATGTCCCTTTTATAACATTAAATTATATAGTATTTGAAAGGGGTTGAGGAACACAATTTTCTCACAACACATAATAACAAGCACCAAATGTAGGGAATGGAATATCTTTAGAAGAGACACATGAAAGGGTCAAATAAAATGCTCATGGAGTGATAAAAAGATAGTGTGAAAGTAGGTTATTTTCATCAGTGACTCCTATGAAGGGGGTTGGTGGAAAATGGAAATGAAACATGAATGATCAAATAGGGTTAGAATTTACAATACCCAAATCAAGAAATGATCAAATCCCACTTACAAATGAAATTGAATGCAAAAATGGTTATAAATCAACAGATAGTAATGAAAATAAAATCAAAACATGAAAACAAACCAAGTGCAAACCTATCATTCCATTTTAATGGTTGATGGTGTGTTGATTGGATTCAATCAATAACTCCCATGATTGTAATAGCATGAAATTATGACCTATATGATGATAATTGCTCAAATGCTCAATGATATGAATGTTCTCAAGAATTCAAAGTTTCTAGGTGTGTGATAATGAAGGAATGAAGGATGTTTAATAGATTTTCAAACTTATGATCAATGGTTGAGATTACATCTTAAGATAAAGAGATGAGAGTAGATCAATGAGGATGAAGGATAAAGACCAATTTGAACTCAAAACATCTCCACAATTTAAGGAAATTAGTTCAAGATATTTTGAAATGAAGAGTGAAGATTAGATCAAGAGATGAAGGGTTGAGGATGAATGAGAAGATTTAGACATTTTAGGATATTTTGAAAAAGAATATTCTATGGGAATATTCCTTTGAGAGGGAAAATAGAAAAAAATAATAATTCAAGATTCTTTAATTATGGAGGATTAGGATATTCTTTGTTAAAAATGAATATTCCATGCAAGTGTTGTGTTATGGAGACAAATCAAACTTAGATACAAAATCTTCATATTATTTTTATTAAATAATTTTTTGCACTATTAAATATTTTTTTGCACTTGTATTTAAAATAATAGTTACAAAAAAATATTGAATGCTAGAAATGATTAGTTATAATACTTAATTATAGACAACTGCATCTAGTTATAGTAACCACCCAAAAGAAAACATATTATTGGGTGCATGAGACAAAACTAATATCCACACTTCATTTGTAATTAATGCAACATGCATGGTAACATATTCCAATACTCAAATTAGATTTTTGAGGGAAATAGGGCATGAAAAATGTTATAAAAAATTTATAGTTCTATGGCTAGAAAAAGGTAATAAGTGTCGTAGGTACCCGTAGTAAAGGTTGTGTAAAACAACAGTGTTAAAATGTGATGAAAAACGTTGTTGAAAGTTGTAGATGTTTTTGTATGTCTTTGTAAAGGTTTTTTTTAGAAGTTTAATATATATTGGACCCTCTTGTTGGTGGATGTAGCTTAGTTTTGGGTGAACCACATTAAATCTTAGTATTCTTTTGCTATCCATTCTTCTGGGTTTTATAAATATGCTATGTTTTCACATTATTTTTCTTTTTAAATTGATAAGTTATTGCCTCCAATCCCTAATGAGTGGTATAAGAGTAGTTGTGTTTAGTTATCCTTTGTAGGAAGGTCTCATATTTGAGTGGGAGTCTCACAATTGATTGGGAGTAATGGTAGACAAGGATAAGTTGAAGGTTGACAAGTTTAATGTGTAGAACTATTAGTTATGGAAGATGTAGATGGACTATCTCTATTTGAAGGATTTATGGCATCCATTAGAAGGGAAATCCAAGAAATTGTTAGCAATGTTTGATGGGGATTGGGATATTCTAGACAAAAAAGCACTTGGCAGTATTCATTTATGCCTAGCACAATCAATGAAATTTAATATTTCAATAGCAAAGATAATGAAAGATTTGATGCAGACCTTGGTGAAGTTATATAAAAATTATTCCACTTCAAAAAAGGTATTTCTTATGAAGCATTTATTTAATATGAAAATGGTAGAAGGTGGGTTAGTTGCTAATCATTTAAATGAGTTTAAACAGTTACCAGTCAATTAAATTTTATAAATGTAAACTTTGATGAAGAATTTAGGGATATTTTGGTTATGTTTTCTTTTCCTAAAAGTTGGAATAACTTGGTAGTGGCAGTTAGTAATTATGCTTTTGGTTCGAATATGTTGAAATTGGATGATGTTGTTGGTGTTATTTTGAGTGAGGAAATTTTTAGGAAAAGCTCAAGTGGTTCATCCACATTAGGTAGTGTTTTGAATACAAAAACCATGGGTAGAAAAAAGAGACGAAAGAATTATGGAGGTCATGGAAATTCATGAGGAAAATCAAAGGACAAGAGGTACCAATCTAGAGAGAAGAAGGATTGTTGGTATTGTGGTAAGCTGGGTCATTTTGTTGGAGCAATGAATTTCCTGATGATTTTGCATGTTGCTCATATTCATAAACTTCCAAATCACTCCTTTCACATGCTTTTTCTCTCATTCTTTTCCATTTTTCCCTATTGAATCCATCGGGTCTTGCATATTTCACATCATGGTTCATCTCGCTGTGACATTTTTTGGGTCTCCCTGACTCGTTTTGCTAACATTTGGGTGTGTAGGGCGGTCGGCAGGACTTCATTGTCGTCTTGGCGACCACATATATGCATTTTCTATTGGCGTGAGGTTGTGGCCATCGACAAGAAGTCTTAGCGAATATTGATTGTCACACCGACCGCTTGGTATATGTTACTCATCGGTGGGAGTTTTGGATATCGGGCTGATGTCTCGGTGAACTCTCATTGTCTCCTGAATTAGTTCATATGATGGTTCATCGGCATAGGGGGATGCTATCATTGGGAAGTCTCAGCAACTTTGTTTTGTCACACCGACTAGAAGGGGTGGTAGATACTCATTGGTATGAGTTTGTTTTGTCGGGGTGAGGTCTCCCCGAATGTGGTTAGTCTCACTGACTTTACAATAAGGGTTTCCCTTGGTGAGAGAATTTAGTTGTCTTGGTGAGGATGAACAAAATGAAGGATGGCTCAGTGTGACATACTGATATCGGTGTATGCTCTTGGCAAGAATCTAGGATCTTGCCAAGTGGAATATGTGGTGGCTTGGTTGGCATGATAGTTGGGAGATCACGGCGACATAGGGTTAAGTGGACAACTCTCAGTGAAACAATGTGAAGTCGATATGATATCTCCCCGACCTGAGTGAGCTACAGCGATATGCACATGGGATATCAATGATTGAATTGCCTTCGGCATAGCTGCCAATGTGTCACGTTGACTGTTCACTAATGAATAATGATTTCTAATTGTTGTGGCCGACATGTGGATTCAATTAAATAGCAGATTACGTATCCTGTGGCCAATGTGAAGAATGTTTAATGACTATTGCAAGCCGACATGCATTGGGATCGAATCTTGTGGCAGGATGACGTGTTATTCATTCTGGTGTTTTCTCATGCTTGTATAAATAAGAATTTTGTAATTGCAATAGAAAGAGGTGGTAATAGATTAGATTAGACAATAGACTAGAGATGGCTACAGTAGGATAATTTTCTCTCATTAGAGACATAATGCATTTTTTCAAATGGTGGTTTCAATATGAATCAACTGTGTGGCAGTTTTATTTTGGTTTCAATTGCATGTCAAGTTTATTGAAGAGTATTGCTGAAGCTGTCTCCAATTTGATTCTTTCTGATTGTTTAAATCGGTGTAACAAGTTTACTTTTGGTTTATCTATACATATTTGCTGCATTTGTGTGGTTAATAAATTTGGTTCTCTCAAGTAGGGATTAAATACTTTTCGATAATCACAGTAATCAAGGAGGTTCATCTGGATTCTTAAAGTAGAGCTCAGTAATCATAATCTTGCATTGTTCATACAAGTTGTGAACAGATCATATGCCTGCAATTCGATCTTTTGCTAGAATAAATTGCCCATATTTTTTTCATTCGACTCTGCATACCCAACAAGGCACTGGTCTCTGCAATTCCAATATTTGAATTCACCCAATTTCTTTACATCTGTTTATTGATCATTTTAGGAGTTTGATTATAAATTTTCTTTTAGATAGCTATCAAGTTTGGTCTCATTTGTTCAATGTCATTTACCATTGTGAAAAAATTGTTTCAAAGGGAAAATCACCAGATAAGTTTGCAATATTCAGAGAGGTACACCCGCCTTGGTCTTGTAGCACTAGAAGAGTAGAAGGTTTGATTGTTTCAAACCTTGTTCTATTACCTTGAAACATCATGAAATCTTGGCAACCTTTTGTGGTTTAAACCTGCATTTTTGAGAGCTAACAAATTGGCGACTCTACTGGGGATAACATCAAAAGATTCAGTTGAAGGCCATCATCATAGAGTCATTGAAGAAGTTATGATTTGAGAAGTTTCAGAAAAGGTGATTCCACTGGGAGAAGATCATAAATAATGATTTTCCTACTTTTGGAAAAGTAGGTGGCGACTCTGAAAAATATTTTGTAGCTGTTCAAACATGAATGAAGGAGGATTTCAGTTCTGGGGAGGTCATGCTAGAGTTTCTCATGGTTAGCAATATATGCCATATTATCATGCACAACACTATGGTCTAATGTACCAGCATCCGTACCCACCTAGTGCCCCCCTCATCAGTATACACCAATGATCAAACAGTTTGATTTCGCAGGGATTCAACTATCCCCTTATCTAATGGATAGTAGTTGGAGAGGTATGGTTCCAAGGTTTATAGGAAATGATGCAATCGCTGCTGAAGATCACTTAAGAAGTTTCAATGCTTTTATCCAAGATTTGGATGTGCCCTATGAAGATTTATGCATGAGGCTATTTATGATATCACTGGTTGAAGATGCTAGGGATTGGTTCAATAGTCTACCAGCTATCTCTATTGATTCTCTAGAAGGATTTCAAGATCAATTCCTTGAACAAGTTGGGAATCTAAATGTACCAGATTTTGCTCTTCGTGAATTATTGCACATTCAAAAAGATCAAAGTGATACAATTTATGATTTCAATCAGAGATTCAATAAGTTGCAAAGTAGGATACCTATTGGATCAAAGTTGCCAGATTCCATAGCACTGAGTATTTATTTGAGTGCTTTTGATCCAAATATAGGGTATGAGTTGAGAAATAAATTCTCAAGAAGTTTGGCTGAGGCACAGAAGATTGCACAAACAATTGAAAACAATAGGAAGGCTACTGGGATAATCAGTAAAAGAGATATTCATAGGGTTTCTCAACAAAGCAACATACACAGGAACGAGGGGTTGAAGTTGCATAACATGCCTTATAACATAGACTGGAAGGACAATAAACCTATAACAACTAGGTTTGGAAATGAAGAAGCTCCTGATCTATTAAGCAAGAGGCGAACCTACATGGTAAGTAACAATTACTATTGTGAATTTTGTGATAGGCCACATTCCCCAGATCATTGTGTTGTAGCCCAAAGAATGCAAGAGGAGGGAATGTTGATGGGAGAAAATAGAGAAGATCACATAGTGTATCTGGCTTCAGATACCTTTCACCATGTTGTGGAGAGGAACTCACCTTCAAAGACTGAAGGTTATCTGCATAATGTTTCAAGTCAGAAATACTATGTCCATATGGTTGAACAGCAGGAAGAAGATTTTATAGAGCCATATTATGTTGAGGTCCCTGCTCAATACAGTTCAAAGAGTTTTACTGATGAAAGGATGGAGAGACTAATTGTTACTAATCAGAAGGAAGGAAACAAAGGAATAAGGTATGAGAACACTATCAATGTTGAATCCAATAGTTGTACTTCTGATGAGTTTAAAGAAATTGATCAAATCATGCAACCAGTAGAAGATGAGATATGTGCAAGACCAAATGATTGCTTGCATAATGAAGATGAAGGTTCAAGAAATTTCTCTTGCATAACAGATTGTGATAGGGAAAGTATTGCATGTGGTGAGGAATCCAGTGAATATTCATATTCTGATGATAAACCTGAGGATTTTGATCTGCGGTCAAGAGATTCCTTCACCTCTTATAAAGATCAAGATGAAGTGGCAATGGGAGATGTTGACTCACCAAATAGTAAGTATGCAATACCTCTGGCTGCAGTTGAAAATTATAAAGATACATCTGATGAAGAAGAGGTATGTACATTTGAAAGTGATTTCCAAATTTTTTCAAACTCGTTGTATGATGAAGAGTTAAATGAAGATCAGATGATTTTTTGCTAAGGTGTGTCAATGAGTAAGTTTTAGATATTTTCAAATCCATTCTATGAAAAGGAGGAAACAATTTCAGACAAGCAAAATGATGGAATAAGTAACTGCACTGATGATGTTTCTGATTTTCCATTCCCTGATGGTATTGAATTTTTGTTTGATGATGACAAATGTGAGGAGTATAACTGTAGTGATGAAAATATTGAGACTTGTTCATTTGTTAGTGAATAGATTGCAGATTTGTTTACTTCTAAATGCCAAGATTGTGCACATGATGAAAGTTCTGAGGTTTTGTCTCCAACTTACTTTTTCTTTGACAGTTAAAAGACTTTGTGTAAAGATTCTTATGACTCCATGTGCATTTCTTGGAATGATGGTGATGCTTTTTGTGTTGATCAAAGGTCTTCTTCAATTCGGGATAAGGTATGTAAAGTTTCTAACTCATGTGGAGAAGACATCTGTTTGCATACCAAGGATGATAATGTTCCAGATTTTATTGGTTCACACATGCATGATATTGAAAACATGAGTCATGATCCAGTATTGTCTCCAAATGGAGATTTTGAAGAGGTGCATAGGGTTTCAGATTTGCTTGTTTCATATAATATTGGTCTGATAGAATCTTTTATTTCTCAAGAAGAGCACTTTGATTGTGAAATTTTAATACAGCTAGGAGAATGTTTCATAGTATACAATAGTGAGAAAGAAAGTCAAAAATTTTGCGTTGAATATGCATATACTTTGTCTGTTGAAAAGAACAGGGGTTTGTCCCATGATGATCAGAAATTTGAATTACAGCATGATGAAGTGATTTTGGGTCAAGCTGGGCATGATGATTCTCTGAAAATTTGCAATAATGGTGATAGGAAAGATTGCATCTGTGTCTTTAGGAAAAATATGATGAAATCAAAACAAAACCAGATATTTGACAAGGGAAAGTATTAATTTGAGTTTCAGATTGTAACAACTCTGAACAGGTGAAGTTACAACACAAAGGATTTAGGGTTGCCAGTGCATGGATGACTCTTGTTTGTCCTCTTTATAATTATTTTCTATGCACAGTAGATTAGGATTCTGCTCCATCTCCATTTTGCATCCTGTCTGCATTCATTATGCACTCTCTTCCATTTCCTTTCCTTCCTTTGCTGCTCACTGGTTCATCATTCTCTATCTGGTCTGCTCACCCATAGATTCTAGATCCTTGCATTGATCTTACACTCAATCATCCCCAGATGAAGCCATTGTTGGAACTATGAATTTCCTGATGATTTTGCATGTTGCTCATATTCATAAACTTTCAAATCACTCCTTTCACATGATTTTTTCTCATTCTTTGCCATTTTTCCCTATTGAATCCATCAGGTCTTGCATATTTCACATCATGGTTCATCTCATTGTGACATTTTTTGGGTCTCCCCGACTTGTTTTGCTAACATTTGGGTGTGCAGGGTGGTCGGAAGGACTTCATTGTTGTCTTGGCAACCACATGTATGCATTTTCTATTGGCATGAGGTTGTGGCCATCGGCAGGAAGTCTTAGCAAATATCGATTGTCACACCGACCACTTGGTATATGTTACTCATCGGCGGGAGTTTGGGCTATCAAGTTGATGTCTCAGCGAAATCTCATTGTCTCCCCGATTAGTTCATATGATTGTTCATCGAAATAGGGAGATGCTATCGTTGGTAAGTCTCAACAACTTTGTTTTGTCACGCTGACCAGAAGGGGTGGTAGATACTCATCGGTATGAGTTTGTTTTGTCAGGGTGAGGTCTCCCTGAATGTGGTTAGTCTCACCGACTATTACAACAAGGGTTCCCCTCGGCGAGAGAATTTAGTTGTCTTGGCAAGGATGAACAAAACGGAGGATGGCTCGATATGACCTACTGATATTAGTGTATGCTCTTGGTGAGAATCTAGGATCTTGCCGAGTGGAATATGTGGTGGCTTGGTCGGCAGGATAGTTGGGAGATCACGGCGACATAGGGTTAAGTGGACAACTCTCATTGAAACAATGTGAAGTCGATATGATATCTCCCTGACCCGAGTGAGCTACAACAATATGCACACAGGATATCAACGATTGAATTGCCTTCGGCATAGCTGCCAATGTGTCATGGTGACTATTCATTGATGAATAATGATTTCTGATTGTTGTGGCCGACATGTGGATTCAATTAAATAGCAGATTATGAATCCTGTGGCTGATGTGAAGAATGTTTAATGACTGTTGCAAGCCGACATGCATTGGGCTCGAATCTTGTGGCAGGCCGACGTGTTATTCATTCTGGTGTTTACTCATGCTTGTATAAATAAGCATTTTGTAATTGCAATAGAAAGAGGTGGTAATAGATCAGATTAGATAGTAGACTAGAGATGGCTACAGTAGGATAATTTTCTCTCATTAGAGACATGGTGCATGTTTTCAAATGGTGGTTTCAATATGAATCAACTATGTGGCAGTTTTATTTTGGTTTCAATTGCATGTCGAGTTTATTGAAGAGTATTGCTGAAGATGTCTCCAATTTTATTCTTTCTGATTATTTAAATTGGTGTAACAAGTTTACTTTTGGTTTATCTATGCATATTTTCTGCATTTGTGTGGTTAATCGATTTGGTTCTCTCAAGTAGGGATTAAATCCTTTTCGGTAATTACAGTAATCAAGGAGGTTCATCTGGATTCTTAAAGTAGAGCTCAGTAATCATAATCTTGCATTGTTCATACAAGTTGTGAACAGATCATATGCCTACAATTCGATCTTTTTCCAGAATAAATTGCCCATATTTATTTCATTCGACTCCGCATACCCAACAAGGCACTGGTCTTTGCAATTCCAATATTTGAATTCACCCAATTTCTTTACATCTGTTTATTGATCATTTTAGGAGTTTGATTATAAATTTGCTTTTAGATAACTATCAAGTTTGGTCTCATTTGTTCACTGTCATTTGCCATTGTGAACAAATTGTTTCAAAGGGAAAATCATCAGATAAGTCTGCAATATTCAGAGAGGTACACCTACCTTGGTCTTGCAGCACTAGAAGAGTAGAAGGTTTGATTGTTTCAAACCTTGTTCTGTTACCCTGAAATGTCGTGAAAGTTTGGCAACCTTTCGTGGTTTAAACCTGTGTTTTTGAGAGCTAACACATTTAAAGAAAGATTGCTAGTCTTAGAAAAATAAAGGAGACAAAAAGGAAGGTAGTAAAGAGGAAAATGTGGTAAGTAATAAATCTGATGAGGATGCTTTGATTCTTTCCTTGGATAATGTTAATGATTCTTGGGTGTTACATTCAGGAGATTCATTTCATGCTATGACCCATAGAAGTTATTTTCTTGATTATGTCTAAGGAGATTTTGGGCTAGTTTATTTAGGTGATAATGAATCTTGTCATATTATTGGAAAGGGAAGAATCAAGATTAAGTTGTAGAATGAGAATCATTAGCTATTACAGGAGGTAAGGAATGTTCCAAGGTTAAGTATAAATTTAATTTCAATAGGGCGACTAGATGATGAAGGTTGTGTTGTTGCATTTAGTGATAAAAATTGGAAAGTTATAAAAGGTGCCTTAATGGTAGAAAAAGATGTGAAAGTAGGCACCTTATATCTTTGTACATGTCATATTGTTTCTTCTACTTTAGTTGTTGTAGATAAATTTCAATGTTCAAGAAAAGTTGCTACAATTCATTAGGCAGAAAATCAAATAGTTGGTGTGAGTTCAGAAACAACACTATGGCATAATAGACTTGGGCATATGAGTGCAAAAGGTATGAAATTAATTCATTCAAAGAATGTTTTACCAAGTCTAAAATATTATTATGGATTTCTATGAAAGTTGTGTGTATGGAAAACAAAAGAGAGTTACTTTTCTCAAGGATGGGAAGCACAAAAAAGATGATAAATTGGAGCTTGTGCATATGGATGTATGGGGACCACTCAAGTATCTTCTCTCAATGGTTGTCAGTATTATGTTACATTCATAGATGATGCAACTAGGAAGGTTTGGATTTATTTCCTTAGGTATAATTTTGATGTATTTGAAACTTTTAAAAAATGGAGAAGCCTGGTTGAGAATGAGATAGGCAAAAAGTTGAAATTTCTTAGATCTGATAATGGTGGTTAGTATTGTAGCAAGGAGTTTGAATATATTGTTCTCCTAATGGTATTCATAGGCATAAAATAGTTCCAAGGACTCTACGAGAAAATGGAGTGGTTGAGTGCATGAATAGGACAATAATGGAATGTGTAAGGAGTATAACATTGCATGTTGGGTTTCCTTTAAACATGTGGGTAGAGGCTGTTAATATTGCTATTTATTTAATTAATATAGGTTATTCTAATAATTTTGGTTGTGGTATTCCAAAGGAAGCATGGACAAGTAAGAAAGTGAGTTATTATTTTCTCAAAACCTTCGGTTGTGAAGCATTTGCAAATGCAGATTCCAAAAATAGAACCAAGTTGGAAGCTAAGTCAAAGAAAGGTATGTTTGTTGGATATGGCATTGGTGAATTTGGTTATAGGCTTTGGGATTTTGAAAATATAAAAATAGTAAGAAGTGGGAATGCCATATTTAATAAGAAGGTTTTGTACAAAGATCAATTTCCATAGCATGAGAAGAAATAAAAGGATTATGTAGTGTTGGATGATACTCCAAACAACAATGTTCAAGTGGTTTCTCACACTCCACAACAATAACAACAAAAAATACCACAAAATCCAATGAATTTTAGATGATCTTCAAGGATAAGTAGACCTTCAAAAATATTTTCTACCTCTTTGTATTCTATTTTATTTATTGATGATGGTGAACCTGAATGTTATGATGAAGCTATATAGGTGGATGCCAAGGTCTAGTGGGAATTATGCAAGTTGCTTGCGGGTAAAATTTCTTTACCAAACAAATGGGTTCGTAGGTTGAAAGGGGAAAATGGAGGTAAGAAAATATTTAAATTTAGGTTAGTTGTAAAGGGATTTGCATAGAAAAAGGGCATTGATTTTGATGAAATATTTTCTTTGGTTGTTAAAATGACTTCTATTCATACTATTTTAAGTATTGTGACTACTAAATATTTGCATTTGGAACAACTAGATGTTAAAACTACCTTTCTCCATGGTGATTTGGAAGAGTAAATATATATGGCACAACCATAGGGCTTTGAGGTCAAAGGTAAGGAGAAATTGGTGTGCAGATTGAAGAAAAGTTTATATGGCTTGAAGCAAGCACCTCGGAAATGGTATATTAATTTTGATGGTTTTATGGCTAAGAAAGGCTACAACTAGTGTAATTCAAAAACCATTGTATTTATTTTAAGAGGTTAGATGATGATAGCTACATTATTTTATGTTTATATGTTGATGATATGCTTGTAGCAGGGTCTAACATGGATCACATGAGGGAGTTAAAACAAAAGTTAGCAAATTCATTTTCTATGAAGGATTTGGGGCAGCAAAACAAATCCTTGGTATGAAGATTACTAGAGATAGAAAAAATAGAAAATTCTTTTTGTCTTAGGCTGATTATGTTGAAAATGTGTTGCAAAGACTTCACATGGTGAATGAAAAATATGACAACACACCTTTTCTTAGTCATGTCAAATTGACTAAGGATATGTGTCCAAAGACTTAAGAGAAGGAAGACAAAATGTTCAAGGTACCATATACTTTAACTATAAGAATTTTAATGTACGTCATAGTATGCACAGGACTAGATATTGCACATGTTGTAGGATTTGTTAGAAGGTATATGAATAATCCCAAAATGGAGCATTGGAATGTGGTAAAATGGATTCTAGGGTATTTGAGAGATACATCCATTAAATGTTTATGTTTTGGGGGATCTATTATTTACTAATTTAAGAGGCTATGTTGACTCAAATTTGGCAGGGGACATTGATAATAGGTGGAGTACCATAGGTTATGTTTTTATAGTTGGTGGGATAACCATAAGTTGGATTTCTTGATTCCAAATGTTGGTTGCTTTATCCACCATGGAGGAAGAGTATTTAATTGCAATAGAGGCAAGCAAAGAGATGATATGGCTGCAAATTTTCATGGAAGAGTTGGGAAAACAACAGATTGAAAGTTACTTGTTTACAGATAGTCAGAGTGTTATACATCTTTCAAAGAATTTTTCCTTGCACTTGAAAAAAAAACACATACAACTAAGATATAATTTTATTCAGTCAGTGTTGGAGGATGGGCATGTAGGGTTGGAAAAGGTTCATACAAATGACAATCTAACTGATGACAAGGGGAGAATCTGAGCTCCTCTTCAGCTTCAACTGGCCTTCAAGGTTGAATTTAACTAAAATAGAACAACATGCTCTAAGGTGCTTATTTCAAGTGGGAGTTGCAGGGGAAGCAATGTTATGATCAATATCCAAGTGGGAGATGGTATGGAGTGGAGTCTAATTTATCTCCAAGTGGGAGATTGTTTTGTTATAGAGATAAATTAGATTCAAACATAAAATCTACATATTATTTTTATTAAATAATTTGTTGCATTATTAATTTTTTTGTACTTGTATTTAAAATAATAGTTACAAAGAATTATTAAATGTTGGAAATGATCAGTTATAATATTTAATTATAGACAGTTGTATTTAGTTATTGTAACCACTCAAAAGAAAACATGTTATTAGGTGCATGAGACAAAACCAATGGCCATGCTTCATTTGTAATTAATGGGACATGCATGGGAACATATTCCAATACTCGGATCATATTTTTGAGGGCAATAGTGCATAAAAAACATTCATAGAAATTTACAGTTTTGTGGTTGGAAAAATGCACAAAGTGTTGTAGGTACCCATAGCAAAGGCTATGTAAAACAATAGTGTTAAAATGTGATGAAAAACATTGTTGCAAGTTTCAGATGTTGTTGCATGTCTTTTTGAATGTTTTGTTGGAATTTTAATATATATTGGACCATCTTGTTGGTGGATGTAGCCTAGTTTTGTGTGAATCACTTTAAATCTTGGTGTTCTTCTTTTGTTGTCCATTTGTTTGGGTTTTATAAAGTTGTGTTTTCACATTTTTTCTACATTTTGATTGATAAGTTATTCCCTCCAATCCCTAACATCAAGTGGAAGGGAAGTTAGATAATTAAATAATTCAAGATTATTTAATCATGGGACATTAGAAGAAAATTAGATTTATGGTGAATTAATTAAATAATTCAATATTACTTAATTAATAGAGAAAATTAGGGGTGGTGGGCCTAGCTCGATTAGATAAAGCATCTTGTTGTAGGAAAGAGGTTACAAGGTCTAGAGCCTCCCCACCATCCTTGTGGTACCAGAGGGTGTGTCATGCCAATGTCACCTGTCATGTGAAAAAAGTTTACTAGGTGCATTGTAGTTTATAGGGGGGATGGATACCCAATTGATTCCTGCAGTCTAAAAAAATAATTAATAGAGGAAATTAGAATAAAATGATGAAAATTGATGTTAAAAATGAAATTAGTAATGCAAGTGTTGAAAAGGATGAATTATGCAAGATCGACAATGAATATGATGAAAATGTAAGATTAATGATGTGTGATATGAATTAGGAAATTTTGCATGTCTATAAGATTAATGATGTGTGATATGAATTAAGAAATTTTGCATGTCTATACATTTTACTCCTCTTTGACATAATGTAATTGCTATGTTGTTTCAAAGATAACTAATGCTTGAGTAAAATTTTTAAAATTTTTCTAATGCCCCATTATGCCACAATAGATGATAGAAGGATGATAGGACACTAGGCTTCTCCCTTAAGAGGTTGGCCAATTTTTTTTTTTGGTCAGGCTCATGGCAAGAGTTCAAGACCAATTTAGATGAAAAGAGGATGAAAAATTGGGCCCTAATTGTCTCAAAAAATATTCAAGATAGATAGGGAGGCTTGAAAAATGATCTAGTAGAGAAACAAGAGGTGAAACCCTAGGTTTTGGGGGTAATATATAGGAAATTGGGCTCAAATAATTCTCATTTGCACTCTCAGCCTTTAGATATTTTCACTCCTCATAGAGCTCTTTGCTTTCACTCCTCATACGCGCATTTTTGATGGCTTTTCTATCTCAAGCACCACACCATGTGGACTTAGTACAAAAATTCCAAAGACTATCAGATGTAGGTCAAATAGTACATATAACTTTAATTTATGCTTGCACATAGTTTTAGGTTTTCAAATTCATAGCTAATGGTACAACAACAAATGTGTCAATCTTTGGATCAATGTGTTTGACCATGAATTTTCCACGTTTGTCATTCATGAATTTTTTTGTTTGCATAAGGTGGCACTTATGCTAAAAAACTAGCACTTATGCTCTAAGCTAGCATGTGTATAGTGACACATTTGAAAAATGCTCACACTTGCAATTTTACATTTGTATTTAGGGCTTTAGAATGTTTGCAAAGAAGCACATGTTTGACTATTTTTTAGCAACACATTTGCAAGAAATCTCACATTTTCTTTTTTAATCAAACTAAGATTTTCACTTAATTTTTACAAATTTAACACCATGGGTGCTATGCTTACAATCGATGCTTCATTCCATCTACTCAAGAGAGAATAGATTGAGGCTTTTGGATAGATTGGCTCACATTGGAGACTTCAAGATCTAGTTTCTAGCTATTGTTGGTTTGTATCACATTTCTTATATGTCTGAGATCAGAGAACATCAAGCAATGATGACCACTTTAGTGAAGTGATAGATATTAGACATTGCTACTTTTCACCTACCCATTGGAGAGTGTACTATGACCTTAGAGTATGTATGGCCCATCCTTATGGTTTCAATTCATAGTGTCCAAGTGGAGTATGATATGGATTGGGGAGTAGTGGTTATGGTGAGATTACTAGGGGAGGATTAGCTTGTAGTGTTAGATGGATACATTGACCTACATCCCTATGACAAGGAGGTACACAAAATTACCATTATCTTAGCTAGACTGATCATGAGGCCTTTGATGCCCAATAGATGTTCTCAACAGTTTTTTGTTGGATGGGGATTGGCAATTGAGTGCATGATGATAGAGGGTATTAATTATGCATGGGTACCCTGTATTTTGGCTCACTTACACCATGACATGCACCAAGTGTGCTATGGATGAGCCACAATCTTAACAACAAGTGCAAGTTTACTTCATGTCTAGGCTTGGGAGAGGATAGTCATTACTGGGCCTTTGGGAATTAGAGAGAGAGATCAGGGAGTCCCTTTCTCATACAAGTATTATGATTTCTTGATATACAAATGACTAGGATGCCTACATTAGTGGAGAGGGAAGTTTGATGATATGATAGATTTTGTATTTAGTCCCTAGACTCGATGCAAGGTATGGAAGGATGACCACCTCCACATGATCTACTATAGGTATACTCAATTTTGATTGAATGAACACAACACATTTTAGAGAGATATCTTTTGGAGAAGGTCTATAGGTAGTTTGGAGAGTGGTAGACTGTGTTCATCCGAGATTATGATATTGCATATGCTCCTAGTACTAGGGAGGTACCTACATGGGGTCGAACAACATCATCTAGGAAAAAAATGGAAGAGTTTGATCAAATGGATCCCTTAGCATGGGGATGGGAAGGTGGTCTTAATGATCTAGGGACTACCCAATATTATGATTCTTGGTGGACTTAGTTGTGATCACTTAGGTTTACTCTTCCTCTAGGATTTGGTGTACCAGGAGTTGTTGGGGATCGATGGAGGAGGGATGGAGTAGGGCCTAGCAAGGAGGTTAGGAAAAGGTAGAGAGAAGTTGTGGAGCACCAAGGTATGTGCAGGATCATCGTGCAAAAAATAGGCCCTTAAGTGGCAAAAAATTCAGAAAAATCAGTGTTAGGCAACTTGACGTAAATATTTGAATAAGTTATCTATATTATTTCAAAAATATGTAAGAATAGAATTTGTAGAAATTGAATTTAGTTTCTAAAATACTAGGTTTATTTAAAAATAAATAAAATCTATTTGGTGAAAATTTGAAATTTCAATGCAGAGTACTTAAATTTCAGGGAAAAATAAGAAGTAGGTGTCTGTCTGACCACCCTAACCATAATAAAATGATAATATTTTATATATAAGTAGAGGACTCATGTCTGGATGTGGTGCATATTTTTTGTAATTTTTTCCAAGTAAATAATTAATTATGAATTTTTATTACAACTTTTAGAAAATATAAAACTTCGTCTATCCACCACCTTAACTTGGTCAAAACTTCATGAAATTTAATTTTTCTTTTTTAATCCTATAGTATGTGAAGCATAGAATGTGACGATGTTTTGATTCAAAAAAATATGATACCGCTTGAAAGTTATAGATGTTTTCCAATCACCATCGATCAGGACTTTAGTCATAATTCTAATAGAAAATGAATAATAATTATTTATTAAATCTCAAATTAAATCATAATTTATATTTTTGGAAAGCTGAGAATCTCCTCTAAAAACCCTTTTCGTTTCATTAATTTTGGGTGAAAAAAAAGTCATCAGCCACATACCCTACAAATATTGCCACTTTTTGGCACACCATGATCCTGCACATACCCACCAATAGCTTGTATAGGTTGGACAACATGATCCTCCCAAACAAGATCAGTAGTAGAGGTAGGAGCAGGAGGTACCTCGATAGCCTAATTAGTACCAACAATATCAGAAGCACAAGGATGGGAGGGATGGTGATGGGGGACTTGATGCAAGATTGAATACAACATTGATTGAGAGAGATTAAGATCATCAAGAGCATGATGGATTCAGAGTAGAGAGGGACCATGCTTTCATGCAAAAAGATTCTCAAGATGTAGAGAGGGAGACAAAGAGTTCTTGTCAGTAGGTAGTTGATGGATAGATAGCTTAGATTAAGACTATGAGGAATCAAAACCATAGTGAGAAATACAACCATTGCAGAAAGAGATTATGAGTAGGGACATAGATCAAAATTAGAGATATCTCAAGGCAGTATGATCTCTATGGATAGATACTTGAGGGAGCCAGAGAACTTGATACAAGATATCACCTACTACAAGAATCTTTATGAGGTGGATGGCCTGCGAGAGCAGAGGAAGCCAAAGTTTGCAGCTTAGAGCACCATTGTAGGGGAAAAGTCCAACAGATCAGAGAGTGGTTATGTTAGTCACTCCTCGCATCATACACAAAGATTTATGCTACATCCACATAAGTCACCTCAACGCAATGATCATACTCAAAGTTCTCTAGGACATCCAAATGAGAAATAGGTTATGAGATCACCTCCTGACCAGCCTCCTCTTGATAGAGAGGAGCATAGGATTGGATAGACATTCACTCATATATTGATGTGTATTTTGATGTAATTTTCATGTAGACATGATTTTTTTATGATCTATATACATTCATTGTGTAGACATGGAAAATGTACTAATTGGCATTACACACTTGATCCTGATTACTAATAGTGTTTCATCCTAAATTATCCCTTAGTCTAACCATTTAATTGAATACCCTTATTTGATTAAATTCATCAATTTTCCTCTTTTAGTTAAATAAATCATTTATCCAATTAAGTCATTCTCTCTCGTTAATTAAATCAATCAATCTGATCTAATTAACCTTGGTTCTTTATTTAATTAAATAAATCAATTTTTTTAATTAATCTCTATAGTCATATCATTAAATTAAATAAATTAAAACCTTATTTAATTTAATCTAACCAATCATCCCCTTTAGTTAAATTAAACAAAATATTTATTTAACTATCTCTGAAATCATATTCCTCTCATCTTTGATTTCAATCAACCCATAAATCTAAGTCAAATTTATCACATCATCTAATCCCTCATTAAGTTGATTAACCCTTGATTAATTTCATCCTAAACCATGTCCCATCCTGTAGCTTTTTCCACTTTCACATGAAAATGGATTTAATTCATTTATTAAATCCCTATTTTCTCTCAACATGGCATAATAAGGGAATATTCTTCCAAATTTGAAATCTTTCTAAGTGGACTTTGTCCTTCCAACAAGACATTTATTTCATCTTTGCATTGAGCCAAGTGGCATTTAATACATTCCTTTTTCCCTCTTACATGCCATTTCATTATTTTCAAATTCCACCTAATTGCATTTATGGGCACATTCATCAAAATGTACACATCCCTCATCCATTCTCATTTTGACAAGTGGCACTTGGCCATTGGTTGAAAGTTAGTCCCACATTGCTTCATTTTGGGAATTTCTCCATCTTGTCTTTTTATAAATAAGAGGCTTATTTCCTCATTTCATCATCCAAAATTTAAGAAAACTTACTATACTCAAATCCATACTCAAGCATAGCAATTCTCATCCATTTCATCAAGTCTTAGCTAGGTTATGTAGGTTTTTCATTTTGGAGCACACTTGAATCTTCAACAAAGTGGATCAATCATCATTAAATCATCAAGAGCTTGCTTATGAGTTGGGAAAGGGCCAATTTTCACATCAAATTTGCACCAACTCCCCCATAAGGTCAAGATTTTGCATGTTCTTAATAGGATTTAATCTATTTCATTGCTTTTTCATTGTATTATTGCTTTCATTCCTATTTTAAACATTGTTAAACAGATTTTATGGGGAACTTTGATCTTAACTTACATTAGAATCTTCTAATGTGTCTGTTGTCTCTTGCAGGTACTAGGATCTTGGTTCTACATTTTGGCACTAGGAGGGAAAATCTCATTTTCTAATTACATTTTTTAATCAATTTTTTTTTGATTTTTGTGTTTTTTTGGTGTCTATAGGAAAGTGCACCTCTAGCAAACCAACATCACTATTCAGAACCGCTACCTCACTAGCGTCACCATATAACATCACTGCAAATTTCAAACTCCCATGCTCTGGTGTTCCCACCCAAAATTCAAAAATTTAAATTGCACTGCCAGTTCTATTTTCACATGTTGGAATTTTTAAATTCCAAATTGCACCGCTGGGCTAAATAGCAACACTATCACCTTCTCTATTTTGTTGTAGAGTGATGCTTGCAGAATTAGCAGCACAATATAGCACTGTTGGGTTGTTTAAATTGCACTGCCTGTGTAGGTTCCACTACTAGAGTAAAGGAAAAAGTGAAATTTCAATTTTTTATGACATGTACTTTTTAAAAGTTCTAATCATTTGGGTTATTAATTGATTTGCTGACCTCTATTTTGTAGTTTTAATTGGTTTCTTGGTAGGTTGTCTTATTCAAGGTGAAGGAAGGAAATCTAGTGTAAGTCTCATAATGACATCATTATCTCATGATACCAAGTGTTTTTGAACACTTTAGTGTTTGTTTAACACTCTTAGCGAATTCACAATTTCTCTTAAAAATTTGTTATCTTTCACAAGCTTAAGATCCACTAAATTCCTTTTGGGCTCTAAAAAGAATATTTCAATTTTTGCTACAAAAGGGTTTAAAAAGAACATTAGGACAAACTCACTAGATTTGGTTGAGGATTAACAATTGAACAAGACAAATTCCATATTTCATTTTGGTGCACTAAAAAGAATCAAATCATTGCTTTGTGGACTTAAAATGAACAAGTGTTTCTTTATTTTGTAATTAGTTACTCAAAGTAATATCATTAAAAGGACATATGCACTTCTCTCACGCCTCACGACAATCTTGAGAATCAAAAGGCCTTTTGGTGACATTAAGTTGTGTAAATAATTACCCACACATTTCAAATTTGGATTTTTAAAATTGAACAATTCTTGCGAGTGTGAGTGGAGCATATTTTGTACATTCTCTCTCTTTGGTTCACAAAAAATATTGATCAAGTTATGAATATGTTTGTTTGATTTTTTTTATCTTAGAAGGCCTACCTTGTGAGAAAAAGTACTCACCCAAGGGAATGACCCACGCTAAATCCAAGCGACTTCCACTCGGGATATAAGTGTGGGTATTGGAACAAAGGCCAATATCATGAAGATTATTCCAATGAGAAGGGAAGAAATGGTCTCTTGGCACATGGATGTTCCCCCATGAATGGAATGCCCACATTAAAACCCTTGTTTAGAAAGGCCAAAATCCCTATTTATTTGTTGGTGCAAGAACGGTTGTTTTGAATCCACCCCACACTTTTATGGCTTTTAGTAGAGATGGAAAGTATTCCATGGGAGATTCATGGGTACTGATGCTTGGTTGCACCAAAAGAAGTGTTGAGCCATGGAGGGGAGCTAGTGGGGTCAAGCATCTAACCATATGTTGAAAGTGGGTGTAGCTGGACTTGTCCAAGTGGGGACTCAATAAATATTGTCTCAAATATCCATAGGATTGTGATTGTTCTTGAAATCAAAACACATTGCTTGATCAAAAACATTGGAAAATAAACATTTATCATGAGCATCAAATCTCAAACCCTTTAGGAGAAGCAAATATCCTTGAACAAATTCACATGCCCTTGCTTTCCCTTGGGATTCATATCCTTAGAGGTTTCTAGGCACTTGAATTTTATCTCAGTTTGTTCCTACTAGAGTAAACATTAGGTAACTCTTCTTTGATTTCCTTGATTTCCACATAATACACTTTGTGGAATGAGAAGAAATTAAAACATTAGACATCTAGTTTCAAAACCTAATCAAGAAGTGTTTGTGGTAAAAGGAAATCATTAAACAAAGACTAAGAATAATTGAATCCCACACATCTGTCTCAAATGATTTCACGCAAGATCAAGATCAAGAAACCAAAGGTAAAAGCTCTTAGTCCAAAAGATCACCAAAAACATCTCTCAACACTATACAAATTCAAACGAAGACTAATTTTTAACTTTTATAGAAGAGCTTCAAGAAATAATCCAAATTTGTATGAGTTCTTTTGTCAACAAAATCCAAATCTTTTTCAGGAATTTGCACAACTTGTCTAGAGTAAAGCATGTTCTTCAAAATTGAGGTCTAGTAAGTGTATTTTTAGGTAAACATAGGATCAAAATCAAACCTTCATCCATCTTTCGAACATCAAACCAAAAATCATCTCACCATCAACTCTTGAAAATCTTGGAAAAATCCTCCATGTTAAACTTTGGGCAAATCATTTAAAAACAAATCTGTATCATCTTTTTTGATTAGATGTGTGTGGATGCATCCTTCTCCACATATTTAGTCAAACTATCAAACCTTGTGGACAAGTCTATCCCTTGATAACATCCAACATTTTGGGGTTTAGGAGTTCACCATCCAAAAAAATAAAAATCCAATCATCTTGTTTGGTTAGGTGTGTTTAGATGAATCCTTCTTCTCACAGTTAGTCAAATTAGCATCTTGAGGAAAAATTTACTCTAGGACAAAATATAACCTCTTAGAGTTTATGAGTTCACTATCCAAATCCAAATCTAATCCCAAGTCAAAATAAAACAAAAAAAACCAAAGTCCTAAGGTTTAACATCTCCCTCAATATTTTCAAGAGTTCCAATCATCCGTATCATCCATCTTTCATTTCACCATCATAGCTTTTGATCTTTAAATCATCCTAAATTTTCTCTTTTGTACCTAAAGTTAGATCAATCCAAAGGATTGGAGATTCATCTCCCAAATTATTGAAAATTGATCCATATTTTATGGTGCAAACTAGATCTCAAGACAAGAGGAACATGGAAGCCAACAAAGAAACATCCACTTCAAGTGACCTAATCCAAAAAAAAAAAGAGTTAAATCTTGTCAGATCAAGCAATGCTTAAACTAACTTCCCTTCATTATCACAAAATGCTCAAGAGGAAAGTCAAGTAGAGGATATCACTAACAATTCCTTTGGAATGACACAAGATGAAATCATTGAGATGGTCCAAAACCAAGAGAATCATAGAATCATTAACATCATGATGAGACTCAATCCCTCACTCTACATGCTTGAATTAGCAAAACAAGGGGCTAAACTCCCTTCTAATTTTGATGTGAGTACCATTATGGAAACACCTTTTTGGGTCATGCCTCCAATTTCATCCATGTCCTCAATCTCATCTACACCTCTATGCCAAAGAATTACTCAATCTACCCCCAAAATCACATCATCCATTGCTCCAACTCAACCCATTGTTAACAAAGGGAACACATTTCTCAATGCTTTACAAACATACCCCCTTGTGAATAATCAAGAGGTATACGCAAACACCATCTTGGGGAAATCCATCCCACAAAATCCATCACATCCATATGTCCCCCTCACCTTCCATGATCCTAATGACCCATCATCATCATTTCATGCAACACCCAAAACAACTCTCCCCATAACCTCTCAAGGATGAGACATATTTGGACTAGGGGGCATCTTTGACACTACATCTTCATCATTCCCCCAAGGGAGTATGCCACTCAAATTTCCACCTCTTCCCCCCTTTCCACCAATATCCACATCACCTCTTGGTTTAGGGATTTCCCCTTTACCAAATATCAATAAGCAAAATCAAATCAACCCTCTGATCATTAATCAAAATATCTTGTCATCAACATCACAACAATAGATGGAAACCATCCTGATAATGCAAGCCACCACCATCACATCTTCAACCATCCCCCAAGTATCTCAAAACATGGCATCTCAAGGATGAAGTGTATCAATCACACCGTCCACCACCCAAATACCAAACATCAATACAACGATACCTCTCACTACAACAATAAACGCTCTACCAAATCCACCACCACCACCTCCACCACCAAACAAAAATGTATCAAGCCAATATAGAATTACATTGGAAGCTACTCAAAAAGCTACCTATCAAAAGGAACTTCAATAAATCTAAAATCGACAAGCTACACAACAAGCCACCCAAGCCGTGCAAGGCGCTCAATCCATACAAGCCACTCAAGCTGCACAAACCGCTCAAGCAGCGCAAGTCACCCAAGCAGTGCAAGACGTTCAAGCAACACAACAAGTGCAAGCTGCTCTAGCCGTACAAATGCAACAAGCATAGCAAGTGCAGAAGGTTTCTCAAGCCCAAGCCCTATTACAACAACAATAAGCTTCCCAATCACAAGCACAAGCCCAATCATAGGCACAAGCACAAGCTGAATCCCAGTACCAAGCTCAACAGGTGCAGGCACAAGAACAAGCATAAGCGCAAGTACAATACCTCACACAATAATAAGAAGCTTAACAACAAGCATACCAACAAATGTTGAAGCAATACCAAGATTATCAAGAAGCAACCCAAATAGCAGCCCAACAACAAGCATTGTTAGTACAACAATAGCAACAAGCACTACTAGCACAACAACAAGATCAACAACAAGCATTGTTGATAAAACAACAAGTACAAGAATACTTGGCACAAAAGAATGTGCAAACACCATCCACCAACACACCAATCAATCCAACCATCCCTCCAACAAGTGAACCATCACAAAACACCTTCATCCCACCCCCTGATCCACAAAATGATGTAGCAACACAAATCAAGTTATTCTCACAACAGGTACTTGATCTTCAATCAGGAAAAACCATAAAACACCCAACAACTTGTGTCCTTATCTATTTGATAGGAGCCTTGTAATGAAACCATTCCCAAAGGGATTTGAGATCCCCAAATTTGATAAATATCATGGGATGGGAAACCTTGAAGATCACATCAGGGAATTCCAAGTTCATTGCATGGAAGTCGCATATGTTGATACCTATCTAATGCGGCTATTTCCTAGAAGTTTGGCTAGCCATGCCATGGAGTGGTTCTCTCACCTTCCTCCTAGCATCAAGAAGTTCCAATGGATTGTGGAAAAATTCATTAAAAATTACACATTTAATATTAGTATGGATGTTAGTCTCGAGGAACTATTAGCTCTTAAACAAGGAAAGAATGAATCATTTGCTTACTTCCTACAACGATGGTGATCCAAGGCCAATAGGAGCAAATGGGCCATGCCAGAAGAACAACAAGTGTGCACAATCATCTCCAACCTCAATGGATCCTTAGCATTCCATCTCAAAGTGTAAGGGATCACCACATACGATCAATTGATCCCTAAGGTGCTTAACATTGAACGAGCCCTTATTTCACAAGGAGGGACACCCACGTATCTAGAACAACCAAACAATCACCCTTCTAGCAACTATAACAAGAAACCTCACACATGGGAAAGGAAAAAAAATGTCACAAATGATAGTGTGGTTGATGCTAAGGTTGTGATCAGTGCTCTAAGGAAAAACACCCAAACCTACCAACAACTGCAAAACAATGATCGAAACAACACCCAAACCTACCAACAATTGCAAAACAATGATCAAAACAACACCCAAACCAACATGGTATCACAATGCCAACCAAACAACAATCAGGTTAATAACCTAAATAATTAAGGGGGACCACCCCTGTGAAAAAAAATCCCACCAAGCGGAAGTACATGGCCCTTGGAGAACCATTTGAGGTCATCATGAAGAAATTAATAAATGAAAACCTCATCAAGGCTCCCACTTATGAGAATTACCAAGAACCAGAAGTGAAACCACCCTGGTACAATGAAAACCAACTCTGTGACTTTCACAAAACAAAGGGCACACCACTAATAGTTGCATGAGGCTAAAAAAACCTAATCTAGGACCTCATTGATCAAAAATCATAAATGTGGAGTAGCCAGCCGAAAACTAGAATCTTAAAATATACATGAATTTGATGCCTAATCACAACAATAAAGGGAACAACAATAATGATAAAGGCAAGGGAACATTCAAAAGTTTCAACCTTGTATACGACCATGTTGTTGCATCCTTGGATGAGTATTTCTTGGTTATCACCATCAAAGGAGCCCATGCTGATTGTGGAGTCACCACAAGAGGCAAGAAAATCACCATTGCAGTGTCATCTCATCCTCCCAGAGCTCCTGCTTCCAACCCAAGATCTATTCCCAGTGGTTATAATGTCATTGATCAACTAAAAAGAACCCCAACTTAGATCTCCATCATGGAGTTACTTAAGATATCATTATCCCATAAAAAGATCCTAAAAGAAGCATTAGCCTCATCCATTGTCTTTGTGGATCTTGACAACGAATAATTCCAAGCTATGATCAGGAATATCATTCCCCAAAACCTTCTCACATTCTCTAATCAAGACTTCCCCACCCAACCATCTCATAATCGCGCACTCCATTTGGAGGTCTTGGTATATAAGAACAAAGTCAAAAGGGTTTTGGTGGATGGAGGTGTAGGTTTAAACATTTGTTCCCTTAAGCTAATAAATAATCTAGGAATCTCTGAGGATACCATTGAAAAAGGAAAGGGTATCATAATCAGGGCATACAATGATCAAGAGAGAGTGTCTCAGAGCACTAACTCCTTTTTCAAGTAGGGCTAGTAATAATGAAAACCACCTGTTAGGTCCTCTACCTTGATTTTCCTTACAATATTCTCCTAGGACGTATGTGGATCCATGGGATGCAAGAAGTGGCATCAACCTTCCACCAGTGTGTCAAATTCACACACCAAGGATAGGAGGTCACTATACATGGGGATCCTGAACCATTCTCTTACTGCAATATCCTAGAGGTGAAATATTATAAAATCCCCCAAGTACCAAAGAATGATGAAGGCCCATCTACCTCATACATTGACCTAGCCATTCTCGCCTCCACTTATGCGACATAAACACCCACCATCCCCACCATCTCCAACATCAAAGTTATTATCTAGGATAATGGATGTGGACAATATACAATCCCAAAGAATTCCTTTGTGGTAGGAGAGTTACCACAATCTCCTAGGTCATGGGGACAACCACAATCAAAGGATGCTTCATCATTCCAAAAAATTATAATAGGCTCTTCCAACTTCTAAAGTTGGGGAGATCTAGACCAGGAGATAATAGAAGAGGACCTAACACATCTCTTATACCAAGATAATAGACCAGCAGCTGATCTACCTATGGATAACAATAGTAAGGGTTTACAAATGATGCTCGCCATGGGTTATGACAAAAAAAAAATGCTTGGCCAAAATGACAATGGGCTTCTAATACCTATCATTCCTAAGACATGACTGAAAAATATTGGCGTCAAATGTACCCCTCCAAGTATAACCATACATGGCGAAAATCCCCCAATTAGAAAGGTCAAAACTCCTCAGCAAATGACAACTGCCCTACAATTGCCTATATCCACTGGCCTACCCTTAGATAACTTCACACTCAACATAACCGATGTCTGCAGTAGTAGTGATGAGGAAGATACCATAATTGATTTAACTAGGCTCTTTGAGAACTCCTCTATCCTCATGCTTAGTACCGTATCATTTAAGTTAATCGGTCAAAACCATGAAATCTACCTAGTTTACCCCCAACTCATTGATTATGACCAAGGAGGACCACCAATTCTTGACACATTCAAAAATGATGAGGCACTCGTAGAATTCATGGGACTATGGGATAATATTCCATATGGGGATCATAAAGCAAGATTCATCATTGAGTTGGACACACATGCATACTATGGGGAAATGATTGAATCCCTTAGTTGCAAAAGCAAAAAACTGATAATAATCTTGAGGACCTTGAGTGAAAACCACACCGTGTCACTCTCCAACCCAAAAATAGTAAAAATAAAGGATGCATTTAATGGTGAAAACCTCTTTGAGGCACTCGAGGATGGTGGATTCAATCTTCCTCTTAGAGCTCTCCATTAGGAAAAATTAGTGGTCTTAGCTAAAAAATTGAATTTGATTAACTTGGGAATAGAGGAGACCCCACACATCACATTCTATGTAGAGTCATTACTATCAGAAGAACAAGAGCTCCTAGCAGCCTTGTTGAGAGAGATAGGTTAATTTTGCATGGAGCTATGCTAACATGCCTAGGCTCAATCTAGAGATTGTGGTCCATCACCTAGCAGTCTACTCTGAAGCAAAACCCATTAGACAAAAAATAAGGAAAATGCATCCTCAAATTGCTTTATTGGTCAAGATGGAATTGAAGAAACTACTTGACGTAGGATTCATACAGCCAATAGACTATCCAGAATGGGTGTGAAATCTGGTTCCTGTTTCAAAACCTAATGGAGACATCCAAATCTACATAGATTTTAGAGATCTAAACAAAGCATGTCCGAAAGATGATTTCCCATTGCCTAACATTGACATGATAGTGGACATGATAGTAGGACATGAAATGCTTTCTCTGATGGGCGGTTTCTTTGGGTACAACCAAATAATGATTGCCAAAAAGGACCAACACAAAATGACCTTCACTTGTCCATGGGGGACCTACTACTGGAATATGATGCCATTCAGCCTAAAGAATACTGGAGCGACCTACCAAAGATCCATGACGTTAATCTTTCATGATAGGATCCACAAAACTATCAAATATTACATTGATGACATACTAGCAAAATATCGAAAGAGAAGAGATCAGATAGCAACCTTGAGTGCTATTTTTGATAGGATGGAGGAATATAAGGTCTGCTTAAATCCAAAGAAGTGTGTCTTCGACGTACAATCAGGAAAGCTACTTAGATACATAGTGTCAATGAGGGGTATTTAAATAGATCCTACCAAGGTAAAATCAATCCTTGAGATGGAGGCACTCAAAACATTGAAATAGATGAGAAGCCTCCAAGGTAGGATTCAGTCCACCCCTAGATTCATAGCAAAATTGGTAGACAAACAAAACCCATATTCTCACCTACTTCACAAGGGAGTAGCATACAAATGGGATGACAAGTGCGAGGAAGCCTTCAACAAAATCAAAGAATATCTGCTCACACCTCTAGTCCTCATGTCATTGATCCCTAGAAAGCCACTAATCCTCTATGTGTTAGCAATAGCAACATCCCTTGGTGCTCTCCTAGCTCAGCATGATGAAAATGGGACAGAGAGTGCCATCTATTACATCAGTTGCACAATGCTCGGGCATTAGTTAAATTACTCATTCATCAAAAAGTCCTATCTAGTAGTAATGTTTGCTTCACAAAAATTCAGACATTACATGTTGGCACACAAAATCAAACTAATCACCAAAATTGACCCCCTCAAGTACCTACTATCAAAGGAAATGCTCATAGGAAGGATGGCCAAGTGGATCATGATTCTATCTAAATACAACATCGAGAACGTGGAATGAAAAGTAATCAAAGGCCAAGTGATTGCAAATTAGCTTACAAAAGCACCCATTTATTTAGAGAATCCACTCATATCAGAGTTTCTGGATGAATCCATCTTCAGCCTCAGCATAGTCGACCACTAGAAACCACCACTAAGTACTTTACTAAGTGGGTGGAAGCCATCCCCATGACATACATCACTGGAAAGTAGATATCAAAGTTCATCCTGAACTACTTAATATGCCAATACAGTGTTCCCCAAGCCATTATCTCAGATAATGGGACACCATTCAAAAATTAGGATGTCTGTGACCTATGTGAAAAATTCAAAATCCAACATCATTTTTCCACTCCGTATTATCCCCAAGGTAATGGCCAAGCAGAAGCTACCAATAAAACCATTATGAAAATCCTCAAAAAGATAATCAATGATGCAAGTCGTGACTGGCACTTGCAATTGAATCACACCTTATGGGCCTATCAAACCAAAATCTACACATCAATAGGTGCCACCCCCTTCTCCCTGGTCTATGGATCAAAGGTTGTATTACCCATTGAGATTGAGCTCCCATCACTGAGAATATCATTGTAAAATCTCATCATGGATGAAGAATACCAAGTATCAAGGCTAAATGAGTTGGAGCTGCTAGACGAGTGATGTATAGAAGCATTGAACCATTTGTAGGTCTATTAGAACTAACTCAAGATGAGCTATAACAAGAAGATCAAGAGTAGGACCTTTCAAGTCAGAGAACTTGTGCTAAAGGAGAACCATAAGAACCTCCCAAACCCAAACGACAAAGGAAAATTTGAACCCAACTAGTTGGAACCATTCATCATCACAACAAATTACAAGTTAGGGGCATATCAGTTGTCAACACTAGAAGGCGAGCCTCTATAGGAGCCCATGAACAACTCCCATCTTTAAAAGTTTTATGCCTAAATCCTTTAAGGTATAGAACCAAAAAATCAAAAAATCAAAAAATGTCCTAAAAAATGGTCACCCTGATGAAAACCTGGAAAATAGGCATCTTAGTGACAAAACAAAAAAAGAAAAAAATGATAAAAAAATAGTAAAGAGAAAAAAGGTCCTCTAGTGAAAACCACTTCGGTGGCACTTTGGGCAAGTACCTTGGTGAAAACCTGGCAAATAGGCACCTTGTGTAAATAAGAACTTTCCATCCATCAAGATCTTCGCAAATTGTTCGGCATCATCCATCCATTATGCTTCCATCATCCATCACATTCCATATCCCCATCCATTATTCGTTTGGCATCTGCATCATAGCTTGGTCTTGTGTTCGTGTCATGATCCCTCCTAGTACTACTTAGACCATTCTCAAGGTCAGTTTGTCCTACCTCTATTAGAGAAGTCTATTGTTTCAAGTTGGGGGCATGTTCTCATAGGATCAGATTCGTGTATATTCTTGAAGTCCTTAAATTAGAAAATCCAAAAACATTGAAAAATCAAAAAAATCCAAAAACATCAAAAAATCAGAAAATCCAAAAATTAGAAATTGGAAAATCCAAAAACATAAAAAAAAAAAATCCAAAACATTAGAAAATTAGAAAATCTAAAACATCGAAAAAATCAGAAAATCCAAAAAAAAAAATTAAAAATCCAAAACATTAGAAAATTGGAAAATCCAAAAACATTAGAAAATTATAAAATATTTTTTTTTTCATAAAATCAAAAAATCCCAAAAACATTCAAAACATATCAAAATTTAAAAACAAGTCAAAAATTTAGTCAAAAATTCAAAAATAGAGTCGTCTTGTTGAACTACGCATCTCTAAGCCTTGAATGTAGGCAAGGTTTATCATTGGTTATCCCCCGAGACACTTAGGTCAATCCTTTAGAAGTCCGTCATAATAAACTAGTAATCCATCTATTCATATCTCACCAAATAATCGAGTCTGTGTTAGTCGAACTATGTGGTCTTTGCATGTATAATTTAGGCAAGGATAATTTTTTGATCAGCCCCTAAGGCCCCTAGGATAGGTCCTTAGGTTAGTCTCTTGGTCAAAATATCAAAAAACCCCAAAACATTTGAAAATTGAAAATCAAAACATTTGTAAAATATAAAAAATACCAAAAAATAGCCTCAAAACATTGCAAAACATTAAGAGCATCCAAATATTTGAAAAATCCATCTATCTCATCTCGCTTTCACCCACAATAATCATCACTCACAATAAATCAATCATCATCCCCAACCTTTCGTGAAATAGTCGGAAACAAATCTAGCAGATTGAAGGTGAAACTCAAATGTCAAAGTCTCAAGTCTAGATTAGTATGTAAACAAGTTGGTCAACTCTTAGAGTCAATAGCTCATCATCCAGTTAGTCCCATATCAAATGATATGATATCATCATGTCCTAGGATAAATCCTTCCTACAATGGACATCAACATCAGGCGTCACCATAGTTTAGTCTTGGCTAGCAGTTTTGAAGAACATCAACTTGTTTGCTTACTTTATCTTTGTCTTTTGGCTTATCTTATTGTGCTCATTCCAAGGACCTTCTGATGATGTCCAAATGAAGGATTTAGAGAGATAGGAATGGGGCAACGATCATCATCTTTTGTCTACTGAGCTTGTGGAATACTTTTGCAATATAACCTTGGTCATGCATACTTTGTTTAGATGTACGGAGGACATTTTGGGTATCTTCTTGACCACATAGGAAGGCTCGCTTTTCTATGTTTTGGTCTGAGATGTTTGAAATATCCAAACTGCATTTTGAATAAGGTTTTGGATGCCAAGTGTGAACAAGAATACTCCTATCCAGTTGTTGAGTCAAAGTCCATCACACTAGGTGCAATACCATCTTGGTTCTTTATATCTTGATGCATCGTACTTATGTGTATTATCAAACATAAGGTAATTGGCCCTTTGAAAATCCCAACTCCTCGACAAGTCATCATCATCATCATCTCATGTCTTGTTGGAATCTCTTATTTTCTTCTATCTCTTTCTTTTTGCGCTAACAGGTTACCATGACAGATAATCATAAAAAATCACCATCATTGCATTCATCCCGCATCCAAAAAACCATTAGCATATTGCATTATGGATATCATATCATATAGGAAACATTAAATCACATCATGCCATATGCATTGCATTTCCATCACATATAATATAGATTGGTTACTCTAAGCATCTCACAAATCATTACATTAGTCATTTGCATAAAATAAATCATCCCATACAATCCATATCACATAAAGCATCCATCACATTTACCATATGAGCATAACATGAATAGAAACATCATTTGCATCCATCATATCATAACATTGCATAATCATCCCTTCTCACATATATGCATCCATCACACCCTCACGTATACATCATAAGGTCATACATCACATATCAAAGTATCCATACCATAAGCATCATCACATATCATAACACATAACATCATTTTATCACATCATCATAAGTGCATATCATATAAAGAGCACCACAACATTTTGCATACACCATGAAAAAGTGCATTGAAAAAATTAATGAAAAGAGAAAAAGATTGTATTTGCATCATCACATAAAATATAATACACATTGCATAATCATTGCATCACATCATAAAACATGATCATCATAGAATCAAAAGATAGAACATCATTGAATAGCATATATAATGTAAAGATCATCCATAATGCATAAATAAGATAAGACATATTGCATATCATCGAATCAAAATCATCATCTCATATATCATCAGAATAATATACTATCATGGTACAAAAAATCGGATCAATGTACATGTGTATATCAATGAGTACAAAGGTCCATGGGGCTATAAAAAAAGAGCCCAAGGGGCACAAAACGAATCCTTTCTCAATCCAAAATAGGCATAGCCCTACTAGCTAGTACCCTCACTGCCTGTTCTCTCATCGTGATCCTCTACTAGCCTGTGCCCTATTCTCTATGAAAAATATGGCACTTGAGATGCCCATGGTAAGACTTGGTAATAATGTAATCTATAGTAATCGACCTCTTGGATGGCCTCCCTATAGGCTCAAAGTGATACTATGCTCTAGGAGGAAGAGGAAAACATGCTCTCTATCTATTGCCATTGATCCATCTTTGCCACTGCCTGTAACTCTACAGCCTATCTCTGTAGGACCGCCTGGTCTCGCTATGCCCATAGTTGATCTCTCTTAGTTGTCAATTCCTATACTTGGGATTGCAACTAAAAATTTTTCCCATCTCTAGGATCTGGTTGTAGGGGTGGCTGCACTAGAGGCTGATCGTAATCCCTATCTCTGGGTGGTGTTGGGATCCTATCCTGATTACTCGAATCCTAATCTTGCTGGTGGGCATCTTGACTCTGCTCTCCCACCTGTGGGTCTCTAGGTGGCTAATCCTATGGTCCATGATCCTAAACCTAGTGAATTGGTGGTGGTCCACCATCGCTCAGATCGTATTCCCTATCCCCCCGACCTTGTCCTGCTCCCCTACCCTTGGCTCTCCATTAAGCAGGTGGTACCCCTGGAACTGTCATTTGAAGCAATGGTCGAAACCAAACTTGGTACGCCTACATAGTTCCTAGATCCACCTATCCCTAGTCATATGGCCATGGCCTGGCCACCAACTATCTGAAAGAATCAATCACCTCCTAGGTTGGTATATAGTGGCCCCAAGACCTCTGGGTCATTGTCCTAAAAATATTGTCTATGTATTGATCGTCAGGTTGATCTTGCACCTCTCCAAACTACCTTTGCACCCTACCCAACAAGTACATCTTGAGCATCCTATGCTCTCGCCCCTACATTAGTCAAACCTGGTGAGCAAAGAATAACTATTGAACATCATCAAACTAGACGGGCTATCTAAGGTATGGCTACCATGTAAACACTCGCATATCATCCAAGACTCTTTGTGAGTGGGGAATCTCATGATGTCATGTATGGGTGAATGAAAAACCCCCTCGGTACTGCTAGAGAATCAGATCATCTGGCTTCATGGGAACCTGAACAACTCAAGGTCGAAGCACAACGATGTGCTCCCAAGCCCAAACATGTAGAAGTGTAACCCCCACCCCAAGTGCTCGGTGATATAGGTAAGAAAACTCATGAAAATATATATATAGTGAGGCTAGAAGAACTATCCCCCATGCAAACAAAGTTTGTCCCCAAAAAAATTTCTCTCCAAGCGAGCCCCCATCTAAGACTGAAATAATGGCCACACCAATCTAGTGCGACGAGACCTAAAATAATGGCTGCAATGACCAATCAGAAACTTGAAACAATAGGCCTATAATGCTCTAACTCAATCTTCCCATCACAAAATACAAGTTGATCAAGGCCCATGATTTCATGACATGCATCCCTCCTGGCATCTGAATCATAAATCACATGCCCGCCATGAATGGTCAGTCTATAGATTCACCAGACATCCTCTAGTGTGACTATAACCTTTTCTGTCAAGAGGTGGAAGGAAGAGGTCTTGTTGTACCATCACTCAGCAAGTGCCTTTAGTATCCCCAAGTGGGTTCGAATAGGTGGTACATAGGCAATGTACCAAAGACCAATCCACCCCAGGTTCTCCTGTTGTCGCTCAATCAGCTCACCCAAAATACTGAAAAGATCTCGAGACCTACGCTTGCATGAGTAAATCTCTCTCACCTCCTCCTGCATCTGTGTTAAAATTCATCAAAAAATTCCCGATCTTGGCTTGTCTTAGCATCTCAAAAGCTACCTCAGTGTCACTACCAGTGAAGGCAGTGCAGTTTGCAGATTTCAAACTATGCTACTAGAGCCTTCAAACTCCCAAATTGCACCACAATGTCATAGTTTTCAAAATCATTGGAGTTTAATAGAAAAACCCAAGTTTAAAATGCATAGCAATAGTGCACCTTGCAAAAGCGACTAAGTTTTGAATTTAACCCTAAACTCCAAACTGTGTTGTGACATCGCTACTTGCCACAGTGGTGCAGTTTAATCTCGAGCAATGCTATTTGAAAATCCTAGTGGTGCAATATAGCACCACTCCTAGAGACCTAGATTCCTAACACATTAAATGAGCACGAAAAAAAAAAAAATCTTGGGTCAAGTCGACTCACCGGTGGTCCAGTTCTAGGAAGTCTCTGATGCATCTGTACCCTATCAGAAATGTGTATGGGGAGCTATTGTTGCATCATCTCTCTAGAAGGTCAAAGCTCAAAATCACATAAATTCTAGGATGAATATGAAAATGAATTGGAAGTGGCCCCCCAAGGCCTATTTAAGCCTAAAAATTAAGGTTTTTTGACCCCGTTTAACAGTCGAGGGGTCTAGGTCCCTTGATCCCATTTTCATCCCTCTGAGAGCTGCTTTGTACCATTCCTAGCATTTTATCTCATTTTTTCGGCCCCTAAGAGACCTTGTCCTCTTTTTTAATGAGATCACTTGAAAATGAGAATTTTCATCCAATTTCTTGAGGGGGTAGCATATTGGCATGTTTTCTCTCACCAGGGCAGCAGTGGGGAAAATTTTTAGAAATCAATTTTTTTTTTGGCTTTTGATCGAGATATCTTATTCTTTGAACCAATGTAACAAGTGCATCACTTCAAAGAGGGGCAAAATGTAGACATGGAAAATGTACTGATTGGCATTACACGCTTGATCCCAATTACTAACACGGTTTCATCCTAAATCATCCCTCAGTCTAACCATTTAATCGAATACCCTTATTTGATTAAATTCATCAATTTTCCTCTTTTAATTAAATAAATCATTTATCTGATTAAGTCATTCTCTTTCATTAATTAAATCAATCAATCTGATCTAATTAACCCTGGCTCTTTATTTAATTAAATAGATCAATGTTTAATTAATCTCTAAAGTCATCTCATTAAATTAAATAAATTAAACCTTATTTTATTTAATCTAACCAATCATCCCATTTAGTTAAATAAAACAAAATATTTATTTAACTATCTCTGAAATCACATTCCTCTCATCTTTGATTTAAATCAACCCATAAATCTAAGTCAATTTTTTCACATCATCTAATCCCTCATTAAATTAATTAACCCTTTATTAATTTAATCCTAAGCCTTGTCCCATCCTCTACCTTTTTCCACTTGCACATGAAAATAGATTTAATTCATTTATTAAATCCCTATTTTCTCTCAACATGGCATAATAGGGGAATATTATTCCAAATTTGAAATCTTTCCAAGTGGATTTTGTCCTTCCAACAAGACATTTATTTCATCTTTGCATTGATCCAAGTGGCATTTAACACATTCCTTTTTCCCTCTTACATGTCATTTCATTATTTTCAAATTCCACCTAATTGCATTTATGGGCACATTCATCAAAATGTGCACATCCCTCATCCATTCTCATCTTGACAAGTGGCACTTGGCCATTGGTTGAAAGTTAGTCCCACATTGCTTCATTTTGGGAATTTCTCCATCTTGTCTTTTTATAAATAAGAGGCTTCTTCCTTCATTTCATCATCCAAAATTTGAGAAAACTTAATATACTCAAATCCATACTCAAGCATAGCAATTCTCATCCATTTCATCAAGTCTTAGCTAGGTTATGTAGGTTTTTCATTTTGGAGCACACTTGAATCTTCAATAAAGTGGATCAATCATCATCAAATCATCAAGAGCTTGCATAGGAGTTGGGAAAGGGCCAATTTCCACATCAAATTGGCACCAACTCCCCCATAAGATCAAGAGTTTGCATGTTCTTAATAGGATTTAATCTATTTCATTTCTTTTTCATTGTATTCTTTCTTTCATTCCTATTTTGAACATTGTTAAATGAATTTTATGGGGAAATTTGATCTTAACTTGCATTTGAATCTTCTAATGTGTTTGGTTGTTGTCTCTTGCAGGTACTAGGATCTTGGTTCTACACATTGACCTTTTGAGCCTCATATATATTTATTTATTATGTATCACACATGTGACGGTTGATGATGTTGTATGAAAATTCCATTTTTTATGATATATGAGATGACATGATTTTGATGTGGCTAATAATGTGTATGATTCCTACTAATGTTGTGCATGATGTTCATGATTTTATATTATGTCTATGATTATGATTATGATATGGATGCATTGATGATTATGAGATTATGATGATGCATGATTTTTTGATGTAGGATGTGATGTTATGTTTATAGAGAAAATGTTTATCAACCTTGCAATTACATAAGTTATTTTTGATACATAAGGTATTGTTCATTCGACGACAACAAGGGGTATTGGGGGGTCTCCCCCCATAAGGGGTTCAAGGAAATCATCCCCCCAATTGGGGTCTAGGGGTACCATTCCTTGGCAGGGACTCGAGGTCAATGCCCCTGAAAGGAAAATTTTATTTCTATTTTATTATTATAAATCTGGACCATTCATCATTATGTCTCATATCTGACAACCCATATTTTATCAACTTAACTTTCCCTAGAAGGAAACCTTATTTTATGAGGGAATTGTATTATGGTTGTGTATTGTGATATATTATGAGATTTTGATAGTGGTCTTGTTTCCTTTGGATCTCTGGTTGGTGATACTCCTATGAAAAGCTTTCTTTACAAGTATATTTTAATCTTGTGATTTTTGAATAACATGTTGGGAAACTTTTGGAGCATGGAGTTTTTCTCTCAAAAAATTTTCCCCACGTAAATCACTATTTTTTTATTACATAAGTATGGAAGGGCCTAATCCCATAGTTACAGTAACAAACCAAAAAGGGGCAGAGAGATGTGGGAAACGACACCACCTTCAAACCAAAAAAATAACATTAGATTTAGCACATAGGCCAAAATTTAACAGTATAACCAAGATCCAACCATTATCAATGAAAAACATAAAGTTTTTACTAGCATAATTTAATCTATGAAGACCATTAATTAAATCAACAATATTCTAGGTGGTATTCCACCATAACCTGTAGTAATTAATAGAATAGTTCCATATGTGATTGAAAGCCACAAAACCCATCAAAAAATAGTAGAGCATCAACACAAGCCTTTAATTGGATTTCTTTAGTAGGTCCCCATACTCTCCCATGAGAGTAATGTATTTGCACTAGTCAGGGCCCTCTGTTTCATCTAGTAGCTTTAGGGTATCTATTTTCCCCTATTTCTTCAGTTTCCTGGTAAGCTTCATTTCACCAGAAGCCACTCCAAGCATCACTCTTCTCATCAACCTGTTAGTTACTTTCATGAGAGTAACTAATCCCTTCTCTATGTCTTTAAACTATACCTACAATAAAGTTAGTCTTCTTTTTAAAAACTTATTACTTATATCCTCGACTTTGTTCTCCATTCCAAAGAACCCAACATCTTGCTCATTCTTGACCTCGAACTTATCCTCAGAAGGCTCCACTTGCTCCTCCTCTTCCTCCTCTTTTTCCTCCTTCCAACCATCCTCCCCCATCTCATAGGTAGTGTCCTCAAATTCCAAGTCTTCAGACTCTTCCTCTTCCTAAGCTTCAAAATATTCATACCCCAGGTCCTCCTTCTCATTCACTGACACTTTTTGTTTCCCATTTTTCTCTTTTGAGGCTACCTTCACCAAACGAGCTGACCTTCTTCCTCCACTACCACCACTCCCTTACCCTTGTAAAATTTATTTAGCCTCCTCTATTTGGTTCCCTTCCTCAAAGATATGAATTACATCTTTAGGATTAGTTTCACGTCTGGGTTTCTTTTCTTTTAGGGGTTCCAATAGAAGAGGAGAGTGTTTCCTCTTTTTAGGTGTTTCTCTAAGGAGCTCTAATTCAAAACTTCTCAAGTCCTCACTCTTCTGTGATAGAGGGATAGAAGTATTAGACACATTAGCCACAGGGGAATTTCTTTTAGCAAGAATTAGCAAATGCCTAGCAGTAATTGTAGGAGGGTGGCGAGGAATTTGTTCTTCAACTGAGAGTTCACTAGCAATAGGGTTTTCCTCCAACTGTTGCACATTTTCCTCATCAAACCAGTTGGGATTCTCATTCCTAGCATTTAAGGGATTTCCATGAGGATTCTAGGCTAGGGCGTATTTATACAAGGTGAGCATAAGACCCTAGTGGATGGAAGGGCTAGCTCCTTTTCCAATGTTAAGTTGTAGGGAGGACAATAGGTAAAATGGTAGATTGATACGCTCCCCATGCCTAATATTATTTAGCAAAGGGAAGTGATACCAATGAACCAACATATACCTACCCTCAAGACTAAAATAGCGCACAACAAACAAACTCACAAGAGAAAAAGGAGGAGGGAGTTCGAGTCTGGCATACCCATTCTGGAATCGCTTGAGATTTTTTCCTTCATGAAGAAATTTATCAAAAAACCTTTGGTAGTTTGCTCCACTTTTTTTTAGCAAATTTTAGACCAGAATTATACAAACCTGTAGCTTTAGCAATGAAACGAGTGGTGACCTTGAACTTCATAGTGCCAATAGTGACATTTCCTTCCCTCCAAGAGTTGGTTAATTTTTCCATTAAACTCTCATTATATCCTTTAAGGGATTGGAAGAACGAGACCATACCCACATTCTCAAACATCCTCCATAGGTCCACATTTTGTTTGAGGACTTGGTAGTTTAGCAGCTCTGTTCTTTTCCTTGGTCCACCCATTTTACTCCTTTGCATATTCTTATGCTACATTGGGCTTTTCTTCATTCTCTCCCCCACAATCTTCTTTCTTCCCTAAATGAAACCAACACTCAAACACCAAACAATACTTAGAATTGATATAGAATGAAAATTCGAGAAGTTTATTATTATGATGCCAACTTCACATTTCCTAGAACCCAAAAATCATCATTAATCTTGCAAGCATTTACATCCTTAATTAAATTTATTCCTTTCCCCATTATAGAAGTACGGGGATTTCTAACAGAGGGATTTTTGACATGCATAGAAATGACAACCTTTAGGAAATCCAATAACATCATGTGATTATTGAACATCATCTTTAAAGGGAAATTAGTAAAATTATCTCCTTCCAAGATCCTCCTATACCATCTAATACTCCATATGCCATCATTGCACAAAAATCTCAACGACACCACTTGGTACTCATTAAACAAATACCTTATAAATTTTGCATGTGATATACATTTTCAAAATTTTCATTAAGAATGACATCTCTTAAGATTGACAACATGTTTCCATTGGTCCAACATGTCCATCCCCTGTAGCTCAGCACCACATTGGCTGCACAATCGACAACTTTGTTCCCTTCCCTATACACATGCTGACCCCGATAAATATTAAAAAACTTTTTAATAACTTTGCATCTATTTATAATATTTTTTATTTCCCATGGAGGAGTAGCTTTTTGTTGTGCAGTTTTGCACACATGCCCCACTTGGAGTAGGGACCCTCTAATTTCTGGTTTCTGATGTCTCTTTGACCTTTGGTTTTATTGGATTTGTCCTTTTGAGGTCTCGGGATGTTGGCCTTACTTATCTTGGTCTTTCCCTGAAGGTTGAATCGATGGAATTTGTGTTTTAAATGAGGTCCGGGTTTCTGGTCAAATCCAAGATTTTTTGAATCATGCGGATTTTCCCAGATTCCTTTGGAGTCCTAGGGGGTGTGTCATCTGTCGAATTCATGCCCATTGGGATAATCCGATTGACTCAGATTTCTCTGAAATTCTATTTTGACCTCAGGTTTCTGGCTTTTCTCGATACGTCTTGTCAGCCATTAATGCTTGGAGTACATCTTCTCTGGCACGAGTGTGGGAGAATTTAAGGTCTTTTTGTGCTCCTCCTAATTTCATTGTTCATTTTCCTATTTTCTCTTGCACTTGAGTTTGTTCATTTTTGAGCTTTGATTGTTGGATTTGGTCTGCTCGCATGTGAGTTCCCTAGTCGTCTGTGTTGATTTATTGTTGCTAGGGAACCCTGGTTTGTAGTGATTTCCTTGGGCTCAGGGTTCGATCAGATTTGATTCATGGTAAGTCATTGTTGACTTCTCCCCTTGTTTTGTGCTTTGTGGTTGAATCTTTCAAGTTGTTCGTTGATGACTATTCGGGTCAGCCCTTGCTCATTTTTCATGATTACATATTTATCAAGTTAGGGTTTGATTCACCTTTTTGTGGATTCTCAATGCCTGCACTGCACATCCCTTCATTTGTCAATTGAATTTTAGGTGCACCTGTGTGCTTGGGTGTTCTTTTGGGCTCTTGCCTTGTTTGTGCATGATATGGTATAATTTAGGGTTTCGATATGTCTGCCTGGGGTTGTTAAGTTTGGTGGAGTTATTGTGATCCTCACATCCTGTGTCTAGCTCGACCTTGTTCATAACGTTTGAGACCCTGGTGTGCCCTATTCTAATCACTTTGAGGGATAATGTCGAAGAATTTCAAGATTTCCCTAGCTTTCATGGCGGAAGTCTGGCTGTCAAATTTAGGGCATCATTATTTCATCATGGGGATCAACCATTTGAGAATCTTGGGAGTTTAAATTCAACTATGATCAAAATTTGGATTATTGGGGTTGATTTCATGTTCATTAGATCCAAATAGGGGGTTTGTATGATCACTCCATGAATTTTCTATGCATAGAACGGTCGTCGGGTTTCCGAGGTGTCCGTGGAATTTCTGCAAACCCGGATTTTCTCGGATTTTGCCATTTTCCTAGAGTGTGAAGAATTCCCAGAATTCCAAACTGCCCGCGGAAATCTGTCCCACCCAGATTTTTTCGGTTTTCTACCTGGTTTCACTTAATTTTGATTTTTGGGATTCAATTAATGAATCAAATGTTGGATGATGATTTCTTGTCACTTAATGGATGAATCTTATTATAATCATGCATTTATTTTGTTCGTATTGATGATTTATTTGATGAAATGATGTCTTGGCTAAGGGAGTCCGTCTGGGTCAGATTTCTTTGAAATGTCGCCCTGACTAGATTTTCCTAGATTACCCCATTTTCCCAGATTTTCAAGTTTGATGTTTAATGATTTATCTAAATCATTTCATATGGTTTTGAGGCTAACCTTTTGATTGAAATATGGATGATAATTGGATTTTCATGAGGCTCTTTTATGAATGCAAGCTGAATCGAACATGGCAGCAGTAGGAAACTCCAAAGGAGATCTAGAAGGATCTTCAATTATAGATATGGAAAGGATAAAGTTGGATATGAAGAACCAGTTGCCATATAGTAAGTTGGTTTTAGTTTGGTTAGAGGTCTCTGATACAAATGTTGGAGCTTGGAAATATGAGGAGTTCAAAGGAAGGATGGCTTAGAGGGATCTATTGGTTTTAACAAAGGGGATGGTGAAATCTAGACTGGCTCATGTGGCAGGATTTCCTCATGTGGTTCAATGCTATGAATTAATATTGGAATGTGCCCAGCACTATGACCTTAACACACAAAGGATCATTAGTCCTGATGGGAGAGTATTGGAAAATCTTAATCTGGTCTCCATTGCCCAGGCATTTGATATGCTAGACTTACCATGTGTGTGTGCCTTAGACATGGACTTGGATAGGACTTATTATGATGATGAACCCATCAAGGCTCAGTAGATGATCAACTCCTAGCTGGAGAAGCCAAAACCTCATTTCTCTAAGCTTCCTAAATAGCTACATAGGGTCAAGTTTTGACAAGATATATATGATGCAATTACATTGTTGAGCAGGGTGGCAAGCTTGAAAAGTGTCGGGACATTGGAGAATTGGATGGTACATGTCATTAACAAGATTGAGTAGGGTTTCAATTACCACTAGGTAGGGATTATCAGTGCAGTGATTGATAGGAAGATGAGAGATGTGCTGGAAACAAAGAAATTCACCATGACATCTTATGTGGTATATATACTTGCCAGATTTTATCCATATAGGGGATTGAGTTCAAATGGAACATTAGGGAAAGATGTCATCTATGAGGTGTACCCTGAGTTGCACCTAGGGAGTTTGAATTACCGAAGAGTGAATGATGCATTCACTATGCATATTACTAGATTGCTTCAGAATGCAGAGCATGTGAGAATTTCAGATGGAGCCAAGGAACTAATTAAAAGATATGGAGCCTGGTTTATACAATTCCCCACCTTCTCCTATATCAGAATTGATGGATGCCTGACTGCTCCATACAGATTACCAAGATATCCTATGGACCACATCATACTCTTGGAAGTTACCCGACAGATATGTGATTTTGATGCTATTGTTAGAAATGTGAAACATAAGATAGGGTTTGGTTGAGATTTTCCCTTGAAAATCGGTACAGCTGAAGTCTGCCCTTCAATCAATTTGGCTCATGCATCAGGGGAAGAGATTGACTCAATTGAATGTCGGCTCAAAATCCTACCCTTGCCACCTATTGCTGAGTTGGATAGGGTGCTTTGGAAAGTTCAGGAATCACTGGATCAAAACAAGGATAAGGGAGGTGGTATTTAATGCTATGTCACTTCGTGATTTGTGCTTCCCTATTATTATAGGGCATGTACTAATCTGAGTTGCATTGAGGAATGTGTTGTGGCCGACCTTGATGATGTACCGGGATTTAATGTGTGCCTTATTTTGAATTTCCTGAGGCTAACTTGTTTTGGCTATTTCATTCTTGTAAATGTCTGGCTGGGCTGACATGTTTTGGGGGTTTTCTTTAAATTGGCATTCTTGCCTCATTTGTAAGAGCTAGACAGATAATAGGAAATCAGAGAAGCTAGATTGAGAAGAAGAGCTAGAGCATTTTTTAGTGGAAGTCATAGTTAGCTTCTTTCGAGCAAGTGTTGTAACACAGAACAGTGGAATTGTTGCTACATTTTGGTGACCTAATAAAATTGAAAGCATTGTGGTTTCTCTAGTGAATTCTTTTGTGTTAGCTTATCCTGCATGGTTCCTGTTGTTCCATCTTTTGAAATTGCTTGAAGATATTGGATTGATGTTAGATTTAGAATTAGATTAGTTTGGTGAATAATGTTCATGATTTCATACTTGGAATGTTTGTAGCAATCTCTGGTCTATACTCACAGTAACTATCTAATTGTAGTATGCTGGTGAAGTCAACCTGGACCATACATCTATTAGTGCTTAGTTCGATTATAGATGAATGTCTATGATTTGAAAATTTGTATGCCTTAGAAGATTGCACCTTTCTTGTGACATTGCATTGTGGGTTAAGTAGGAATTGGTTATTTGAGATTGGTCCATTTAAGGTATTTGTCATTTGCATTGTTCATCTTAGAAATAGTTTAGATTTCATTATATCTCTTACACCCTCATCTTTTGCTGTTTCTTTATTATTTGGTTAGATTTAGGATTTAAGATCATCATATTGCAAAATTTGATAAATTGGAAAGATACAGTTAGCTTATAGTAAGGTCCGATTGTGATTACTAGCATTTCACATATTATCTGAGTTGTTTATGCATTGTCATGACCTAACACGCGAGAGACCTTGGGGTGATTTTAGCACTTATTGTTAAGAATTCACCTTTCAAGAGAGATAGAATACTATTTTTTGTTTGAGTTGTTGTGTAGAAAACACGATCAACAGATTAGCACTAGAAGGAGGGCCTGAATGAGCTCACTAGATCATTTCTTAAATGCCATCTCTCTTGAGAGATATAGGAGAAGTGCCATATCCACCCCAAGAGAAGAAGATTTATAGGAATTATAGTTCCCCATTAGGTCAATGAGGACTCAAGAAAGGGGAGAATCATCATCACCCATCCCTTCACCAGTATCATCTACATCTTCACTTTCAGAAGTTGAGGCCATACCCATCCCTGAGGCAATTCCCATTCAGTAACCCCAGCCTATCATTAATCAACCACAACCACCACCACCACTTTTACCAATGGATTTCCTTGCTAATAATCCATCTCCCTATCTTTTTAATTCCTATAATGTTATGCCCAAGAACCCTAAGCATTTCTGTTCAAAATTTCATGTTAATGACCCAAACAAGACTGCAAAGGAGCGTATTAGGATCTTCCAAACCTGTCTCAAGGATAGAGGAATTACTCATGAAGATGTTGCCTGTAGGTTATTTCCTTATTCATTAGGAGAGGAGGATTTTTACTGGTACAATCACCTCCCATTAGGTTCAATTCATAATTGGAATGATCTTGAAACTATTTTTTTACAAAAGTTCAGAATACCCATTAGTGCCAATGAATTATATCTGCAATTCACTAGAGTCAAGAGAGAGGTTAATGAACCCATATCCAGTTTCAATAGTAGGTTCCACCGTGCGTATACTAGACTTCAAGACCCTTATGTATTGGATAATGCTACAGCCCTGGGAGTCTATTATGAAGCATTGGACAGCCCTACAACAACCTTTCTGAAATGGAGACCCAACCCTCTAGCTCACCTAATTGATGCTTATACCAAAGCTGTCAACCTTAGCACATATTTAAGACAACATTTGGCTGGACTATTGCCTTCTTTAGGACCAGTTGCACATCCAAATCAGGTTCAGGTAGTAAATTAGGCACTTGCTAATCATACTCCAATCATGAACCCAGTACCTTAATTTCCTTTGGTGCCACACCCTGGTCCCCCTATGAGTTAGGTCTCTCATATGATAAACTTCCCCCAGCAACAAGTTAACCAATCCCTGTATTAGCAGTAGCCAACTGGTTTCCCTACTTACTTGCACAATTCTGACGTGTTGCATCAGTCCATGGGATCTACTACAATGTCTATTCCTCATCAGAGTAATCCAAGCCAGACCCCTTATGGAGATCCAAATAAGGATAGGATTGATGAAATGGCTAAGCAGATAAAGAAGTTAAACCTAGAGGTGACTTACCTAAGGAACCGAAATGGCCAATTACAAGCTACTCAGAGAAATATACAGTCCAATTAGAACAAAGAACATCCACAAGGGCATAATTTTGATAGAGGACAGTGTAATGAAAGGGGGTACAACAATGACAGAGGATATAATCAAGATAGAGGTTACAACAATGAGAGAGGATTCAATAATGACAGAGGGTACAATAATGATAGAAGACAAAATTTTGATAGAGGACAAGGTAGTGGGCCAGGATTTGATAGGAGGCAGTCACAGGGATAGAATAGGACATGGAATACAAGACCTAATGATGGAGGAGTCCCCACTCCATTAGATCAACTAGTCAATCAACCTATCAACTAATCTGCTAATCAGCCAGTCAGTCAAGACAAGCCTCCTAGTGGTGTATATCTGGCTGAGGCTACCCTATCAGGATGGTGTAGGCTCCATAAGACAAGCCAACATTCAGAGTTAGAATGTCCAAAATTCCAAACTGTGGCCTCTATTTTCCAGTATGAAGTGGAGAATAATGCAAATGGTCAGGAGATGGTTCCCTCTATCCCCTATGACTCTCCTGTACTGGTACTAAATCATGCCCCTTTTCCAGTAGGTGAAGAAAATGCTCCAGAAGAGGAAACTAATTCCCAGGAGGAAAAGGCAAACCAAATCTGCAATGGAGATGAGGTTGCTCAGTTATTCAATGAAGAGGAAACAAATGATAATGGTCCCCTGGATGAGGAAGAGGCTTATCTTGAAGAAGTGCAGATGTTCCAGAGGCAGGGTAAAGGATATGATTTTAGAGATATGCCCCATAGGCGCCCACAGGCTGGGGGTCCTTTCACCACCTCCATTCCTCCTAATAATTTTAATATCCCTCCAGACCCTAATGCTAGTAATAATCTTCCCTTTCCACATGTTTTTAGGTAGTACTTTTCAAAGGAAGGACAAGCTCAAACTGACCCATAGAGGGAAAAAAACTGTTCAAGCAAGTAAAGATAAGGTGGAGGAATCTTCCAGAGAGGTCCCCACTAATCTAAGTGAGGAACAAATGGCTTTGTATGTCACTGAGGAGTTCAAGAAATTAAAGGTAAATCTTTCAGCATTCGAGTTACTGAGGTTCCCTTCAATTAGGAATGTAGTTCTAGGTACCTATGGTGCACACCCAGTATCTTTGGATAAATCTTCCAGTGAGAGTGTCAGCAAGGCTTCTAGTTCTCAGCCTGTGAAGACAAAAAACCAAGCCCACAGTCAGAATAACTTGCTCCCTGAAGACAAAGGAAAGGAAAAGGACAAGACTCAAGTTGCTCAGGTAGATACTCAGCCGACTTTGTTTCAGGGGAAAACAGAGACCCCACCATTCTTAATCTTTGTGCGCATATTCGGTAAGAATTTACATAACTGCTCACTAGATTCTAGTGCTTCTACTAATGTGATGCCATTTGGAGTATGTAGAGCTTTAGGGATTACACCTGTTGACTCCCAGAAGAAGGTAACTCAGTTGGATAGAACTGAAGTAAATGTGGTGGGAGAATTAAACATAATTCACATGCAAGTAGCTTCTGACCCAAGAATCCAACAGGTTATCAATATTCAAGTAGCTGATATCCCTGATGCGTATGGCCTGATTTTAGGAAGAGACTTTACTAAGGCCTTAAATGGATATGTATCTAATGATCACTCCCACATGTGGCTTCCCTGGAAAGGGGTGCCAAATCAGATTAGAATTGAGAGAGAACCAAGAATGAAATACATGATTACGGAGTATCAAAATACTTCAAATGAAGTTTTGATATCAGAAGTAGGCATGGAAAATTATATGTTGTCAACTCCTTATGAGGAATCAAATTTGGAGGAGGTATTGATGCTACATACGATGTCTATTGATACAGAGATAGAATCCAACAATGCTACTACTCTAACAAAATCAATTAAGGAAGAGGATGAATCTGAGGACAATCAAATTAGCCTACTAGACAGCTTCTAGGAATTCATTAGACAGTGTATTGAAAACTAGGTTCACCTAGGTAGGAGGAAAAACTTCAAAGAGTTACTCTTACCTAACTAGTGTAGAGTTCACAATGCTTCCCATTCAGAGTTGGAATGTTGTTTATGCCAAACAGTAGTAGAACAAGTACAGAAATGCATAAATCCAACCCTAGCGATCAAGATAGACATGCAAAGCCCTCGGGATGATTATAAAGGAAAGAAAGTGATGTTGTCTGAGGAATCCTCCAGCAGTAATAACCCGAAGGATATGACGAAGAAGACTGTAATTGCTGAATGCTGGACTCTCAGATTTGATGGATCCAAATCCAAGCATGGAGTTGGAGTAGGGTTCGAACTGATTAGCCCAAAAGGTAAAACCTTCTTTGTAGCCCATAGAATTCAATTTCACTATACTAATAACGTAGCAGAATATGAGGCATTGATTCACAGACTTCTTATGGAACTTAAGAAAAAGGTTAAGGTTCTGCAAGTTTTCGGTGATTCTGAGCTGGTAATTAAGCAAGTAAGGAAACAATATTCATGCCATGATAGGAGAATGACTAATTATAGGCATAGAGTATGGGACCTCATTGAGGGATTTGATGCCTTAAATATTCAACTGATACCACAATAGAAGAATCAAACTACAGATTCTTTGGCCTAGGAAGCAAGCACTCTGTAGCCCCTATCTTTGTCAGGTTTGAAAAATTTTACTATAGAATTAACTCCTGTGCCATCAGTTCCGGACAATGTTACTAACTTTCAAGTATTTGAGGATGACAAGCATATCCTAGAATTCATCACAAACACAGATGTTTTCACTTCCCAAATCATCGATGAAATAGAACTCCAAGAAGCAGAACTGGACTTGGAGGGAGTGATAAATTTGAGGTCTAATACTATTCCAAGGGGAATGGTACAGTTAGAGTGGATTTTTGATCTGGACAAGATCAGAGATCAGGAGCAAGAGTCTAAAAAGAAATCTATCAGTGGACAGTGTGATACTTACAATATGGGAACTAAAGATAATGCCAAGAACATTTTTATTGGCAAGATATGCATTCTAGAGGAAAGACAAGGAATAATTGAAGCATTGCATAGCTTTCTAGATGTAATAGCCTAGAGTTATGAGAACCTGAAAACTTATGATACATCAATCATAATGCATACTATACCTCTGAAGCTAGGTGCCAAGCCTTTCAGGCAGAGACAAAGACCAATTAACGTATTACTGGAACTGGTTATACAGAAAGAAGTTTAGAAATTACTGTCTGCCAGAATTATATTTCCTGTCAGGCATTCAACATGGGTGGCGAACCTAGTCCTAGTAAGAAAAAAAAATGGGGAAATTAGACTTTGCGTTGATTTCAGAAATCTAAACAGATCGTCAGAAAAGGAAAATTATCTAGTCCCTTCACTGGATGAAGTACTTCAAGTGGTTAACGGTTCTCAGATGATGTCCTTTCTGGACGGCTATTTAGGGTACAACCAGGTAATGGTTCAATATGAAGACAGACACAAGACTACTTTCACAACCAAATGGGGTACCTTTGGTTATAGGAGGATGCCTTTTGGTCTCATTAATGTAGGGGCTACATTTCAAAGGGCCATGGATATTGCCTTCAAAGATATCATAGGAAAGTGCATTATTATCTATATGGATGATCTAACTGTCTTCTCCAAAAATAGAGGTGACCACATCTCTGACTTACGCAAAGTGTTTCAAAGGTGCAGGGAATTCAGCATATCCCTGAATCCTAAAAAGTGCATTTTTGGAGTGACAGAAGGGAAATTGCTGGGACATGTCATATCTGAAAAAGGGATTGCTATTTATCCAGAAAGAGTAGAGGCCATACTAAAGATTCAACCACCTACTAGCAAAAAAGAGATGAAGTATTTCTTTGGCAAGATTAACTTCGTCAGGAAATTCATTACTGGATTTGCTGAAATTGTCAAACCGCTGAATGCAATGTTGAAGCAGGATGCTAAAGTTGAATGGACTGCAAAAGAAAATGAGGCATTTGTAGAAATCAAAAGAGCCATTGCTGATGCTCCAGTATTCGTAAGTCCTGATTATAGTAAGCCCTTTTACATCTATTCATTTGCCTCAGACCATTCATGTGCGGGAATGTTGACTCAAAAGTCTAATGAGGGAAATGAGCATCCTATTGCTTTTATGAGTGCACCATTAAAAGATGTTGAGCACCATTAAAAGATGTTGAGTTGAAATATCTGAGTGTAGAAAAGCAGGCATGTGCCCTGGTCAGAGCAGTGAAGAAATTCAGACATTATATCCTCAGGAATAAGGTTTATCCAATTGTCCCAGATCCTGCAGTTAAGTTACTATTGATGCAGAATGAGTTGGGTGAGCGTAGAGCTAAGTGGGTGACAATGCTACAAGAATATGACATTGAGATCCAACCCATGAAGTTGGTAAGGGGGCAGGGAATTACTCAAACTATGGATGAAATGGGGCCTAAATTGACTGTTCAGAATTATAATCTTGAGGAGGTTTCCCCAGATGGCTGGTATGATGACATAGTTTATTACTTGCTGAACCAATGATCTCCAGGTCATCTTAATGTTGTTCAAAGGATATCTCTACAACTGAAGAGTGATATTTTTATGCTAAAGGGAGCTGTGTTGTACAAGAAAAATCATGAAGGCATTTATTTGAGGTGTCTTGGGAAATAGGAAGTGGAAAGAGTGATGAACGAATTTCATGAAAAGTATGGCACTGGCCATGGTTCTGCTATTTCCACAACAAAGTAGATCTTGAGGGATAGGTATTATTGGCCACATTGTTCAAAGACATTCACCATCATGTCAAGACCTATCACACTTGCTAGACTGCAACAACAAGGGAAAGGTATGCAACACTCCCACTTCAATAGGTTACTGAGGTAAGGCCTTTTGCTTAGTGTGGTAAAGACTTCTAGGCCCCATCAAACCACCATCTTTTGTGGGACACAGGTATATTCTAACCATTACTAATTATTTCACAAGATGGACTGAGGCTTTCGCTTGTAGGCAATGTACATCTGAGGTAGTGATTGATTTTCTAGAATCTGCTATTATTAATCGATTTGGATGTCCTATTTCTGTTGTTTGTGATAATGGTCCAGCTTTCGCATCTTTAAATTTTTCTGATGCAGAGGGTTAGGGACTTTGAAAGAAACAGCAGACAACAAGACTAACAATGTTTCACTTCTCAACCTTTCAACTAGGCACCAACATGGAGATAAGGCCTCAAATTTGCATTCGTGACTTATTTGCTTCCCTTATGGTTCCAAACCATTGGAATGATCTCAAAGGACTCAACCTAACTTGACTTAAAAGGTTCTCAATCCCTAACCCTCTGTTTTGAACAAAACTCACCTTTGCTCCTCAACTAGCCTTCTAGCCCTATTAGGCCTTTGGCCAAGGATTCTTGACTTTTTCCTCAAACTTTGCAAATGAACCTCCAATCTAATGATTTCTTCAGCTATGGTTTGTGATGACAAACATCACATCAACTCCTTGGCATCACTTGTTTCAGACAATCTTTTTTCTAAACCTGCTATTTCCTCAAAATTAGGCCTAATTAGCCCTATTTTTCAAAGAAACCCCTCTTTAAAGTTGTCCCCTGACCTTGAAACTCTCAACAGTCTTCCAAAACATTCCCAAACCAAATATTTTTAGACTTTTAATCCTCTATGTTACCCTTAACATTCCCAAATACAAAACCCTCCCTAAATTGGCTTAAAACTAGGGCTTTTTGGTTCTAGGTCTTCCAAACACTTCCAAACCTTAATTTTTGACTTTTCACCATTAATTCAACATTGCTCAACTACTGCAACTCAAAAATATACCTCTTGTTAAGGCAGATCCTCCACTACTATACCTTAACCTCCATCTTCATGCACCTTGCACTGTCAAAATTTGGTGTAAACCGTATGATTCCTCTTGCCTGCACTTTTAAATTGTTAGTTTGATATGATACAAGTTAATTATGATCCATTTCATTGGTCTCAATCATATATTCCCATGAAATGGATCATTCATCATGAAAAACCTTCAAAATTAGTGCAATTTCTATGTTTCCTTGAGGACAGTCAATGTATTGTGCAAGAATTTGATTTCTATTGTCTTTCAGAGCATACAAAGGTTTGATATCATGTAAATTCAAGTCCTTAATCCATCAAGATGAATCAAAATTCAATAGGAAATCAAGAGACCACCAAAAATAACACAAAATAATGCAAAAACTGTAGTTTACTGCTTTTTCCTGAGAATAGTCCGTACAACCCTTATTCAAAAATGACCAACCTCCATACAAGTGATTCTCCTAGGGTTATAGATCAATACCTCAACTATCCCAACCAATTAAAGTTAGTTTCCATTACATTAAGGTTGACTAACCCCCTAAACTCACTTACCCGCCCAAACTAAAATCTAAAAATTTAAAATTACAAAATCTCATTTTATTGATTTATACTGACTAAAAACTATCTAAACTTCAATATCTAACCATAATTCATCTAATTAGAACATTATAAACCTATCTACACCTCTTGGACACTATTGGTCCACTTACAAGGTTCTTTGGTCCTATGGTCCTTTCAGGACCCTTAGGACTTTTGACATTCTCATTACATCTATTCATCCCAAATGCCATTATAGGCTCCAAGATACCATAATTAATGTTTTTAACCATTTAAAAAGCCATTATAGGCTTTAGGATGTTATAATTGATGCTCTGAGTTCCTTGATAGGTCTTCATGACCCATGCATCCTCATGTCTCTTGAAGTGTTCCTTGAAGAGCTTGGGTGCTCCTACACCATTCTCCCCAAGAAAGAAAAAGTTATTACCCTAAGAAGTATCCAACTTGTTGCTACCATAATACTCCTTGTTCCTGTATGTTTTCATCTTCACATGACAGGGCATGTAATCTTCCAAAGTCACTGTATTCCTCTTCTACTAATTTGCACTCATGTCATTCATCATGTTAGTGTCAAAAATCTGTTTTGTTTGTCCTTCTTGCTGCTTGAACTCAGTCTAATTTTGTGCCTTGTTTCTGCCTCTATTCCACTGATTCATTTGTGAAAGAACACCACTCCTATTACCATCAACAATAGGGCATTCAATACTCTCAATCTTAATACTGTCTAAGTCCCAAATATTCTAATTTTTAGGACTGTACTCTTCATATATCTGCTGCAACTCGTCATTCCTCTTCCAACCAGTATCTTCCTCTGTCTTACCTATCTTACCCTACTTATTCACCTGCAAATGTTTCTCAAAATAGATCATAAAACTTTCATTTGACTGCTCCAAAGGCAAAGGCACTAATTTATATCTAACATCTCCTTTGTGAACCAAATATGTGTTATGGAATCCATCATGCAATGTCCTTCTAACATACTGCCATGGTCTCCCCAAGATGATATGACCACAAGTCATTGGAATGACATCCCAAAGCACCCTATCATGATATGATCCAATTGAGAAATCTACAAAAGCTCTCTTACCAATCTCTACATGCTGTCCTTGAGTTACCCAAGTGGCCTTGTAGGGAGTAGGATGATCAAATGTTTCAATCCCCAACTTGGTTATCATATAAAGTGAAACTAAATTGCTATGTGACCCTGAATCTATGAGCAATCTATAGATCTTACCATGACTTAAACAATTTGTTTTCAAAATAGTTACCTTTGGCTCTCGATGAAGTCTTTCTCCTTGCTTGACCATAAGAAACTCACCATCAGTCATAGGGTCTACCATGAATGTTTTTTATTCCTCCTTCTTGTCTTCTTCTTGTACCAAGTTAGCTCTCCTATCTCTGCCCCTATCAGCTTGTTCCCATTTAGGACACTTGAAGGAAGGATGCCCTAGTTCATTGCAATTGAAACATCTACCTGTGAATGGTCCTCTACCTTGTCCAAATCTGCCTCCTCCTCTAGGAGTGTATCCACCTCTTTGATCAAAAAATACCTCTTTTCCTTTGTCATTGTTTCTCTTGTCATTGCTGCCTTGTCCTTGTTCTCTATTACCTCTACCCCTATTTGAACTACCTCCTCTTCCACCATTGTTTGATCTTTCTTGCTTCCTCTTCACCTTTTCTTCTACTCTAATGGACAACTGAAAAACATTCTCCCAATGTCATTGGCAATTGCAAACCAATCTCATCTTGTAGATTGTACCTCAAGCCATTGATATACCTGGCTATTTTCTCATCCTCTTCTTCATAACCTCCTCTAATACTAAGCTTGTGAAATTGCTCAGTATAGGACATCACATCCATGTCCTTTTGCCTTAAATTCTGCCTCATCCTCTTCACATGAATTGTATAATCAGATGGTAGGAATTGCTCCTTGACCAAACTCTTCATCCTAGCCCATGTAGAAAATTTTGCCAATCCTCTAGCCATCCTATCATTCTGAAAACTAGTCCACCATGTCAATGCTGTACCTCTCAACTTGGTTTTGGAAAACTTAACCTTCCTCTCTTCATCCATCTCCTCAAACTCAAAATAGTTCTCTAAGGCATCAAGCCATCCTAACACCTCTTCACTATCCATCTTCCATTGATAGATAGGAAAATCAATGTGACTCTTTCCTCCATGACCTTTTACTGCCTTCAACAATCTCAGTAACCTCCATTCCTTAGGGTCCTCTATCTCATCTGCTTGTTGTTCCTGATTTACCCTCACATGCTCTTCATCTTCATCATTTTCTTCTTGGTCTTCTTGCTCTTCTCTCCTCCTACTCCTCTCAAGGTTATTTATCCTTGCTTGCATGGTCTCTCTCTCCCTTCTCCATTTCCTTTCTTCTCTTTCTTTGGCCTTCTCTCTTGTTGCTTCTTGTTCCCTTCTTTCTCTTCTCTCCCTTTCCAAGATTTCCTTCAACTCTTCCAACTCTCTTGCCAATTGATTTTTTGATGCCATTGTTGTTTCTTCAATCCCTAAAGGACCTACTCACCGCTCTGATACCACTCTGATGTAGAGGGTCAGGGACTTTGAAAGAAACACCAAACAACAAGACTAACAATGTTTCACTTCTCAACCTTTCAACTATGCACCAACATGGAGATAAGGCCTCAAATTTTCATTCATGACTTATTTGCTTCCCTTATGGTTCCAAACCATCAGAATGATCTCAAAGGACTCAACCTAACCTGACTTAAAAGGTTCTCAAGCCCTAACCCTCTATTTTGAACAAAACTCACCTTTGCTCCTCAACTAGCCTTCTAGCCCTATTAGGCCTTTGGCAAAGGATTCTTGACTTTTTCCTCAAAATTTGCAAGTGAACCTCCAATCTAATAATTTCTTCAGCTGTGGTTTGTGATGACAAACATCACATCAAGTTCTTGGCATCACTTGTTTCAGATAATCTTTCTTCTAAACTTGTTGTTTCCTCAAAATTAGGCCTAATTAGCCCTATTTTTCAAAGAAACCCCTCTTTAAAGTTGTCCCCTAACCTTGAAACTCTCAATAGTCTTCCAAAACATTCCCAAACCAAATATTTTTAGACTTTTAATCCTCTATGTTACCCTTAACATTCCCAAATACAAAACCCTCCCTAAATTGGCTTAAAACTAGGGACTTTTGGTTCTAGGTCTTCCAAACACTTCCAGACCTTAATTTTTGACTTTTCACTGTTAATTCAACATTGCTCAACTACTACAACTCAAAAATATACCTCTTGTTAAGGCAGATCCTCCACTGCTATACCTTAACCCCCATCTTCATGCACCTTGCACTGTCAAAATTTGGTGTACACTGTATGATTCCTCTTTCTTGCACTTTCAGATTGTTATTTTGATATGATACAAGTTAATTATGATCCATTTCATTGGTATCAATCATATATTCCCATGAAATGGATCATTCATCATGAAAAACCTTCAAAATTAGTGCAATTTCTGTGTTTCCTTGAGGACAGTCAATGTATTGTGCAAGAATTTGATTCCTATTGTCTTTCAGAGCATACAAAGGTTTGAAATCATGTAAATTCAAGTCCTTAATCCATCAAGATGAATCAAACTTCAATAGGAAATCAAGAGACCACCAAAAAGAACACAAAAGAATGCAAAAATTGTAGTTTATTGCTTTTTCCTGAGAACAATCCGTACAACCCTTATTCAAAAATGACCAACCTCCGTACAAGTGATTCTCCTGGGGTTATAGATCAATCCCCCAGCTGTCCCAACCAATTAATGTTAGTTTCCATTACATTAAGGTTGATTAACCCCCTAAACTCACTTACCCGCCCAAACTGAAATTTAAAAATTTGAAATTACAAACTCTCATTTTATTGATTTATACTGACTAAAAACTATCTAAACTTCAATATCTAATCATAATTCATCTAATTAGAACATTATAAACCTACCTACACCTCTTGGACACTATTGGTCCACTTACAAGGTTCTTTGGTCCTATGGTCCTTTCAGGACCCTTAGGACTTTTAACATTCTCATTACATCTATTCATCCCAAATGCCATTATAGGCTCCAAGATACCATAATTAATGTTTTTAACCATTTAAAAAGCCATTATAGGCTTTAGGATGTTATAATTGATGCTCTAAGTTCCTTGATAGGTCTTCATGACCCCTGCATCCTCATGTCTCTTGAAGTGTTCCTTGAAGAGCTTGGGTGCTCCTGCACCATTTTCAAACTGGGCTTTTGATCATGGCATTATTATAAAGTTTGCATCTAATTACTACCCTCAGGGTAACGGTCTGGTTAAATCTTCCAATAAGAACTTATTGACTGTTATCCATAAATTGCTAGAGAGGAACCCAAAAGACTGGCACACCCAGCTTCGGTTTTCCCTTTGGGCAGATCATACAAGGCTTAAGTCATCCATCGAAACATCTCCCTATCACTTAGTAAATGGTATGGAGCCAGTATTCCCTATTCAACTCAAGATCCCAGCCTTGCAATTTATTAATGAGTTTTATGATGAGGGGAATAGAAGGGAGGCTAGGTTGACAGAGCTACTGAACCTTGAGGAGAAAACAGACGATGCCCTTGAGAACTTTGCCAAACATCAAGGGGTAGTTAAGAGGTGGTTTGACAGAAGGGATAAATTCAAAGCCTTTAGGATTTCTGACCTTGTGTTGTACTGGGATAAACCTCATGATCTAAAAGGGGACCATGGGAAGTTTGATAAACTGTGGCTTGGTCCATATTAGATTGCTGAAATACTTGGAGATAATGCCTTCTGTCTGAAGAATCTCACGGGGGAAGATATTCTGCTGCCTATTACTAGGTAGTATTTGAAACATTATTTCCAATCCTGGGCTATTTTCAGCTCTTTGATTTTGTATATAGTTAGTTTGGGTTGCTTTCTATTGTTTTGTTTTGGTTAGGTTTTGTTTTCCTTTCTGCTGTCTACTTTGTTAGAATAGATTTCCTTTTGCTTTCTGCTTTTGCTTTGGTTAGAGTAGGTTTGCTTTGGCCTGTTTGCATTGGTTTGTGTTGCTCTTGCTCTTGGTTCCTACTCTTTCTAGAATCTCTTGTTGCATTTGTATGACAGTGGTGAAAAAGTAGGCGTAGTGTTCTTAGTATTTCCTTTACAAACTTTAATCATCTTTTCAGAATATCATGGTATGAATTCTCTACCCAATGTCACATTTCCTTGTGTTTAAGGTGAAGAGTCCTCTAGTTAGATTGAATAAGAATACATTAGGGTCTCACATTTTGAATATTAAAGATGCTTGAAGTTGCCAAAGGTCCTTATGAAGTTTGCACAGGTGAAAAATCCTTTTTCTGCTCTAGTGCCACTATGGATCTCATCCCTGAGTGTGAACTTCACTGTTCATAGGTTGAAATAAAAAAAAAAGAGAAAGAAGTGAAAAGACAAGCAATATCAGAAAAGGAAAGAGACAATATTGAAAATTAAAAGACTGAATTCAACTCATCAGGGGGATCTGAATATCTCTATTGGGGCTATGGATGTCTGGTTGGCAGTAGAGCTATGTTCAGGAGAATCACAATGATAACCTCATCGGGCCTATGGACGCTTGACTGGCAGCAAGGCTCTATCCAGGTTGCTTTTAGAATATGAATCTTTATGTAGCCTGTTCAGACCAAGTTTGGTTTCTTTTGCAACTAAGGGGGGGTAATGAATGCATGTGCACACACTTAGACCCTAGTGTAGGAAAAGTTTTGATGACTCATGGGTTATATGATGTAACCGTAGGTAGTGACCGGATGGATGAGTTGAAAACATGAGTTTCGAGTTCTTGATTCTAGTTTGTCATCAAAATGCTCTGGAGCATTTTCCTAGCAGAGTCACCATTTGTTGTGCAGTTTTGCACACACGCCCCACTTGGAGTAGGGACCCTCTAATTTCTAGTTTCTGATGTCTCTTTGACCTTTGGTTTTATTAGATTTGTCCTTTTGAGGTCTCGGGATGTTGGCCTTACTTATCTTGGTCTTGCCCTAAAGGTTGAATCAATGGAACTTGTGTTTTAAATGAGGTTTGGGTTTCTGGTCAAATCCGAGATTTTTCAAATCACACAGATTTTCCCAGATTCCTTCAGAGTCCCAGGGGGTACGTCGTCCATGGAATTCATGCCCACCAGGATAATCTGATTGACTCAGATTTCTCTAAAATTCTGTTTCGACCTCGGGTTTCTGGATTTTCTTGATACGTCTTGTCAGCCATTAATGCCTGAAGTACATCTTCTCTGGCACGAGTGTAGTAGAATTTAATGTCTTTTTGCACTCCTCATTTCATTGTTCATTTTCCTATTTGCTCTTGCACTTGAGTTTGTTCATTTTTGAGCTTTGATTGTTGGATTTGGTCTGCTCGCATGTGAGTTCCCTGGGTGTCTGTGTTGATTTATCGCTGTTAGGGCACCCTAGTTTGCAGTGATTTCCTTGGGCTCGGGGTTCGATTGGATTTGATTCATGGTAAGTCATTGTTGAATTCTCCCCTTGTTTTGCGCTTTGTGGTTGAATCTTTCAAGTTGTTTGTTGATGATTATTTGGGTCGGCCCTTGCTCATTTTTTGTGATTACATATTTATCAAGTTAGGGTTTGATTCACCTTTCCATGGATTCTCAATGCCTGCACTGCACATCCCTTCATTTGTCGATCGAATTTTAGGTGCACCTGTGTGCCTGGGTGTTCTTTTGGGGTCTTGCCTTGTTTGTGCATAATCTGGTATAATTTGTGAAGGTAGGGTTTCGATATGTCTGCCTGGGGTTGTTAAGTTTGGTGGAGTTATTGTGATCCTCATGTCCTATGTCTAGCTCGACCTTGTTCGTAACGTTTGAGACCCTGATGTGCCCTAGTCTAATCATTTTAAGGGATAATGTCTGAGAATTTTGAGCTTGCCCTAGCTTTCATGGTGGAATTCTAGTTGTCAAATTTAGGGCATCATTATTTCATCACAGGGATCAACCATTTGAGAATCTTGGGAGTTTAAATTCAACTATGATCAAAATTTGGCTTATTGGGGTTGATTTCATGTTCATTAGATCTGCATAGGGGGTTTGTATGATCACTCCATGAATTGTCTACACGTAGAAAAATCATCGGGTTTCCAAGGTTTCTTTGGAATTTTCGCGCACCCGGATTTTCTCGAATTTTTCCATTTTCCTAGAGTGTGAAGAATTCCCAGAATTCCAAACTGCCCGCGGAAATCTTTCCCACCCGGATTTTTCTAGTTTTCTGCCTGGTTTCACTTAATTTTGATTTTTGGGATTGAATTAATGAATCAAATGTTGGATGATGATTTCTTGTCGCTTAATGGATGAATCTTATTATAATCATGCATTTCTTTTGTTTGTATTGATGATTTATTTGATGAAATGATGTCTTGGCTAAGGGAGTCCGTCTGGGTCAGATTTCTCTGAAATGTCGCCCTGACTAGATTTTCCTAGATTACCCCATTTTCCCAGATTTTCAAGTTTGATGTTTAATGATTTATCTAAATCATTTGATATGGTTTTGAGGCTAACCTTTTGATTGAAATATGGATGATAATTGGATTTTCATGAGGCTCTTTTATGAATGCAAGCTGAATCGAACAAGGCAGTAGTAGGAAACTCCAAAGGAGATCTAGAAGGATCTTCAATTATAGATATGGAAAGGATAAAGCTGGATATGAAGAACCAGTTGCCATATAGTAATTTGGTTTCAGTTTGGTCAGAGGTCTCTGATACAAATGTTGGAGCTTGGAAATATGAGGAGTTCAAAGGAAGGATGGCTCAGAGGGATCTATTGGTTTTAACAAAGGGGATGGTGAAATCTAGACTGGCTCATGTGGTAGGATTTCCTCATGCAGTTCAATGCTATGAATTAATATTGGAATGTGCCCAGCACTATGACCTTAACACGTAGAGGATCGTTAGTCCTGATGGGAGAGTATTGGAAAATCTTAATCTGGTCTCCATTGCCCAGGCATTTGATATGCTAGACTTACCATGTGTGTGTGCCTTAGACATGGACTTGGCTAGGACTTATTATGATGATGAACCCATCAAGGCTCAGTAGATGATCAACTCCTGGCTGGAGAAGCCAAAACCTCATTTCTCTAAGTTGCCTAAATAGCTACATAGGGTCAAGTTTCGACAAGATATATATGATGCAATTACATTGTTGAGCAGGGTGGCAGGCTTGAAAAGTGTCAGGACATTGGAGAATTGGATGGTACATGCCATTAACAAGATTGAGTAGGGTTTCAATTACCACTGGGTAGGGATTATCGTGCAGTGATTGATAGGCATATGAGAGATGTGTTTGAAACAAAGAAATTCATCATGACATCTTATGTGGTATATATACTTGCCAGATTTTATCCATATAGGGGATTGAGTTCAACTAGAACATTGGGGCAGGATGTCATCTATGAGGTGTACCCTGAGTTGCACCTAGGGAGTTTGAATTACCGAAGAGTGAATGGTGCATTCACTATGCATATTACTAGATTGCTTCAGAATGCAGAGCATGTGAGAATTTCAAATGGAGCCAAGGAACTAATTAAAAGATATGGAGCCTGGTTTATACAATTCCCCACCTTCTCCTATATGAAAATTGATGGATGTCCGACTACTCCATATAGATTACCAAGATATCCTATGGACCACATCATACTCTTGTAAGTTACCCGATAGATATGTGCTTTTGATGCTATTGTCAAAAATGTGAAACATAAGATAGGGTTTGGTGGAGATTTTCCCTTGAAAATCGGTACAGGTGAAGTCTGCCCTTCAATCAATTCAGCTCATGCATCAGGGGAAGAGATCGGCTCAAATACCACATGTTGCTGAATTGGATAGGGTTCTTTTGAAAGTTCAGGAATCGCTAGATCAAAACAAGGATAAGGGAGGCAGTATTTAATGCTATGTCACTTCGTGATTTGTGCTTCCCTATTATTATAGGGCATGTATTGATCTGAGTTGCATTGAGGAATGTGTTGTGGCTGACCTTGATGATGTACCAGTATTTAATGTGTGTCTTATTTTGAATTTCCTGAGGCTGACTTATTTTGGCTATTTCATTCTTGTAAATGTCTGGCTGGGCTGACATGTTTTTGGGGTTTTCTTTAAATTGGCATTCCTGCCTCATTTGTAAGAGCTAGATAGATAATAGGAAATTAGACAATCTAGATTGAGAAGAAGAGCTAGAGAATTTTGTAGTGGAAATAGTAGTTAGCTTCTTTTGAGCAAGTGTTGTAACACAGAACAGTGGAATTGTTGCTACATTTTGGTTACCTAATACAATTGAAAACATTGTGGTTTCTCTGGTGAATTCTTTTCTGTTAGCTTATCCTTTATGGTTCCTATTGTTCCATCTTTTGAAATTGCTTGAAGATATTGGATTGATGTTAGATTTAGAATTAGATTAGTTTGGTGAATAATGTTCATGATTTCATGCTTGGAATGTTTGTAGCAATCTCTGGTCTATACTCGCAGTAACTATCTAATTGTAGTAGGCTGGTGAAGTCAACTTGGACCATACATCTATTAGTGCTTAGTTCGATTATAGATGAATGTCTATGATTTGAAAATTTGTATGCCTTAGAAGATTGCACCTTTCTTGTGACATTGCATTGTGGGTTAAGCAGGAATTGGTTATTTGAGATTGGTCCATTTTAGGTATTTATCATTTGCATTGTTCATCTTAGAAATAGTTTAGATTTCATTATATCTCTTACACCCTCATCTTTTGTTGTTTCTTTATTATTTGGTTAGATTTAGGAATTAAGATCATCATATTGCAAAATTTGATAAATTGGAAAGATATAGTTAGCTTATAGTAAGGTCCGATTGTGATTACCAACATTTCACATATTATCTGAGTTGTTTATGCATTGTCATGACCAGACACTCGAGAGACCTTGGGGTGATTTTAGCACTTATTGTTAAGAATTCACCTTTTAAGAGAGATAGAATACTATTTTCTGTCTGAGTTGTTGCTATGCAGAAAACACCATCAACACTTCTTTTTTTAGGATGTCTACAATTAGCTTAGAATCCCCTTCATTGATAACATTTTTGTACCCCAGATTATTTAGAAATTTGAAAGCTCCTAGAACAACCATTGCTTTGGCTTTATTGTTAGATCTGACACCCAAATTCACTCCATAACCCATAATATAATCACCTTTATGATTTCTCACCAGACCTCCATCCCTAGCTTGTCTCAGGTTGCCTTTGGAGCACCCATTAAAATTACACTTAACCCAATCTTTCATTGGAGGACTCCAAACAGTAACCATTCTATTAAGCATCTTTGACCAATTAAGATTGGTTAAGTTCCTCTTTATTCCCTAATTTTGTTTTATCCTCATTTCTTTATAATTTGGCCAAGTGTTGGAGAAGCTGTATCTTCCAGCCTCAATGTTTTCCTTTATTTGGATTTTAATTATATAACTTACCTCCCAGCTGCTTCTCTCCTCGTCTCTAAATTTTTTATTATTCCTTTCCTTCCATAAACCCTTAGAAACAAAAGGAGGAACTTGATTCCACAGGTCCACAATAACATTATGAGAAAAAGGTAAATTTGACCAACCTTCAATAAACAACTTCATTGAATTGGGAAACACCCAATCAAAATACAACTACAGAAAGTAAGACCACACTTCCCTCGCATAATGACATTGAAAGAAAATATGAATTATTGACTCCTCTTCCTACTTATAGAGTGCACCTGTTAACCAACTGGAAGCCTCTCTTAACCAGGCTATCTATGGTGAGAATTTTTCCATGGGCAACAGTCCACTAAAAAAATTATTTTAGGAACAAGATTCTTTAGCCACACCCTATCCGAGAAGTTATCAAGAACAACAACCTAGGCCCTCACCAAATCTTCATAGGTCTTTTTGATCGAGAAACAACTAGAAGAGCTGCTTTTCTAGAGCCACTCATCATCTTTTCCTCTATCAAACCACTTAGCCTCCCCTATAAAATTATGCATATTGATGAGGATTGGATCCCAATTCACTTATCTTTGACCTTTTATATTATTTCTCTTAATAAAGTATCGAAATCCTTCCATTTGGGTTCCTTCCTATCCTAGTTTATATAATCACACACCTTTTTGCCACATATCTTGTTTAAGCTATGCTTGAGAGGATTCATATCATCATAGGTTGATAGAGTGGAATTCTCTATCCAAGGATCTTTCCAAAAATTAGTATTATTCCCATTCCCTATTCGCTTCCTTGCCCCCATTTTTAGCACATTCCTCAACCTCATAAGATGGTTCCATAAATTTGAACCAGGAGGCAAATCTGATTGTGAGAGAAAACAACCATGATTCATATTCCTTAAATACTTAGCTTGAAATTTTTTGACCCAATCTTTAGAGCCTTCTAGAAGATTCCAGCCAATTTTATCTGTTAAAGATTTATTTGGCATTAAAATTCTCTCATACCTACACCCCCACAAATTTTAGGCATACACACTTTATCCTAGTTGACTAGAGATAGTCAGTTTTTTTCTTTTATTCCTAACCACAAATTTTTTTGCTGAATCTGTTCAATCTTCTCCCCAATATGAGTAGGGATTTTAAAGAGGGATAGATAATAAACTGAAATATTCTGAATAGAGGCTTTAAGGAGCTGAATTTTTCTAGCCAAACTTAGAAGCTTCTCCTTCCATCCTACTAGTTTGTTTTGAATTCTCTCTATCAATTGGTTCCAATAATTATTCTCTAGTTTGTTAGAAAACAAAGGGATTCCTAGGTAGGCATCCGGTAAGTTAGCTTACTGACATCCCAAATTTTTTTTCACTCTATCCTTTATATTCTGATCAGTGTTGAAGAAGTAAACTTTTTCTTTTTCATGGTTTATGCACTCACCAGAAGCAACAACATAATCATTAAGGACCTATTTCCATAAGCCAACTTCCCAACTGAAGCTTCCCCAAACATTAGAGTATCATCAACAAATTGTTGATGGGAATCAAGCCTGAGAGAGGAGGCACATTTCACACCTTTGAGATCTTGTGAGTCCACCATCTTTTGAATATTCCTACCCAACACTTCAGCAACAATGATAAAAAAGTAGGGAGAAAGAGGGTCACCCTACCTAAGCCCACGACCATAGCAAAAGAATCCTTGAGGAACACCATTGAACAAGACAAAATACATGGGGGAAGTAACATAAGAATGAATCATCTTAAGGAATCTACCATCAATCCCAAACTTTTTAAGGAAAGAAAAAAGGAAAGGCCAGGAAACCCTATCATAAGCCTTGGAAATATCAATTTTGAAGGCCATCCTAGGATTTTTTGAGTGATACATAGAGTGAATTATTTTGTGGGTAGAAATAACAACATCAAGAATGTTTCTACCTTGAACAAAACCTTTTTTATTAGAGGCTATCATTTTTCCAAGCATTGGTTTGAGTCTATACACCTAAATTTTGGAGAAAATTTTATAGACCATGTTGCAAAGGCTAATAGTTCTATAATATTTCATAGATGAGGCATAAAATTTTTAGGGAATAAGAGCTATAAAGGTACTATTCAAATGGTTCAACAACCTCCTTGATCTAAAAAAATCCCTAGCAGCATTAAAGAGATCAATGTTGACTATATCCCAGTAAGTTTCAAAAAAAGAGGAGGTAAACCATCAGGGCCAAGGGCTTTGAAGGAACCAAAGGAGAAAACAACCTTTCTGACTTCTTCCATAGAAACATTAGTCATCATCTTTAAGTCTAAATCTGAAATTATATTAGGGATAGCTTCAAGAAGGTTAGCATTTACCTGATGAGCATTGCCAGGATTCATAAGATAAGAAGAGAAGAAGTTAACAACTTCCCCCACAATAGAACCATCCTCTTTCACCATCGATCTAATTATGTTTCTACTTCTGTGTTTGAGGGTGGATTAGTGGAAGAATTTTGTGTTCCTATCCCCTTCTATCAACCATTGGACCCATGAATTTTGTTTCTAGAAGATTTCCTCCTTTTTATTTAAATTATACCATTGGGATCTAAGATCTCTTTCCTTCACACAAATCTCTTTGTCCACGAGGAAAGTGTCCATAATATCCTGAACCTGTTAAGCTTTTTCCCAAAGTATTCTTAATCTCAAAGATGTTTCCAAAGGTTAGCTTATTCCACCCTTTCACTTTTTGCTTAATTTTGCATAGCTTTTATGCCAAACAATGCATTGGAGTACCTATTATGGGTTCCTCCCACCAAGATTGAACTAAAGTAGCAAAATCTGGGTGGAGGCCCCACATTGCTTCATATCTAAAAGTGAAGGGACCCCTATTATGGTCCAAATTTCTTTTCTGCACCAAAGCATTATGATCATATCTAGACCTTGGAAGAGCAGAAAGAGAAAGGAATTGGGAAATATCCTAATTAACAGAGATCAAGAATCTATCCAATTTGACTTGGATAAGATGGATTCCATTCCTCCTATTAGACTAGGTATACTTAGTTCCTTGGAGGGGGATATCAATTAGACTTGAAGAATTAAAGACCTTAGCTAGCTCCATCATACTATTTAAGAAATCATCCATCCCTTCAAACTTTTCTAAAGGTAGGAGAGGAGAATTAAAATCCCCTCCAAGCATCCAGTGGTCATCACTCCTATCAGAAATAGCTTCACTAAGTTGTTCCCACAACAAAAATTTATCTTTGCTTGAGTTTGGAGCATAGATATTAACAAGATTCCATTTCTCCTAAGAAACAATGTCTTCCAAAGTAATCTCAAGACTGTTCTTACTCGTAGAACTTAAGGAGCCTTTCAATTTAAAGAGATTCTAGAGAGTTGCAATACCACCTAATGCACCTTTAGCCTCACTAACAAAGTAATTAGCTTTGGATAGATACTAACAATAGATTTCTCAATAGTCTCTTTCTTCATATTTGTTTCTTGTAAAAGTAGGACATCCACTTTATTGTCAAAAATGCATGATTTAACCAAAAACTATTTATAGGGACTATTAAGGCCCCTTATGTTCTAGGAGATGTACTTCATTGTAAAAACATAAACAACCCTACCTCTATTCAAGCCCAACACCCATACTACTTCTTCTTGGGCTTCGATCTCGTGATCAAGTCCAAGGTTCTCTATTTTCCAGCTACCACATCCCTCACAATATCCTTAATTCTCGATTCCTTTTGGGAGGGTCTTCCCACCTTATTTCCCACTCCAACATCTCATTTCTTTTTATTTTTTCTTTTTGTAGTGGCTTGTGACCATCCCTCCTCCTCCTCCTTATCACACCCTTGAGGAAAGCCAAGAAGAGCCAGTGAATCACTTAGATTTTTTGCACCAAGATGAGAAACAAAATTAATCTCCTCTAGAGATAGGGTAGTATCATCTAGAACATACTCTCCCTCTTCCAAGACTTCATCAATACCATTATTTTGCTCCCTCACCTTCAAAGCTAGTACATTCATCACCAATAGGGGATCCTCAACTTGGACCTTCTCCTAAATTGAATCTTCCCTTCTCATATCCTTTAAGGAAGGAAAGCCCGAAGTATGAAGGGAAGAAGAAGGGGTAGCCACATTGAGGTTCAGGCCTCCCGACTCATTTACTTTGACCTAAGGCTCAAACACAACCATATTTTCAAGATCTTGGTTATTGTTTAGAAGGGGAATAGACACCTTTTGGGGAGAAGTAGAAGAAGGATACACTCTAGTAGCTATAGCCTTAGACAAGTTGTCCTATTTTGTTGTTTTACCTTTAGCTTTAGACCCCTCACCCAATACCACACATGAATCAATTATATGAACAAACCTCTTACATTGCTAGCAAAAGAGGTGGGCATTTTCATGCTCCAGGGGTTGAGTCCAGATACCAAACTTAGACTTTAGCAATATTGAGGAGGGTAGTACTATATTAACAACCACATTAAAACATATTCAACACCAGCCTCGACCTCTCCTGGGTTATCTTATCTCTTTCCAGGAGGCTCCTAAAGGAGTTTGCAATGCCCTTTAATATTCCCATCTCCCAAAACTCCAGAGGAAGACCTAGAAGGAAAACCAAAGTTGGCATAGAAGCCCCTAAATTAGTTGATGGGTCAAAACCCAGTTTCCATTTGCATAGTGATAGAAATTTTTTAAAACTTAGGTCAAAATCCCATGGACCTCCAGTTAAAAATTTTAACATATCTTTGTAAACCACAAATGAAAACAAAAAAATACCTCTAGGCATGGAATTTATGGTGACACTACCCTTAAGATTCCATGTGGAAGCAACCCACTAATGAACAAGTTCAATATTTGGCCTATACACCAAAAAATTTCCAATAAGAGCTATTTTTAGGTTATCTATTGCCTTCAACATGAGAACCTCAGGGACATCTACTTCCCAGCTAGTAACCAAGTAGGAAGAAAATTCCACAAGTCTTTTATACTGGGTTGGCGAGTTAAACCCCACTAGTTTTTCCACATAGGAAGTCAGAGCTTCCTCAGAAAAAAAGGAATTAAGCCCGAAAGTTAGAGAAAAGGGTGACTTCCTAGAGATTCCTTCCACCTTTTCCCCAAGGGAAAGGACTATAGTATGAGGAGGGGATGTCTTTTTAGAAGCAGCCAGACTGGCCACTACAACTATAGGCACAATGCTAGGAAAGGGGACAACATCCTTGGAATGGGGAGCCTTCCCCCCCGCCCCCCCCCAACAAGCTACCCATTAAGTAGTCTAATCAAAATAGTGCTAGAAATTCAAAAAGTAGCCAGGGCAAGAAACGTCATAGTAGAGCAGAGCTAAATAAAATCTCCTTAATGACTAAAATCATTGTGTTATGGTATGCATGATATTTTTGTTTATTTTTGTTTAAATTTTTGTAAATGTTAAAGATGTGTAATTTTTTTACATAATTCTCCTCTCAAGATTACTGTAGGAAGTTGTTTTGCTACCTTAGCTTCCTTACAATGTTATGGATGATATGCATATATGATTATTTTTGTACTTTTTCGATATTTAATGGCATGCATGTTGTATGGACATTACATGATATGATGATGCATGATTTATGATATGTGATGGATGGATGCATACCTAACCAACTTGTGGATGTAGGATGCATGCGATACTAATGATGTTATGAATGTAGGATGCAAAGGATTGATGCCTAAACAATAGTCAGAGAGATCAAATGATAGAACAATAGATGATGTTGATCCAATTTGTTGAAAATCCATTTGTTATGAATGATAGTGATTTAATATTTGATGATATATGAAAAATGTGATGAGTATGCTTTTTCTTTTTTGGGGGAAAACTAAGTCATTTCCAATCCTTATTAATGTAGAAAATAGACACAATGCACCGAAGTATGAAGAACCAAAGCAACTTTGTATCTATTGCATGGACTTTGACTCTAAAAATAAGAGGATTATTCATGTTCATATCAGACATACAAAAAACTTGTTATGATTGTATGGTTTAGAAGTTCAAAGCATGTTAGGCCAGTGCACAAAGAGGTATGAAGAACCTAACATGAAAGGCCACTCTATGTTGCCTGAAATGACTTCCACACACACAAGGAAAGTATTTTCCATGGTTGTATCACAAGAATATCCACAAAAAATGACACACAAAATTAATGATCATGCCCCATTCCTTCCTCTCTAAATATTTTTGAAGACATCCTCAAGAGATTGTCAAAATTATACAGTAAGATAAATCAAAAGAAAAGATCAAAACATACAAACAAAGCTGCCATATCACTTGCCAAAGATGTTTGTAGTCTAGCAATGTTATCCATTGATGATGCCTATTGTAGGAATGACATATCCATTAAGGTTCATGCTAGGATGATGATGATGATGATGATTAATAGGCAATTGATATTTAGGAGTTGTTTTATTAGATAATGATCAAGTTTTTGTGATTTTTGCTTGAGCATTTTAAAGTTCAATAGTTGCTATGTTTGGTTTGATTGTGTTGTCAAAGGGTGAGAGAAATGATAAATTTATTATGGATGGGTAGTTTAATGTGGATGGGCGATGACAAAGATGGTTTTTCTTTAGGTTTTTAAAAAAAAATGCACTTTTTTTAGGTTATTTGAGGTTTTTTTGGTATTTTGAAGATATTTTGATGGTTTTGGTGTTTTGAAGATATTTAAACCTAGTGAAGAGAACCTAAGGGGGCTGACCTAATTCCTCAAGGGTTCACATATGATGGCCTTATCTATGTAACTATGTAGATGCTTTGTAGTTCATACTTGGATGGCTAATAATGTTTTTTGATGTTTTTGACATTTTATGAATGTTTTTGGGATTTTTTCAAGAATATTTGGATGTTTTAGATTTTTTAGATTATTTGGATGTTTTTTTATTTTTAGGATATTTGGATGTTTTGGATTTTTAGGATATTTTGATATGTTTATATTTTTCAAGATTATACAAGACTTGGGATATGAACAAGGATTTGATTTGTCTACAAAGTTCAAGAGGATACCCCTAGTTAGGTTTATCATTGAATTTATTAGGGATAATTGGGATTATGCAGATGGAGGAAAGTGATAGTGTGACGAGGTTAGACACTTTACAAGTGATCGAGCCATGGTTGGATGCACGTTTATTATGGAATGCATGGATTGAATGGAGAAAAGCATGATTATGATAATGGATGGATGGGATGGAGAGAAGCTTTGATAGATGATGTGGTGGAGCTTATTCATATGTGACACCTATTGTCTAGGTTTTCACCATGGTACATGTCCTAGAAGCCCCAAAAAAGTGGTTTCCAGTAAAAGGACGATTTATTTCTCTTTACTATTTTTGATATTTTTCTCTTTTTTTTTTGGTTTTTTTTTTATGTTTTGATTTTTTTCTAGTATATTCCAGTAGGCTAGGTTTTTTGAATTTCTTAAGATGGCTACTATTTATAAGTTATGCCAAAGGTTTTCCTTTAGTGGTATCTTATTGATATGCACCCAAACCATAATTTGTAGTGATCACAAAGGGTCCCAACCAATTCAATTCAAATTTTCATTTACCCTCTTGATTAAGATGAATCTTTTGATTTTCCTTCAAGACTAGATCACCCACTTGGAAGTTCCTATTCTTGATTCTCGTATTATAGCTACACTTGAGATGGTTTGGATATGCCTGGAGATGGTTTAGAACACTCAAATTTCTTTCATCTAACAACTCAAGCTCATGGGATCTGGATACTTGATATTTTTTATTTTTGACAATATTATGCAAATATACCCTTAAGGAAGGAATTTTGACCTCTATAAGCAAGACAACTTCAGTTTTGTATATGAGGGAAAAAAGGGTAGGACTAGTGGGTGTACAGATGCTAGTTCATTAGGCCCATAAAGCTAGATTTAGTTGGAGGTGCTAGTCATGGTCAACATAATTAACTAGCTTCTTAAGGATTTTAAGGATAGTTTTATTTGGTGCTTCTACCTAGCCATTCCCTTGGGGGTAATACTGGGTGGAAAAATGATTTTGGATATGGAACTTCATGCAAATTTCATAGACGTCTTGATTCTTAAACGGAGTTTCATTGTTAGTGACAATGGTTTGAGGTATATCATAGTGAAAAACTAAATAGTTTAGAATGAACTTAACTATTTCATTGCGTATGTTATAGGTTAAGGGTACAACTTCTATCCTCTTCATAAAGTACTCTGTGGTAGTTATAATGAATTTATGTTTGTTTGATGAGGTAGGGGATATCTTTCCTATGAGGTTGAGTCCCTACTATGGAAAGGGTCATGGTGTAGTGATTAGGTGTAACTAATTTGTTGGTGCATGAATAAGATCACTATGTTGTTGGCATTAAAGACATTTCCTAGTAAACTTATTACCTTCCTACTCCATGGTAGGCTAGTAGTATTCAATCCTTGGTAGTTTCTTGACTAGGTTAGGTCCACTAGAATGCAACTCACAAACACCTTCATGTACTACCTGCAAGGTGGTTAATGCCTCTTCAAGGTTAAGACATCTAAGAAATGTCCCATCAAGACTCCATTGGTATAACATATCACCAAGGATAGTAAAGCATATGGTTCATCCACTAATAGAAAAATAGCAATAAATGACTAAAAATTAGTCACGTGACCATTAGCTTGGCCACATGATGCAGGAGCATCTAGTGGTGTAAGGGCAATCTTGCATCACTCAAAAATAGTTAAATTTCAAGTTTCTTAGTTTTTAGATGTTTTCACATTTCTGGATACCCTTTTCGTCATAATGAAATTCCTAATTTATGGTTCTTATTTTCTATTCCTGGGTTGAAAGATATTGTAGTTTTAGTTTCCCAGATTTGCACCTGAAAATCTTCTAAGTTAGATTTAAGGCACTTAGAGCTCCTAGAACTGCCCAAAACTTGCTGAAATTGGCATAGCAAATTTGTAGCGCATTCTTGACTTTGAGACCTTTCCAATGGTTCAAGCGGTTCGTGAATCAGAGTCCCGAATCAAAAGTTATGGCCCTAGGAAGTTGGCAGACTTTCTAGAAAATACAATTACAAATGTTCTTTTGAAATTTGAACTTCAAGTTGTAATTTTTGGCGCCAAACCACCTAAACTAAAATTTGAATGTTGTTTTGGCTTCAAACTAAAGAGGATCTTTATTTATGGCTAGGTTTCTAATTTTTGGGTAGCTTTTTGGGGATAAGCTCCCATATTACGAAAGGGTTATTCTGTAGCTTTCTGTAACTTGCATGTGTTGTAGAACTTGGGGATTTGAGATCCTCTGCATGTAAGAAGCTCCCTTTTCTGAATAATAAAATTATTCTCTTGTTTGTGGTTTATTTTCTATATCTTAGGCTACGGCCTCATCACCACATGACCATTAGTAGTTTATTGCCATTCATTTATAATGCAATCAAATTTATGACTAAACCAATTTTAGTCATTTATTGGTTGCTTTGATTGATCAATTTGGTAGTATATTTAGTCATTAATTTAGTCATTGATTATTGTTAATTAGTCATTTATTTAGTCATGGTAGTTATTTATTTAGTCATGATAGTTGTTTTTTATTCATGGTAGTCATTTATTTAGTCATTGTAATCATTTATTTTAGTCATGCTAGTCATTTATTTAGTCATTGTAGTCATTTATTTAGTCATTGTAATCATTTATTTTAGTCATGATAGTCATTTGTTTAGTCATTGTATTCATTTATTTAGTCATGGTAGTAATTTATTTTAGTCATGGTAGTCATTTATTTAGTCATTGTAATCATTTATTTAGTCATGATAGTCATTTATTTTAGTCATGGTAGTCATTTATTTAGTCATTGTAGTCATTTATTTAGTCATTCGGGGACAAACTCGCATATTGCGAAAGGGTTATTCTGTAGCTTTCTGTAACTTGCATGTGTTGTAGAACTTAGGGATTTGAAATCCTCTGCATGTAAGAAGCTCTATTTTCTGAATAATAAAATTATTCTCTTGTTTGTGGGTTATTTTCTATATCTCGAGCTGCGCCCTCATCAAGTGGTATCAGAGCGAGGTTTTCTTGAGCATGTGGACAGATCGCCGATCATGAGGCTGTTCATATCAGGACCATGGTTGTGGGTCAAGGTAAAAAAAGATGCCTCCAAGAGTGATGCCTGGTAGGCGTGGTGGTGCCAGAGGTGGTTGAGGCGGTAGAAATGCTGGTGGAAGAGATGCACTAGTAGCCCTCCAGAGACAAATTGATGTGTTACAAGAGCAGTTGAGAAGAGGGTTAAACCCGAGGGAGGAAAGTGAGGATGAAGGAGAGGAAGAAGGTTCAAATGTAGAATAGGAAGAAACAATTGATAAAGAACAAATGCAGCTAATAAGGGCCATTTTGAAGATCGAGAAAAGACCCAGAGAAGAAGTCCCCAGTTATTCTGGAAGTCTGAACCCGGAAGAGTTGATCGACTGGATCAACAAGCTAGAAGAATATTTTGAGTATGAGGAAATAGAGGACCTAGATTGGATTAAGTTTGCGAAAATGAAGCTGAAAGGCCATGCCAGTATTTGGTGGAAAGAGGTCCAGTTGGAAAGAAATTGAAGAGGAAAAGGCAAGATCACCAGATGGAATCGCATGGTAGAGAAATTGAAGAAGCAGTTCATACTAGTGGACTACGAGTTAGATCTATTGAAGAAATTACAAGGGTTGAAGTAATGAAGCAGATCTATGAAAGAATATACTGAATATTTTTATAAGATAATCATCAGAACAGGTCACATAGATGCCAATAAGGAGAAGGTAGCCCGATATCTTAATGGGTTACGACCGAGCATTCAAGAGGAGTTAAGCCTAGTTAGAATGACCACCATTGAGGATGTGTATCAGTTTGCTCTGAAGGTGTAACAGAAGCTAAACAAAAGATTTGATGGCAAGCAAAAAGAATGAGAAGGTCAAAGCAAAAGGGGTAGTGGAAGACCTTCAGGAAGCTGAAATGATGATGAAAAGAAAAGTGAAGATGTGGGTACCAGCCGAAGCCATAGGAATGACAACTTCTACCACCCTTGTGATCAAAGAGGTAGAGGATGAGGGAGATATGGACAAGGATCTGGAAGAGGTGGTTTCAGAGGAACATTTTTTTAGTGTGGTGAAGAAGGGCATCGAGCCTATGAATTTCTACAAAACCAAGGAAGGGTAGACAAAAGGCCAGAAGGTCATGGAAGGGTTGCACATGCAGATGAGGAGGCCCAATCTGAACATTCAGATGATGCTGAAAGGGGAGAAGCCCTAGTGATTAGGAGAGCCCTGTGAATGAGGAAAAGGAACCAAAATAGAGAAATAATCTATTTCGCACAAGGTGCAAGTGTGAAGGAAAATGTTGTTGATGCAGGAGCATCCAATGGTGTAAGAGCAATCTTGCATCACCCAAAAATAGTTAAATTTCAAGTTTCTCAATTTTTAGATGTTTTTACAATTTTGGATACCCTTTTTATCATAATAAAATTCTCAATTTATGGTTTTTACTTTCTATTCCTAGGTTGAAAGATATTGCAGTTTTAGTTTCCTAGATTTGCACTTGAAAATCTTCTGAGTTAGATTTGAGGCACTTAGAGTTCCCAAATCACCCCGAAACTTGCTAAAATTAGTGAAGAAAATTTGTAGCACATTATTGACTTCGAGATATTTCCAACGCTTCAAACGGTTCGCAAATCAAAGTCCCAGATCAAAAGTTATGGCCCCTGGAAGTTGGCGCACTTTCTAGAAGATACAATTGCAAATATTCTTTTGAAATTTGAACTTCAAGTTGTAATTTTTGGTGCCAAACTGCCTAAACTCAAATTTGAATGTTGTTTTGGCTCCAAATTAAAGAGGATCTCTATTTATGGGCGGGTTTCTAATTTTTGGGTAGCTTTATGGGGACAAGCTCGCATATTGCAAAAGGGTTATTTTGTAGCTTTCTATAACTTACATGTGTTATAGAACTTGGGGATTTGAGATCCTCTATATGTAAGAAGCTCTATTTTCTTAATAATAAAATTATTCTCTTGATTGTGGGTTATTTTTAATGTCTTGGGCTGTGCCCTCATCAAGTGGTATCAGAGCGAGGTTTTCTTGAGCGTGTGGACAGATCGTCGATCGTGAGGCAATTCGCACCAGGACTGTGGTTGTGGGTCGAGGTCAAGAAAGATGCCTCAAGAGTGATTCTTGGTAGGCGTGGTGGTGCCAAAGGTGGTTGAGGTGGCAGAAATGTTGGTGGAAGAGATGCACCGCAGCCCTCTAGAGATAGATTGATGCATTACAAGAGCAGCTTGAGAAGAGGGTTAAACCCAAGGGAGGAAAAGGATGAGAAGGAGAGGAAGAAGGTTCAAATGTAGAAGAGGAAGAAGAAGCAATTGATCAAGACCAAAGCAGCTAATAAGGGCCATTTCGAAGATCGGGAAAAGACCCAGAGCAGAAGTCCCCAGTTATTCTGGAAGTCTAAACCCAAAAAAGTTGATCGACTAGATCAACGAGCTAGAAGAATATTTTGAGTATAAGGAAATAGAGGACCCAGATTGGGTTAAGTTTGCAAAAATGAAGCTGAAGGGCCATGCCAGTATTTGGTGGAAAGAGGTCCAATTGGAAAGAAATCGAAGAGGAAAATGAAAGATCACCAGATGGGATCGCATGGTAGAGAAACTGAAGAAGCAGTTCATACTAGTGGACTACGAGTTAGATTTGTTGAAGAAATTGCAAGGATTAAAGTAAGAAAGTAGATCTGTGAAAGAATTTACTGAATATTTTCACAAGATAATCATCAGAACGGGTCACATAGAGGCCAATAAGGAGAAGGTAGCCCGATATATTAATGGGTTACGACTGAGCATTCAAAAGGAGTTAAGCCTAGTCAGAATGACCACCATTGAGGATGTGTATCAGTTTTCTCTGAAGGTGGAAGCAAAGCTAAACAAAATATTTGATGGCAAGCAAAAAGGATGAGAAGGTCAAAGCAGAAGGGGCAATGGAAGACCTTTAGGAAACCGAAATGATGATGAAAAGAAAAGTGAAGATGTGGGTACCAGCCAAAGCCAAATGAATGACAACTTCTACCACCCTCGTGATCAAAATAGTGGTAATAAAAGAGGTAGAGGATGAGGGAGATATGGACAAGGATCTAGAAGAGGTGGTTTCAGAGGAACGTGTTTCCAGTGTGGTGAAGAAGGGAATCGATCCTATGAATATCCACAACACCAAGGAAGGGCAAACAAAAGGCCAGAAGGTCATGTAAGGGTTGTGCATGCAAATGAGGAGGCCCAATCTAAACATTTAGATGATGCTGAAAGGGGAGAAGCCCTAGTGATTAGGAGAGTGCTGGTGAATGAAGAAAAGGAACCAAAGCAGAGGACGAATCTATTTTGTACAAGGTGCAAGTGTGAAGGAAAATGTTGTGATGTCATTATTGACGGTGGGAGCACTGATAATCTGGTGTCAGAGGAGATGGTCATAAAGCTAAAGCTAAAGAGGGAAATACACCCGCATCCATATCGAATTGCCTAGTTGTAGAAAGACCAAAAAGTTTTGGTCAATGAGCAGTGCCTAGTAAAGTTCAAGATTAGGAGCTACCATGATGAGGTACTCTGTGATATCATCCCCATGGATGCATGTCACATGTTGTTGGGAAGGTCATGGCAGTTCGATAGGCAAGCTATACATGATGGCCATGCAAACACTTATTCCTTGACAAATGATGGGGTTCGTCACAAGTTGAAACCCCTAAAGGAGACCGAAGAAAAGGTATGTAGTAGTGCTAGAATTTGTTATGTAGATGGAAGAAAAAATTTAGAAGGTATGAAGCATGAGCATGTGTGTTATGCATTGATTCTTAGAGTGAGTAAGGAGGATAGTGAGAATGTTTCAGAAGAAGTTTCTGGGATGTTTGATGAGTTTCAGGATATTATTTTTTATAATGTACTTAAGGGTTTACCACCAATAAGGAAGATCAGTCATCAGATTGACTTGATTCTTAGAGCCAATTTACCAAATAAGGCAGCTCATAGAATGACTCCAGCAAAAAATGAGGAGTAGAACAGACAAGTTCAAGAGTTGTTGAAAAAGGGTTTGATATGGGAGAGTTTGAGTCCATGTGTAGTACCTGCAGTAATAGCACCAAAGAAGGATGGGGAGTGGAGGATGTGTATAGATTCTCGAGCTATAAACAAGATAACAATCAAGTATAGATTTCCCTTGCCAAGGATGGATGACCTAATGGACTGTTTGAGTGGAGCTCAGTACTTCACAAAGATTGATCTAAAGAGTGGATATCACTAGATCCAGATTCGAGAGGGAGATGAATGGAAGACTACCTTAAAGACCAAAGAGGGCCTATTCAAATGGTTAGTCATGCCTTTTGGGCTAACCAATGCACCGAGCACATTCATGTGGCTCATGAACGAGGTACTAAAAGAATTTCTAAGAAGTTTTGTTATTGTGTATTTAGATGATATTTTAATTTTTAGTAAGATGTTGGATGAGCATCTGATGCATATTCAGAGAGCCTTTGAGAAGTTAAGAGAAGAGAAACTGTTGATTAATCTACAGAAGTGTAGTTTTGTGAAGAGGGAGTTAGTGTACATGGGGTTTGTTGTCTCAGCACAAGGTCTCAAGATGGACCCAAAAAAGGTGAAGGCTATTCTGGAATGGCCTACCTAAGAACTGCTATCGAGGTGCGATCATTCCATTATTTAGCTAGTTTTTATAGAAAGTTCATTAGAAACTTTAGTAGTATTTATGGACCCCTGACTAAAACAATGAGAGGGGATAGAAAAGAATTCAAGTGGAGCACCGGAGCGGGAAAAAGTTTTGAATTGTTGAAGCAGAAAGTGATAGAGCAACCTATTCTATCCCTCCCACACTTCAACAAGGTGTTTCAGGTGGATTGTGATGCCAGTGGTTGTGCCATTGGAGCAATGTTGAGCCAAGAAGGTAAGCCCATTACCTATTTTAGTGAAAAGTTAAATAATGCCAAGGGAAAGTATTTTGTATATGATTAAGAATTTTATGCAATAGTTCAAGCATTAAAGAAATGGAGACATTATTTGTTGTTGAAGGAATTTGTTCTATATACTGATCATCGGGCCTTGCAATACCTAAATAGTTAGGGAAAATTAAATCTGAGGCGTATAAAATGGGTAGAGTTTTTGCAGAGTTATACCTTTGTTTTGAAACATAGGAGTGGGAAGTCAAATAGGGTTGTAGATGCCTTAAGTAGGAGGCATACATTCATGATAAAGATGCAGATTGAGGTGGTTGGGTTTAATGAACTCAAGACACTATATGTAGAAAATCCTTATTTTGCAGAGGCTTGGAAAGCTTCCAAGGAACCTATTACAGTGGACAGGACAAGGTGGCTGGATTTCATGATCTAGGATGGCATGTTATTTAAGGAAAGTCAATTATGTATCCCAAGGAGTTCCATGAGGGAGAACCTGATAAAGGAGAAGCATAGTGGATGAATGGCAAGACATTTTAGTCAGGATAAGACCATTGCCATTATCAGTGAGCATTATTATGGGCCTCAGTTGTCACAGGATGTTAAGAAGTTTGTACAAAGTTGCAGGGTATGTCAGATGGCTAAAAGAGTGAGCCAGAATACAGGCTTATATCAGCCCTTACCTGTACCAGAGAGGCCATGGGAGGATATAAGTATGGACTTTGTTCTTGGTTTGCCAAGGACACAACAAGGGAATGATTCAGTCTTTATGGTGGTTGATAGGTTTTCAAAGATAGCACATTTAATTCCATGTTAGAAGACCCATGATGTAGTCCACATTGCTGACTTGTTCTTCAAAGAGGTGGTGAGGCTACATGGTCTGCCAAAGAGTATTGTTTCAGATCGTGACACCAAATTTGTGGGGTACTTTTGGAAGACCTTGTGGAAGAAGCTGAGGATAGAGTTGAAGTTCAGTTCTGCACACCATCCATAAATAAATGGGCAGACAGAGGTTGTTAATAGGAGTCTGGGTAACCTACTAAGATGCTTGGTAGGAGATAAACCTAAGGGATGGGACTTGATCTTACCCCAGACATAATTTTCTTACAACAATTATGTCAACAAAAGTACTAGTAAATCACCGTTCCAGATTGTGTATGGAGGTAGCCCCGGAACAACTCCATAATTGAGGAAGATGGACCAAGAGAAGAAAATAAGTGTTGAAGCCGAAGATTTTGTAGAGCACATTAAGAATATACATGAGAAGGTATGAGAGCACATTAATAAGATGAATATGCAATATAAGGCTAAGGAAGATTAGAAAAGGAAGAATAAGGAGTTTCAGATTGGTGATGAAGTAATGGTCCACTTGAGGAAAGAAAGGTTTCCTGTGGGAACTTATAACAAATTGAAGATGAAGAAATTCAGTCCCTGTAAAATTTTGAAAAAGCATGATTCAGGGAATGCATATGAGATAGTTGCCTGATGGAATCAACATTTCCTCTTTGTTCAACATTTCAGATTTGACAGAGTATCATGAAGGTGGAATAGAGGAAGCACCAGCAATAGGGCAGTATGGCATTCCAGCACCTACTTCAGAAAGGGAGGAGATTGAAGCAATCTTGGATAGTCATGTGGGAAGGAGTACCAAAAATAGGTAGTATGAAGAATATATGGTGAAATGGAGAGGAAGGCCTGTGGAAGATTCATCCTGGCTATCTAAGGCAGTGGTTGACTGGTTAGGTTTTTCCTCAACCATCTAAAATGTGACAAGGTCACTTCTCAAATTACCCTGGGTGTCTGATGCAGGAGCATCCTGTGGTGTAAGGGCAATCTTGCTTCACTCAAAAATAGTTAAATTTCAAATTTCTCAGTTTTTAGATATTTTTATATTTTTAGATTCCCGTTTCATCATAATGAAATTCTCAATTTACGGTTTTTATTTTCTATTCTTGGGTTGAAAGATATTGCAGTTTTAGTTTCCCATATTTGCACTTGAAAATATTCTAAGTTAGATTTGAGGCACTTAGATTTCCCAGATCACCCTAAAACTTGCTAAAATTTGAAAAGCATGTTTTTAGCACGTTATTGACTTTGAGACCTTTCCAACGGTTCAAACGGTTTGCAAATCGAAGTCCCAGATCAAAAGTTATGGCCTGGGAAGCTAGTGCAATTTCTAGAAGATACAATTGCAAATATTCTTTTGAAATTTGAACTTCAAGTTGTAATTTTTGGCACCAAACCGCCTAAACTCAAATTTGAATGTTGTTTTGGCTCCAAATATAAGATGAGCTCTATTTATGGGCGGGTTTCTAATTTTTGGGTAGTTTTTTGGGGATAAGCTTGCATATTGCGAAAGGGTTATTCTATAACTTTCTGTAACTTGCATGTGTTGTAGAACTTGGGGATTGAGATCCTCTGCATGTAAGAAGCTCATTTTTTTAAATAATAAAATTATTCTCTTGATTGTGGGTTATTTTATATGTCTCAGGTTGTGCCCTCATCAGTTGTGATGTCATTATTGATAGTGGGAGCACCGATAATCTGGTGTCAGAGGATATGGTAACAAAGTTGAAGCTGAAGAGGGAAATACACCCGCATCCGTATCAGATTTCTTGGTTGTAGAAAGACAACAAAGTTTTGGTCAATGAGCAGTGCCTAGTAAAGTTCAAGATCGGGAGCTACCATGATGAGGTACTCTGTGATATCATCCCCATGGATGCATGTCACATGTTGTTGGGGAGGCCATGGCAGTTCGATAGGTGAGCTATACATGATGGCTATGCAAACACTTATTCCTTGACAAAGGATGGGGTTTGTCACAAGTTGAAACCCCTGAAGGAGACCAAAGAAAAGGTATGTAGCAGTGCTAGAATTTGTTATGTAGATGGAAGAAAATTTTTAGAAGGTATGAAGCATGTGCATGTGTGTTATGCATTGATTCCTAGAGTGAGTAAGGAGGATAGTGAGAAGGTTCTAGAAGAATTTTTTGGGATGTTGGATGAGTTTTAGGATATTTTTTTTGATAATGTACCTAAGGGTTTACCACCAATAAGGAAAATTAGTCATTAGATTGACTTGATTCCTAGAGCCAGTTTACCAAATAAGGTAGCTCATAGAATGGCTCTAGCAGAAAATGAGGAGTTGAACAGACAAGTTCAAGAGTTGTTGAGAAAGGGTTTGATATAGGAGAGTTTGAGTCCATATGCAGTACTTGCAGTACTAGCACTAAAGAAGGATGGGAAGTGGAGGATGTGTACAAATTCCTGAGCCATAAATAAGATAACAATCAAGTATAGATTTCCCCTACCAAGGATGGATGACCTAATGGAATATTTGAGTGGAGCTCAGTACTTCACAAAGATTGATCAAAAGAGTGGATATCACCAGATCCGGATTCGAGAGGGAGATGAATAGAAGACTGCCTTCAAGACTAAAGAGGGCCTGTATGAGTGGTTAGTATGACTTTTGGGCTAACCAATGCATCGAGCACATTCATGTGCCTCATGAACAAGGTATTGAAAGAATTTCTAAGAAGTTTTGTTATTGTGTATTTAGATGATATTTTAATTTTTAGTAAGACATTGGATGAGCATCTAATGCATATTTGGAGAGTCTTTGAGAAGTTAAGAGAAGATAAACTGTTGATTAATCTGAAGAAGTGTAGTTTTGTGAAGTGGGAGTTAGTGTACTTGGGGTTTGTTGTCTTAGCAGAAGGTCTCAAAATGGACCCAAAGAAGGTGAAGGCTATTCTGGAATGACCTACCCCAAGAACTACTACCGAGGTGAGATCTTTCCATGGTTTGGATATTTTTTATAGAAAGTTCATTAGAAACTTTAGTAGTATTTGTGGACCCCTGACTAAAACAATGAGAGGGGATAGAAAATAATTCAAGTGGAGTACTGGAGCTGCAAAAAGTTTTGAACTATTGAAGTAGAAGGTGACAGAGCAACCTATTCTAGCCCTCCCAGATTTCAACAAGGTGTTTTAGGTGGATTGTGATGCCAGTGGTTGTGCCATTGGAGCAATGTTGAGCCAAGAAGGTAAGCCCATTGCCTATTTCAATGAAAATTTAAATGATGCCAAGAGAAAGTATTCTGTATATGATCAAGAATTTTATGCAATAGTTCAAACATTAAAGAAATGGAGACATTATTTGTTGCCAAAGGAATTTGTTCTATATACTGATCATCAGGCCTTGTAGTACCTAAATAGTTAGGGAAAATTAAATCAGAGTCATATGAAATGGGTGGAGTTTTTGTAGAGTTATACCTTTGTTTTGAAACATAGGAGTGGGAAGTCAAATAGGGTTGTAGATGCCTTAAGTAGGAGGCATACATTGATGACAAAGATGTAGATTGAAGTGGTTGGGTTGAATGAACTCAAGACACTATATGTAGAAGATCCTGATTTTGCAGAGGCTTGGAAAGCTTGAAAGGAACCTGTTATAGTGGACAGGACAAGGTGGCTAGATTTCATAATCCAAGATGGCATGTTATTTAAGGGAAGTCAATTGTGTATCCTGAGGAGTTCCATGAGGGAGAACCTGAGAAAGGAGAAGCATAATGGAGAAATGGCAGAACATTTTGGTCAGGATAAGACCATTGCCATTATTAGTGAGCATTATTATTTGCCTCAATTGAAACAAGATGTAAAGAAGTTTGTACAAAGCTACAGGGTATGTTAGATGGCTAAAGGAGTGAGCTAGAATACAGGCTTATACCAGACCTTACTTGTACCAGAGAGGCCATGGGAGGATATAAGTATGAACTTTGTTCTTGGTTTGCCAGGGACACAATGAGGGAATGATTCAGTCTTTGTGGTGGTTGATAGGTTTTTGAAGATGGCACATTTCATTCCATGTCAGAAGACCCATGATGTAGTCCAAATTGTTGACTTGTTCTTCAAAGAGGTGGTGAGGCTACATGGTCTGTCAAAGAGTATTGTTTCAGATCGTGACACCAAATTTTTGGGGTACTTTTGGAGGACCTTGTGGAAGAAGCTAAAGACAGAGTTGAAGTTCACTTTTTCACACCATCCACAAGTAGATGGGCAGACAAAGGTTGTTAACAGGAGTCTGGGTAACCTATTGAGATGTTTGGTAGGAGATAAACCTAAGGGATGGGACTTGATCTTACCCCAGGTAGAATTTTCTTACAACAATTCTATCAACAAAAGCGCTGGTAGATCACCATTCTAGATTGTGTATGGAGGTAGCCCCAGAATAGCTCCAGAATTGAGGAAGATGGACCAAGAGAAGAAAATAAGTGCTGAAGCTGAAGATTTTGTAGAGCACATCAAGAATATACATGAGAAGGTATGAGAACACATTAATAAGATGAATATGCAATATAAGGCTAAGGTAGATAAGAAAAGGAGGAATAAGGAGTTTTTAGATTGGCAATGAAGTAATGGTCCACTTGAGGAAAGAAAGGTTTCCCATGGGAACCTATAACAAATTGAAGATGAAGAAATTCGGTCCCTATAAGATTTTGAAGAAGCATGATTCAGGGAATGCATATGAGGTAGAGTTGTTTGATGGAATCAATATTTCCCCTGTGTTCAACATTTCAGATTTGACAGAGTATCATGAAGGTGGAAAAAAGGAAGCACCAGCAATAGGGCAGTATGGCATTCCAACACCTACTTCAGAAAGGGAGGAGATTGAAGCAAACTTGGATAGTCGTGTGGGAAGGAGTACTAGAAACAGGTAGTATGAAGAGTATCTAGTGAAATGGAGAGGAAGGCCTGTAGAAGATTCATCCTTGCTATCTAAGGCAGTAGTTGACCAGTTGGATTTTCCTCAACCATCTAAGACGTGAGTGGGTCACTTCTCAAATTACCCTGGGTGTCTGATGCAGGAGCATCCAATGGTGTAAGGGCAATCTTGCATCACCCAAAAATAGTTAAATTTGAAGTTTCTCAGTTTTTAGATTTTTTTACATTTCTAGATACCCTTTTCATCATAATTAAATTCTCAATTTATGGTTCTTATTTTCTATTCCTAGGTTGAAAGATATTGCAGTTTTAGTTTCCCAGATTTGCACCTAAAAATCTTCTGAGTTAGATTTGAGGCACTTAGAGTTCCTAGAATGGCCTGAAACTTGTTGAAATCGATGTAGTGGATTTGTAGCGCGTTATTGACTTTAAGACCTTTCCAACGGTTCAAACGGTTCGCGAATCGAAGTCCCGGATCAAAAGTTATGGCCCGGAGAAGTTGGCGCACTTTCTAGAAGATACAATTGAAAATGTTCTTTTGAAATTTGAACTTTAAGTTGTAATTTTCAGTGCCAAACCACCTAAACTAAAATTTGAATGTTGTTTTGGCTCCAAACTAAAGAGGAGCTCTATTTATGGTTGGGTTTCTAGTTTTTAGGTAGCTTTTCAGGGACAAGCTCGCATATTGTGAAAGGGTTATTCTATAACTTTCTATAACTTGCATGTGTTGTAGAACTTGGGGATTTGAGATTCTCTGCATGTAAGAAGCTCCCTTTTCTGAATAATGAAATTATTCTCTTATTTGTGGGTTATTTTCTATATCTCGGGCTACGCCCTCATCACCACATGACCATTAGTAGTTTATTGGCATTCATTTATAATGCAATCAAATTTATGACAACCAATTTTAGTCATTTATTGGTTGCTTTGATTGATCAATTCGGTAGTATATTTAGTCATTAATTTAGTCATTGATTATTGTTAACTGGTCATTTATTTAGTCATGGTAGTCATTTATTTAGTCATGATAGTTGTTTTTTATTCATGATAGTCATTTATTTAGTCATGGTAGTCATTTATTTAGTCATTGTAATCATTTATTTTAGTCATGGTAGTCATTTATTTAGTCATTGTAGTCATTTAGTTAGTCATTGTAATCATTTATTTTAGTCATGGTAGTCATTTTTTTAGTCATTGTATTCATTTATTTAGTCATGGTAGTAATTTATTTTAGTCATGGTAGTCATTTATTTAGTCATTGTAGTCATTTATTTTAGTCATGGTAGTCATTTATTTTAGTCATGGTAGTCATTTATTTGAGCAAATCAATGATTCAAGTTACAAATCAAATCTAACTTAATTAATCCTCACAAATTTATGCATTTAAACTTCAAGTATCATAGATATTCAAATGTTGAGAGAAGCACCATGAAATGAAGACTAAAGTTCTTGAAAATTTACTTCATTAAGCTTCACTGGAAAATCAAAACCTCACTGGTTATATTCAATGTCTCAGTGACAACAGCCTCACTAGAAAATCAAAACATATAAATGATGTGCCTCACTGGCAACTTATCTCGCTAATAATTTTACATCATTTATTGAAGAATTGAAGATTTCAAAAAGGCATAAAAATAGAAAATCACTCTCTATCAATGAATTTCTTTCCTTCAAGGTTTCATTTGGATTTGAAAGTTTTTATCTCCACCATTAATAACCAAATGTATTCTAATGCCAGGAAATCCATTACCACACCGGTTATGTTGCCTAAAATTTCTTCACAAGGTCATCCAAAGGGCCTTATAGAGGGTATTTTGGAGCTTGAATTTGAAAGGAAAAATAGGAAGGCAGCTGAAACTGCAAAAGAAAATTTGGAATCTTTATTAATTCACTTGAGGGTAGTCTCAAATAAAATATTGATGGAAAAAGAAGTACTCATAAAGTAAAGAGATGAATCTTTGTGAGATAAGACAAATATTACCAAACAATTGGTTGAAGCATTGAGATGGAAAGAAGATGCAGCTAAGCATGACCCTCCCTCTATGTGGTCCTTTTATAACATATCAATTTGGTTGAGGGAATAAATAGTACACCACATCCATTTTGAAGAATTGAATAAAAGTACAAATACCAACAACTTATCAATTTAACCACACTTTTATTAATTTAACCAAAAGGAATAAAACATATAAATGGTATTAAAATTATGCTCTAAAAAATGCACTACTTATCTATCAACCCAATGTATAAATGGAAGATAATGGTTATAGCAAAATCTAACCTATAAAACTATTTAAAAGCTATAATACCATTTGTAAATGTTGTATTGGTTGATTAAATAAAACAACTAGAAGAAATTAAATTGTTAAAGCTATAGGAAATTTATAACCATGCAAAGCTTAGTTGTAGGATTTATGTAAAACTAAGTTAAGTTCAACAAGAACTATAAATCATCTCCCAAAGCTTTCTCCACATTACACTAATTGAAAATTTGACTAGATTTTTACTCATAACTTTATCCATTACAATGCATACGAGCTTTCTTCTCTAGACAAGATTGCCTATACTTTTAAAAAATTAAACCAAAAACAACCACTAAATCAAAATTAATTACCATAACACATACCCATAGTCTTTTTCTTCTCGTATTCATTCAAAGTTTCTTGGTCCTTAATTCCCTCTAAAGTATGTCCCAGTACTTTTGATTGTCTTACCATCAACAAGATCTCCAACAACTTGTAGATTTGTGAAAGAAGGAAAAGTTGGGAGATGAAAATAACATTAGTAGTGTGATCCTAAAGTTGATGCTAAGCATAGTATCATTTCAAAGGTTGCACATACATAAACAAAAAACATCCAAGAGTCCTTAGAAATAATTAAAAGACTCTTACAACTAAATAATTAAAAATTAGTTCTCATTTTCATGGCATAAAACCATTTGCACAATGTAACTTAGTTACCAAATAATGACTTCACAACTAAGTTTCCAATGCATTAACCCAAGAAGAATTACCTACTCATGAAAATAAGAAATGGTAACATTACAAAAATAAGTAAAACTTGCTACCAACTTGACACTTAGTATGCAAGCTAAGCAAACATACTAACTAGGCATAAGCTTCAAGAACCTAGTAATAAAAAATAATAAATAAAATCCTTCATTTTTCTATTCAATTCTCCCTCCCCTTACTTCATACAAAGATTTGCTTGTCGAGAGAAATATGAATTATGCCAACTGAAAATCTACATTTATAGATACCTTCTCTAACATAATTTGTCATGGCATATTGTGACTCTCCCTTTGCACCTTCTTTAGTAACAAGTGTATACATAAACACAAGAAGGGTAGAAGGCCAGTGATTTAATCCCCATGCAAATCCACGGCTTTCTTTCCGCTATTGGTTTTGGCTCCTCCAAACTCTTCCTTATTGGTATTCACCTTTCAATTCTCCAATTTGGCAAGCTCCAACTTGAAAATAAGGTTTTGACAAGGATTTTCTAGAGTATGTTAATTAAAATGAAAATTGCAGCCAAGTTCCTAATAAAGAGCACATTTAGGTTTTAACATTACGGTTGCCTTTACCCTACATAGCTAAGTGACAAGTTGGTCGCCTCACCAATTCTTACCATTGTAAACAAGAACAAAGAAAAAAACAAGGGAAAAAAAAGAAAAGAAAAATGAAGTAAAATGAATTTTATAGAAATACATTATTTGCTCCAGCCAATGCCTCTTTCTTGAGTCACCCCATTTCACCTTGCAAGCCTGCATGATTCTAATGAAATAATAAACCTCTTTTTTTGTCACCTGTGTCAACACATTTTTTGATTTTGGTCACCCTGTTCACTACCTTGTTGGAATTGACCTTTCACTTCTCCAATTTGGCAAGTTGCAACCTGAAAATAAGGTTTCAATGAGCTTTATATAGTATGTTTATTAAAATGAAAATTGCAGCCAAGTTTGCTCGCCCAATTTTCTCACACTTTAAGAATTATTTTCCCCTTAAAAAAGGATTTTAAAATGGAATTGAAAATTAATAAATTTCAATGCATAAATTTCTCACTTTTGCACAATAAATATTATTAAATATACTATAATATTATAATATTAAATGTATTATAATATAATATTATATAATAATATAATATAATATAATATAAATATTATATTATATTATTATTAAATATTATATAATATATTATAATATATTATATAATATCATATTATATTATAATATATTATATTTTAATATAATATATTATATTATATTATATTGTAATATAATATATTATTATTATATTATATTATAATACAATCCACTCCTTTAATTCGATTTTTTTTAATTATCTACTTTCATATCATATTGTATAATTTTAATGTGTGACTAATTATTTAGTTGTGATTTTTACCCCACAATCAAATTAGTCACTTATGATGATTAGAATAGTCATTTATTTAGTCATCTTTAGTTTTTGTGACTAAAAATTTATAGTCATGTTGTCATATATTTGCCAAATTCTACTAGTGTTAGTCATGTGACTAAAAATTTTAGTCACATAGTCATTTACTTATCAAATTCTACTAGTGATCATATAAAGGTTTTATTTTAATTTCTAGTAAGGTTAAGGGGTATGGTTCCATGTTGAAGATAAGTGTAGATATCTTGATACCAAGGTGAGTCAAGACCAATAACATCACACACAAGTTCAAATTCTAGGACATCAAATGTGGGAACAAGTAATTGCTCGACAAGAAACTCACATTTATGACTATTTTGTGGCATGTCCAGAAGAGAACCAATAGCAACTATAGCATCAAAAACTCTGTTATTGATTCTTGGTATTTGTTCAAAGAGAATGACTAGGAAATACTTCTTGAAACTATCTACCATTATTTTGTAAGGAAGCAATTTATCATCCTTGGTCAGGTATTCATTATTCACTTGTCAGATTACTAGTTGTGAGTCACTGTAATTACTTTATTTTTCATTCAACTTCCATTCTCAATCCAATGATCAATGCTTTGTACTCTACTATATTATTAGTACAAGGAAAGGAAATCTTAGATGATTTGGGTATATGATGTAGGAGCATCTTGGGCTCTCAAGCTATCTGCATAAATGTGTACATGATTATAGTTTGTTGTCAATTTTTTTGTGTTTTGCATATGCATTTGAGTTCATTTTGTAAGCCCTAGCCCCTTGTTCATTGTTTCTCTTTCATCAGTGGGACTTGAAATGGCATCCCCTCAATAGCCTGATGTGAAGATTATGCATCATCAGCGAGACCTTCTACTTCAGAGGGACTCTGAACATAGTCTCCTCGATATCTCAATGGGAGATATGTCTATGGTGTGTGAGTTGGAAAGTTATTATCAGAAGGAATTACCCTCATCGAAGGGACTCTATCTTGAGTCTCTTTGATGGCTCAATGGAACATGAAGGAAGCTCATCAAAGAGACTTAGCTTTGTTGGAGGGACTCTACTCTGAGTCTCCTTGATGGTCTGATAGTTGTGATGGTTGGATAGTGGGGGTTACGTGGTGGTGACTTGGAACTTATGTCAGAGGGACATCCTCATATCAAAGGAACCTTGGGTGAACTCCCTTCGACAAGCCAATGGGATGGAGTTGAATACTATTGGTTTTGATGGTTTGTGTGCTCGACAGTTAATTGTTGGGAGACTGTTTTGTCAAGCAAAAATGGATTGGAACTGGTTTGTCCTAGCAGAGTTAGCAGTAGGGAGAGAAAGTAGGTGAATTAGAGGGGGTATCATTCACAAAGAATGGAATGATCGATTGGACTGTAATTGGATAATTCAATCTAGTCTCGGTGGAAAAGATTTGTAAATAAATTCTAAATGTAATTTGTACTATGTTGAATACAATAAAGGAAGGTTGTTTCCTATTGCGTTGTGTTGTGGTTTTTGTTGCTTGATTGATAGCTTGACAAGGCTCTTCAATCTCGACTACGTCAATATACTATCTCCTTAAGGTGTAATAAAGAGAATTCCAACTCCTAATCCATGTTGAGTGTGAGATCCATCAAAGTATAATTTTCTTCAATGGCTTGTTTGGGTTGCCACAAGGATTCCTTCATTTGAGAATTCTAATATCAAAGTATGGTGGTCTTCAATAGGTGTGTTGGCCAACTGATCAACTATCATTTGTCCCTTGATTTCTTTTATTTCAACATATTCATGTCAAATTCACTAAGGATCATAACCCATTTTGCTAGTTGTCTAATTAGGGCTTCCTTAGCTAAAATATATTTCAACGAGTCCACTTTAGAGATGAGTTAGATATCTTAGTTAAGTATATAATGTATAATATTTTGTGATGCAAAGACAATGTCTAAAATAGCCTTCCCCATGGGTGTGTAATTTAGTTCATAGCTCACCACTGTACGACTGATATAGTACAACATTCTTTCTTTATCGTTGTCATCATGTTGTGCTAATAAATCGCCTAGAGCTACTAAAGTTACAGATATGTAGAGGATTAGTGGTTTTTCTGGTAGAGGAGGCATCAAAGCAAGAGGTGATGTCAAATAGTCTTTAATATTTTGAAAATCTTGCTGGAATTTCTCTTCCCATTTAAAGGAAATATCTTTTTGAAGTAGATGCATAAAAGGATGACACTTGTTAGCTAATTGAGCTATGGATCTTCATATTGACTCAATTTTACCTTGAAGGCTATGGAGTTGTTTCAATGTATCTTATGGAGGCATTTATAGTATGACCTTAACCTTAGTAGGATCCACATCTATACCTCTTTGAGATACAATGTACCCTAGTATCTTTCTTGATGTGACACTAAAAACACATTTCTTTGAATTGAGGTGTACCTTATACTCTTCTAACCTGCCAAATATGTGTGCTAGGACATCCAAGTGACCTTTTCTTGTTTGGTATTTTTCTAGAAGATCATCTACATAATCCTCCACGGTGATGTGAAACATGTCATGAAATATAGTATTCATTTCCATTTTATAGGTAGCTCCTACATTTTTAATCCCAAATGGCATGACATTCCAACAATAAGTTCCCCATGGAAAATCCAAGGTAGTCTTGTGTTGGTCTTCTAGTGCTATTTTAATTTGATTGTATCTCAAAAAATTGTCCATGAGGGAGAGCATTTCATGACCTACTATTAGATCCACTATGATGTCTATATTCTACAAGGGAAATTCATCCTTTAGACAAGATTTTTTGAGATCTCCAAAGTCACTACAAATCCTTATGCCCCTAGTTAGCTTACAAAATTGATACAATATTCAATACCCACTTAGGATAATCATTCTATCTAATGAAACCAACATCCAATAGTTTATGTAGCTCCACCTTAACCAAACGTGTTATTTGTGGATGCATCTTGTAAAGCTTTTGATTTACTGGTTTTCCTCTTCGAAATATTGTTAAGTGATGCACTACTAAGGATGGGTATAGTCTATGAATGTGACCATAGGACCAAGCAAAGTTGATCATATAGTTTCCCAAGAAAGATGTGAAATTATTCTTCTGTTCAGGCTCCAAAGAAGCTACACAGAATTTGATTCTAGGTAAATATAATGTTCCCTTTATTTTCTTAGAGTCTTCTACTTCTAAGTTGTTTATCTCTTTTGGTGTTGAGAAATGTTAGGGAGATTGAGTCCTCCATCTTTGGTGCCTCAAATAGGTTTTCACCCTCAAATACATCCTTTATTTTTTGTTTTTCACAATCTGATAGTGCCATATCATGGTTTTCATTAGGGGATTTCCTTTTCTTTTTTTAACTTTTGCAAGTAAAGGATCCAATCTCACCTCAAAAATATTATTCTTCACCAAGTTCAATCTCAAAGCTTGCCTTATGATCTTTAGGTGGTATACCATCTTTTAGTCCCATAAACTCGTGATGTAGGAGCATCACACTCCTACCCCTCCTTGGCCGATGTTGTTCCCTCATCGAAAAAATTGTAGCTTATCAATAGGAGATTGTTACCCATTCCAGCGATGGAACAATGGGTTGGCGGATTGAAGTTCATTGGCATAAGACTTAGTTCCATCAATGAGACATTTTGTTAGGTTCCAATAGTGCATCAATAGTCTGATGGTCTGATAGTCCAATAGTCTAATGGTCTGATAAGACCTATTGCCTGATATTCCTTTATGAGGTCATCTTTATCCACATCTAAGCCTCTGTCTCTAAGGATATCAAAGCCAATAGAGGCATAAAGGGCACAACAATCTCTAATTCTCCGATGCCTTTGATATAACATTCTCATGTGATGCTCTAATGCTCTGATGCTCTAATGGTTTGTTCAGCAAGACTTGGTGGGGTATTGGTGGGACTCAAACTTGATTCTCTCTGATAGGATGATCAGATGGAGTGGCAATGTCGTATTAGTAAGACATGGTGATATTGGTGGAAGGTGGACTTGAGTTTGGCTGATAGACCAATGGTGGACTCAATAGCATATATAGTATGATTCACACAATGCTCAATGGTGGTGAAAAGTGACACCTAGTAGAATGAGATTCATTGGATTTCCAGATCATTGTTGTGAAAATCGATCCCATTGGTTGACTTAGTGAGCTATTGATAACGATGAACAATCTGATTTTTAATCAACTCTAGAAACTTTGACTTGAGTGAGGGAATGGGCATGGCCAACTTGATGGAATAAAATAGTATGTAGTGATAGCAATATGGACAGTGTACAAAAGAGAAGGTGGCCAAGTAGGCAGCCACAAGAAGTAGCACTATCAGAGAAGCCAATAGGAATAGAGAATTCCCCTATAGATGTAATTTATGAGTGTAATCTATTCCAAATGAATGAAATAATATTTTTGACCAGTTTTGTGTCAATCTATATGTCGTGAGGTCTATGTTTTGGTTGCACGATTGGATAGCTTGACAAGGCCCTCCGATCTCAACTACACCAAGTGGTATCAAAGCAAGAGATTGCTGGCATGGAAGTGAATTTGTGAAAGAAGCTTTTGTTGTCTCAGAAAGAAACCCTAGAGAGATTTTGTTGCCGAAGATGATTATGTAACTACAAAGGATTTGGGTCCTAGAAGAGGATATTGTTGTAGGTGAAAGGAGACCTATAACTGCAAAGGACTTGAACCCTAGAGAGATTTGTTGCAAGAGGTGATTGTGACTACAAAGGGTAGAGGAGGAACATAAGCTCAGAGTGAAGTGTGAATTTGTTATAGGAAGGACCTGTAACTGCAAAGGGTGGATGTTGGCCTTGTTGTTGCACCAAAATTTTGACCTGTCAATGCTCGATACAAGTGTCAGTTAAGATCCATAGGAGGCAGTTAGACCATGTCACAAACCCAAGTGTTGTGCTACGAGGAAGACCAAGGGACACACCATCTTGCAACAATCCCCCCCAACACAAGCAAGGGGTTTGAACCTATGAACAACTTTGATACCAATTGTTGGCCTTTCCATTGCACCAAAAGGTTAGCCTATCAATTCCCGATACAAGTGCTAGTTAAGATCCAAAGGAGGCAGTTAGACCATGTCACAAACCCAAGCGTTGTGCTACAAGGAAGACCAAGGAACACAACATCATGCAATAGTGGATACCCTAATCGAGAAGAGATAATTTTTTGCAAGATAAACTTGTAACTACAAAAGAACTTGCAATTTCTTGAAGATGTCTTTGGGTAAGAGGAAAAGAAGGGTCATGAGGAGACCAGTGATAATCCCATTCTAGGAAGAATATTGGGAGAAGATGAGAAAAAATAATCTCATTGAATAATTGAGAAACATAGAAGAAAGACTGGATGCCCTTGAAGAGGGGTTCAAAAAGAAAGATGTGAATGAAGTGCAGCAAAGTGCACTAGAAGAGGAAATAAGAAAAGAAGAGAAAGTTTCTAGAGAGGAGACACCCATGGAGACAACTTGGTCTCTTGATTTATCTATTAATGATTTGTTTGAGGTTGTGAATACAGGTATGTAGAACAAGGAGATCTGCAGAGGTCCTGTGTTTGATAAAGGGTCAAATGAGGAAGATTTAGTGTTTCCAAAAGAGATTGTGAAAATAGAGGCAATGTTTAGTTTGCAGAGGGTTGCACTGTAGGTGGAGGTTGTTGAAATTATAGAGGATGTTCTTGTGGGTGCAACTATAAAAGAAAAATATAGAGATGAAAAGGAGCATAAAATAGACTCCAGGAGCCCTATGTTCGATGAAGAAATTGGAAAGGATGATCTCTAGCTGAAAGAGGGGATGAGAAGAATCAAAAGATTCTTGGAAGAAGTATCTAGTAATGAAGAATATTTGATGTTGCATGATGGTTCGGTGTTCAATGAGGATCAAGAGTTGCTTGAGGAGATACAAAAGATTGAATGATTGTTCAATATAGCAAAGGAGTCATGTCTTGTTGAAGCCATGAAAATGGAGGATAGGACAAAATTTGCAGCAATAGAGAGTCCTTTGAAGGACATGCTAATGAAGGTAGAAGACTATGAGTAAGAATGGTGGGGATCTAAATTTCACAAAGAGATCTAAAGAAGGTATGTCCAAAAGAAGAGAAGTCGACAAGTGTAGATAGTGAAACTACAAAAGCAATAGCTGAGAAGATTGAACAATTGGAAGGTGTGGAAGAAGAAGTTAGAATTGAAGGATGCATGTGCAGGAGCACATGAAATTTAATCACCTGGGAAGTCTAATGCAGGAGCATTGCGCTCCTACCCCTCCTTGGTTGATGTTCCCTCATCAGCAAAACTATAGATTATTGGCAAGAGATTGTTACCCATTCTAGCGATGGAACAATGGGTTGGTGGATTGAAGCTCATTGATGTAAGACTTAGTTCCATCGATGGGACATTCTATTAGGCTCCAGTGGTGTACAAATAGTCTAATGGTCTAACAGTTTGATAGTACAATGGTTCGATAGGACCTATCGCCCGATATGCCTTTGTGAGGTTAGTGATATTGACATCTAAGCCTACGTCTCTAAGGATATCAAAGATGATAGAGGTATAAATGGAACCATAATATTTGATTCCCCAATGCCTTTGATATAACATGCTTGTGTGATGATTTGATGCTCCAATGGTTGGTTTAGTAGGACTTGGTGGTATCAGTGGGACTCAAACTTGAGTCTCCCTGATAGTACGATAAGATGGAGTAGCAATGTAGTATCGGTAAGACATGGTGATATTGGTGAAAGATGGACTTGAGTCTGGTTGATAGACTAGTGGTGGAATTAGTAGCGTATGCAGTACGATTCATGTAATGGTCAAAAGTGGTGAAAAGTGACACTTGGCAGAATGAGATTCATTAGATTTCCACATCATTTTTGTGGAAATCAATCCCATTGGTTGACTTGGTGAGCTATTAAAAACGATGAACAATCTGTCAATTCCAAAAACTTTCACTTGAGCATGGGAATGTGTATGGCCAACCCGATGGAATAAAATAGTATGTAGTGATAGTAATAAGGATAGTGAAGAGAAGAGAAGGTGGCCAAGTAGCCAGTGACAAGAAGTAGCACTATTAGAGAAGCCAACAGGAATAGGGAATTGCACTATAGATGTAATTTCTATGTGTAATCTATTCCAAATGAATAAAATAATGTTTTTGACCAATTTTGTGTCAATTTGTATGTTGTGAGGTTTGTGTTTTGGTTGCATGATTGAATAGCCTAACAAGGCCCTCCGATATCGACTGTACCAACTTGGCAATAGATTCGTCATTTTGGAATACGTCTAAAACTTACGCTCATTGTTGGTGCCAATCAATCAATTGAGGATATACAAGTTGAAGTTCATGTCTTTCAAATGGTTGGTCAAATGATAGGGTAGTTGTGGTAGTAATGAAATTATTTCTTAATAGGTTGGTGATGTACATGAAAGAATCTTTGATGGAATCTTCATCATCAAATGTCTTAACCACAAAAGAGGAAGAACCTTCCTTACAAGAGGTATTTTTAGTGTTAGAAGTAATATTGTCTAATGAACCATATCCTAGCCCTTGATTCTTCTTACACTTTTCTAGGATAAGAGGCTCTCTCATACCTCACTCACGTATGTGAAGGCCACCTTTTTCTATAAACCCCATGTTTTTGATAAGTTGAAAACCTTTGTTTTTGTGATAAAAAGAAATAGGTTGTAGCTCTTTTTCTTCTTTTTCCTTTTATATCCAAGTAGAAACATCACCTTCACCTATGACTTCCTTGTTCAAATATAACCATTTAGTGAAGACCACTAGTTTAAACTCAATGGTAGTAGTATGAGCTTCCCTAATTTCTTGTGTTTTTCCATATGATCTTGGATATAGAAGAAGCTTTCCAATGCAAAGGGATTGTTTTAGATGATAATCCCCACAACCATTATCTAAAACTTGGATCTTGAGATCAATTTTAGGTGGGTTTGTTGAGGATGATGGAGCAAGTGAAGATGAGGCTTGAGATGTAGGATCAACATAGGAAAATGAGCATAAGTAGATATCATTGCTAGGAATTTGGAAGATCTTTGCACATTTATCTTCTAAGTTCATGCAATAATGGAAGGGTTCTAAATTAGCATAAATGGTGACTGGGTAAAAGTACAAACCTGTGTCATACTTTGGGCCAATTGTACTGATTCTATCAAACCTATTTTAGTAGGAAGTGATTTGATTGAGTGGGTTTCAGCTGAAACCACATGGCAATGACATGGCACCTACATGGACTCGTTGTTTCGAGCAAAACCTACTTGGATAAATCACTTTTGGCTAAAGGACTCGAATATAAAAGAAAAAAAAAAGAACTACACTAGAATTTTGCATGTTTTCCCGAAGTTCTTGTGGTCGGAGAGTGCTCACCCAAAGATCTTTCCTATAAAAGGGAAATCGAGCCAAGTTCATTTCATTCATATTCATTGATTTGGTTAAGTAGGTGTTGGGTTTTCCTTGATTAGCAATTCTTTCAAGATATAGCTTGTTTTAGGATCTGGTTTGTTGTGGCCCTAAGATCTAGGGTTTTATATTTGGGTTTTTTAATTTTTGTTCAATATTGGTCTATATTTTGCTTCAAATGCACAGGAATTTTTGTTAAGGCTATATAATAATCTTTAAATAAGGGTTTTGTTATGTGATAGTAATTTTTGTGAGAATGTTTCATGTTTTGTTAAGTAATCAGAGCTTCCATGGCCGATTTTAGCTGGATAGTTATTTTTGTGAGAATTTTACTCGTGTATATTGAAGTTGTCTCTTTGCTGGCCAATAAATCCATAAGTCCATTTCTTTATTGACCTTTCTTTAATGCATGTTGGTAACAATGGATCCCACAAAACATAGAAGCACCTTTTTGTAATTTTAGCTTTCTATTGCAATTCACATATAAACTATCGAGCTTTAAATGTGATAAGTTGGTTTAATAAGTACACATTCACTAAAGAAAAAACCATGTTTACATATTTTGTGTGAGTGTGGTTATAAAATTTCCAAAGTGATGCAGTCAAGGTAGGAGGATCCAATTAAGGACAGTCCCACCTTGCAACCTAATTTACTAACTCCATGATCATAATAGATATGCAACAAAAATTAATAGCTAAAAAACAAAAAGATAAAAGATATTCATGAACACCGGACACAAGATATATCTTGGGAAAACCATAACAGGGAAAAACCCAACCTTCAAATTTCATTCCTCATTATATTATAATCTCAAAACACATTACATATGCCTCTCGAGCTTGACAAATTCTAGGTCATAGCCCACGGATTACAACTAACTTAAATGATAACAATCTTCATCAACTCCTTCGGCTCGACTCCACACTCCTTCTGCTATGAGACCCTTTCATATCAAAATAATTCATCACCGTGCTTCATACTTCACACTATGGATCACCTTACTGATCCTTTCCCTTTCTCCCCTCTGTAACAAATCCTCTCTCTTCTATTTATATCATTTGCAAATTATCTATCCCTTAACATGTCGGCCTAAATACAACGACTAGTAAGATAACGTGTAAACTCAAATAGGTCGGCCTCAAACAATAAATAATTTATAGTGTGAACCAAAAAATATTGGCCACAATAAAGAAAAGACCCAAAAAAACATCCTCAAACATGAAACACCTTCAAAATTTATTCAATATCCACAACACGCTATAAACACCCTGTCGGAAAGGAATAAGAAAACATGAACTCACAAAAGAAAATCACCAATCGTGAACACAATGATCAATATGAACCAACAATACATAAGCTAGAAACATCCATGAGCATCACAAATCACCACAAAAACATCCACAACAACTTAAATTACCAAAATCGCATCATATCCTTTTAGGTTCACCAGCTAGAATGACCAAACAACTATCATAACACAAATATTCATAACTTGATCAAATCTTCATTCAGACCTCTGAAACATAACATGGAAACACTAGATATGCTCAAAAACAAACCCTTTAATCCACAACCTCTAGCAATCAAATGCAATAATCTAGTACTTTGCAACTTCACTGTCAACTACCCCAATTGTTCTGAATGCTTTCGGATGCCCCTGCGTCACAAAGATTTACTAAGAAAAAAGTAAAGTAAAACTACTATATATCTAAAATTGCAAAGATATTTGGAATATCAAAATCCAAAATTACAAATGCATTATTTTCCCAAAAAAAGTAGATGTAGTCATTTTGTACTTGTAATAGCTAGCTAAGGTCATGAACATGCCCGGTTTGAGTAGACCCAAAGAACCTAGAAGTCAATAAAAGTAATCTAAATGAGATCTGTTCAAGTTTTCTGCAAACCAACAATGATCCTGCTTTCTACAAGTAGCCTTCTCAATGATCAAAATTAGGATACTACTCAGGAAACTCCCAACTCCTATAACACTCAAATAGACAACGCTACCCAAGCTTTCCATTGTGTTTAACATCTGATCATAAAAGTATTCTTGTATTCCTACTACTGTAAACACATCAACTACCCCAAAAAGAAAATATTGTGGAAGCGGCCAAAAAATTCTTATTGGTATTGTTGTAGAGCCACGTCTATCAATCCATTATCCTTTGCTGCCTTGACCCTTTTAATTTCTACCCCTATAGTGACAATCATTGAAATTGCAGAAATGAAAATGTTATAATTGTTCATATCCACAACAATCATGCAATGAGATAAACATAAAATAGTTAAAGCTCCAAAAACAAAAAAATCCTTATTAAACACAATAAGTCTCAATTTAATACACTATGTCACAAAAGCAATAAACATGAATATAATATGCATGAAAATTACCTAGCTTTAGGTTTGATGTAAAATATTGACATAGTGTATTTTGTGACTTATTGTGTTTAATGATTGGTACTCTATCAAAGGACACATGTCAAACTAAAAACCTATCTTTGGTGCTCTAAGTCATTTCCATGATTGTGAAAATGAACTCCCATGGTACAAATTCAACACTATCCTCAAATTTGACCAATGTATGTGAATTCAACCTATTTGTCTCTATATTTCACATTTTCATTCATCTTGACATTTTAGACATATATCTAAAGATTTACAATGTTTACAAACAACTCTAGGCACTTACTAATAGAAAATTTTATCCATATGTTAAGCCCCTTGATCTAAATCAATAGTTTGAACAAGATTGAAGCCAAAAAAATCATGCAATACTTTTAGGACATGTATGTTGATGGTATGTTGGTGTATGCTTTGATTATGATTATATAATATAAAACAAAACACTTTAATTGATTTGTAGATTTTAGATGCCCTAATAATGATTTTGGTTTTTTCCTTTTATACAATGTATAGCACACAAATAACATATTGTGAACTAAAATCAACAAGTAATGAGTAGTTGGGAAGGGATTACCTTAGTCCTAAGATTAAATTTGAATTAAAAATCTTAAGTTTCAATTTTGTGTTGCAGATTTGAACCAAGTTCATCTTTGCACCCCAATATTTGACCCAGATGAAGGAAAGGGTAAAACGTAAATTGAGCCTAGACTATTAGTATGTGTGAGGATATGAACAAGTTAGGTTCAATTTCTTTTCCGAATTTTATACAAAAATGTCACTTATATCCTATTCATTATTAAGGAAAACTTGGTCAATCTAAGTCCAAAATGAAATTGGAAAAGTGTAAGGTATACAATTTTCACTTTTACAATATTATAACAATGTTATAAAATTAATTAACTCTAGTGTGAATTTATAATATTGTTTTTTCTTATGTTTGATTATTTTTAACAAAGAATATTAAACCTTTGGAATGTATATGAGGGTGAGTAGTTTTTGGTTGGTTCCTTGTGTCTTTGCATATTGTAACCACTTCTCTACATCACTTTCTACTATTTGACAATATTGTTCCCTTTGAATCTATTGTTTGACAATGAAGAAAACTCAAGAGAAGCTATATGCATGACTTGATCTATTTCATGCCAATATGAAAATCCATAGTATCCTTGCACCTATTAGATGGGTCTTTCTAATGGCTCATATTTTCTTGTCAATCATGTTTTTACTCCTTATGAAGGTCATCAACAAGAAATATAAAACTCTCCATCTCCCCAAAAGAACTCCATTGTTCCATACATCTCTAAACCAAACCTTATCATGTCACCTCTTTATGTTTCCCTCATAAATCCTATTTCTAATGGCATTCAATTCTCTAGTGCTTTATGCTCTTCACAACTCATTCACCCTTTCTAACATACAAAAATCTATCTATTGTAACTAATAGTAGAACATTAGTAGTTTATGAAACCCTTTTGTACACAAAATTGTGAGCATAAGAGAACAACTTAACCATCTAACCTATGTTACTCAAAATCTATGGAAGACTTAGAAATTAAGAAAAAGAGTTTGTGAACATTGATGAAAAAAATGCAAGCTCACCAACACCACTCTTATTGCAAAAAGTGAAGCTAGTTATAGTAGAAATTTTGGTGTCTACAATAATGTATTTTAGGATGTGGGCCTAGTAGAAATTATAGATATGACTTGCAACTCTAATTTTATGCATTATGAAATTATATAGAGTTGTAACTTGTCATCCTAAACCATATATAACCTATGCTACTCAAAATATATGAAAGACTTAGAAATTAAGCAAAAGATTTCGTAAACATTGATAAAAAAAAATGAAAGTTCACCAACACCACCCTTGTTGCAAAAAGTGAAGCTAGTTATTGTAGAAATTTTGGTGTCTTTAAAACAATGTATTTTACAACTCTAATTTTATGCATTATGAAACTGTAGAGCTGTAACTTGTCATCCTAAAATACATTGTGCTAGGCACCAAAATTTCTACTATAACTAGTTTCATTTATCCATTAACATAACTCCAATTACTAAGGGTAGTAATTGAAGTTATTAAATTGGATTTATGTGAATGGATTAGTGAAACTAGTTATAGTAGAAATTTTGGTGCCTACAATGTATTTTAGGATGACTTAAAACTAGATATAATTTCATTTAGATGCATGATTTTATGAATATATTTAAGTGGTGCATTTAAATGAAATTATAGTCATAATCTTACATTAAGTTGTAAGTCATTCTAAAATACATATCCTAGAATACATTGTGCTAGGCACAAAAATTTCTATAACTAGTTTCACTTATCTATTCACATAACTCCAATTAATACCCTTCCATGATTATTTCAATAAAGTATTTGATTGATCATTTATTGTATTGAAAGTAGGAAAACTTGGGTTTAAAATTTAAATTTGTAAACTCGCTCTTTGACCTATTAGCCTTCGAACATATTCAATTCACTTGAACATGCAAAATGCCAATCAAATAAAGAAGAATATTGAATAACAATTTCTTGAAATAATTTGGAAGGGTAATAATTGGCCTTTTTGAATGCCTCACACTAAGAGAATGTTTAATAGGTCATACTTGGTGATGGTGTACATTCAATAAAATAATTTATCAATCAAATACTTTATTGAAATAATCTTGGAAGGGTAGTGATTGGAGTTTATGTGAATGGATAAGTGAAACTAGTTATACTAGAATTTTGGTGCCTAGCACAATGTATTTTAGGATATGACTTACAACTAGATATAATTTCATTTAAATGCATGATTTTATGAATATATTTAAGTGGTGAATTTAAGTGAAATTATAGTCATACTCTTACATTAAGTTGTAATCCATGCCTAAAATAAATTGTGCTATTCACAAAAATTTCTACTATAACTATTTTCACTTATCTACTCACATAACTCCAATTAATACACCCTTTCAAGATTATTTCAATAAAGTATTGATCATTTACTGTTTTCAATGTATACCATCATTGAGAATGGAGAAAAGGGCCAATTATTACCCTTCCAAATCATTTTAATAAAATTTTATTTAATATTCTTTTGTATTTGATTGATCATTTAATGTATTGAATGTAGGAAAAATTGGGTTCAAAATGTATTTGTAGAGTCACTCTTTGACATATCAGCCTTTGAACGTAGTCAATTCATTGAACATACAAAATTCCAATCAAATATAGAAGAATATTAAATAAAAATTTATTGAAATAATTTGGAAGGGTTATAATGACCTTTTTAGATGCCTCACACCAAGTGAATGTTTAATAGGTCATTCTTGGTGATGGTGTACATTCAATACAATAATCAATCAATCAAATACTTTATTGAAATAATCTTGGAAGGGTAGTAATTGGAGTTTATGTGAATGGATAAATGAAACTAGTTGTACTAGAATTTTGGTGCCTAACGCAATGTATTTTAGGATATGACTTACAACTTAAAGTAAGAGTATGACTATAATTTAATTTAAATGCACACCACTTAAATATTTTCATAAATTCATGCATTTAAATGAAATTGTATCTAGTTGTAAGTCATATCCTAAAATGCATTGTAGGCACCAAAATTTCTACTATATAACTAGTTTCACTTATCCTTTCACATAACTGCAATTACCACCCTTAGTAATTGGAGTTAAATGTGAATATATAAGTGAAACTAGTTATAGTACAAAAAATTTGGTGCCTAGCACGGTGTATTTTAGGATATGACTTACACCTTAATGTAAGAAAGTATGACTATAATTTTATTTAAATGCACCACCTAAATATATTTATAAAATCATGCATTTAAATGAAATTATAGAGTTGTTCAAGTCATATCCTAAAATGCATTGTAGGCACCAAAATTTCCACTATAAATAGTTTCACTTATTGATTCACATAACTCCAATTAATAGCCTTCCAAGATTATTTCAATAAAGTATTTGATTGATCATTTATTGTATTGAATGTACAGTGCCATAACCAAGAATGGTATTATACATTCACTTAGTGAGGCATCCAAAAAGTCCTAGATGTGTGTAATGAAAAAAGCCTAAACACTTAAGACATCAATCTTAATAGAATTTCCCCTTCTCTAACATGAAGTAGAATTGCACCACACATAATTATAGTGTAGAATTGCTTATGGTTGATTGTAATTTATAAGTATCCTAAAATACAATATGTCTCTTTAAATATAAGTTATGCATGATTATCTCCTTATCCCTACGTATATAGATGCATTATACTTAATCATACACTCTTATCCTATATTATACACACTTGTATGATTGTTATTTGGAATTTAGAGATACCCTGCATTTTTAAATGATAATACGTGAGATTCTTTGTTTAAGACTTTAAATTTCCTATGAAGTTAGTCAAATTTAATCCTCATGTCCATAATTCTTGAAGAATTCAAGATTTATGTATTTATATGATTACATGTTACTTTTACATGTGAATGTTTCATTAGGATATTTTAGTACCACTTCTTTTATAGGAAATTTTTTTATAATCCTACTTTCTCCCTTTCTCCCTCTTTTTCATAGATAGTTGAATGAACTTAAAATTGTTCTTAGTTTTACTTCATGATGTTCAAGCCACTCATTGCTAATATTTACTATTTTTTATAATTTCCTATGGAGCATCTTACAAGAAAAATGGTTATTGCATATTTTAATAAATTAGAGAAATAATAAGTACATATTTGTAAATTTTTTGTTTTAATTAAATTTGTAGATCTTTGTATTTATATAGATATGGTTGATGATCAAGGATCACATCATTCCACTCAGTATCAGTAGCAAGCTGAGGTGAGTTCTAATTTATATAATGATAGCATTAGGAGATTAAAGAATGCTTTGAGATGTTTGGACCAAACAATACTTTAACTCCCCTAATCTCCCTAATAGAGATAGATTAGTTAGCATTCAACATGAGATCCACATGATTCGATCTTATAATCCTTATGATGAGGTCAACACTAAGGAGTTTTATAGGTCCCTTTCTAGCAGTGTTATTGGCACAAAGAAAATTGATTCTCTTACTAATAGAGTTTCAACACATAATGTGGACACCATGTTCCCTCATTATATGGGATAAAAGAAAGTTAGAGGATATGTTGTTACTAGATGTACAAATGACCTTGTTGTTTTGTTTATATATCCCATATGGTTGGCAGCCCATCATAGATGGCCTCATAATGATGAGTTACCACTTTATTTTTGCAAACAACTATGTTTCGAGTTTCATTTAGGGTTAGCAGTGGACTACACATCTATTCCTTCACATGTTGGATAGGGAAAAGGGAGGTTCACTAACAAGCCTCAATTTAGACTTGCAGATTTTCCACCGCCTATCAATAAGAGGGCATTAGTTGGTCCAAACCTTTTAGTTCTTCCAAAACATTTGGAACTAGCAGTAGCAGGAGGTGTAGCAGCAATACCTACCCGATCTAACCTTTTTTATAGTATTGTCATAATTGCTACTCAGGTTGATCATATGTCATCTAATCGTGTAGGTAGATACTTATTACGTTCGTGGATTAGCCTTCCTCCCACTGAGGCTACATCTTCCAATTATGATCCCTACATTCGTGTAGAGATACCATCACCATCAAATGTGGCCTAGATGAGTGAAGCCAACATATGTAATGTTGCTTTGGTTTCCATTGCTAATTTACTATCATCATACTAGTTTATCAGTGATGAGTATGGGATTCCTTTAGATGGTGTAGCAGCTCATATTAGATGACATTTTGGTAGATAATCAGGTTAGGGTGAGGTGACTTCACAAGATGATCAACATATTCTAGACCATCCTATAGTCCTTGAGGTTATTGCACGCAATGTACATGGCACATGCAAATCACTTCTCTTTGGCACTAGTCCTCTACCTGATATAGGTGCTTCTAATTTGACTATGCATTCTCGTGACATTAGTGACATTGGTAGAGTGCTCCAAGGTGAGATGCAGATATTTTTTAATAATCAAATATATTTTGCATTCTAAAAATTCACATACATATAAAAAATAAAATTGACTTTAAAGTAGTTCTCACTCTTCATTGAAATCTTGTATTTTTAAATTTCTAGCAAAATGAGGTTTTGTCATGCTTTGGAGATTTGGAGCATGCAAATGATCCTATGCATGGTACATTTATAATATTTAAAGTACTTGATACATTCAAACATTGAAAGTACAAAACTTTAAGATGACTTTATATTTACACATGTGTACATTAAATTAATTAATGTACTTTCTTCTGCAGGGAGACAGATTGGGACATGGATCAAGAAAAAGGATCGAGAGTGGGCCACAAATCTAGAGAATCAAGACATGGATCCAGACAAGGATCAAGAGAGAGATTGATCCATAGTCATATTAGGCATCCTCCACTTTGATTTATTTTACATGTAGATACATGATTTGTTATACATTTTATGTTGTGATTTTTTGCATTATGGTTCTTAGATGATGATCTTCACATTATATACATTTTACATTATGGTTCATCTTATTATGGAAATAGAAATTCTTGAAGTAATTAGGGTTTTGAGTTGGGAAACTTTAATATTAGATTGCTCACTTTTAATTTATAAAAAAATTGAATTAATTTAATGATTTTTTTTTCAATAAGGTAGTTGGGAGTAGCAAGTTGAATATGTTCTAAAGCTAATTTACCAACTATGTTCTAAAGGGTTTGGACAACTATTTACACATCAATTATTTAACATTTAAACAATAAACATAATATTAATATTAAAAAACCCTAAAATAATCATATTTTTATTTAATTTCCATGTTGCATTAAAAATTAAGAATAGGTAACTTCCACATTCACTATAAATTCACTCAAAGTTATTGTGTCATCTTGCTTGAAATTTTTTGAACCCATTTCTATGCTTCAAAATTATAGTTCATCACTTATTAAAAATATTTTAGAACTTAATAATCTATAATATTTAGAGATATTGATTTAGGTGCCTCTTTTCATATGAATTCACATAGGAAGTGTTACATAAATTATATATATAATATAATGGTGGAGAGATCTAATTAGGTGAAAAAAATTATCATAAGATCATTGTTAAGGGTAATATAACATTGATTTTTAGTGATGGCACAATGAAGACACTATTTGATGTGTCACATGTTCATGGTTTAGCCAAAAATAATATTTAAGATTTTAAGATGGATGATAATATTGAGCATATTATTTATGATAAGATCATGGTTAAAAATTGGCTAGGTGAGATTTGGTTTTAGAAAAGGGTATTAGGCATGGTAATTTATTTGGATTGTATGGTACTACTTAATCTAACTATGCCATGACTTTTGATCATGTAAATGAATTAGTTGATATTCCAATGTTTTGACATCACATATCAGACCACATCTAGGTGAGAAAGGATCAAAAACATTGAAGAATAAATATATAGGTGAGGTTGTGTGTTTCATAAGAAAAATAAAGTTAAATTATCATAGAAAAATGGATTTTAGAGTTAATTTGAATAATTTTGCAAACATAATTGGATTGTAGTTTAATAGAAAAATATTCTATATATATAAAAATGGGGTAGCTAAGATAATGAATATAATATTAAAGGAAATAAATAAAAGTATGTTAAGTTATGTTAATTTGAAGAAAATTATTTGGTAGTAAGTTAGTGTTTTTTGTTATTTGATAAATAAGTTTCCTATTTCCATCCTTGTTGAAGAGACACCATACAAAGTATGGATGAGAAAAAAGATTAAATTGCACATTTGGAAGTGTTTGGTTGTGAGGCTTACACTCTGTAGAACCCCAATCCAAATACCTGCAAAACATAAGAAACAAACGCATTAGAAGATCATATGCAAGTAAGAACAAGGATTCCCCATGAAATCCATTAACAAAGCTTCAAATAGGAATGAAAACAAGAATAAAATGAAAGAACAATAAAGTAAGCTAAATCCTATTGAAAGCAATGCAAACTCTTGATACCATGGGGGAATTGGTGCCAATTTGATGTGAAAATTGGCCCTTTCCCAACTCTAATGATTTGATGAAGATGATTGATGAAGGATGCAATCTTGTGGTGATAACTTCAATGGAGCTCCATGTTGGAAATCTGCAAAAAGCCTAACTATGCTTGGATGAAATTGATGATAGATTGCTATGGATTTGAGTATAATAACTTTGCTCAAATTGTGGATGATAGAATCAGGAATGAAGCCTCTTATTTATAGAATGTTAAGATGGAGAAATTCCCAAAATGAAGCAATGTGGGACTAGCATTCAACCAATGACAAGGTGCCACTTGTCCAAATGTGTGTGGATGAAGGATGTGCACATTTTGATGAATGTGCCCATAAATGCAATATTTGAAATTTGAAATTTGTGAAATGACATGGTAGAGGGAGAGTCAAATGGATTAATGGCCACCTGGCTCAATGAAAAGGGACATGTAAGATGAAATAAATGCCTTGTTGGAAGGACTAAGGCCACTTGATTTTGAATTCAAATTGGAGGAATATTCTCTATTTATGCCATGTTGAGAGAAAATAGAGATTTAATAAATGAATTAAATCTATTTTCACGTGCAAGTGGAAAAATATAGAGGATGGGACATGATATGAGATTAAATTAATCAAGGTTAATTAATTTAATGAGAGATTAGAGGATGTGACATTTTTGACTTAAATTTATGGATTGATTTGAATAAAAAATGAGAAGAATATGATTTCACGATTTAATTAAATAAAGATTTTTGATTTATTTAATTAAAGGAGATGAAGCTAGATTAAATCAAATAAGGTTTTAATTTATTTAATTTAATGAGATAGAATTTTAGGGATTTAATCAAATAAATTGATTATTTAATTAAATAGGGATAATTAGATCAGATTGATTGATTTAATTAACAAGAGAGAATGACTTAATCAGATAAATGATTTATTTAATTAAGGGAAGAAAATTGATGAATTTAATCAAAAAAAGGTGTTCGACTAAATGGTTAGACCAAGGGATGATTTAGGATGAAATGGTGTTAGTAGTCGAGATCAGATGTGCAATGTCAATTAGTACATTTTACGTGTCTACACACTCAAACACCTTGGAAAAATGCTCTAAGTTAGACTTCAAAGTATATTTTTTTCATTGGTTATGGGTAGAAAACTTATTGGTATAAGATTTGGAATCCTTCAACTTAGAAATTACTTATTCTAGAAATATATTTTTTAGGGAAGTAAGTGATGGTGATTATATAATAAGGTTATGCCATTGGATTAAATTTAGACATGTAACTGAAGGTCTCTTATAGTTGGTCTAATTAAAACTTAAATAATGATTTGTATACCATACTTCACAAATTCATTTTTACTTTACTAAATCAAGTAAAATTCCATTTTAACTAAGGTGCTTGAGCTTAATAAAGGATTTTTTTTAAACCAAAACTTAAATTTTATATTTAGATTTATAAATAAATAAAGTTCACTTAAAAATCATAAAGTTATTTATAAATTGTACTATTCTATCTCTGATACTATGATACATTTATTTTCATGAGCTAACAAGTATGTGTTTGTGATGCTACTATTGAATGAAATTATTTGAATTCAACATAAAATACAAAGATTTTCAAATTTAGGTCCAAATGTTTTATTTTTATTCAAGGGGTAAATGCTTTTGACTCGGAGCTATGAACCAGTGAGGTCACAAACGGGGGACCTCATCCCTAAATGTTACATGCATTTATTGTCATAGAAAATATATATGTACAAAAATATCTTAAATTTCTTGTTACATATAATCTAGATCCTCTCTATCTTTTATTATCTCTAAAATATTTTCATGGTCTTCAATAGGCAACCTCCACCTTTGTTTGGCACACTCTCTTTTTGGTAAAGTTTCAAGATTTAATCTTGTTGCTATAACTAAATGACTATAATGTAAAACCTTTTGACCTGACATATAATCAATAAATATATTGTCATTTGTTTCTATCTTTGTTTTTTGATAGTATGTACCTTCAATAACCATTGATCCAATATGATACTCTTGTCCATCACCATATGTCTTTGATTCTGATAGTTTGCATTTTGGTTGCATACATCTTAGTAGATAGTAATCTACACCTTCTACATTGTTAGGATATACAAGAACAACAAAAATATCTCTTTTACACACCATGTAGTAAACTATGCTCAACTTAGGTAGAATATAAATAAATTGTAAGAAATAAAATTCAATTTAAAAATTTAAAATTTACGTATAATAACTAAATTTGATACACATTCGTAATCAGTTGAATACAGAGGATCATAGATATCTACAATGTAATTATCTTCAAAAGGGTTCAATGTGTCCATTAATTGTTTTATTTCCCATTATGAAACATACCCATCTCTAATATTCTCACATTGTAGAGTATTTGCATTGTTCTTAATGCAATCAACACAAAAACATGATTTTTCTCACTTGAATTACTGGAGGCCTACTATGTCCTACTATCATGATTTGATGCAAACTTCTAATACCACTAATTTTTTGACAACTAGTAAAATTTGATTGATCAATATCTGTAAATTTCAAACATCCAATTAAAAAGTGTATAAAATTGAAAATTCTATTCATGTACACATTGAAATTCATAAAAAAAATCATGTATGTAGCTTTAACTTCTCAAGAATATCATGTGTTGTATATTCAGTCATGGGTAGCAAAATGAATTTTGCACCATTCAAAAATTTCATGTGCATTCCTTATGGCATTACTTGCAAGTTCATGTTGGTGAAATTTCAAGTTAAGAGGTTTTGTAGTTGAAAGGAAAAGACGATCTCAAAAAACATAATTAGATTTTTTCTAAAAATCCATATTGTGTTATCTGCAAGTTCGCGTTGGTGAAGTGAACACTTCACACATGCTCCAGCTCCATCATGCTCTCCTTTTCCATGTCCACTCTCATAGAAATTCCACAAAAAAATTGTCCTGTCTAATATGTTGTTGGCTTAACCAATTAAAATATTTTTTAGACTTAAATTGTCCTGTGACGTTACAACCAATTTCATTTAAAACCAAGATAGTAGAAATAAACTATATGTGTACAACTAATTAAGTCTAAACAAGTTAAGTAAACAAATAAACATATCATTTCAAAAAAAAAAAAATCAACACTTACCAGCACATACATCAAACCATATCCAATGTTGTGAAGCATCTATTTGATGTCATCTCAGGTCTTCAAAAACTATTGCAAAACAATGGGCTACATAGCTTCTATCATGACCTATATCATCACTAATATAAAAGTGAACCTCTTTGATGATAATTCGTTCATCTTTGCTACTTTGTAGACCATCTAGATATTCTTTAGTATTCCTACAACAAACTTGTACAAATATTGCAACTTGCTCTGACTGATAATATTGACTTTGGATCTCGGTGTGAGGACTAAAAGTATAGTTCTTAGAGAAATCAACAATAGAGAGAATACAACCCATTGGAAAGCAATTCTTTGAGTCAAAAAATTGCTTAGCTTGCCATCTAGCACCATGACAGTGTTGAATATGTGGATATATGATATTGCATTTTTTTTCATAAACTCATTGTAAGACAACTCACTCTCTTTGAGAATAATTTTTCTGGTCTCAACTCCTGACTTTGTTGAGTATTTCTCATATTAAAATCTCTTCCACATAACTTGCATTGAATGATAAATATTGTCAACCAATAAAAGACTCTTCAAATTTCCACATTCATTACATATATTTTTTATACACTACACTTTCAATTCATCTAAATCTTCTAATTTTTTGCATAGAAGAGACTTCAAAAATTGTGTTGTACTTACAGGGATGATTATTTTTGGATTGATTATTGCCATAATTTTTCTATATGTCTAAAGGTGTAGATTAAATTCAACAAAAAGTCTCACGTATCTTATTTATACATACAAAACTTGGTCGTAGTCTCTCAAACATCCTTTGACAAATCTTCACATCTAAAAATTCTTGCTTGAATGCTTCAAAAAGCTCACTTTGAGTTGTATCTATAAAATATTTCAGATGTGAAATTTTTTTACCATCTGCACCTTTTATTTGTATAGTGTCCCTTCTATTGGAATAAACACGAGAGTGGCTGGTCTATTATTCAATCACCTATTCCTTTACATCTTCGGAGATTTTATCTCTTCGGGGAACCCTGCAAATATTTACCCACTTATTCTAAATATTTCCATCCAATCTATTTCTCTTTTTGATATATCTTTAAATAGTTCTCCTAGAAACATTAAGTAATTTAGAAACTACTTTAACTTGTCTTCTATGTGATAATTTCTTACTAGAAATTACCATCATCAATGCTCTACACAAAGTACTTAAATCAACAGCTCGACTCTTGTTTTCAATAGAATTCAATGCTTCTTGCAGGTTTTCAACTATTGTTTTCTTTAATGATCCCGATGACTTTTTCTTATTATCAAACCCTAAAAACTCCAAAATAGGGGTCATTTCTTTCCTGCTAAATAATTTTGCAAATAACTATGCTCTTCCAACTATAGACTTTTCTTCAAAATATTCATCCCATATTATTTTATAGTGTAACTTTACTATGCTTTCAGATAACATATCTTCAGATGAAATATTATTAAAAAGGGATTCCTCATCCATTTCTATAATATTTTCCATACCAAGGAAATTATTTCTATGACCACCTTCAGTTTGTCCTAGTACCTTTACTCCTTGGTCATCAACAATTTCCATGGGTTCTTCTTCAAAAGATGTTCCTTTATCCACATTTCTACTATCTCTTTTTCAATCATACAATCTTGTTCTTGTCTTTTTATTCCCCATCACAAATTGCTCAGGTTTGAATTCACCTACATACAAAAATAACGTGCATTCAAACTTTTTGATGTTTATATTGGATAAAGTGTCCCCTAATATCATAAAGGTGTGACTATTTTTTACTATGAAAACAAGATGTAAACCCATCATTATGTATGTGGAAACTATTGTTTGGAATCTTCTCCTTTGTGAGAAAGCCTGATTTGATAAAAGTGGATGATCCTAGTTGATAGGATATTCTAGCCTTAGATATTCTAGCCTTATCATTCATCATGCTCGTCTCTTCTTGATCATTCGGGATATCAATTTGATCCATGGTAGCTTTTGTATCTTCTTCTTTAACTTGATCTATAATAGCTTCTTTATATTCTTCTTTGATGTTATTCATGTGTCATTTGTTTGATTATTTGTGTCCAAAGGAGGCAAGTGTCTTTGAAGATCTCTTGTAACCAGGTTGTAGATAAAACATTCTATGATCTTTGATTCTACCATTGTCATTTGTTTTGGGATGATTAGATTCACTAGATTTAGGTTGGTCATTCATTGTGAGTAATGATATGTCAAAATCAAGAGGCATTTTGATTCCTTTGTCAGCAAGATCCTTGAAGTATTATTGTGAGTTATGTTTGACCACCTCTGTAAGAAGTTTAGTGAATCTATTATCATTAAGAGTTTCATTTATAATGTATTGGGTTATTTCTTCATCCTCAATTTCACTTGTTTCACTAGTTGCAACACTAATGTGATCTTCCCCATCAAAGTCTTTTCCCCAAGGGTTCCCTTCTTGAAACATTTTTTCTCTTGTTCTAGGGGTCATATGTGATTGTTTTGATCTTCAATATAAGGTAAGATAATGTATGAGACCTAAGACTAGGAAACAATAAAAGGATATGATTCTAAGATGGGATATGAAAATGGTATGGTATGATATGACAAGCTAAGAATACAAGAGCTCAAAGGAAAATCTAGGTCCAAAGTTGGTTATGATGTAAAGGCTTTGCTTGTGTTACGATGGATAGACACAAGTACCAATGATCAAGAGAGGGTGTGTAGGAGATGATGGACTCTAAAATGATTTCCCTACTCAAGGATGATTGTATATTCCATAACTTACTGATTATGAACCTCAAGTGATGTGGGTGATAGATAGCCAATGGTTTGATTTCAAGACCTAGGAAGAGTAGTATAGGTGCAAGCTAAAGGTTTGTTTGAGAAATAATGGATATGCAAGGGTGGAGAATATGTAAAGACTAGGTGGAATGCAAGGATTGAAATAATAGAACTAAAGGATGATGCCCCCAAGAGATTTTAGTGATAGGTTCATGTTGGATGTTTGGGTTGTTTGACCTTTTGGGGTTGCAAAGTTTGAAATGTTACAAATTACAAAGTGTGATGTTTGTTTGAGAGTTATTTTTTAGCAAACACGCAAGACATAGCAGACAATTTTTAGTTTGTTCTTGATTGAAGATGAAAACAATCATGCACAATCCTAGGGTTGGAAAGGACAATATTCGCTGAGTTCCCACTTGGATTTCTCTAGGTGCACTTATTCTTAGCAGATGACTAAGAAGCTTGGCCACACTGGCCCCCCCTTACATGACACTTACTTCTCAGGTCAACCAAGCTTTGAGTTCTCATGAATCTCCCATGAAAAACTCTTCATCTCTACTAAGAACCACAAGTATGTGGGATGGCTTCAAAGGTTTGACCTCTTGCACCAACAAATAGAGGGATTTTGGCAACTATAAAAAGAGGTTTCTATTAAGGGAATCCATTCGAGTGGTTATACATGTGGCAAGATTAGCTCTAATAAGGAGGATTCCCAGCATGCAGAGGTTACACTCTACAAGGTTTGTGGGGATTCACTTGTCAGCATAACACATCCACACTCGTGATACTTGAACTTTCCTCAAGCAGCCATTTTATATACTGGTTGGAAGTAGCTTGGCTTTATCCTATTATCGGTTGGGTCATTCCCTTGGGGTGAGTAATTTTTCCCACCAAGGTAGGCCCTCTAAAGGATTAAACACATACAAAGATGATGGGGTTGGATTCTGATCACCAAGTTGGCACAAGGTGAGAGCATACTCCCTACCATCTCAAGCATAACAAACAATGTTCATTCATCCCCTAGTTAAAACTATATGGCAGAAGACAATTGTTTGTTTTTAAGCACCAATTGAAATGTGTTCTAAGCTAAAAGACAATCAGTTTCAAAAATAAAAATTCCTTGGCCAAATGTCCTGCAAAACCACAAATTATTAGTTATCCAATATTAGTCTTCGATAGTTGACAACTACACCACTTGTTAGTCCAAGCATTAGCTCAAAATATTCATAGTAAAACATAATGAAAATATAAGCATGAACATAAAATAAAATAGCAACGAACATATAAGCATCAAAACAAAAATAAATTAAAGCAAATTACCAAATCTTTTGTTTTAGATGTTTGATTTTCCTATTCAACTAGATAGCCTGTGACAAATGCAAATGATTAGAAAAATATCTTGTTGTTCAGTATTAAATGCTCAGTTATTTAAGAGAAAAAAGTAAATCATAACAGTTTATTTTTAAAAAAAATAGTTAATTCATTAAAAAGTGGAGAAAAAATGGAAAAAACCTAAAAAATAGAGTAATAAAAGTTGACTTAAATAGTTATTTCAATAAAAAATGGATGAAAAATGGGAGAAATCTAAAAAAAAAATTCAAAAATTAGAAAGTTGTCCATTTTATGTTTTAGTAGACATTGGATGAGAATGGAAAGAAATTTGATGAAAATGGAAATAATAAAAAAAACAAATTCGAAAAAATCAGTGTTTCAGCTGAATATGATCTAGTCAAATAGGTATTCAGTTGAATAAGGTTCAGCTGGACATGATTCAACCGAATAGGATTTAGCCGAATATATTCACATGGCAGGTGACATGGCAGCAAAGTCACCATTTTCTCAAATTTCCAGAAAATTTCAACTTCTATTGAATATTTCTTCAATCAAAATTATTTAAAATAAATAAATAAAAATACACTTTTGTAGAGCTCACAGTACTAAATCCAAATATATATATATATTTTGATCATTTTTAGTATATAAATATTTTAAAATATTGTAAATAGGTTGTTTATAGTCAAAAAGAGGCTCAATTGAAATTAAATAAAAAATAGTAAATCATCATAAATCAAATTGGAAAATATATGATGCCCTAGAGGAGATAATCCTCTTCAAAAGAGTATATTTTTTGTTTTTGAAAATGAAAAAAGAAAAATAGTTGACGTCAACTAAAAACTATCAAATTCAGGCTAGTTTGACTTTAAAATGTTATTAAGAGAAAAATATACATCAAAATTTCAATTTTTTTTCCATTCCCTAGATATTTAAGTCAGCTATCTAGGAAAAAAAATCAAGAGAAAATGATTGCTTTTTCTATTTGTTTCTTGGCATCAACTGAATGTCACTTTTCCTTGAAATTTTCAGCATAACAAAATCTACTTTTAAATTGATAAAAAAATATCATTTTAAAAAAAAAAAATTGAAAAATTACAGGAATAAACTTCAACAAAAATTATACATTTTATTAGTTTACATCATTTTGAAATTCAAAACATAAATGACATTTTTATGTGGTTGAAGTTGAGAAATTTTTCTTATTTTGGTTGATTCATTTATAAAGTGTGACACAGGTTTGTACTTTTACCTAACCTCTTTGTCATTATAGGAAAATTTCAAGCATTGGTGATAGGTTGAAGGGATAACTTGCATTGTGTGAATCCAAGGGTGTCCCAAGAGAAGGTTATATGGTAGCTCAAGATCCAATATTTGACAAGTTTTTCTACTATTGCTCTAGTCCCACTTGAACTAGAATTCTTATAGTACCTTCAAAATCTCTCTCATTGTCATCATAGACTTTGATAGTTATGTTTTTCTACTTTTGAATAACCCCATCAAAATATCCTAGTTTTTGTACAAGTTTTCTAGTCCAAATGTTTAAGCCTGCACCACCTCTATCAATACTCTCTTGATTTTATATTTATGGATGTAGACCTCTAGGTATAATGATTGATTATGATATTTATGAGAGGGAATGATGCAGGAGCATCCAGTGGTGTAAGGGCAATCTTGCATCAACCAAAAATAGTTAAATTTCAATTTTCTTAGTTTTTATATGTTTTACATTTTTGGATACCCTTTTCATCATAATGAAATTCTCAATTTATGGTTTTTATTTTCTATTCCTGGGTTGAAAGATATTGCAGTTTTAGTTTCCCAGATTTGCACCTGAAAATCTTCCGAGTTATATTTGAGGCACTTAGAGTTTTCGTAACGGCCCTAAAACTTGCTAAAATCGACAGAGTAGGTTTCTAGTGCGTTATTGATTTTGAGACCTTTCCAATGGTTCAAACGGTTTGTGAATCAGAGTCCTGGATCAAAAGTTATGGCCCTGGGAAGTTGGCGCACTTTCTAGAAGATACAATTGCAAATGTTATTTTGAAATCTGAACTTCAAATTGTAATTTTCGGTGCCAAACTGCCTAAACTCAAATTTGAATGTTGTTTTGGCTCCAAACTAAAGAGGAGCTCTATTTATGGCCGGGTTTCTAATTTTTGGGTAACTTTTTGGGGACAAGCTTGCATATTGTGAAAGGGTTATTTTGTAGCTTTATGTAACTTGCATGTGTTGTAGAACTTGAGGATTTGAGATCCTTTGCATGTAAGAAGATCTATTTTTTGAATAATAAAATTATTCTCTTGATTGTGGGTTATTTTCTATGTCTCGGGCTGTGCCCTCATCAAGTGGTATCAGAGCGAGGTTTTCTTGAGCGGGTGGACAGATCGCCAATCATGAGGCAGTTCACACTAGGACCGTGGTTGTGGGTCGAGGTCAAGAAAGATGCCTCCAAAAGTGATGCCCGGTAGGCATGATGGTGCCAAAGGTGGTTGAGGTGGCAGAAATGTTGGTGGAAGAGATACACTGGCAGCCCTCTAGAGACAGATTGATGCATTACAAGAGCAGTTGAGAAGAGGGTTAAACCTGAGGGAGGAAAGCGAGGATGAAAGAGAGGAAGAAGAAGCAATTGATCAAGACCAAATGTAGCTAATAAGTTCCATTTCGAAGATCGGGAAAATACCCAGAGCAGAAGTCCCTAGTTATTCTGGAAGTCTGAACCCGGAAGAGTTGATCGACTGGATCAACAAGCTAGAAGAATATTTTGAGTATGAGGAAATAGAGGACCCAGATCGGGTTAAGTTTGCGAAAATGAATCTGAAGGGCCATGCCAGTATTTGGTGGAAAGAGGTCCAGTTGGAAAGAAATTGAAGAGGAAAAGGCAATATCACCAAATGGGATCGCATGGTAGAGAAATTGAAGAAGCAGTTCATACTAGTGGACTACAAGTTAGATCTATTGAAGAAATTGGAAGGGTAGAAGCAAGGAAGCAGATCTATGAAAGAATATACTAAAGATTTTCACAAGATAATCATCAGAACGGGTCACACAGAGGCTAATAAGGAGAAGGTAGCCCAATATCTTAATGGGTTATGACCGAGCATTCAGGAGGAATTAAGCCTAGTCAGAATGACCAATATTGAGGATGTGTATCAGTTTGCTCTAAAGGTGGAAGAGAAGCTGAACAAAATATTTGATGGCAAGAAAAAAGGACGAGGAGGTCAAAGCGGAAGGGGCAGTGGAAGATCTTTAGGAAGCCGAAATGATGATGAAAAGAAAAGTGAAGATGTGGGTCCTAGTCGAAGCCAAAGGAATGACAAATTCTACCACCCTCATGATCAAAACAGTGGTGATCAAAGAGGTAGAGGATGAGGGAGATATGGACAAGGATCTGGAAGAGGTGGTTTCAAAGGAACGTGTTTCCAGTGTGGTGAAGAAGGGAATTGAGCCTATGAATGTCCACAACACCAAGGAAGGGCAAACAAACTGCTAGAAGGTCATGGAAGGGTTGCACATGCAGATGAGGAGGCTCAATCTGAACATTCAAATGATGTTGAAAGGGGAGAAGCCCTGGTGACTGAGGAAAAGGAACCAGAACAGAGGAATAATCTATTTTGCACAAGGTGCTAGTGTGAAGGAAAATGTTGTGATGTCATTATTGATGGTGGGAGCACCGATAATTTGGTGTTAGAGGAGATGGTCACAAAGTTGAAGCTGAAGAGGGAAAGGCACCCACATCCATATATGATTGCCTGGTTGCAGAAAGACCACAAATTTTTGATCAATGAGTAGTGCCTAGTAAAGTTCAAGATCAGGAGCTACCATGATGAGGTACTCTATGATATCATCCCCATGGATGCATGTCACATGTTGTTGGGGAGGCTATGGCAGTTCGATAGGCAAGCTATACATGATGGCCATGCAAACACTTATTCCTTGACAAAGGATGGGGTTTATCACAAGTTGAAACCCCAAGGAGACCAAAGAAAAGGTCAGTGAGCTTAGATTTGTTATGTAGATGGAAGAAATTTTTAGAAGGTATGAAGCATGAGCGTGTGTTATGCATTGATTCCTAGAGTGAGTAAGGAGGATAGTGAGAAGGTTCCAGAAGAAGTTTCTAGGATGTTGAATGAGTTTCAGGATATTGTTTCTGATAATGTACCTAAGGGTTTACCACCAATAAGGAAGATCAGTCATCAGATTGACTTGATTCCTAGAGTCAGTTTGCCAAATAAGGCAGCCATAGAATGACTCCAACAAGAAAATGAGGAGTTGAACAGACAAGTTCAAGAGTTGCGAGAAACGGGTTTGATACTGAGAGTTTGAGTCCATGTGCAGCCCAGTACTAGCACCAAAGAAGGATGGCGAAAGTGGAGATGCACATCTGCCATAAATCAAGATAACAATCAAGTACTATTTCCCACCTACCAAGGATGGATGACCTAATGGACTATTTTTGAGTGGAGCTCAGTACTTCACAAAGATTGATCTAAGAGTGGATATCACTAGATTCAGATTCGAGAGGAGATGAATGGAAGACTGCCTTCAAGACCAAAGAGGGCCTGTACGAGTGGTTAGTCATGCCTTTGGGCTAACCAATGCACCGAGCACATATCCATGCGGCTCATGAACGAGGTACTAAAAGAATTTCTGGGAAGTTTTGTTATTGTGTATTTAGATGATATTTTGATTTTCAGTAGACATTGGATGAGCATCCTGATGCATATTTAGAGAGCCTTTGAGAAGTTAAGAGAAGAGAAACTGTTGATTAATCTAAGAAGTGCAGTTTTGTGAAGAGGGAGTTAGTGTACTTGGGGTTTTTGTCTCAGCAGAAGGTCTCAAGATGGACCCAGAGAAGGTGAAGGCTATTCGGAATGGCCTACCCCAAGAACTGCTACCGAGGTGAGATCTTCCATGGTTTGGCTAGTTTTATAGAAAGTTCATTAGAAACTTCAAGTAGTATTTGTGGACCCCGAATGAAACAATGAGAGGGGATAGAAAAGAATTCAAGTGGAGATCAAGCTGAAAAAGTTTTGACCGTTGAAGCGTAAGGTGACAGAGAAACCTCGTTCTAGCCCTCCCAGATTTCAACAAGGTGCTTTGAGGTGGATTGTTATGCCGTGGTTGTGCCATTGGAGCAGTTTGAGCCAAGAAGGTAAGCCCATTGCATATTTCAGTGAAAAGTTAAATGATTCCAAGAGAAAGTATTCTATATATGATCAATAATTTTATGCAATAGTTCAAGCATTAAAGAAATGGAGACATTATTTGTTGCCGAAGGAATTTATTCTATATAAGGATCATCAGGCCTTGCAGTATCTAAATAGTTAGGGAAAATTAAATCAAAGGTATATGAAATTGGTAGAGTTTTTGCAGAGTTATACCTTTGTTTTGAAACATAGGAGTGGGAAGTCAAATAGGGTTGTAGATGCCTTAAGTAGGAGGCATACATTGATGACAAAGATGCAGATTGAAGTGGTTGGGTTCAATGAACTCGAGACACTGTATGCGAAGATTCTGATTTTGCAGAGGCTTGGAAAGCTTGCAAGGAACCTGTTACAGTGGATAGGACAAGGTGGCTGGATTTCATAATCTAGGATGGCATGTTATTTAAGGGAAGTCAATATTGTATCCTGAGGAGTTCCATGAGGGAGAACCCGATAAAGGAGAAGCATAGTGGAGGAATGGCATTTTGGTTGGGATAAGACCATTGCCATTATCAAGTGAGCATTATTATTGGCCTCAGTTGTCACAGGATGTGAAGAAGTTTGTACAAAGTTGTAGTTTATGTCAGATGGCTAAAGGAGTGAGCCAAAATATAGGCTTACATCAGCCCTTACCTATAGGAGAGGCCATGGGAGGATATAAGTGTGGGCTTTGTTCTTGGTTTTCCAAGGACACAACAAGGGAATGATTCAGTCTTTGTGGTGGTTGATAGGTTTTGAAGATGGCACATTTCATTCCATGTTAGAAGACCCATGATGTAGTCCACATTGCTGACTTGTTCTTCAAAGAGGTGGTGAGGCTACATGGTCTACCAAAGAGTATTGTTTCAGATCGTGACACCAAATTTGTGGGGTACTTTTGGAGGACCTTGTGGAAGAAGCTAAAGACAAAGTTGAAGTTCAATTCTGCACACCATCCACAAATAGATGGGCAGACAGAGGTTGTTAATAGAAGTCTGGGTAACCTACTGAGATGTTTGGAAGGAGATAAACCCATGGGATGGGACTTGATCTTACCCCAGGAAGAATTTTCTTACAACAATTCTGTCAACAAAAGCACTGGTAGATCATTGTTCTAAATTGTGTATGGAGGTAGCCCTAGAACATCTCCAGAATTGAAGAAGATGGACCAAGAGAAGAAAATAAGTGTTGAAGCTGAAGATTTTGTAGAGCACATCAAGAATATACATGAGAAGGTACGAGAACACATTAATAAGATGAATATGTAATATAAGGCTAAGGAAGATCAGAAAAGGAGGAATAAGGAGTTTCAGATTGGTGATGAAGTAATGGTCCACTTGAGGAAAGAAAGGTTTCCCATGGGAACCTATAACAAATTGAAGATGAAGAAATTTGGTCCCACTAAGATTTTGAAGAAGCATGATTCAGGGAATGCATATGAGGTAGAGTTGCCTAATGGAATCAACATTTCCCCTATGTTCAACATTTCAGATTTGACAGAGTATCATGAAGGTGGAATGAAGGAAGCACCAACAATAGGGCAGTATGGCATTCCAGCACCTACTTCAGAAAGGGAGGAGATTGAAGCAATCTTGGATAGTCGTGTGAGAAGGAGTACCAGAAACAGGCAGTATGAAGAATATCTGGTGAAATGGAGAGGAAGGCCTGTGGAAGATTCATCCTGACTATCTAAGGTAGTGGTTGACCGGTTAGGTTTTCCTCAACCATATGAGACATGACGGGGTCACTTCTCAAATTACCCTGGGTGTCTGATGTAGGAGCATCTAGTGGTGTAAAGGCAATCCTGCATCACCCAAAAATAGTTAAATTTCAATTTTCTCAATTTTTAGATGTTTTTACATTTTTGGATACCCTTTTCGTCATAATGAAATTCCCAATTTATAGTTTTTATTTTCTATTCATGGGTTGAAAGATATTGCAGTTTTAGTTTCCCTGATTTGCACCTGAAAAACTTTCGAGTTAGATTTGAGGCATTTAGAGTTCCTGTAATGGCCCTAAAACTCTCCAAAACTAGCAAAGCATATTTCTAGTGCGTTATTGACTTCGAGACCTTTCCAACAGTTTAGAAGGTTTGTGAATTGGAGTCCCGGATCAAAAGTTATGGCCCCGGGAAGTTGGCACACTTTCTAGAAGATACAATTGCAAATGTTCTTTTGAAATTTGAACTTCAAGTTGTAATTTTCAGTGCCAAACCACCTAAACTCAAATTTGAATGTTGTTTTGGCTCCAAACTAAAGAGGAGATCTATTTATGGGCGGGTTTCTAATTTTTGGGTAGCTTTTTTGGGACAAGCTCGCATATTGTGAAAGGGTTATTCAGTAGCTTTCTGTAACTTGCATGTGTTGTAGAACTTGGGGATTTGAGATCCTCTATATGTAAGAAGCTCCATTTTCTGAATAATAAAATTATTCTCTTGATTGTGGGTTTTTTTTTGTCTCGGGTTGCACCCTCATTAGGGAATATCTCTTTCGAAGAAGATGAGATGATGGGTAGAAGAAATGTGTCCCACCATAGCTTGAAGTTGTTCCATTTTACTGTCATTGGGTACAAAAGACTCTACTAGGGCTTTATCTAAAACTTCTTTATGAGGGGGATATTTTAAGAAGTTCAAAATTAGAAATCTATGTAGGAGACTTTTTCAAATGGTCAATAAGATTATACTCATCTTTTGAAGGTTTAGGGAAAATTTTAGATGGTGGTGGGGATCCTTGGATTGTAACCTTTCGTCATCGTGTAGTAACATTACACTTAGGATTTTTACTAACCATAGCTATGATGGAAATATGATGATTGGATTCATAAGTAGTGTCCACTACATTTTCATAGGAGGTACAAGATTTTATTGTAATCACCTCCCTTACCTTTTTCATTTCCTTTATTATGGTTGTGGATTGGGTCCTTATAGATTCCCAATTCATTGTTACTGGATGTTCCAGGACAATGTTTGATGTCAACTTCTCCCTTATCAATTAGATCTTATATGATGTTATTTAGTTTCATGCAATTATTGGTTTTGTGTCCTTTTGTTCTATGGAATTCAAAATGATCGCTCTCATTGTACCAAGCAGGTTTGAACTATGGTTCATCATATTGTTTTTTCTTGGGTAATTTTATAAGTTTTGTTTACAACAATTTACATAAGACCACTTCAATAGGTTCTCCCAAATTAGTGTATTTTTGTTTTGGCTGATTGAAGGGATTGTTAGGTCTTCATGGTCCTCTTGGAGGATTTTTATTTTGATTGATCGGTTGATTTCTTGGAGGGTTATTTGGTTGATTATTTTTTAGCATTGTTTTGAGGTTTGTTAGATGGGGATTGTATGTTTTGCACAAACTTAGCATCCATTACTCCATCATTGGTAATGATTTTTTTCTTCACCCATAAATTTTGTTTATCATTTGAATTAGAAGGTTGATCTCTATTGTTGTATATCTTGATAATTCCTTTTTCAATAAGGGCCTTTTTGATAGTTATTCCTTTTTCCATGATGTCATCAAATGTGTTGGGACATAACATGGTTAACTGGAAGATCAAATTGATGTTTATATTTCTAATGAAGATGCAACAAGTTGTTTTTGGGATGAGCCATTTGCATTTACTTTCTTTTATGTCACCATCATTGTAAGAATAAAGTGAAAGTATCACCTTGGTTTTGTTTTACCTTGTACAAATCAGTCACAATGATGTCTTGTTCAATGTTATATGAGAAGTGATTGATGCATTTTTCTAAGAGTTCATTGAATTTTTTACTTCTAGGAGGTAAATGAGAAAACCATTCTATGGCTTGTCAACCAAGGCTTCTTGGAAATATTCTCATCAAATAAGAATCATTGTTAGCTACCTCCATGCAGGCCATGAAAAATTATCATATGTGTTCAATGGTATCTCCTCCTCCTTTGTACCTATTGAATTTAGGAATTTTAAAGTTTTTAGGGAAGGGAATCATGGAAATGTTTTGATCATATGGATAAGGGAAAATATCTAAGGCATGGCTCTTCTTAGTCTTTCCAATTTGTATGTATATTATCCTTTGATTGAGATTTTGTATTTGCAATGCTAACTAATCACCTTGAGTGTTTTGTGGAGGATTAGGTAGATTATAGTTGCAATACAGGTTTTGAGTTTGCATTGACCCTTCAAGGGTGTTGTATTGATATTAAGGAAAAACATTTAAATTCTAAGGATTGATTTTTTTATGTTGAGGGTTAACATTTTGATGTTGAGGTATAAGTTTTTGGTGTTGAGGGTTCATGTTTTGATGTTGAGGTTTATGTTTTAGTGTTGAGGATTCATGTTTTGGTGATATTGAGGATTGGAGTTTTGTTGTTATGGAGTTTGAGTGTATGAAGTATCATATTGATATTGCAGGTATGTGCAGGATCATCATGGGAAAAAAAGGCCCTTAAGTGGCAAAAAATTCAGAAAAATTAGTGTCAGGTAACTTGACGTAAAAAATTGAATAAGTTATCTATATTATTTAAAAAATATGTAAGAATAAAATCTGTAGAAAATTGAATTTAGTTTCTAAACTACTAGGTTTATTTTAAAATAAATAAAATCTATTTGGTGAAAATTTGAAATTTCAATGCAGTAGTACTTGAATTTCAGGGAAAAAATAAGAAGTTGGTGTCTGTCTGACCACCCTAACCATAATAAAATGATAATATTTTTTTATAATATTTTATATATAAGTAGAGGAATCATGTTTGATGTGATACATATTTTTTTGTAATTTTTTCCCAAGCAAATAATTAATTATGAATTTTTTATTACAACTTTTAAAAAATATAAAAAAATTGTATGCTTGACCACCTTAACTTGGTCAAAACTTCATGAAATTTGATTTTTCTTTTTTTTAATCCTATAGTATGTGAAGCATATAATGTGACACATGTTTTGGATTCAAAAAATGTGATACCATTTGAAAGTTATAGATGTTTTTCAATCAGAATATTGATGAGGACTTTAGTCATAATTCTAATAGAAAATAAATAATAATTATTTATTAAATTCAAATTAAAGCATAATTTATATTGGTGGAAAGCTAAGAATCTCCTCTTAAAACCCTTTTCGTTTCATCAATTTTGGGTAAAAAAAATTTCTCAGCCACATACCCTACAAATACCCATAATATTGCCACTTTTTGGCCCATCATGATCCTGCACATCCCCTTGCATTGTATTATTATCTAGATTTTGAAATTTCAACTCTTATTAATATTGAGTGTTGTATAAGGGTTTTTGTTCTTGGTAAATAGGTTGTTTTTGAGTGATGTTTTTGAGTGTTATGTTGTTAGGGAGGTTTGGTATGTGCATGTTAATAGATCAATGGTTGTTGTTGTGATTGGATAAGTGGATTAGTTTTTTTGTGGTTGAAGATGTGAATTGTTTAGATTAGGAAAAATCTAGATAGGTGAAGCCATATGTTGTTGTTGTGGTGGAATATTAGCATGTAAAGGTGAATTTTGTGGTCTGGGAGGAATATTTGACATGTTTTGCATGTTAGAGTTTTGATCTTGTTGAGTTGCAGTTTAGGACTAAGAGGATGCATAAAAGTTCCTTGATACATTTGGTCTCCACATACTAGTTGAACCATTATGAGTTACGAGTGGAGTGATAAAAATTTTGGTTGATTTTTATGGAAGGTTTTGTGCTACCAAGGTATTAGGATCTGGTTGGTTTAGTTGGGTTGCAATTGCTTTTCTGATGCAAGAGAATCTCTAGTTGTAAAGAAATCTTGTATCAACCAAAAATATTTCTTTTCTTTCATTTCATTCTATAGTAGTTTCAATATTTCATTCCACATTCCATCACATTATCATTTCTCAACTCATGAAGTATGATATAGCATCTACGCAAGGTCATCTACAACATATAAATTTTAGGAAGTTTGCATTTGTTTACTTAAATGTATTGCTCTCAGAATTTCACTATAATTCTTAGTCAGAGCATTTGGGGCTGACCTAGTCTAGAATTCTTTTTGTGAACCTATTTCAAAGCATGTAGAGCTTAATGGAGCATTATATAATCATTTTGGGTCCAAGGGGATCTTTCTTGGAAGATCCACAATACATTTCATTTTGTGAAAGATTATCTTTCATGTTTTAAGGTTGACGTATATGCTTGATCATTCATTGGGTTTTGTAAACCCTTGAGATTGACATAGACTATTATTGGAGCTAGAGAATCATATTTAAGATTATTTGTAATTCATAAGAAGAATTCATCAATATATTTAGTGATTATATTTGGGATTATAATTTGAATACTTCAAATATTCATATCTAACTGCTGAATAATACCTTTGGCCAGTTGTAATGTTGTAATGCCCTTGTGACAGGCCTGTGAGCCCTAGTTGTTTCACATATGATGTATGTAAGACTTCCAATTATTTAATCAATAAAATTTCATGTTTTCTTATCAATATCTTATGTTATTTACACTATGTTGACTCTAAGCTACACTATTGGACAATCCTTTCTAGGCCCTCCATTCGTGGTTGCACCATTGTTCCATTTGAGATGAGTGTCTATACAAAGGATTTCCAATTGGTATTGCTTGAGAAGGATCATTCTTTTGTGCAAGGAAGCTTGGATTTTTTTCTTGTCTTATAGGTTGAAAGACTTGTCTAACCACCGTATCTTCACATCCATGAATAAGGGTTGGATTTTTAAGAGCTTCAATGTTATAATCAATGGGTAGCCTAGCAAAATGTTGGGAAAGCCTATATAAAGTGTTTGGATCATAACTAAGCAATTTGTCAATGAAATTTAGTATTTGAGGGTTTTGAGTCATTTCTAAGATCTTTTCTTTGGTGAGTTATTCATCAAAATCCTCTTCTATATATCCATCTTGTCCTCTAGTGGGTTGATTTCCATGTTGAAAGAAACAGTTTTGATGTTCAAGATGTAGATTTAGTTGTGAAGGATTAACATTTGGTTGTGGTGTAGGATTGACATTTTGTGATTGGGGATTTAATTTTGGTTGTTGAGGGATAGTGTACCTAGGAGGAGCAATGTCTGAGGAGAATTCCCATGACATTTCAATTGTAGTTTCAATATTTTTTGTGTGAACATTTGTGGTATTTGGAACATTAGAACTACTAGTATTGGCTGCCATTTTCTTCCTATGTTGTGATCTTGTTTTCATAAAATTTCCAATAGACCTAAAGGATGGAAATACCTAGATGATAGATATGAGATGATTTTGTTTGGATTATGATTTCAAAAAGGATTCCAAAGGGTGTGTTGATAAGTCTTTTGAACAAAAGAATGATGTTTAAGTTGATTTTGATTGAATAGTTAACCTTTGGACAAAATGATAACAAAGTTGATTTGGATTTTGATGTTTAAGGATGATGGGATTTGATGGTCAATTCTTTAGACAAAAGGATGATGAAAAAATTGATTGGATTGATAGATATCAAGATGTTGATAAAATATTTGAGTTGATGTCTTTGTTTGGACTAGAGTTATGAGTGCAAGCAAAGAGAGATGATGGTTATTTGAAAACCTCGAAGGGAGATAGTTCCACTAAGCTGACAAGCTCACAAGATGAGATCAAAAGATACTAGAAAGATGATTGGCCAGATTTTTTGATATGTTGATGTCCAACAAGTTGATTTGGTGTTTCTGACAAAAGGATGTTGAAGATGGTCTCATAAGATTGATGTTGATTGAGTTTGTTGATGTTTAAGGATGTTTGATGTATTGTTGAAAATGATAAGATGACATTTCCTAGGAAAACCAAGTTGAAAGGATAGTTGTAATGTTTGAGGATAAAAAGGACTATTTAGGATTGTTATGATAAATGTTTTTAGTTCTAGGATGATAGGTTATGACAATTTTAAGATCAAAGAATTTTCATGTCTAAGATGGAAAAATATTACATAAAAACATGACAATTTAGGTAAATGCACCATGTTGCCCCAGAGAAAACACTATGATTTAGGAAAAAAACAACAATATATAGAGAAAAAATGTGACACTATGCAAAAGCGATAATTTGATGACAGGAAAATGCAACAATCTAAGCTAAAGTTGCACTATGTAGAAAGGTTTTTGAAAGAGTATAGTAAATGTAGATGAAGAAGAATATGTAATAGTAGAAATATGCAAAGAATAGATGCAGTAGTTTATACAAAAGTGATAATGTACCAAAGTAGAAAATTGTGACAAGCAAACATGAGTTTTTGTGATTGTTTCTATGTTTCGAGAAATTTTTGACAACTTTGATGTTCCAAAGTCTAATTTTATGTTTTTAAAGCAAGTGATATGAATAGAAAACATAAAATTCGGGACTAAATCCAAGGTAAGAAAATATTTTTGTAAGCTTTCTTCCACAGAGGTCACTAGTATAGATCAATTGAGAACAAGATGAGCACAACGTGGCTAGTATTTGGAATGGACTTGAATCACTCCATAGTAGGCTCACCACACTTGTGTGTTAAAATATTAATCCAAGGAGTGGGTAAGTATGGTATGCCAAGGTCATGTACCACCTTGACACCCCTTTCCTTGAAAAGACTAGGTCCTAACAAGACACCTTATACCTCAACCAATGACCAAACATGGTAAGTAACTTCACACATGATATTGTATGCTACACTACTATATTTTGATGGAAAAATAGGTCTTAAGATTATAATAACAATGGTTTATAGTGGGTATAACTCCATGAACACCATGACATACACCAACACAAGACCAAAGTCTCCAATCTCGTGTTTAGAATCACTTGAGACCACTAAGGAACACTCTACATGGCACAAGTGGATAAAACCACAATTTCACTCTTGTCCCTTTGATATAGCCCACCAAAAAAAATTGCTTGAGTTCAGACCCTAAGGTGATGAAACCTTAGACAGGCCTCCTAACAATAAAGGAAGGATTCACATAGCTATTTCTCATCACCTAGGATTCACATGTAGTGTAAGGGGAGAGGATACATAGACAACTCCTTTGGTGTACAAGAAAGTAAAGTGTAGGTATGTATCGTCACCCAAGATTGCATGAAGTGCAAGGGGAGGGGATACATACTCTCTATCCTACCAAGCACGACAAACAAATTGATTTTAGAGTACCAAATGCAAATGTTTGCTAATCTAGAAAGCAAGAAAGCAAACAAGTTCAAAAGCTAATATTTGATAAGGAACCTACAAGAAATGTATTAGTAGTTTCAATTGCTTTGCCTTGGACTAATCAAAACTCTACAAACACAAATATATTAGTAGTTTGAAAAAGTGTCTTTCCCCAATGACTGTTGCACAAATAAGTTAGATAAAAAAGAATACAAACAACAAACAATAGAGGTTAGGGTTAGGGTTAGGCCAAAACTTTAAAATAAAAATAAAAAAACTATAAAAAAATAGAGATGTAGAAAAAATAGTCAAATATAGTAATACCTACAAAGGCGGCCCTGCGTAACTCTAGTAGATGTAACACACTCTTCAGAAGCAACTCTGTTTTACTAGCAATCACGACAAAACTTGTAGAAGTGGCTCCATTTTATTATCAGTCGAGGAAAAACTTTGACAAGTGGAAAAAATTGTTAGAAACCCTACACAAATATCAAGAAAATACATAAAGATTCTCAAAGGTGATAGTTCATGAATTCCAAAGGAAAAATCTATTGTTAGATGTGGCTTTATCAATCATATCGAAAACCTGAAAAATTATCAAAAACTCAACAAAATTCATTGAATTACAGATGGGGGTCCCATATAGTGTACCAAAATGTGAAGTGGGGTTAGTATAAAATGGAAATGAAACATGAATTATCAAATAAGGGTTAGAATTCACAATACCCAAATCAATAAATTATCAAATATCACTTACAAATGAAATTGAATGCAAACATGAAAACAAACCAAGTGCAAACCTAACATTCCATTTTAATGGTTGATGGTGTGTTGGATGACTTCAATCAATAGTTCCCATGATTGTAATCGCATGAAATTGTGACCTAGATGATGATAATTTCTCAAATGCTCAATGATATGAATGTGCTCAAGAATTCAAAGTTTCTAGGTATGTGATAATGAAGGAATAAAGCATGTTTTATATATTTTAAAAATTATGATCAATGGTTGAGATTAGATCTTAAGATCAAGGGATGAGATTAGATCAAGGAGGATGAAGGACCAAGATCAATTCAAACTCAAAATATCTCCATAATTTAGGGAAGTTAGTTCAAGATATTATGAAATGAAGGGTGAAGATTAGATCAAGAGATGAAGGGTTGAGGATGAATGAGAATATTTAGAAATTTTAATCTATATTTTGAAAAGAATATTCTATCAAAATATGTTTTTGAGATGGAAAATAGAACAATTAACTAATTCAATATTATTATTTTTTATTAAGAGGGGTAAATGCTTTTGACTTGGAGCTATAAACTTGTTAGTTCCCAAAAATGTAGGTTGCAAACCCTAAAAGGATTCCAAGCTCTATGGTCAGGCTTACAATGTTTTTGGCTAATGAACGAAGCTAACCGATGTGGTTGAGAACTCCCTGCACTTAAGGCTTTTCTAGACCTAGGAAGGTGTACCTTGATAATGGAGCAGATTTAAAGGTTGTGTGAATTCTTTAACTTTGGTGATCTATGTTGGAAAAAGAAAGATAGACAACTAAGAGGGGGGGTGAATCAGTAGTCACAAAATAATAAACTTTTCAAACTTTACTTAACTTAATCTTAGATTCGATGAATAAGCAATTGACATATGAAAGAGACAGAGAACACCAAGATTTTTTTATGCGGAAACCCTGTTAGGGGAAAAACCACGGTGGATGTTAGTCCACAATATTATACCCTATTAAAATTATAATGAAAACAATAAAAGGAAATGCACATGCATTTAGAAACACTTCCTAGAGCTCACTGCTCAATTATAGAAGGGGCTCACTACCCAACAATATAGAATAGGATTAAAATACGAAGGGTATGAACTGAGAAAATAGCTTCTGCACAAGATTGATTACAGTTCCAATTAAGCACAAAAAACTCCTTCACTTTTCACTCAAACTAAGTTTTACACTTCTCTCGATCTTCTTCACACTTTGCTTTGCAATTGAATGATATTCGTACATGCACACATAGGAGCACACCCAGCACATGAAGCACACTTTGCATCGATGAAACAATCACTCTTATATATCCACTACATGAGATTTCATCAACGACTTAGTTGACCAGGAAAATAAAACATATTTGCAATGTCGGCCCAAATTTACTATTAAATTTTCAATGTGGATCTAAACACCATCTGCCAAAACAATGATGTGACCTAAAACAATATTCATGAGCATGCCAAACATTCAAATTTAACTTTTCAAGGATCCACAGCATGCTACCACCATCATGTCGGCCAAGAACATGAAAACCTGAATGTGCGCAAGAAAAATCTTCGACCACAAGCATACTGATCAATGTAGATGTACTACAAAGATAGATCATGATCTAGAGACATCCAAAAACATCATGAAACAACAAAGAAACATCCACAACAACTGAGATTACCAAAATCACACAAACTTCACTCAGGAACACTGAGAGAGACCACAAAAATATTGTTAGACCAAAACATGATCAAATCAATACGGCGGACCTCTAAAACTTCTGGTAGATGATCTAGATACTCTAAAAAATAAACCCTTTAGTCCACAATAGTTGAACTTCAATGTATAGAACAAGATGCCTTCATGACCTGCACAGTTCCACTAGGAACTTGGAACACTTTCTTTTACAATTTTCTCAATATCCTCAACATATACAACCTCTGATACACCAAATGATAATAGTGTTGACATCAATGACAACCACATATTAGCAACACATCCACAACATCCAACAATCTCCCCCTTTGGCATTGATGGAAACACATAATGTGAAAAATACCATCAACCCAACATACTTGCTTTCCCTTTGGTTCTAACTCTTCTCCTCAATTGCACTTCTCCCCTTAAAAGGATTTTTCACATTGCACTTCTACCCCTTTGACATCAATGGAAAAGGTAACCATGACCTTTCCATATACACGCTTTGAACCACATATTTGCACATCTGACTACTCCCCCTGAGTAGTAGCCATGGAAACATCAATCTGAATTAGAATATAGCAATGTAGCTCACAGATTGATGCAAGTAAATGCATCTTTTTAGTTCTTATTAGGAGGGGTAATTACCCCTAGCATTCCTCTGAGATACTCAAAAGTATCCTTTGGCAACGGCTTAGTAAAGATGTCTGCAATTTGTTCTTTGGTAGGCACATACTCCAATCTGACTTCTTTCTCATTCACTTTCTCCCTCAAGAATTGAAACTTGATTGATATATGTTTAGTCTTAGAGTGTAGCATCGGATTCTTTGGAATATTTATTGCACTTGAATTGTCATAGTATATGGCAATAGGCTCTTCATATATCACCCTAATATCTTTCAACATTTGTTTCATCCATATCACTTGAGTACAATTATTTGCAGCAGCAATATATTATGCTTTAGCAGTAGATAGAGAAATAGAATTTTACTTTTTACTCAACCAGGACACCAACTTCTTCCTTAGGAAGAAAGCACCACTACTAGTACTTTTCCTATCATCTACATCTCTAGCCCAATTCGCATCATTATATGCACTCAAAGTGAGATCATCATCCTTTGGATACCAAATTCCAAAGTCAGTTGTTCCTTTCAGATATTTGAAGATTCTCTTAACAACAGTCACATGTGATTCTTTTGGATCAGCCTGAAATATAGCAACCATGCATACAACATTCATAAATATCTGGTCTAGTATGGGTTAAATAGAGCAATCCACCAATCATTGACTTGTATCTAGTTTGATTTTCCTTAGTAGAATTATCATTCTTTGTTAGCTTGCATCCGGTCACCATGGGAGTACCAACAGGCTTTGATTCCTCCATCCCAAATTTCTTCAGTAGCTCTCTCACATATTTGGAATGAGATATGAAAATTCCCTTGTCTAACTAGGTAACTTGCAATCTTAGAAAGAACTTCATCGCTCCAATCATACTCATCTCAAATTCACCCTTCATCTCATCAACAAACTTCATACATAGATTGTCATCTCCTCCAAAAATGATGCCATCAACAAAGACTTCTATAATTAACTCTTTATCATGATCCGCTTTGAAGTTTAAGTTGCTATCAGCAGTACCTTTAGTGAATCCACGCTTCAGTAAGTATTTTTCCAATCTAGCATACCAGGCTCTTGGGGCTTGCTTAAGTCCATATAGAGCTTTCTTCAAGTGGAAAACCATATCTTCCTTGTCAATTAGATGAAATCCATCTGGCTATTCAATGTATACTTCTAGTTCTCCATTCAAAAATTATGACTTCACATCCATTTGATAGACTTTATAGTTCTTGTATGCAGCATAAGCAAGAAATAATCTAACAGCTTCAATTTTGGAAACAAGGGAAAAAATTTCTTCAAAATCAACACCTTCCATCTGAGAATACCCTTTACATACTAGTCTTGCTTTATTCTGGACCACTTCACCTTGTTCATTCAGCTTGTTTTGAATCACCCATTTAGTACCAATCATATTTTTGTCTTTATGTATGGGAACTAGTGTCCTTGTGTCATTATTTTCAATTTGTGTTAGCTCTTCCTTCATAGCTTCCATCCAGTGTTCATCTTGGCAGGCTTTAATGACATTTTGAGGTTCAATCTTGGAAATCAGGCAATACTCTTCTACAATCTTTCTTCTAGTTTGCACTCATTTATTCTTATCTCCTATAATTTGACTTCAAAATGATTTAACTTTACATACCAAGTGGCATTTTGGGACTTTCACGATCTTCTAGTTCTTCGGTTCTTTCTTCCGCACTTACACTTGTATCTGCTTCCTGATTTACTTGATTTACCGAAACAAATTAAGGTTGCTTTACTAGAACATATGAAATAATCTGAAGTTGATTTGGTGTCTGAACATTTTTCCTTTTGTTTGTATTGTCTTCATCTAAATCATATCCACAATATTTGGATGATTTGGCAGAATCCTCATCAACTCTGACATTTGCACTCTCAACCATCTTTCTCAGTCTTTTGTTATAGCATCAATAGGCTTTGCTTAAAGTAGAGTAACCTAAAAATATTCCTTCATTACTTCTTGCATCAAAATTTCCTATATCATCATCTCTCTTGATATAACATTTACTTCCAAAGATCTTGAAATATTTAACAGTAGGCTTATAACCAAACTATAGCTCAAAAGTGGTCTTACCAGAATTACCATTAACATTTACCCAGTTTAAAGTATACACAATAATGTTTACAACTTCACTCCAATAGATCTGGGGCACATTTCCTTCTATCATCATTGTTCTAGCAACATCCAAAATTGTTCTATTCTTTATTTCCACAACTCCATTCTATTAAGGGGTTTAGAAAGCAGATAATTATCTTCTAATTCCATGTTCTTCACAGAAAGAGTTAAACTCCCCAGAGGTGAACTCACCACCTCTATCAGATCTCAAACACTTGACTTTCAAACCTTTCTCATTCTCTGCCATAGCCTTGAATCTTGTGAACTTTTCTAGTGCCTCACATTTTTCTCTTAAGAAGGAAATCCATATCATTCTAGAGTAATCATCAATAATCAACATAAAGTACCTTTCTCCATGAATAAATGACTCTTGAGGGACCACAAAGGTCAGTATGTAGCAGCTCCATCAAATCTTTTGAATGAAACTATTTGCTTTGGAAGGAGACTCTAGTATGTTTACCCATCTGACACTCCTTACAAATTGTGTTAGTAGGCTTCACTAACTTAGGTAGATCTCTTACTGCTTGAGTGGAACTTACCTTGAAAATGTTATCAATTTACATGACACAGCCTCCTATGCCACAACCAACTTTCATCTGCTTGAGCAATTAAACAACTCCCACCAGTAGTATTCAGGTGAAAAATATTACCTTTTATCTTTCTACTTGTAGCAATCATAATGCCAGAACTTCCACATATCTTGCATCTTCCATCTTTGAATTGTAGATCATAGCCTTTCCCACCATCTATCCAACACTCAAAAGATTGTGGTTCAGGCCTTCAACATAAATAATATCATCAGTGTTATCCTTACCACCAAGGCAAATAGATCCTCTGCCATGAATCACACCAACATTGTTGTCTCCAAATCTTACAACACCACCATCATACTTCTCTAGACTTACAAATTTGTTTTTATCACTAGTCATATGATGTGAGCATCCACTGTCAATAATCCACTCATCCTTTTCTTCAACTCAAGCTGCAAGAGCTTCCTCATCTTTAGAAGATTTAGTAGCCACATGACTATTTTCAATAGTAGCAATGAAAATCCATTCATCTTCATTTCCATTATCTTTATTGGACTCATCATCAATCACTCCTTCAAAAAAGTAACATTTCTTTTGGAATCTAGACTTGTTAGGCTTAGATCTAGGAACTCTTTTAGGACATCTTGATGCAAAATGACCTATTTTACTGCAAGAAAAACATTTAATGGGCAACACTCCTTCATACTTACCTTTTTCTTTGCCTTCTTTCTTTACAATCAGTGCTTCCAATTCTTCTACCTATCTTTCTTTATCTTCAAGTTGTTCCAATTCTTCATCATACTTGGATATCTTTATAGAACATTCTCTTGGACCATATCTTTTCTTGTTACTTCTAGATACAGTAGCCTTGAATACAGATTCAACCTTTAGAATAGATTCGCCAAATTCACTTAATTCAAAAGTAGCAAGCTTACCAATTAGCATGTCTCTTGACATCTTTGTTACTAATCTAAGCTCTTCAATAGCGTGAGCCTTCACTTTGTAGGAGGGAGGCAAGGATTTGAGTATCTTAGCTACAATTTCATCCTCATCTAGAGAACCACCAGAACATGTAATACCCATCACTATTTTATTTACTTTTTGCATAAAAGAAGTGATATTTTCATCTTCACCCATCTTCAAATTTTCATATTTTCCTTTCAAACTCTGTAGCTTAGCCATCTTCACCTGTGCATCTCCTTCATACAAAGTTTCCAGCTTCATCCAAATCTCATGAGTTGTTTGTAGTCCTACCACATTCGCCATCTCTGAATTTGTTAGAGCACTCACCAAAGCTTCAATAGCCCTGATATTGTTTTCAACATCTTTGATCTCATCAACAGTGGAGGGACCATTATGAGGAATAAATTATGAATCTTTTGTAATATTCTAGTAGGCTTCACCAATACACCTTAGGTGACATTGCATCTTGAATTTCACAATGAGTAGTTAGTTCCATCAAATCTTAGACTATCCTTCTTGAATGTTGCCATCTCAAATCACCTTAAGCTTTTAGAATTCTTCAGAGGAACCTACTCTAATACCAATTGTTGGAAAAACAAGGACAAACAACTAAGAGGGGGGGTGAATCAGTTAAAAAATAATAAAATTTTCAAAATTTGCTTAACTTAATCTTAGATCTAATGAATAAGCAATTAACACATCAGAGAGACAAAGAACACCAGATTTTTTTTACATGGACTAATAGGCCATGGTGGATGTTAGTCCACAATATTATACCCTATTAAAAATATAATGAAAACAATAAAGGAGAATGCAAATGCATTGAGGCACACTGCCTAGAGCTCACTGCCCAACAATACAGAATAGGATTAAAATATGGAGGGTATGAACTGAGAAAATAACTTTTGCACAAGCCTGATTATAGTTCCAATTAAGCACAAAAAAATCCTTCACTTTTCACTCAAACTACTTCACACTTTGCTTGATCTTCTTCACACTCTGCTCTGCAATCGAATGATATTCACACATACACACATAGGAGCACACCCAATATACAAAGCATACTTTGGACCGATGAAACAATCGCTCTTATATATCTGCTACACATGATATTTCATCAACTTAGTTAGCTAGGAAAATAAAATATATTTGAAATGTCAGCCCAAATTTATAATTAAATTTTCAATGTGGATCTAAACACTCTCAGCCAAAATAATGATGCGACCCAAAACAATATTCACGAGTGAGCCAAACATTCAAATTTAACTTTTCAAGGATCCACAACATGTTACCACCATCATGTCGGCCAAGAACATGAAAACCCGAATGTGCACAAGAATTTTTTTGACCACGAGCACACTGATCAATGTGGGCATACTACAATGATAGATCACAATCTAGAGACATCCGAAAATATCAAGAAACAACAAAGAAACATTTACAACAACTGAAATTACCAGAATCACACAAACTCCACTCAGGAACACTGAGAGAGACCATAAAAATATTGTCAGACCACAACATTATCAAATCTACATGTGGACCTCTAAAACTTTAGGTAAATTATCTAGATACTCTAAAAAATAAACCCTTTAGTCCACAGCAGTTGAACTTCAACGTACAGAACAAAATGTCTTCATGACCCGCATAGTTCCACTGGGAACTTGGAACACTTTCTTTTACAACTTTCTCAATATCCTCGACATATACAGCCTTTGATACACCAAATGCTAATAGTGTTGACATCAATGACAACCACATATCAACAACACATCAACAATATCCAACAATCTATCCACACTGACATGTAAATGTGAAATAAATGCAAAGCTAGTAACTAATCCTATTGCTAATGTTTAAAATTTGAATGTGTGAATAAGGTTTTATGAAGTATTTTTTTATAATGAATATGACTAGTGCTACTTTGGACAACAAAGTCAAGATGTGCATGATAGAGGTGTCCTCCCTCCTAGTTTAACTCAAACTATTTGGCACTTTTAAATGTTTATACTTTGTATAAACGCACAAGGTTGTCAGTTATCAGGTTCTTCTTACAAATCCAAATGATATCTTCCTAGGTTACTATGACATTTGAAAGGATTTTAATTTTTTTTTGAGGGAAACCAATTAAGATGATTTAATTAAAAGGATTTTAATTCTTGGCAGAAACCAATTAAAAGAAATCACTTAAAAAGAGTTCTAATTATCTCTTGCATAAGCCAATCAAGATGGATCACACAAAGGAAACAAATGTGTCTTGACAAATTAGAAGTATCTTTGATACATTAATTTGAATAACAAAGGAAAACCATTATGGAGACAACAAAGATAACATATATGAATAAATTTTGACAAACAATTGAACACCAAAATGTTAAACACTGGATTATAATATTCTTCTTTGTTAAATTGCTTCAAAAGGTTTTACAATATGCATCAAAAGTCTTCATTTTCTGATATATTCTATCTACTATCTAATATATAATTCCTTTTACTTATTTCCTTATTGATTCTTGATTTTATCTTACATATATACATTATACTTTCAAGGGTTGTGACCCTTCAAGATATCTACCTCGTGCAACTCTTTCTTATCTTGATTATCTTTTTGGAAAAATAAAATGTTTGATTTAACTTCTTTGATTCTTGTGAATAAATTAATCTCGCTAATCTTGCTGGCAATTGCTCTTTCACCCATTAAATATATTATTTGGTAAAATAATTGCCCACTCAGAATCCTTTTAAATGTATTTAACCCCTTGAGTGAAAATATTTTACATCTCAATAAAATATTCTATAATTGCACCTTACATCATTTTATCTCCCAAAACAACATCACGCTTCGGCGTTAATTATTTAGATAAATCTTTGTTTGGCACTTTTACCCCACATCCCAATAATATTTTACCATAGTCTTCAGGGGGAAATAAATTTGACATTGTAGATTAATAAATTTCCTCTTAAACATAAAGTGCCTGCGACATTTTATGCAAGTGAAATTTCCTTTTACTGTGGATCGAAGGGACTAAATATTTTATTCCACCAATACTGGCTTCTCCGTTCGATAAGATCCTTCTGCCTTTCGGGATTTCGAAGAAACTAAAAATAACTCTGGCCGATATTTATTCCTCCCTTCGATAAACTTTCAATTATTTGCTTCGTATTTCGAAACATCACTGGGACTTGAAATTTACTCACTCCCATTTTGTATAGCACCGGTTCTAGGGTTTATGGCTTGCTTTGTGCGGTGATGCTGGAATTGCCTCGAATCGCCTTCCATTTGACATGCTAACAAAAGTAATGCCATGAACAGAGCTCCTTCATCAAAATCCACTTTTCTCTTGTTCCCAATAGAGTTGAAGGAAATAGAATCGTATGAAATGGGATGCTGTCCTTGCCCATAAATTGAACGAGCTCCACATTTTCTGGATTTTCCCCCATTGTTCCCGCATCGTTGCTTCAAACCTTCTAAAATTTGGACTCCAATTTTTGGTCTTCTGTATTACAACCTCTTTTGAAAAGCTATTTTAACAACCTCATGTTCATTCTTCAAGAGATTAGCTACTTTGAGGTCTCTATGAATAATACTATTGTGGCGCAGGTAGTGCATGCCTTTAGACACATCAATGGCAACCTTAAGAAGAGCTGGCAACTTGGAAATGCCTATGCTACCACCGGACATAAACTTTGTGACAATGCAAAGATTTGGTGGCCTTATGCAAGGACCAATAAACTGAACAATGCTTTTATGCTGAACTTCCCTCATAATGAAGACTTTTTGAGCAAATCCGCATCTAGACGTTCAGGCTTAAGAATCTTATAAATGGCCAAAACAAGTCACCATAAGAACCTGAAGCTACTTTATGGTCAAATTTCAAGAGCCTGCCATCAATCTCCCGAACATATGCTTTGTAAAAGGTAATCTGCCGTTGCTGAGCTATCACATTCAATAATAGCGTAATAGTATCTAAGTCTGGCCTTCTCGTAGCTTCTTGAATTCATCATCTTTATCATACTCATCATCACTTCCAAAAGAGCAGGACCACGAACAGCTTCTTCTTCCATCTGCTTCACCCAAATTCTATTGGATAAACACCTTTTCCTCCTTTGAGTAATCAGTCTCTATCTGATAGTTGTCTTCATCATCATAGGATGTAGGTGTTTCACATTCTCGTAGCATTGCACCTTAAAGGTGGGTATTGAATGTAAACATGAGACAAAACACCAGATCCAGCTAAAGTTGTTTTGGACCGAGAGCCGAATCCACCTTGTGACCAAAACATGTTTAAGCTGGCTTCTTTTAAATACTAGAAGTGGGCAGTAGAGCAAAACTGAACCCGACTTTTCTAATAACTTCGAGATCAAACTTGTGAGCCAGTGAAGTTTAACAAATATCCAGATTTTCTTTGCTGGTTGAGAAGTAAATTCTTCAGAATCAAAGTATTAATAGCCCTTGCTTTTCAGCGTACTTTGCATACAGGCCTTCAGTGCCACGAACTACATGTCACGCTCAGTTGATAGAACTTTATTTGCTACACAACACCCATATTCCTTGACCAAGATTCGCTTAAATGGAGATGGCGAAGGTGTGGAGCAGTCTATCATCGGTTTTCTCTGTGTATGGTCATTGCATCCACAGCATTCAAATTTCAATAGCATGACTTAACTAATCCTTGTGAAGTTTTCACAATATATACTAAAACGTTTTGGATGCTGCTCTTTTGAAAAAATCCATTCTGTACATATCCTCATATCTGCATCGACTATCAAGGCAAGTACCATGTACAAACCTGTCTGCTTAAAACAATTACATGTATCACAATATACCTGCTGCATTTGTAATATTCCTAGTGATCCAGTCTTATTGGAGGGCCATTACTTTAAAATAGTATATCTGACACCAGTGGATATGTCCAACATTGAAAGATATTTTTACTAGCAGCATTATAAGCCCTGAAATTGTCAATCCGTATAGCATACTCTCAGTAGATTTTGTGGGTGAAGACTTTATGGCCCATATCATTATCACACAATAAGGCTTGCACAAAATCATGATTGAGCTGTTAATAGTCAAAATTATCAATGAAAAGCATGAGCATTTCTAGGGAACAAAATATTGATGAAGCAGTCCTAGAGGTCATTGCATGATTTTACAGTTAGCTTATCATCAACTACTGACCGATCAAGAATTATATTTTCTATAGAATTGTTTGCTTTTCTAGAATCATTCTTGTCTTCTAATGAGATTGCGTCCCTTCTAGTCCCTTACAAGGACTTCCCTTTATTTGGTATATTCCCTACATAACTTTCAAACTATGCTCTTCACCCTGAAACTCAACATTATATGTATATCTTCTATTCTTTGTTGATAACTTCTTGACTGTAGGACTGTCATCCATACTATCCTCTATCTCATCATATTCTTTTAAACCTTATTTCATTTATCAAACTCTTAATATGAAGTTTTCTTGTACATGACATGAATCTTGATACCACTGTCATTGGAATATTGAATGTTGATCTCCCCTCTTTAATTGGCATAAGTATAGTTCACTGTGATTTATCTTTGAAGTCATCCTGAAGACATATCAATTGTGTAGACCTTATATCTCTTATAATTACTCCATCAGAAATCCGAAATGCACCCTAAACTGAAGTGGGTAATCATCCAAATTTTCTTTCTTGCACTGTGATCAGAATGAGTCAAGAAGCTTCTAAAATCAAATTGACAAATTGATCAAATATTCTCCTAGAGCTATGAAAATTCACTAACATAATGATGATAGCGAAGTGTGGTTGCAAAATGGATTTTCATGAAGCCATCTAGGTTGCAAGATATTAATGCCCAAAGTTACTTACTCAGCTGTTTCTGGAAATTGCACTTGTCAAAACCAATTGAAACTCACCAAGTCACCTCTTGAAAAATATCAAATCTGATTCTGGGAAATTGTCGCCTAGGAAACTGGTTCATCTAAGTCAAATGAACATGTGTGCAAAAGGGCTTTTCATCAATCCATTTCCTTCACAAAATATTAAAGGTCAAAGTTGACTCTTCCAAACTTTATGGAAATGCAGTCATCAAACTGTGAAAAATTCTTTTTGCTTTTGATTTTGAAAAAATACCAAACAAGATGTTGGGGCCTTGAAAATGGACATGAAAGTAGATTATCATGGGGAAAATCTAAAAAACTAATTAGATTGTCATGACAATCTTCCAGTTGATAAATATCGGCCTCCAAAGTTGACTTCCCTGGCAGATTTCATAATGTGCAAACAACAAAATTCTCCCAAAACCTTCCAACTTGATGCTTCAAAAATCTATAAAATTTGATCATAGGAAGCTGAAATCAGGCGTGCACACTTACATATGGTAGATAAATATTCTTGAAAATTTATTTGGCATGAAACTGAACAAGATTTCAATTATGATTTTTCAAAGTCGTCTCTTGGTATAGATTGTACAGATGCATTTCTTAGTGCTAGAATCAAATTTTTCATCATGGGAACCTAATATTTTTCCAAAAATTGTAGGAATTTTTAGGTCCTAATAGTGGCGCTGCCTAGGGATGTATGCCCCTTGCGAGCATAGCAAGAATTCAGATATTTGGGGAGCAGACCGAGTGTTTTACTCATTGGGCAATGGAGTCAAACCTCTCCTCTACCCTGAATTGGTATGGTTTGAAAAACCCAAATCACAGTTGATGGCAGAAGGCCACCAGAAAAAGAAAAGCCCATATTTTCCTCTATCATACACTTGGTTTTCATCACATTGTGTTGAAGCCAATCTAAAAATATTATTAAAATTTTCTTGACTTAATTTGTTCATATCTTTCATCAACTTATTGTGCTCAATGCTGCCAATGTATTCTCCATTATTATGTATCTAAAATTTATACATAATTTGAAGATCCCACCATCATGTGACAAGCCAAATCCAACCTCTATGTGATATCTTATGTGATCACACTTGCTATCATTCACCAAACGATGGCTCTGCTCTTGAACTGAAAAATAGAGAAACTCATACTACTTTTGCTATCTAATATCATCAGTGGTGGCACTATCAAATGACACATCATATCCCAGAATATCAATGCCATCTTTAGCATCATATATAGCTTTCCCACATAGTTGTGTTTTTGAAGCTTTATCATCAAAATCATTAGTTTGCAGATTTAATATGTTTGAACCATCAATACCCCCAAATTCAATAAAAGTGTGCATTTTTGGAGCACTGTTGCAATGAGATTCATGACCACCAATTGTCTCTATTTTATTAGAATGTAACCCTCAACATACTCTTTCACATTCATCATAAAGTTCATCATCATTGTCACACAAAGTATCTTCACTGTCAAAGCAAATGTATGTTGGGCATGAAATTCCAACATCATTCTTGTGTGTACATCTTTGATATTCAATGGTCAATAAATTTGAAATTTGCTCACTGCTGAGTGAACATGCTTCTTCATCCTCATTGCTGATGTATTATTTTCCCTTTTCATCATCAAAACAATACTCAAAATCATTGGAATTAGCTGTGACACTTTTATCAACATAATTACTTCCTTCACAAGTTGATACATCATTCTAATTATCTAAAAATGCTTCTTCATCTTCATAGAATGGATTTGAATACACATGAAATCTATATTTAGGCACACCTTGGAAAAATGTCATTTGATCTGCTTCTATTATTTGATCACAAAATGGGTTTGAAAAAAATTTAAAACCATTTTTAGGTGTGCATATTTCTTCTTCACTAATTGTGTCATCATGGTACTTAGCTACAAATGGATGTGTTGTTTGTTCACTGCTAAGTGTGCTTACTTCTTCACTTACTTCATTATTGATGCATTCCTCAGGTATGGTGTCTTCAACATTTTCAATATTGCAATCCTGATCCAAAGTGAAGAATTGGTTTTCAATAATTTCATCTTCATTCATGTCTGGACCATCATCATTGAAAACTTCACTTGCACATGTTTCCTCTACTAGCTGCATTGTTTGATCAGTTTCTCCATATTCATCAATGATGTCACCATTAGATTCAACATTGATAACATCCTCATACCTTTTCTTATCTATGATGCCAATCAATTCATTCACTTGGTCAAAAGTAACTAGTTTTAATGACTTAGACCAATAAATTGAATTAGGCTCATATAATCTCATGAACTGTTCAATGATCATGGACTTATCAGGTAGAGAACCAAAAGGTATTTTCCTATAGATATCCACCATTATGTTGAGCAGAGAACATCTAGATCCTCCTTCATGTCTTCTTAGGTTAAGAAATGCATCCAAGGGAGATATGCAATATTTTGATTTCATGATGGAATCTTGACTTTTTTCTTCAATATGTGAATACTCATCATCTCCCTCCTCAAACTGTTGATGTTGATATACATTTTCAAGAGAGTTTAGATTTTCCCAGTGTACTCTGGGGATGCGTCCCCCCTAAATCCCGAGCATCCCCAAAATGGGGACGTCACCGAGACTTGGGGATGACGTTCCCAAGTTTCCAGTGGCGCCACCAGTATTCGTGGCTAGCCGTCGGGGATGTGGGGACGTCTCGGCATCCCCAGGATGTTGAGGGGGATGCCTGTGTGTCCCTCGAGCATCCCGGGGATGCCCAAGCATCCCCCACGGTGACAACTTAAATCACATGGTTTAAAAAAAAATTAACACATTTTTTTATTATTTAACATTTTGATTTGTACTTGTTTTGATATCATGCTACTCATTGTAATCATCTTTATGATTAGATATTTTTGATATCATATAATAGAAATCTTCCATTTGTCGATTCGACATTTTTAGTATTGAGTATTCTATTCTAATTTCTCATTAGTAATTCAATATTGAAAACTTCAATGTTCATTGTTCAATGTTCAATGTTCAAGTATTTACTATTTAGTATTTCAATTTGGCATTTGCAATTTTGCTATTTTACTTCTTAATAGTCTTATACATCTTTTCATAACTAGCATTTTACGTACCATATGTATAGTATATAGTATATACACCCCCCGCCCCCCCGCCACCGTCCCCCTGCCACCCCCCCACCGTCCCCAAATTGAGGCCCCTTTGTCCCCCCGTCCCAGAAACCTGTCCCTCCATTTCGGCGTCCCCCCATCCCCTACAATGGTGTAACATAGGATTTTCCTGAATATGGATAGTAGGGTCAACATTTGTAATTTGTTGATAATGAATATGGGGCTAACTGTGGTGTACAAGGTATTGATGCGGGTAGGCTAGGACAATAGGGGCATTTACACTTTGAAGATTGCTCACCCTCTGATGCATTGAAAAATGTCTTGGTCTGTGAACGTCATTTTTCTTGGCTACATTGATCAATTAAATAAATTTAATTGTGTCCCTAATATCTATTTCTTTAATAATTAAATAAATTACCATTTATTTAATTATTTGCCTATCCTCATTCGTCTATAGTTAAATAATAATTATTAATTATTTACCTATTCATTAATCTCTTAATTATTCTCTAGTTAAATAATTGTCAAAATTATTTAATTATCTCTCAACACTTCTCACTTATTAAATAATTAATCTAAATTAATTATTTAATTGCCTTTTTCTATTTCCTCCTATTTAATTAAAATGTTTATATAAATCATTTTAATTAAATGCCCATTTGCCTTTTTCCTCAAATAAATAATTTTAAAAAGTCATTTATGCTCCACTTGTCTAGAGATTCCTTCTCATGAATTAATTGATTTCAATTAGTAATTTCTCCACTATCTCATTTTCGAATCTCAGCCATCGATTGACTCTAGGCTCTTTCTAATCTTGATCATTCATTTTGTAACCTCCACTCCTCTGTGTTGCATGTCTTCTTATTTAGAGACTCTTGGTTAAGAATCCAAGTACATGGTTTTGTAAACCACATATGGTTTCTTGTATAGCCAGAAGTTTATAAATTGAAGGCTTGAGGAGTAGTTTTGTGAGTGTTGAGTTTGCAAGTACTTTTATGTTGCCTGAATTATTTTACTAGTGATACTCCTTTAATAGACTAGCTCTGCAAGTGTATGTAATCTTGTTCTTGGATTTGAAATACATTGAGCAGGCTTTTAGATAGTGGGGTTTTTCACCTGAAAGGGTTTTCCCCACGTATATTTAATGTTTTGTGTTCATTGCTTATTTTATATTAGAATGTCTTTTAGGAATTTCTATAACTGTTAGATCAGTTTTTAAAGCTTGCATAATATCTCTTCTCAAGATTGATGTAGGAAGTTATTTCTACTACTCTAACTTCCTTACAACTAATAGAAGAGTATAGCCCATAGCATGGAAACAATGACAGAACCTAACCTGCCTTTTAGGAGAAACTATACCAAAACTTTCTAATTTGGTGATGTCCAAAGTACCAGAATTTCCTCTCAGATCATTCTAGAGAGAGAGTTTATGCATATAACCTATCTGGTATCTATAGTTTGAGTATCCTGAAGAACTTGCAATGGGAACAACCCATTTGGTCCCATCAGCTTCATCTTTCCTATCTGAAGACAAGCGAATTTCGCTATTGAAATGGATTCTAGCTGTGTAAGAACCCAAGATGTAAGGTCTTTGAAAAAACAGGTATGCCAATCGTTTGACATAATGCCACAAAGAAGCGTGGTCTCACGGATAGCAATGATCGCAAGGTATGCACACAATGCTTTTTTTTTTTAAGAAAAATTCTACAAACATTCAAGTAAACTAATTGAAAGATGAAGAGCCAACTCCAATAAGTTTTTCTAGCATCCTCCCTACTTGTGCCAAAATGGGGCTTTGGAATAGTGTATGGACATCTATCATAATTAAAAGACATGCACGCAAAATGTGGAAGCATAGACAACAATTGCAAACAACATGACATAATTCCTCCAAGAAGGGTGATCTCACAGACTCCATGTCTGTAGGATATGCACAAAATGGATTTGTTTGAAAAGGCTGAACAAACATTCAAGCAAATGAAATTGACAGGTGAAAAGGAAAATTTAACAAACTTGCCAACATCCTACATCTCTATAATCGCTGACACCATTTGCAGGGTTAGGTAATCCACAGTAAAAGGCCAAAAGAATTGAAAGCTAAATACTGATGTTAGTGTTGCAAATGCAAGTGACATATTTTCATCTAGATTATAGGAAAATAATACTTCGGTGTAAATTACAATGGACAACAAATCAAGTGTCATAGGATCATCATTCAAATTTGACATCTGGCTTTGTTTAAATGCTTATGGACAGATCTGAAACAACGATATTGTAGACATATACATACCTGCTATTGCTCTCATTAGTTGAATTCAAATAGAATTTTCTCAAACCTTAACACCCATCCGAAACCAGCAATATTCTTTCTTTGGCATTGTTACCCCAAAAACTATCCACCCCTTCTTCCCATGCCTTTTTCCCTACAATATCCTTATTACCTATTAAATTATGTCCTCCATCAATTGTAACTCCCATTGCCATATTAATATTCTTGACATAAAATATAATTTGTAATTCTCACTTTTGTCACAGAATCTTCCATCAATAGCATTATTCTTGACATATAACTTCCATAAAATTATTATTCATGTGTCATAATATTGTATAAGAGAAAAATTGCACCTTTGCAGTTTCACCTACATTTTTGCTTCCACTTTAGTGTCCGCTCCCTTAGCATCTTGAGTAGGATCATTTTGGCCCTTGCATTATCCTTTTTTCCTCTCAAGATGCTCCAACACCCCTTTTCAGTAGCCATCGGGTTTGCGCATTGACTTTGAATTGGAATTTGTGCCTCTCCCATTCGTGTCATTTTGTAGAGTGACGTGTCCAGACATTAGCATGTCACGTGGACGTCTGTGATCCACGCTAGCATCTTATGATGTGTAAACACTTAGAAAACCATTTTCAAACATGTGTTCCACTTGGCAACTAAGTTTGTCGGTGGAAGTAGCTCAGGATTTTTTGTAATTGCCCAGGAAGCTTCTTCTCTTCCTTTTTAATTCATTCTTTCCATCCATTGGCAGGTTGGGAAGTCCTTCCAAGTCTTGCTAGCACTTTTCTAGTTTCATTCTAGCTTTTAGCTTCACTCCACCACTTGCTTGCAGCTTGTTGTAGTAGCTCCAAGCTCTCTCAAGCTTCCATTACAACATTCTTTGCAGCTTTACCTCTATTTCATGCTTGCGAGCATCTTGGGATTTCATATCCCCTACTATTGGCATACTTACTTGGTGATACAAGTTCTCCTCCTTGAGCTGGGTTTGCTTTTATCACATGCTTATTCGTGGTGTGGGTTCTACTCTTGAGCAGGTTTTGCTTTCACCACACACTTTTTTCATGGCACTCTCTATCTTCTTGACTGTCTGTGGAGGTGGGAACACCAATACGGGGGTTTGATTGAGGAAAACCCCTATACAACCCCAGCATTCTCTCTAGATATCGTGTTTGCGAGTTGTAAAGGCATTCGGTTGGTGGCTCTTCATCAATCACACGCTTGTTAGTATTTCTTTCCTCTCTCCCTTTTAATCTTTATTATTTTTACTTCATTTCTATCACTTTATCACATTATGTAAGTTTTCAATAATCTAGCCATCAGCAATCACTTAGCTATTTCCTCTGATAAACTTAGTCTATGATCCGAACGACATGCCAGCATTTCGTACTGTCGTCCACTTTATGCGCTAACGTCCTTTGTCTGAGAGTTTGTCAATTTGTCTAGAGAACCTTTGTAATCTTCTCTTTTGGATTTTAGAACTCTCACCACTGTTCCATTGAGGTGATATATGGCAGTTCACCTCGTGAGGGTCTCTGAGTGAAGAAAACTCATGAGTAGAGAATCCCTCTATATCACATTTTTGGTGAACCCAACGTGAAGAAAATTATTCTTTGAAAAGCTATAAATGGATTTAATAGGGTCTTTTGTTAGGTCCATATCTAATATTATCCAAAATATTAATGATAATCCATTCAATGCATATGATGGTGACTTGGCTTTACCCATGTCACTCGGTATCTTTGATCCTTCTCATGAGATTCCTCTTATTTTAGAGGATGTCTTGTTGCAAGAATATGAAATCATTGATACCTTTCTTAATGTTACTCTACCTTCTATTCATTCCAATACACTCTCTCCTAGAGATGGTACATTTTTGAATGATGAGACTCCTCTTCATTTCGATGCACTCTCTTCTAGGGATGGTACATTTGTGAATGATGAGTCATGTCTTTGTTCTAATGCACTCTCTTTTAGAGACGTTGCATGTGGGAATGATGAACCTCCTTCTATATCTGATTCTCCTTGGATCGATGTTGAGAATGTCCCTTCATGTAACTATTCCACATTTGATCCTATTTGGATTGATGTTGAGAATATTTTTTCAAGTAATTATTCTTCTAGTTGTAATGAGTCTGTAAATGTGATAGATGTCTTTGCTACCCCTCAAGAGCCTAAGAGACCAATCATTCATGTGACTCCAGCGAGTCCCACTCCTAAAAGGATTTGCACTATCGATGGTGTTCCATTAAATAGTGGATCTCCTAGTCTTCCTATGGCTCCCTCTTATAGAGCAATAGCCTATACTTACGAACATAGTATGAATAAAGAACTAAGACTTCCTCAAGCTCCTAAACCCATGACTAAAGCACCTAGTGGTAACAATTTTGTCAGGCAACCTTGCGTTACTCCAGATAAGATCTCACTGTGGGAGTTGCTTCGGTCTACCTCGGTTTATCAAGGTATGCTTCAGGAAGCTTTGCAAAATATCCTCTTGCCTTCTTCCGCTAGGCTGACAGATGCTGATGCATTGATGGCATATATTCGTGCGAATTCACCAAATATTACGTTCTATCCACAAGAGCTCTCACCTCCGAAATTACAAAAGCAAGCAAACCCTCTAATGATTATAGTTAATATTAATAAGATAGGCATCAGACATACTCTCATTGATTTTGGTTCAGTGCTCAATGTGTGTAGTATTGATCTACTACCTAAGATTAATGGGTATGTGCAGGATCATGGTATGCCAAACAGGCCCTTAAGTGGCAATGAAAATTCAGAAAAATCAGAGTTAGGCAACTTGACGTAAAAATTTGAATAAGTTATCTATATTATTTCAAAAACATGTAAGAATAGAATCTGTGGGAAATTGAATTTAGTTTCTAAACTACTAGGTTTATTTTTTTTTAAACAAAATCTATTTGGTGAAAATTTGAAATTTCAATGCAGTATTACTTAAAATTTCAGGAAAAAATAAAGAAGTAGGTGTTTGTCGACCACCCCTAACCATAATA